>CP124192.1:0-600000 GCA_029952725.1 Salmacisia buchloeana
CCTAACCCTAACCCTAACCCTAACCCTAACCCTAACCTAACCCTAACCCTAACCCTAACCCTGACACGCGGACGTACTCACCTTGCATCCGTACATCCTCGCGTCGGCGGTCCCTAGCTGCTGCTGTTGCTCGCAATGTCGGCGTCCTGCAGCTTGACGCGTCTTTGACGCTCTTGAACAACCTTGATGATCGTTCTGTGAAGTGGTTGTGTCAGTGACGCGTCGCTCGTCACTCACCTGCATCTTCTCGACGAGCATGGGACGGCGCCGGACCGGCATGGGACGGCGCCGGACCGGCATGGGACGGCGCCGGACCGGCATGGGACGGCGCCGGACCGGCATGGGACGGCGCCGGACCGGCATGGGTCCGGCCACAATGGGCCGGTGATGCGTGTCTTGCGTGGTGATCGAAGTCTTGAGTCTTGACGTCTCGTAGTTGACGAGGTCGACGAGCTGGTTGTCCTGTGAGAGACGTGGTTCAGCGCGCGTCTGTTCTCGATGGCTGAGCGTAGCGACCACCTCGCGCACTCATCTTCTGTTGGGGTCGACGACGACGCGTCGGCTTGCTGTTGAAGTGCTTGTGGCCTTGATCCTGCGTCGGCGCCGAGTCGCTGAGGGAGAGGAGCAAGAAGGATGGGAGAGAGGGAGAGGAGAAGAGCTGCTGCTGTGAAGGGAAGGTGAGCGACGCGGGAGAGAGTCAGTGAGAACGGCACCGCACGCGCAGCACGCGGATCGACAATGATGCTGAGGATGGAGAGGGAGCAGAGGTGAGTTGAGATGCTGTGGATGCGCGCAGCGTATGGGGGCACTCACTGTATGCATTGGTCACCATGATGGTGGTGAGCGTGATGGTCGACGCCGCGCCGGCGGAGGACGGCGGCGGCACCCATGGAGGGCGGCGGCGCCGGCGGCGAAGGCGGCGACGACGGCGGCCAAGGACGGCGCCGGCGACGCCGAAGAAGGCGACGACGGATGGCGGCGGCGACGACCAAGACGCGATCAAGGGCGCCGGCGACGGCGGCGAGGTCGACGGAGGTCGGCGGCGGGGTCGGCGGGGTCGGCGGGGTCGGCGGCGACAACGGCCAAGGTCGGCGGCGGGTGCTGCTGACGTCAAGACAGGGCGGTCAGTCGGATGGGATCGATGGATGGGAGGGAGGGACTCACGGGTGGTCTTGATGGTGGATGGATGCTGGTCGTCGTGGTGGATGGCGGCAGCGACGCGGGCGGCAGCGACGACGGCAGCAGCGGCGAGGGCGGCAGCGGCCAAGGACGACGGAGACGCGACCAGGACGCGGCCAAGACGCGACGGCGGCGGCGCCCGCGACGAGGCGAGGGCAACGGCGGCGGCGGCAGTGGTGCTGCTGGCTGCTGAGGTGAGAAGCAGGTGGTCAGCCGGGTGGATGGATGCTTGGATGGACAGGAACGACTCACATGTGCTCTTGGTGCTGCCTTGCTGGTGGTGCGCGGTGGATGGGGTCTTGACGGTGGTGGTGGTTGGTGGTCGATGGTGGTCGATGGTGGTGATGGTGGTCGTGGTGGTCGATGGTGGTGGTGATGGTGTGCGAGTAAGCCTCCTGTGCGAGTAGAGCCTGTGCGAGTAGAGCGCTGTGCGAGTAGAGCCTGTTAGGGAATACTCTTAGAGTACGACGACCACGAGCGCGCTCACGCGTGTAGCGTGCCTTGCCGGAGCTCATCGCAGCCCTTTGGGGCCTTGGGCTTGCTTGGTGTTCGTCTGTGGGGGTGTTGATGGGGTCAGCGTACATGGTCAGCAGTGAACACGCGTCGGACACTCACCTCCGACTCGCCGACGCCGACGCACGCGTTGCTGCCCACCGCCGGCTGCCCTTCGCCGCGTTGCGGTCGGGGCTCTTGCTGCCTTGCGCCGCTCATGCTTGGGTGTCTTGATCCTCCAATGTCTTGACGTTGACGCTTGATGTCCTGGTCGACCTGCATATGCGATGTGTCAACGTCTACGCGTCGCTGTACTCACTTGACGCGTCTGACCACCGGCGACCGACGCCAAGGCGTCTTGGGTCCTTGCTCGTCCGCGCGGAGGGCCGTATCCGTCTTGATGGGGGGGGGGGGGGGGGGGGGGGGGCTGCTTGGTGCCCACTGACGTCTGTCTGGTGACGTGACGGTGTCAGCACAACGCGTTCTGCAGCATTGATCAGTCCCGCCATCACTCACCACCTCGTGCTGCGGCCCGCGTGTCCCTTGCTGCTTGAGTTGGCGTTGATCTCATCTTGATGGAATGCTTGCCAGCTTGGCTTGCTCCCTTGGTTGCTGCCATGATGTTCCTGCTGCTGAGTTCCACCTAGTCAGTGACACGCGAACGTACTCACCTTGCAGCCGTACCTCGTTGCGTTGGCTTCGCTTCTTCACCTCGAGTCTGCGACGTTGCGCGCCTGCGTTGATGAGCTCGTCGTGTCTGACTCGGTGCTTGACCTGTGGGAGACGCGGTTCAGTAGCTGGTCTGATCACTTTTCACTGCTGCACTCACCTACCTGCTGCCGCCAGCCTCGACCCGGCTGCTGTCCTCATCTCCTTCTTGTCTTGAGACTTGCGCGTGGCGACGACCGTCTCGGATGCTGACATTGATCCTGGTTGCAAGGATGAGGAGGGTGGAAGGTGGGCTGGGGCCTGTAAGCAGAGAGCGAGAGACAGTGAGCGTAGCCATCACGGACACCTGCGTGCGCGCTCCTGTAAGCAATCTGGAGGGAGCACACGAGCTTCAGTACTTCATCATATAGGCAGCATGCTCGTCTAATTGCATGGGCGACTCACCTTTGTCGATGCTGAGTCCGTACACAGCCAAGTGGTGACCCTAGACGCGTCTGTCTGGCTGCGAAGCAGGCTGGTGCTCCATACGACCTGCATCGAAGACGTTGATCCGGTAGCACTCGCTACAGCCTCGATGACGGCATGACCGGAGCTGAGATGCGCTCTACCGTGAGTTGTCTCGAGTCTTGGATGGAGCAAAGCAGCTTGCATTGCCTCGGAGCTGCGGACGGCGGCGGCGACGAAGACAAGCAGGCTCAGCAGCGAGAAGAGAGAGCACGGGTCCATACAAACACTCACAATGGCTACCGCACCACCATCAGCGCTCTCACTTCGTAGCCGACGTCGTCCACGATGCGCACGGCCATGATGAACGAGGCAAGATGACGGTCAGCTCCAAGCAGCAGCTCCATCGCGCAAGGGGACTCACCAGCAAGAGCAGGGCGACGATGGCAAGCTGCGCACACCCCGGAGGTCAGCGCACGAGGTTCAGCGGTTGCGCGTCTGAAGCCACTCACCTGATGGGCCCTTGGGCTGCTGCTCCTTGCTCGAGGTGGTGGTGGTCGTGCGCGACGATGGCCGGGCAGCAGCGAGCTGCTCAGGATCATAACATCGGCTAGGACGCCGGGTACCCACACGTGATCGCGTCGCGGACGCGTCGGGGATTCTCGAGGTGTGTTGTTGTTGGTGAGCTCGCATGGGCCCATGGCTGCTTGCTTCCTTACCACCACCATCTCCGGACTCGGCGCCCAGTCCCTCGCTCAAGACGGTACGCGCGCGCGCGCACATTCGACATGCTCAGCGCCTCTGGTCGCGCCTGCTTGGCCGCCTTTCCGCCTCGCCAGGTTCGTCCTTGGTCTGCTTGGTGGCGATGATGGGACAGTGGTGCCGCCAGTGGTACCGACTTCAAGCCAGGGTCGCACCACGACGACCATTCAGCACCCTGCGCGGCGGCCCGCCGACATCGTCACCCGCTCCGGCCCCCAGGCGAACGAGCGCTGCTGCCGCCGCCGCGGACGAGGTCGAGGTTGAGCACCGGCCTGAAAGAGGCGACAAAGGTAAGTGAGCTCCTCGTACTGCTCCTACTCTTTCAAGAGGTGAGTGCGTCCTTGAAGGCGTCTGCCCGTGCTGAGCTGACGCTGTACTGTCGGCAGGACCTCGACGTTGAAGTAATCTCCATGCGAATCTGGACAACAGACGACTTTGTAGTAGCTGGATGAGTCACGAGGATGAGTGTTGAGGGTAACAGCAGCTTCTATTACGGGACAGCAGACTGGGAGGCAGAGCGGACGTCGGCGCCAACGACATCTCGCCAGCTCTTGCCCTCCTTCTTGAGCAGTTCGAGCAGCTCGTCCTTGATGCGCCGCGGTGCTCCAACACCCGTGTATCCAAAGCTCGTGTATACCTGTACTGCACTTGCTCCGGCGCGTGCAAAGTCGAGCGCGTCGGCACCCGTGAAGATGCCGCCGCAGCCAATCAGCGTGATGCCGGAGCCGTCGAGCTTGGAGGACAGACGACGGAGCGCGCGCAAGCTCAGTGGCTTGAGTGGTCGCCCACTGAGCCCGCCGGCCTCGTTGATGACCGCCTCGTCGGAGGTGATCAAGGTTCGCGGCCGCTGCACGGTCGTGTTCGACACGATCAAACCGTCGACCTTTGCCTGCTTCGCCGCCGCGGCAATGTCGTCCAGCTCGGATTCGCTCAGGTCGGGAGAAATCTTGACAAGCAATGGCACGCGGAACGCGGGCTTGAGTGGCTGTGCTCGTTTCGCGTCAGTCGTGCTAGGTGTATACGAGGGACACGACACTGCGGCTGCCAGCTTTTCTTGCTCCTTGAGCATGTCATCACGGGCCTTGACCAGCTCGCCGAGAAGAGTGCCAAGCACCTCTGCGCGTTGTAGATCTCGCAATCCGGGCGTGTTCGGCGATGAGACATTGACGACGAGAATGTCGGCGTAGGGGCCTAGCGTGTAAATGCCCTGAATGTAGTCGCGTACCGCCAGCGCCTCGGGAGTCGTCTTGTTCTTGCCGAGATTGATGGACAGTAGGCGGTCCTTTCGCAACGAGAGCCGAGGCGTCGCCGATGATGCCGCCGCCGAGGTGCTGACCTCGCCGGCACGGACCAAGGCGGCCTCAGCGTCGAGCGCGATCAGGTCGGGCAGTTGCTCAGCGGTATGAGGCACCGATGTGACAGACGATCTTGAGTCTAGTGGTCCAGGCTCGACGCCCGACGTTGATGCGGACGATGCTGCTGGGGCCAAGGCGTCTGTGGCCAGCAGCCAGCGATCGATGCGGGTGCGCAGTCGAGCCAAAACGGCCGCATGTCCGTCCGAGTTGAAGCCGAAGCGGTTGATTGCAGCATCGTCATCGAGGAGGCGGAAGTAGCGCGGCTGTGGGTTCCCTGGTTGAGGCTCGGGAGTCACGGAGCCGACCTCGACGAAACCAAAGCCGAGATCGAAGAGACCGTCAATGGCCTGTGCCTGCTTGTCGAAACCAGCTGCCAGACCAAGAGGATTGGAGAGCTTCATGCCGAACAGCTGAGTGAGGAAGACTGGAGATCAGCATCGGCTCAGGAAGGAAGAAAGGACAGTCGGCATGTTGACCATGGACGAACCTCTGTTTGGAGCAACTCGTCATCGGCAACGACGTCGATGGGAGCAACACCGCTGCTGAGGAGGTCGATTGCGAGCTTTTGCGCAGACTCTGGGTCGAGGAAGTGTTTGAGGGCCGGGATTGCGATCCAACGATGGATGGCAGCGCGAGAGTCCCGATAGTAGTAGAAGAGCAATGTTCCTCCGACGAGGAACAAGGTCGCGTTGAGAACGTTGCGGACAGAGCGGCCCACTGTGCCGGCTGCTCTCGCACCCGTCTTCAAGGGCGATGCTGTCGCTGCTGCCGCTGCCGCGGCTGGTGCTGGTGCTGGTGTAGGTTTGAGAGCTGACGCAGGCGAGGTTGCTAGCTTGGACGCCGTGTCCTCGGCTGATGCGACGGCTTGATCTGCCTTGGCCTGGACGCGCTGTGAGGCAGCCGATGCGGCAGCGGATGCAACAGCACCCTTGACAGTCTTGTCGGTGCGTACGGCGGCGGCGTGGTGGAAGGAGGACCTGGTGGACGCGGACCACTGCCTCCATACGTGCGATGTGCGCGTTGGTGCGACCCCCGCCGCCGATGCGCCGCTCGCGCTGAGGAGCGCGACGGACGCCGTGGACGCTGAAGCCCTCGCGAACAAGGCGGAGACCATGGTGGCTGCTTGTGCGATTGGTTGTCGCTCGTGGCCGCCTTGGACGTCTGTGGGATGGTCGACGTCGTGCGCATCTTCTCGTTGCAGAGGCCAGGCATGAACGCATGAGCCAAGGGGAAGGGCGGGTGTGGGTGTCGCGATCTTCGCACCAGAACGCCGAGCCGCCGACGCTTCGGAGTTCCGGCACTAGCCCTGTCTCCAAAGTGAGTGGACCCGACCATGGCTGTCTGGACTTGGCATCATCCTCGACGACGACGGCCACCACCATCATCATCACGACGAGCAAGAGGACGGACACGGCGAGAAGCGGCTACGGCTTCAGCGCACAGAAGCAAGTCGCGGACAGCTTGCCGCATCCGCCACGACGATGAGCAGCAACAGCGCAGCCATGCCGAGCTCATCGATGGCACCACCACCGCCTCCCACCGCCGCCGACAGCACGGCTGCTCAGAAGCGCGGCCCAGGAGCATCGACAACTTCAGCAGACGGCATCGCAGGAGGCGCGGTACCTGCTCCATCTGTGGATACCTCGGCAGCAGCTGCAGCTGCGGCGCTCGTCGCTATGCCTGCCTCCTCTGCCACCAACACCACCGCCGCGGTCGCCGGCGACACCACCGCCAGCTCATCGTCTAGACCACAAGCGACAGCGAATTCCTCGAGAACCGACGCCAGCGGAAAGGCGACTGCATCGACGGGCGCGCCAGTAGTGCCCGTACACACCTCTCCATCGATCAAAGCGGCCGCCTCCTCGTCTGCAGCACCAAGCGTCGCTGCTGGCTCTGCGGCCTCTTCCCGCAAGCCTGGCCCCGTCAATCGCTCTAGCAGCGCAAGCAGTGCTGCGTCCTCATCATCAACGCCTGGACCATCAGGTGCCAGTACCGCAAAGCGGCGAAAGGTCTCAACGGCGTGCATATACTGCCGTCGCTCACACATGACGTGTGACGAAGGTCGTCCGTGCCAACGTTGCATCAAGCGTGACATCGGTCACCTCTGCCATGACGAAGCGACACACAATCAACTCAAAGCAAGCTCCGCTTCCGCAACGGCTACACCCGAAGCTGGAGCGCACAAGGCGGGCAATGGAGTCGCGAAAGCCGCTCAGGCTAGCAATCCCCGTCCTAAACTTGAGCATGACGAGAGCCAAGCAAACACGATGGCGGGCCCTATGAGCGCGGCAGGTGGCACCCTGAGCAGCTCATCGCTGGATCTTCAAGGCGCCGCAGGACAGACTGAAGGTGGAACTGCAGCTGCGGCAGCGGCAGCGGCAGCCGTCGCAGCCGCCGCTGCCCAGTTCCAACAGCAACAGGCCCTCGAGGTGGCTCGCCAGCACCAAGTGCAGATGCAGTTGCGGCAGAGCGCTGTGTCGCCATCAAGCACACCGAGCGTTCAGAACGGGGCTGGGGCCTTGCCGAGTCGATCCCTGCCGGCTGGTTTCGGTTCGAAGGCCGAACGCTTTCTCATCACTGCTGCCGACCAAACGGACGGTACACGCGACGAGCGACTGCGCAAGGTCATCCACGCCAAGTACGATGCGGGCTTGCTCAAGCCTTACAATCATGTCAATGGCTATGCGCGTCTCAATCGCTGGATGGAGAAAAAGTGAGTGGTGTCTGCGTCGTCGCTTCTGGAAACCGTGCCGATCTTCGTTCTTTTTCTTCGCAGCGTATCGCCTCAGTCGCGCAGACGTATTCTCAAGCCTTTGTCGGTTTTCCGACCCGCATTCCGCGTGAGTTGCTCATCCTCAGACATGGTCTCTCCAAACCGCAACAGACATTGATGGTTTACATTATGACTCAGGCCATTGCCCAATCGCTCACCAACGTCGATTTGCTCATCATCGAGGAGCACTTCGAGCGGTTACTGCTCGACTACGATCGAGTGTTTTCAACGCAGGGTATCCCTGCTTGCCTGTGGCGGCGAACCGGCGAGATCTACAAGGGCAACAAGGAGTTTGCCAACTTGATTGGAGTCAACATCGACAGTTTGCGCGATGGTCGACTTTGCATCTACGAGCTCATGGCCGAGGGTGAGTGCATAGAACTTTAGGCATGAACAGTCAAAAGCGCGCCCTGTGTGCTGACTCCACGCCTTCCGATGCAACAGAGAGTGCGGTCAACTATTGGGAAAAGTATGGCGCGGTGTCATTCGACCCCGGCCAGAAGGCCGTGCTCACATCATGCATCCTTCGGGCCCGCACACACGCCACCAACTCATCAGCTGCTGCTACGGGCGGACTCGGCGGTATGGCGGGAGGCACGAGCTCCACGGGGTCCGTCAAGGATGGGAATGATGCACAAACGCCCGCCAAGTCGCATCGCTCATTGAGCATCAGTAGCACGAATGGAGGTACGTCAGCGAGCGGTGGAGGCGGCGGCGGAGGAGCTTCGACATCGTCGGCACCTGCGTCTGGCCGCCTAGCATCTAGCAACAGGATCGCGCCAATGACGCCTGTCAACTCAAGCATGGGCACGAAGGCCCAGTCTTCATCGTCAGTCTCGGCTGCGTCTGGAGAAGCAAGTGCCATTCAAGGAGGGACGACAAACGGCACGACCAAGAGCGCCGGAGCCAATGACGGTTCGACAAATCCGGCGATGTCGGGAATTCTAGGAGGAGGTACGCCGATGGTGCCGACGGCCTCCTCATCCTCAAGCTCCAGCAACACACGCGCGGCCAACGGGTCCGAAGGCGGCGTAGGACTATCTGGCAGTGGTGGTAACGGGGGCTCTGGCGGTGCCCAACCTGCCGCGGCATCATCATCGACGGCTACCAACGCCACCACCGTCGCGCCGAAGACGCCCCTCCAGATTGCTCAAGCTCAGTTGTCCGCATCATCGTCGTTGCCGCCCGGGGGAAGCATCAGTGGGGGTGGCGGCGGTGAGGAAGTGCTCATTCCTTGCTGCTTCAGCTTCACGATTCGGCGCGACCAGTGGAACGTGAGTCTGGCGACAGCAAATGGACGCGGACTGAGGAGCTGATGCATCCCGTGAACATCTCCAGATCCCTATCTGCATTGTGGGCAACTTCCTGATGATCGACCCGCCATAGAGCTGTTGCAGCGCTCCCGACGCGGACAAAGGTTGGCCTAATACAAGCATCATGCTACTGAGTCATGAATTCGCTTCACGTCATCGTCACTCATCGCCATATCTAAGAGCTCAGGAGTCAGTGAACAAGTGAAGGATGACTGACCGTGTGACGATCGACAATGTTCAGTCGCGATCGGCAATAGCCTCGAGGATGGCGCCGATCTGCTGTTCGGAAAGCGTTCGGAAGGTGCGCTCTTGCACGGCTTGTGGAGACTGATCGTTACCGACGATGCCGTGCTCACCACCGACGATGGCCAGCTCCACCTCGTTGGGCTTGAGGTCTTGCTGCAGGATGGAGGCCAGCGTGGTGATGGCCAACTCGAGCACAGCCTGTGTGCTGAGAGACTGGGCGAGTGCCTCGGCGTCGGAGACGGCTTGGTCGGCCGGCCCGGTCGCCGTTGCTGTCGATGCTGTTGCACCAGTGTTGCCGGCTACCGGCGCGGATGCTGCGGATGTGCCAGTCTCACTTGCGCTGGGCTTCTTGAACTTCTTCTCCAAATAGTTGATGGCCTCGGTCTGCTTGGTTCCCGCGGCGGTGGCTCGGAAGCCGACAAAGTAGCCGGCTGGATCAATCTTGAACACCTGCGGCTTTCCGCGCCCGCCGCTGCTGTCGAGTTCATCGTGTTCAAAATCGAGGCCGATGAGGATCATGCTTACGCCGAGGGGTCGCATGGCGGCGCGCTGGGTGTAGACTTGGTTGATGTTGGCGATGCGTTTGGCAAGTAGGTCTGGCGTGATTGCGTATCCGTATTTGTACTTGAACTCGGCGGCCTCTGATCGGGCACGCTGTACTTGAGCGCGGGCGTCGGCTGCGTGAGGGAGTCGAGGGACAGGGACGTGCTTGCAGTGAGTGGCCGCCGCAGAAGGGAGATGTGCGGATGAAGGCAGCACTTACCCGTGCGACCCGTCATGATGCAGCCGATGTTTGGAGTGATGTTGAAGATGTGTGTGACGCTGGAGGGCTCGAGGAGCTTGTCCTGGTTGTGAAGTAGACGGAGGGGGTCAGTGGGATGGTTCACGCAGAGCGTACGAGCGCGACTGACTGGGATCTTCTTCTGGGTGCATACGACGGCGCAGTCCTTTCCTCGGATGGCGATGGAGGTCAAGCCCGCTGCCGACACGGCCTTGAATGCGTATCTGGACGGCGAGAAGGTCGAGTTCAGTGTACTGGCACCATGCGAGCAGGGCGTCCCTCGCGCGCGTCGAGGCGGTACTACTCGTACTTACTCGACTTGGTACAAGCGCCCGTCGGGGGAGAAGACGGTGATCATGCGGTCATAGCTGCAGCGACTCATGGTGGGCCGACCCGTTGCGCGCGTCGCAGCGTTGTCCTTGTCTGGCTGGCTGCCTGGGCTTGAGTGTCGTGTTGGATGATGCTGCTTGCCTGATGTGGTCGTGGTGGGAGCTGGGCTCGACGAGGACGACGAGGGTCATGGTGGGATGGCTGCGGCGGTGCGATGTCGCGGCCTGTGCGGGGGCATCGCGACTCTGCTGACACCGGCTGAACGGCCCGGTCGTCCCCGGCAGCCCACGTGACTTGGTGACGCGTCGCGGATGCCCGGTCGCGGTTGGGATTCATGCGGCAATGCTGAAATGCTTCGACGACTCGAGGACCCCGCCCGGCGGCTCGCTCTGAATGATCACCACCACTCACCCTTCCCCATGGTCCTTGGAGGGCGCTGCCATGAGGATGCGGTTAGGATGCTCCTCCTGAACGTCGTACGGGTGTGCGCAGAGCCGCCGTGCTGCTGCTGCCGGCGCAGCGCACCAGGCTGAGGTGGGCTGGAGCAGCGATGCATGGGGTCGGAACTGGGAATGCCGAGAGGGCAAGTCGCAGTCCGGAGGTTTCGCATCTCGTCGACGGTCCTTCGGGGGCAGCCTGGCTCACACCACCGCTTACCGCCTCACTCGTTTGCTCGGCTACGGCGGTGTGGATGCCATGTCACTGCAGTGTGAAGGACGAGGCAGGGAATGAGCTTGCGAGCGGGGAGAAGAGCAGCCCTAGGGCCGCCGTCGATGATCGCCCAGGGCTCATATCACTGCGACCGCGACGCCGACGTCTCCATCACGACGACCACCAACTACCACCTCGTCGCTTCGGCCATGGCCTCCTCATCGTCACCAGTAGCAGCAGCTGCTGCCGCAGCAGCACCGCAGTCAGTGCTGTCTTCATTCTCATCGGCAGCGGCACCGCAGCAAGGGCCCGTCGCGTTGGCATCGGCACCAACATCAACACTGGGACCACCACCAGGTCCTCCCCCACGAGCCTCGCTCGCAACCCAGGCCGTCACCTCGGGCGGCAAGCCTAGGATACGCGCCTTCGCGGCCTGCATCGAGTGCGTATGCCCAATGTCTCAACGAGGCCGTCGCCGTCTTGCTCACATCCTTCGCATCTTGCAGGTGCAACAAGGCCAAGGTCAAATGCGACGGCGACAAACCCAAGGACATACCATGCTCGCGCTGCACCAATCACAATCTCAAGTGCGGCTGGGCCAAGTCAAAGAGGGGCAGGCTTCCAGGTAGCAAGAACAAGCCCAAGCCCGGTCAGGGCGACGCAGACCCGTCGTCTTCCAGAGGAGGTGGGAGCGGAGACGCGGGACCACCACCTTCCAAGAAGCCTCGGTCGCAGCGCGACGCATCAGACAGCAAGACGGTATCCCAATCAGCATCGTCCTTGTCGCAAACGCATCAGCAGAACACTCAGTCAGCTCAGCAGTCCATGGCAAAGCCGGCGCAGAGGGTCAGTCTTGGTCCCACTCAGCTTCGCAACAACGCAGGCCAAACAACGCACGAACTCGACCCAAGCGCGGCGGCCTCTAACAAACGCAGGAGAGTCAGTAATCGAAGTGACCCTGTGGCGGCGATAGGCCAGCCAAGCTCTTCGTCCCAATCAGCGCTCGCACAGTCTTCCGCGTCACCAGCTCGCGACGATGGTTCACGCGCTTCTCACTACTACACGGCTCATCCTCAACACCATGCAAGCAGCTCACAGTCTTGGTGGCCGCTCGTTCCGAACGACCAGCGCGAAGCGCGCTTTCCTCAACACAACGTGTCGAACGGCGGATATCACCCCAACTCATTGCAGCAAGCGTACCTCCAACAACCGTCGCTCTTTGACCGGAGTCCGGCACATTCGCAACACCTTGGCCCCGGCCCATCCTCACAAGGACCTTCAACCTTCGCTGTTCGACCTCCTCCCCACCATGACATGAGCTCCTCCATGGAGGTTGCTCGCTTCAGCTCCTTCGGCCATGACATTGGTGCCACTTTCAACCCTGCCGCCTTCCATCTCGATCTTAGCCATCTCAACAACGAGGGCCAGCCAGCGAATTCGACAATAGCAGCGTATCAACAGCAGAATCAGATGATGCCGACAATACCGTCCGTACCGCCCCCTTGTGGTGTTCCAGCCACAAGTGTCGACTCAAGCCCGTACCCCGCTCAGCACACAACTTCTGGCAGCATTGAGAGCCGTACGGGCTATCATTTGTGCGATGCTGCCGTTGGCCTGCACGCAATGCCGTCCCAGCCAATACGGGCACAACCCCTCCCGCCGACTGGGTCCGAGGTGGACCCAAGTCATCCTCATTCCCAAGCCGCGGCGGTACAAGTTGAAATACGAAGGCCCGACGCAGACGGGACGGGTTGGGAAGCGCCCCAAGGGCCGAAGTCTCGAGCGCCTAGTCCAACGTCAGTCAAGGACCGCCAAGAAAGCATGTCCGAAGTGGATTCAAGCGCACCTTCTCCCGCACGACGAGCGAGCAACCGCAAACGTCAAGTCCCGGCCCGTGACGCGACATCATCCCCAGGCATCATCAAACATACTCGTCGCGAACTGTACTCGCCATCCGACCCGGCTAATCCGCTCAACTTGCTCAGTCACGCAGCGCTCACATCCAAGTCGGAGTCGCGATCGTTGGCGGCCACGGCCCAGTGGGATCGACAACCTCCGCGATGTGCAAGCTGTGCAGGACCTTGTTCGTCCGGTTGCGGATCTCGTTCTCTTGGTCCGCATACTGAGGACAACACAGCTGCAGCTGTGCTGGCTCCCCTTCGCGTCCCGGGCTCCTCAGCTTCGCCTGACTCGATGCACGGTGGAAGCAGCGGCCTCCGCCGCTGTTCCTCGCACGGTCATGTGAGCGAGCTGGGCGTGGATGCTTTTCACAAAGGACAAGTTGCACAGCAACATGCTCGACCCCGCTGGTCAAATTCAACATCCAATCGCGAAGAATCGTCCATGGGTGACCTGTCGCTTCCAAGCGGACATGATATCTCGAGCGCTGGTCCGCTTCGTCGCGAGCGCACAGGCGCGACTGCATGTGGTGACAAGGTGAACCGACCGGACGTCGGTGAATTCGCGGCTCGAGACGGCGGCATTGCTCGGATGCGACATGCCAACTCCAGCTTGCTGAGTCCCGAAGAAAAGCGGCTGCTTCACCAACACCAGAAACGAAAGCGCGTCCAGGCGCGAACGCTGGGTATGCTCGATGCAAATGCCTTCGAACAGACCGTCAAAGGTGTCGATGGCAGCGACGATGATGGCACGGACGATCATCAGCATCGGCTGCGCCGTTCATCTGCGACTGGCTCTATGGCTTCCGGTGCCGCAAGAGCGGCTATCGTCCCGCTTGCAGGTGGTGCAGCGCTCGCAGACTCGCACTCGCCACCTCTGTCCATGCCTTTATCGTTGACAAGTCCACACTCGACGATGATCAAGTTCTATGACGCGTCAGGCTCAGATGGCGGCATTCCAGCCCATGTGGACGCAGTGAACGACACTCCGGGTGGCCCAAGAACCTTCATCGGAGATGCAGGCGACGGAACTGAAGCAGGCGAAGAGGTTGCACAAGACAGCCTTCTAGATGCATCAGCTGTCTTTGCGCTGCCGGCATCATCTCCCAATGTCGACGGCGCAACCAGTTTGACATCTGTTCGTGGTCGTCATCGTATCAAGACATCGACTGCCGGCCCCCTGTCTCATGCACAAGATAGTCTGGAAGGACGCCATAGCGAGGTCAACCGGGTCGACGATGCTGCGCCAGACGCGAACAGGACCAGCAAGCCGGACGCGTCCAAGCTGATACGCATGCTACCGCACAAGAGAACGACTGTCGAAGAGGAGGCGCGTGCATTCGCCGCCTATCGGACGCGCCTCGCTCAACATGGTTGGACAGAGGCCCACATCCAACTTGCGGTACGCGAGCGCGAAGCTTATTACAGCGAAGCTATCGTCTTCCCACGGTGCGATATCAAGGATGTCATGGATGTGCACGCCTTGGGCATATTATCTGAGGCCGAGGCACGGGACCTGTTTGACTTGTGAGTTTACCTGCCTCTTCACGTCCTTGTCGTGCTTGATCCCAGCCATACCTGATGGTTGATCTACCTTCGCAGTTACTTCCGCGAACTCAACGTCATTTGCGGATTTCTCGATCCACATCTTCATACTCCCGACTTCGTCAAGTCGCGCTCCAACCTCCTTTACACAGCAATCTGCTTTGCGTCCGCCTCTGTGGACCCGCGACCATCATCGCAGGTTCGCGTCAAGCAGCTCGAACAGCTTTCTATGGACTTGACGCTCGAATGCGGCAAGCAAGCTGCCCAAAGCTGCGAAATTGTGCAAGCAGAGCTACTGCTCAATCTTTGGGCTTTGACGAGCAAGTCGAATGCTCATGATCGCGGATCGGTGTGAGTGCGCTCGTCATTTCCCCTCATCTATTTTAGTATACACAACCATCCACATCCCCCTAAGTCCGACGCTGATCATTGTTGCTGGCCACCAGGTGTGTCGGCCGTGCAGTTCGAACGGCGGTCGAACTCGGACTTGGGGACGGCATCAAAGACACAGCAAGTTCGGAACAGCACACGCGCGAGGGGCGCAACCGGACCCGAGCTTTTCTTACTGCAGTCATCCAGGACCGCAGTCTGAGCGCGTTCACCGGCCGTCAACCCGTCGCCAACTTGGACGAGTTTCACACATTGGACGACTGGGTCGCGAGCCCGATGGTCATCGCAGCGGATATCGAAGACGTTGCATTCTTCAAGTTGAGATTGCTAGAGGTGAGCAACAGCTTCGAGAAACACACGCGAGGATGCAGCATGCTGACGCCCGCTGATCACTTCCCGCGACTCTGCAGCAAGACATCCGGACGCAGCTCGCCAAGACGGAGTCAAGTAATCACGCAGCGCTCGAAAGGGTGCGTCGAGCTGCCAACGAGCGAATGGCCAGCTGGATGTCCAAATGGACGACACGACCAATACTCGATCAGGGTGCGTAGTTACTCATCGGCTTTCCTTTCTTTGCATGAGCTAGGCTGAACAGAAGGAACATTGCGGATCTGCAGCGCCTTTGACGCGAGCCACAATGAAGGTGGTCGGGTTACACGTCCAACTCGTCTTGAACACTGTCACCAAGAGCGGCTGTCGGACTCGAAAGGCAGATTGCCTCCGGATCGCATCAAAGTGTGAGTCATCGTCCTTTGGCATTGGCATTGAATGGGCGACGCTGAGACGATGGTTGTCAAAACAGTGCTCGTAATCGTCAACACGGAGTTGCACAGGAGCGTTCAGTACATCTGCCGCACGATTCAGGGCATGATTGCCTGGGCTGCGGTAGTCGTCATTCAGGTGAGTTGATCCACATTTTCTCATACATTCGTGCGCAGGCTGACCCTCCTTCCTTCTCATCAGCTCACGGACGGCGATGTACCATCGCTCGCGATTGACACAGCCTTACTCATGGCTGGCGACGCGTCGGACCCGTATAGGGTACGCACGTATCCTCGCTTCTACGGTCGCTTCCTCTTGGCCACGATCGAGCTCGCGCGCGCCGACTCGATGCTGACGCCACCACACAGTGCCGAACTAGGCAGTGTGCACACGCCACGGGACGGGGCCGACGACGAGCCTGCATCAGGTGTCGACGCGTCGTTGACTGGCCGTGACATCCAGACCAACGTCTTCGACAGTAGCGACGGGTCCGTCAAGGCTGGTGCAAACCAACTCCACCCGCAACCAATTCCCTTCGGTGCTTGCATTGAATCGGCTGGGTCCGGGTTGCAGGGCTCCTTTGCCTCTGACGTGGGCGGGCTAGATCCATCGACAGCCGTAGCCGCGTTCAAGTTCTTTCAGCAACAGCAAGCACCGACACACGCTCTCACTGCTTCGGCGCACCTTGCCGGCAATCACAACAGCACCTCAAACCTACAGTCGGACGGCGACGCTGGGCAGATGAGCAACGGTGGCTTGAACCATGCGGACGCGGCAGGCCTTCGCCTAGGCCCGGCAGTTCAGCTGGACGTCAACGGAGCTGTTGACCTGTCCGACAACTTCCTACGTGAGTATGATGAGCTCGAATCTCTTGCTTGTTGTAGTCCAGGCCCCTGACAGCTTTGCCTCTTGCCTCCTTCTTCCAGTACCGGCCGGTGTCAACTGGGAGTCTTTCCTCACGGGCAACGTCATGCTCCAGCGCCGAGTGTGAGCTCTTCTCGACCATGGTTTTCCCCAAGCTGGGCGCTGTCGCTCGTACCACACGCGGGACTAGGACGTAGGCATTGATAAGGGCGATGGCAGTGCTGTCTCGACAATAACAAAGCAGTGAGGGAACGATTGCACAGCGCATCCGATGTCGATAGAGGTGCAAACGGAGAAGAGAAAGCGCGAGCAGGAACCGGGAACGAGTGGATTGTCTGTAGGCGGAGCTGGCCATGCTTGGGGGAATGATTGTCGCAGGTAGGTCTTGGCGAGGAAATGTTGCCGGGTCGATGAGAGGGTAAAGAAAGTATAGGGACGCCGCGCCGGTCTGGTGGCCGATAGGGGCTGGCGCAACGCGTGGACGGCACATGCAGCGGAAGGGCACCGGATATCGGGGACTGTGCCCATTCAGCGCGACTATGGAGCCATTGCCTCCCGAAGAGTCGGTGAAGTCGTAGGAATTAATGTGGATATCGACCACGACGCCGTCTTTGATAGCGTATGCTTGCGCTGAGTGGAGATTGTCCGTCGAGATTGGGAAGTCGTCGCTATCGAATGGTCGAGTCTCGAAGTGATCGAGCCGCAAGTGTCCATGTTGTCCGAGTTCGAGCTCAGGAGATGGTTGCATCTCACATGAGCGCAGCGCCAGCAAGCACGGCGGCTGCAGCGCAGAGGATCGAGCCGGCAAGGGCGCCGCCAACGACAAAGTTGCCGCCGGCAGCCCGGGCTGCTGCACCGGTGTTCCCTAACGAGTTCGACGTCGGCGTGCTCGTTGAGCGGACGATCATGGTGGATCCCGACACCGTGACCACCGAAGTGACAGTCGAGCTGACGCTCGAGGTGGTGCTCGTGGAGACGAGGGATGCGATGCCGTTCGCGATCGAGTCAGTCGGCACGCAGTTCGAGGTTGAAGGGAGCGAGTACGCCGAGCTAGGGGTGTTCTGAAGAGAATCGCCGTTCGTGTACGTAGTCACACCGCCGTCTTGGCCAGTGTACGAGCCGACATAGAACTGGTGGAAAGTCGAGGTGGAGCCGTCGGGCTGAGGGTAGCGGCCTGGCGGGTACGCAGCATCGCCGTCGCAAGTCTCGAAGACACCGTCTTGGTAGCTGTGATGAGAGGCACTGTAAGTTATGAACCGTTCTTGCTGACCAGCTGCAGCCTGACTCACTTGCCGGGCATCACAAAGTTGCAGCCCATGACGTCGAGCTGGTGCTCGCACTCGTCGGCGGTAGACACGCCAGGACCGGCAGCGATGCAGACACGGAAGCACATTTGGTTGTAGGAGATGTAGTTCATCCACTGTAAATCGAAGATGTTCAGTCGTCTTTGTTTGAACTCATACACTGCACATCGAGTGACGCACCTCCTCGTAGAAGACGTCCTGACCAGTCACGTTGGACGTCACATTGCCGCCGACCGGGTTGCCCATGTTGGTGGCACCGTGCGGGTCGAGCTCACCACCCTCATCGCCGGCGACGAGACCAATCTTGGTGAAGTCACCCAGGGCCATGACCTGTAAGCGTGCGCACAGACGAGGAGGTCAGTCATAGGAAGCAGACGACTCTGACAGCCAGTTTGAACACACCTGAAGGTACAGAGGCGTCTTGACGAAGTGCACGGCTGTCAGGGTACCGTCAGGAATGACCCTGGCATTGTTGCGCGGCTTGGTGCACCAGGCCACCGTCTCAGCCTCGATGTCACCGATCTCCTGGCCAGTGCCGGCGGGACCGAAAGTGCACCAGTCGTCGATGGAGTTGATCGAAGCGAGACGCGAGTCGGACTGTTGGTTGATGGGAGTACCAAGCTTGGGGTTCTTGGGGTTGGTTGGCCCGTTGGCCTTGGTGGACCGCACGCCAGGGTACGTGGACGATACCTTGCCGTCTGCAGAGAAGATGAGAAGTTTCTCGTGTCAGAAGGACCCGAACGGACAAGACATGACGAAGCTGCTGAGCTACTTACAGACAAAGGCCGCTGGCGAACCGCTCGTATCTGTGCTAGCTGGGACACTTGCGGTGCTCTTGGAGGTGGTGCTGGCCGCAGCGGCGGCAGAGGAGGCGCCGACGAGGGCGGCGGCGAGAACGGACGTGGCGAAGCGCATGTCGAACTTGCGAGGGGGGAGCGTATGAGAAGATCGAAGCGAAGGGGAAGATCAAGAAGGTCGAGCAGAGGAGATGGTGGTGGTGCTCGAGAGGGGCGATGTTGGTGCGCTTCGCGACGTTGAGGGTGTTGAGAAGAGGGGGGTTAAAGAGCGGGCGCGTCAGAGGAGGCTGCGTCCGTGAGGGAAGGCGGGTGCGCAAGCAGGTGAGCAAGGCAGAGAAGGGCGGCGCCCACACGCGAGGGTGAAGCGGCCTGTGGCAGGGCAGAGAGTGGTTGGCCACCAGTCCTCCGTCAGCCTATCACGGCAGAGACGCAGGCAGGGTTGCACGAGCTGGTGTTGGTCTTCCTGCAACAGCACGCTGGCCGCAGGAGCAGCTGCTGACACTGGGCGCTCGCCCTTGCCGCCACCGACTCGTCGCCGTTTCAACCTTGAAAATCGCGCACCGCAGGGCGGTGCGGTGCGTTCCATTCCCGCCCGGCGGGTCAATGCGCTTCTGGATGCCGGCCCGTCCCCGACTGTGCGCTGGTGCGCGGCTGGACAGTGAATCGACGGCCAGCGGCATGTTTGCCTCAAGGCCGGGCCCTCCGACAGTGCCACAGAGCGTTGTCCTAAAGTTGACTGCCGCCTGGCCGGTTGGAGGGGTTTTCACTTTGTGACCCGCGTTGCAGACATGGCCGACAACGGTTGCTCGAACTTGACTGGCGCAGTGCCGATGCCGAGGGCCCGGCACCCACATGCATTCGAGGCGTGCGCCGGCGGCCCGCTTACGATGGTGACGAAAGCTGGGTGAGGTGCTGGACTGCTGAACCTTGGTGGCGGGTTGCTTGCGGGCCTAGGTGGCCTTCCACTAGGCTGACAGACCATACAGTGAGGTGGTGGTCGGTCGACCCCGTTTCGTCTTCAATGAGCGCTCTCGGCAGCTTGAGGCTTGAGTTGGCGAATGGTGTTGGTGCGTATCGAGCGAGGGACAGGGTGGACGCTGCGATGGATCGCACAATGCGAGCGTGATGAATAGGGCGGTGCGGCGTGCAGAGTGCACCGCCTGGAATCTGCAGGTTGGTCAAAATGCCACGGCTTGCACCTGTCGCGAACCAGGAGGCACTTGCACACTGTACCGACCGTGTTCCGTCCCATACGTGTTCGAAGCAGATAACCAGCTTGCACCTTGAGCGTTGGCACAATCAGCATATCTTGTCGTTTGAGAACACGGCGGGCAGCCGTCAGGCGCCAGCATGCTGGCATCTTGATTGTGATGGCGTTCGGCCGGCGGCAGAGATGGATCGTGGACGATGGAAGGTCGGAACCGGAAGGACCTGTCAGATGATCGGCGTTGAACTCTGGGAGGTGCGGCGGGGCCTCCCCTGAGCTCCAGCACGACCAACTCCGACACGAAGCGGCTCTGCCGACAAGAGGGAGACAAGAATGAGTGATTCATTGGCTCAAGTCTCAACTCGACCAATCTGCGGCATACGGCCCAAGGGCTCGATGCTCACCATGTTCGGGGTCGCGTGTTTACCTGACACCGCCTTGCCGTATGGAATTGCCTTGAGCTGAGTCGCGGACGCCATCGACGGGACTGTCGGCCGCGTTGGCAGCGGGCACGTCGAAGTCGGCGCTCTCTGTCTTCTTGAATGCCAGTGCGCGGCCCCGAAAGCCGAGGAAGAAGAGCTGGCCGGTCTCCCTTCCAGGGGTATGCGACTGCGTCATTGATAAGGTGGTCAGCGCCTGTGCAAGATGGAGGGCACATGGGCAACCTGGCTTACAAGTACGATGCTGGCAGATGTCACGTTGGAGAAGCGTGCGAGACTGACGGGATATTCGCTGACGCCACCTCCCATGGCGCCTCCCTCAAGCAGGGCAAAGTCGGCCTGTGGTTTACCAGAGCTGACGCTGCCAACGGCACCGACGCGGTTCGTTGCTGATGTTGACGACACGTAGTGCTGTTGCACTTGAGTGGATGAAGCGATGCCATCATCTGTAGTCGCGGGAAGCGATCTCCTTGATGGGGAAGTCGATGATGTCGGTGCTGATGTGAGTGTCCTTGCATATACTGGTGCCGAGCTTGAAGCATCGTTCAAAGGTAGGGTAGGAGCTTGAGCGGCTGAGCTTGACTCGACTTCGTCAAAGCTGATGCCCTCGGGTCGATTGACATAGATGCGACACCTCTGTGTATGGTGAAAGATGGCAGGCTTGAGGGGTGCTTGTCTGCTGTGTGCTTTGGATGCCATGATGCTCACCTGTGGCGCCATCTCGCCGCGACCAGGGTTGAGCAGGATGGACTTGATCCGGCACGGCGTGGTGAAGGGTACCGTGATGATAAACTGCCGATGGCGACATGGTAAAAGTGAGTATGTCGAGAAGCTAGGTCAGCTTGTCAAGAAGCCATACGCACCTGGTCGTCGACGAGGCTCTCGACGGAAGTCTCTAGGGAGTTTCGTGCGTGCCACGGCTTGATGACATTGGCCGCGGATTCGGGCACGGCGAGATTGAGGCCCCAGACCTTGTCCTGCGGGTACAAGAGCTGGATCAGCTGGGATCATGACGAAGCAGGGGGACACAACAAGCCGCGCACCCGGTCAATGTGCTCGTACAGGTTGGACTCGTCGCCGGTGCCGACCTGGTCGAGGTCGATGGTGGTCACCTCCTCGTTGCAGTTCATGGCTGCTTGTGTGTGTTGGGCTTCTCCAATGACGAGGCGATGGGAATATGGGCACTACGTGGTGAAGGAGATGGTGGTCGTGAAGGAGGATGAGTACGATGGGAGGGACGAGGAGGGGAATGAGCAAGTGTTGCTCTCGGAACTCCGGTGCAGAGGGCGACGCGTCGCGCTCGGGGCCACGCTGCCGGGAAGGACGGCTGCGGTGCGCAACAACAACGACAACAACACCACGATTACCGCTGGCTTTCAATGCTGCTCCCCTCGACGTCGCCTCGTGATGCTCAAGCTGGACACACACTCCATGTCAGCAAGACAGCAGCAGGCAACGGCGCGGCGGCTGCGGCCTCGTCCCGGGCTGGGACCATCGTCCTCATCGCCACCACCGCCGTCGACGGCCGAGGCAGCAGCAACGACGGCGGCGGCGGTCAGCATCGTACACGAGTCCGACTCGGACGAGCACTCGCTCGACGACGGTCCATCGCAGCGCCGGCGCCGTACCGCTGAGATTCCTCTCGCGGCGCGAGTGGGTGCGAGCTCGCAGCGGCAGCACCCGTCAACGACGCAGTCGTTGCAGCAGCAAGACGACGTAGCGCTGCTCAGCCGCCGGCCGTGGACGCTGCCGACAGATGAGCACCCGTACGGCCACTTGTACTCGTCTGCGTTTGCATCCACGTCGGCCTTCACCCTCGACGGCGTCGATGGAGATGCGCACGATGCATCGCAAGCGCTGTCCGACCAAGCCGACCTCGACCTCGATCTACCGCCAGGCAACCAGCAGGCCGTACCGCGCTCCTTTCTCCTCGACGTGGCCACGCCCACGCCCCATGCCACCGCCGCTCGACAACCGTCAAGAGCCTCCCAATTGACATCGTCACAATCCCTACGTGCGCGCTCGACATCCCGCTCAGATGCAGGCCCCGTATCACCCTCGTCGTCTGGCTCAAGCTCTGGGTCACCACCCACAAAGCGCAAGCGGCGTCACACGAGGGAGCCTGCGAGCCCAAGACACGCGACCAAGCTTGAAAGCAACATCGGCCAAGGCTCGTTGCATCGCGGCATCGTCGTACCGAGCTCGGATCTCGAGGACAACGTCGAGGACGCAGATCACAGAGAAGACCAGACCGAGAGCCCCCAGCGTCAAATGATGAGTGAAGGCTCGTTCGAGGCCATGTTGCGGAGGAAGATGCCGACCTTCACATCAGCGCTGCTCAATGCGAAGACCGACATCACCGTAGACGCGACTCAAGAAGCAGTCTCTCGGCCGACGGCACCACGACAACCTGCTGCTGGCGCCCAGATCGACGTGGCTTCAGACGCCAGGGGACTCGATACGGCAGCGGTGGACGAGGTGTACGATGAAGAGGCGCACAAGCGCGACTCGGCGGAAGCAGCAGCTCACGAGGTGCTCATCGTGCAGCCGCGGCCATCGGCACGCCGTCGAAATCCATTGTCAGGCTCGTTGGCGTCAACATCAGCCTCGCCGGATCGCACCGTCAGAGACTCTGTCAGCAAGGACGAGTTCAACGCGCAAGCCACGAATACTTTACCTGAATCGGCACGATCACAAGCTGGCTTGAGCTTGTCGCCAACAAAGTGCACACCAGTCCCGCCGCCAGCTCTGCACGAGCTATCCCATCGCTTTGCCTATGATGCGCCACAGCCAGAGGCGCGCGCACAAAGGTGCGAATTTGTCCAAATCATGCCTTGGCACACCAAGCTCTCGGCCAAAGGTGCGAATGGGCGCAAGAAGCCCGCTGACAAGAAACGAGGGCGCTCCGATACACGCGCTACGACGCCAACTGCGCAAAGGAACGGCAAAGAGAACGAGCCTCAAGCAGATCCCACGACAAGGGATGGGACCATGCAAGAGGACCGCGTCGACTTGTCGTCCATCTCGATCGATCTCGTTCGACCTCTTGAGCGCTGTCCGCTCTGTACGGAGCGCTTTCCCAAGTCACGGTCGGGTCCGGCAAAGGTCAAGCATATGGAGGTATGCACTCGCGCGCGTTCGGCTAGTGGTCGCCTCGCGTCCGCCGACACAGAAAAGGCTGAAGGAACAGCAACATCAACAACACCAGTTCAAGGAAATGCCAGCGCCACCCCGGCGGTGTCATCGACCCCATCACGCGACGTACTGACACCGACCCGCATCCAAGAGCTGATCAATGCCGAGCTCGACACGCTCATCCACAACGAGCGACAGCGCCAAGCCGCCCAGGAAGCCTCGCGCACCCTCTTTGCACGCGTCGTCGGGGACGAAGGCGCCCAAGCCGCCGCTGAGGCGGCTGCCAAGGCCAAGGAGGCGCGGGACGCGCTGCGCAAGGTGCACCTTGATAACCTGTACGACGGGCAGGGTGAGCTTCCCCCGACTACAAGCCGCGCAAGCGGAGGAAGATGCGGGGCAAGCGCGGCAAGGACGCCGAGGGTAAAGGGAAGGCAAGGGCCAAGCAAGACCAAGCGGCCATGATGCCCAGTCCGAACAAGGCTCTCGTACGACTCATGGCTCGACGAGATGCAGAGGAGGCGGAGCGGAGGGACAACGACGCCCTCGTCGCTCTGCCCGCCGCCACCGTCGCTAGCCCCACGGCCGCGCCTGCCAACATCGACATCGACATCGACATCGACGTCGCCCTAGCCCAAGACGCAAGTGAGGACGAGGTCGATCGCGCCGTCTTACCTCCGGCGACGCAGCGCTTCGGCCGGTCCAAGCTCGCGGCCAAGTATGGGCGCGGCGGCGCGACGGCTGCGACGGCTGTCTGGGACCTCTGACGGCTGCCGGGGGGCCATACCAGGACCGCACGATGGACTTGTCCCTCATCGCTGTACTCCAAGCTGTACCAGTATACCACCATCTTCTCGCCGCGCCTGGCTCGAGCCAGACCACCAGAGGACGCGCCGCCTGTTGTGCGATGTGACATGCTTGCTTGGCTTGGTAGCAGATGTGAGAGAGAGTTGAAGGTGACCACATGGAGACCGCCTCTCCGTGCTGAGGGCCTCGCCCGAACGAGTGCAAAGCGGCAATCACGGCACTGCCATTGGAGTGAGCCACTGGTTCGCGCTTTCGAACTGCTGGGCGAGCTCCGGGCTGACGGCCTTCTCGGCGCTGAGGGTGCGTACCGCCACCATGAGCTGTCGCGAGAGGGGATGAACAGAGTCAGAAGGGCAAGACAAGCAACAGACAGGGCAGACAAGCCGAGTCACAACTGACCACATCCCAGAAGCGGAATCCGCGTCGAAGCTCGTTGCGCACGTCCTTGACGTTTTCAAACGTCTCGGCAAGCATGTCCACGATGGCCTCCTTCTCCGCCTTGACCTCCTCCGACCCGACCTCGGCCTCGGTGACCGCCTTGCCGTCGTGCATGGTAAGCAGCCCCTCGAGGTAGCACTTGACGACGATGCCCAGCCCCGTATTCGCCTCGGCCCCAAACGGCAAGCTGAGCGCGATATCCAAAAAGTCGTCCCGGGCCCGGCGCGCATCGCCCCTAAGCAGCAGCGTGCACGCGACCATCTCGACGAGGTGGCGCATGCTCCGGCCCAGCACGCGCCCAAACGAGTTGAACACGAGGAGCTCGCGCGAGCACGGCGCGTCCCAGCCCATGCCCGGCTTGTACGCGAGCGGCACCATGCTAAACGCGCGCATGATCAGGAGCACGTGGCGCATCTCGTCCGCCGAGCCCATCGCCGGCCCGCCCGAGTACGGCTTGCCCGAGTAGTAGCTCGCATGCAGGACGCCGGCGCGGATGAGCTCGAGAGCGAGGTAGAGCGGCTCTTGCAGCTTGTCGTTCACCCGTGCCTGCTTGAGCGCCAGATGCAACGCGCGCGCGTACGGCGTGTGCTGGTGGGCATGGTTCAAAAAGCCTCGGAGCTCGAGTGTGCGCCAGATGACGTTGGCCACGATCTCGTCCTTCTTTTCGAGAGGGTAGAACGGCGCCGTGAAGGGGTTACCACCGACCTCCTTGCCCGTCGCGTTCGATGGGGGCGGAGGCTGGCGAGGCGTCCGCGTCCGCGCCGCCAGCGGCTCGGAGATGGTTGCCCCCAGACAGAGCGCGATATCAATCGTGCTCGAGTTCTGGCGACGCAGCTCCTCCTCGATAAGCGTCGCAGGCACGTTCCACGACTTGACGCGCGAGATGAGATCCTGCGTCTGCTTGCTTTCGTGCGGTACCGGGATCTCCCTTGCAAGCTGGACCGTAGCCGAGGGCCCTGCTCCTCCGCCTGCACCGTTACCAGCTGCTTGATGAGGTGTGTTGCCTTTCAAGAACCAGTACGTCGCAACCACCTTGCGCGAGTGCCAAAAGGTATGCAGCGCCGAACACGCCAGCGCGATGGCCACGCAGCGTGGCGAGAGCGGGCCCTCGGTGATCGTCTCCCGCACAAAGGTGCGATATTCTTGCGTCTCTCCGTTGCACAGTGGCGCAGCTTCGTGGATCCGTCCCGACGTCATGTAGCCCAGCACCGTGGGCGCGAGCATGCCGCGGCAAAGGTGGAGGAAGACTTCATCGGGAAGCCGGTGCGTGAAGATGTCATTCAGATCTTTGGGCACGTCGGCCGCCGTCAGGATGGGAGGCCCGGCGTTGGAGCCGAGTACCGTCGAGGCGGAGCCGGGGACAGCAGGGGTCATTCCGTTGACGCCGGGAGCCACCACGCCTGTGGTTGTTGTTCCGGGAAGGCCGGCACCGGCTACGGAATTGGGTACTGCGACTGCTGCTCCACCGACGGCGTGAAGTCCTGGTGCTGCAATGCCTGGAGTGGAGGCGGCGGCTGCGATGATGGGCAAGGGCGGTGGAGGCGTTGCGACAGGTAGAGGCAACACCCTGCCCTCTTCCGCATGGAGCACCAGGGAGAACTTGATCATGCACCGTGCTCGACAGAACTGCTCCGTGTACTCGGTCGCCTTGACGGCGGGATGCTCGGAGAAGAAGACGCAGACGGTGTAGCCGGAGCGATAGTGGCGCACAATGTCGGCGATCTGCTTGAGATTGGGTACGCCTCCAGGACCGGATGAGCCGGGTGGTGCGGATGGGTTGAGGCCGTCGGGGGTGATACCGTTACCGGCCACGGTGGCCGCGCCTGCTCGTGGCGAGATGGCCGCGCTTGGTGGAACGAAGCCCGGCTTGTTGGGCGTTCTCGGGTGGCCGGGTGCCGGCGAGGGGGGGACCTGACCTGGCGAGGGGATGGGTGCCACGGTGCCATCGAGCAAGGGTGGGAAAGTTGGACAGGCGCTAAAGCCGGCAAGCAGGACTGCGTCGAGGAAGGACTCCTCGTTGGCGCCGAGGGCGGCCATGATGGCGACCTTGGAGGCGTAGGTGAAGGATGCTCCGCGCAAGTCGAGGGAGAGGATGATCTTGTCGACGCGGTCGAAGAGGAAGAGCTCGTTGGACGCGTAGATGGAGTGAACGTACGACTTGGAGTGCCTCTCGAGGGAGACGAGCTGTGCAGAGGCGAGATAGGGTGCGATGAGGAACTCGACGTTGCGGTGTCGAAAGGTGCGGAGGACGGTGCGGATGAGGTCCTGGACGTGGACGCTGTCCGAGGTTGAGAAGAGCTGCTGGGCCTGTTCGACTTCTCCGCGCTCGTACGCCTCCCATGCTCGCGATCTGAGGTCGATGCGTGGGTCTGGAAAGAGGAGCGAAGACGAGTGCTGTTGCTGTGATTGCTGCTGTTGCTGATGTCTGCCGTTCTGGCGCTTGTTATTGTTGGTGTTGGGGGTTAGAGCGGCTGATGCTGCTGCTGCCGCGGCTGCTGCTGCTGCGAGGGAGGCCGATGCTGAGGATGATGAAGAGGTCGATGAGGATGCGATGGCTGATGGTGTCAGGGTGGCCGCTGGTGGGATGCCGGAGAGGACGAAGACGGGCTTGATCCTGGCGCGCTCGAGTGCCTTGAGGTCGTCCTCGATGTGGGAGATGAGGGCGAGGGGCGCGCCTCCGAGGGCGGCGACAAAAGGCTCTGCGGTGGGTGCTGCCTTGAGCAGCGTGGTGAGGTACAGGTGCAGGTCGATGCCCAGGCGCGTGTCCTTGAGCGCTGCGAGAGGGCAGCTCTGCACCAGCTTGCGCTCCCGAATGAACTCTGTGGATGAGCGCGCGGGTCAGCACTGTGACTGGCTGACACTAGCAGCGTGAGCAGCTCACCTTCGAGGCCGCGGATCATGGCTGGCTGGTGGGCAGCGTGCGGTGTATGTGTCGCTGGGTACGGCGAGGTGCGAAGAGCAAGGTGATGGTGACGGATGGACGGCGTCGACGGCTCTCATCTCGAGCTCGAGCCTCGCCCCGCCCGGATGCTTGGGCAGTCCGTCACTCATGGCGTGGGAATGATCGGGGTGGTGATCACTCCACTCTGTGCCGACTGTGGTCAGTGGTGCCGTGCGTGTGACCCCAGGCCGTCGGCGATTGGGCCAGCGCCGAGTGCCGAGTGCAAGTTGTGGTTGCTGCTCAGTGCTCACCCACTCCCTCCTTCTGCCCGACTCCCACTGTCTCGCGATGGCCATCTGCCAGACAGACGGCAGCAGCCCTAGCAGCACTGTATGCGCGTGGTGCTGCTGTGCGTTGCTTGCTACGTGCTGCGATGGAGGGAATGAAGCGCGTCCTTGCCAGTCGACCAAGGTGGGGTGGTGGTGATGAGGCAGGGAATCACCGCGTGATGAGGGGGGGCAGCAGCAGCAGCAGCAGCAGCGGCAGGGGAGAGGAGCCCAGCGGCCGGTTGAGTGGGCGGGGGGGAAGGCAAGGGGCACAGGCGCACAGCACAGCGCGCGGCGAAGAAACACAGGAGAGAGACGAACGATGAGAAGCCGGAGTCGCAACTCGCAGCCCAGGCAGCCCAGCAGCAGGGGACCATCACCACCCATGACCCTCACCATCACCATCACCACCATCACCATCACCATTACCACCCTCTGACCCCCAAGGCAACCTCGCCCAAGCACCGCCATCGCCGTCGTCGACGTCGCCGCTGGCCGCCTGCTCATCTCGACGCGCGGGCAGCTCGCAGGGAGACACACGCGCAGGAGCACGACGCACCACCGCCATGGCGGCCTCAGCGATCCAGTCGGGTCACCTTCACCACTCTCAACACCAGCACGGCTCAACAAGCAACGCCAACACGGCAGGCGTCGGCACTGGAGGGGCGGAGGCAGGGACAGGGGCAGGCGCCGACCGCAACCAGCAGTCATCCTCAGCAGCAGCAGCGGTAGCCGGAGCCTCCTCGTCGGCCGCACCCGCAGCGACCGCAACAGCAGCTGCGAACACCACCACATCCTCCTCATCCTCCTCCTCCAACATCATCGCAGTCCACTACCGCGTAGGCAGGAGAATCGCAGAGGGCAGCTTTGGAATCGTCTTTGTGAGTTGTCTGTGATGATGCGCACAAGCAAGCACACATACCAAGACTGACCACCGCCTCGTCGCTGCCAACCTCACAGGAAGGAACCAATCTGCTCACCGACTCCAAGGTCGCCATCAAGTTTGAGCCACGCAAGACGGACGCGCCCCAGCTCCGGGACGAGTATCGCACGTACAAGCTCCTCTCCGGCACCTTGGGCATCCCTCAGGCCTACTTCTTTGGCCAAGAGGGTCAGCACAACATCCTCGTCATCGACCTCCTCGGACCCTCCCTCGAGGACCTCTTCGACCTCTGCGGACGCAAGCTCTCCATCAAGACGGTATGCATGACCGCAAAGCAGATGATCACCCGCGTCCAGGCCATCCACGAGAAGAATCTCATCTACCGCGACATCAAGCCAGACAACTTTCTCATCGGACGACCCAACACTAAGACGTCCAATCTGGTTTATACTGTCGACTTTGGCATGGCAAAGCAGTACCGGGACCCCAAGACCAAGCAGCACATCCCTTACCGCGAACGCAAGTCCCTCTCCGGTACAGCACGGTACATGTCCATCAACACCCATCTCGGCCGCGAGCAGTCCCGTCGCGACGACTTGGAGTCCTTGGGCCACGTCTTCATGTACTTCCTCCGCGGCGGCCTACCCTGGCAGGGTCTCAAGGCGGCCACCAACAAGCAAAAGTACGAAAAGATTGGCGAGAAGAAGCAGTCGACACCCATCCGCGAGCTCTGCGAGGGCTTCCCCGAAGAGTTTGGCATCTTCCTCAACTATGTCCGCAAGCTCGGCTTCGAGGAGACACCAGACTACGACTTCCTGCGCGAGCTCTTCACCAAGGTGCTCCGGTCCGCTGGCGAAGTCGAGGACGGCGTCTACGACTGGGATCTCCTCAACGGCGGACGAGGCTGGGAGTTGAGCTTGGTGCGTGATATCATGAGATATGTTGCTTGGACCTTGACTGATTGGCGCTGGTCTTCACTCTCACAGCAACGACAACGCGAGCGAGAACGCGCTGCACGAGAGCGCGAGCGTGAACGCGAGAGGGAACGACAGGCACATGCCGCGCAACAGCAACAAGGGCACAGCAGCAGCGGGCATCATCACAGCCATCATCACCATTCGCATCACCACCATCACTCGTCACATCGAGCATCACAATTACAGCTCCAACAACAAGCCGCCGCACAGGCACACGCTCAGCGCTCTGGCGAGAAGGCCGCCGCGGCTGCAGCCACACCCAGCGGTACGCCTCGGAACTCGAGCCCCGTACAACCGGGATCGCCTGGTGGCATGGGGCTCAGTGCATCGCAGCAGGCCCTCCTCAACACATCAGGGAAGGGTGCATCTCGTGAGTCATTCTCTCTGGGATGAGGTCGCGGGTAGGAGTGAGACTGATCGTCCTGTCGTCTTCGTAACAGGTCTTCGTGTCTCGCAAGGCGACTATCCCTCCACACCGGGTGCGTCCAACATTGCCGTGCACGATGGTGCGCTCGGCGGTCGACAGCACGCCGGTGCCATGGGTTCCTTCGCTGGACCGGGTCCTGGTAGCCTGGCCCATGGAAACGGTACCAATGAGGAGTTGTCCTCGCGGATACATGCGACCTCGCCATCGCCCATGGATCCAGCCAATTACCGCTCCAATGGCATGTCGAACGGGCCTGGAGGCACGGCCTCGCCTTCTCGCGCTTACATGACCACCACCTCGTCAGGCGGCATCGAAGGCATGTACGGGCGCGATCGCGGGCCGATTGGCCACATCGCTGGCAACGGCAACGGCTCGACGGGGCACGGCCATGGCGTAGGTCCCAACGGGTACGGCAGCACCGGGGCGGGCAACAACTACTACGCGCAACAAGTCTCTCAGAACGGCTACGGCGGCGGGCAAGCTTACGGCGGGATGGGCGGGCCCACGGGCGCGAACGGCGTGAGCCAGAATGGCGCGGCGGATCACCCGTTGCCTCCGCCACCACCACCCAAGGACCGCAGTGGAGGCTCCAAGCTATTGAGCATTCTCACCTGCGGATGCGCATGAGCATTTGCGCTGGCGCACCGGCGTGACCCTTCCCTCCGACTCGACTCGACTCGACTCCCGCGTCCATCTCAAGATCAACGTCACCTTGTTTCCCCCGCGCCTCCGCGTCAAGCCCGGCCCCCAAGCTCGAGCCCCGTTTCTGCAATTCCACCCACCCACTCACCAACCCCCAATGGCTCTGACACGACACGACTCGGCTGGGCCGCTGCAAGCATATATCCTCCCCACCCCACCCCACCCGGACGACCCGTCTTCAATCCGTCCCATTACCGCGGCCTCTCCCACGGCGTCTTCATCACGTACTTGGCGCACAAACACACACACACGCTCGCTCGCTCTTCCCGGTCACATATCTACCTTAGGCACTTATCAAGCTTTATCCCCAAGTCGGGACTTCTCCCTACCCTCCTAGTCAGGCAAGAAGGGACGAGGTGAACACACGCGCTGTCTTCCCCTCTCGACTCCATTCATCTTCCTCGCCGTCTCGCGGTATGCCTCTGCTCTGAGCAGGCGCCTTGCTCAACTCGTTCCTTCCCACTCTGTCCTTATCGGTTCCCCTTCCTCTTTGCTCCGTCGCTCCTTCTCCCTCATCGGCGTCCGCCTCGGGCTCGACACCTCACTCACTCCCTCCCTCCCTCCCTTCATCGTTCCCCTCCATCCAACCAATCTCAGCGCGCAGGCTGCGTGTCCACACCCAGGCGGAGGGCAAAGGGCGAAGGGCGGAGGGCGGAGGGGCGCCAGGCGTCGGCCTCGTGATTCCATCAAAAGAAGGGAGTACGAGTACACGGTACCAATCCTCGCCGCCTCATCGTTTGGCCCCGCCCCGACCGAGCAGCTTTTGCAGGCCCGTGCTGACCTTTTCGACGTCGCGGAAGGTGAGGCTGATGCGCGTATCTCTCTCCAGCCCTGCTACTGCTGCTGCTGCTGCGGCTGCTGCTGCTGCTGCTGCTGCTGCTGCTGCTGCTGCAGTGGCAGTGGCGCCCGGGGTGGACTTGGCCTCGGTTGTCGTGGCGGTGGGGGAAGGGGAGGCGGACGCCCCGACGACGAGTTCTTCGATGCGCTCTCGCAGCGCCGCGTCTCCGAGTCGGTCGAGGTTGATGCTCTTGCGCAGATGGACTGCTTCGTCCGATGTGCTCTCGGCGATGCCGTGGAGGAACGTCCTGGAGCGCGAGGGATGTCAAGATGTGTCGAGAGGAGTAAGCGTTCAGCCTTACAAGCACCAGGGTGAGGTGGGAAAGAAAGGTGGGAGGTGCTCACCGGTACGCCGAGCCGAGGGTGAGGAGCAGACTGCGCCGTTCTTGGAAGATGCTGAATGCGGGATCCTTCTCCCGTGCCCGCGCCTGAGCCTGTGCCGTAGCCTCCGGTCGCTCGGCGCTCGTGTCGGTCTCTTTGGCAGGGGCGGCCGCGTCGTCAGCCGTACTGCGTTCGGATGCGTACCGGTAGATGTCGAGGAGGGTGTGGGAGCCTAGGGAGATGGTCGCGACGGCGGGGTAGTAGGCCGCTCCGTCTTCGTGGGGCTGCATAGAATTCGTCATCAGGACAAGACCCATCAAGAGGAGAGGAGTAGAAGACGCACCATGATGCCCTGTCCCGCCAGATACTCATTCACCAAGCAATGATTGGGCTCGCCATGCCGACTGCGCGCAAATGCGCCCGTCGCCCTCAAGCGTCCGACGAGGTCCGGGAAGGAGGCGAGGAAGCTGGGCATGGGTTGTGGGATGAGCGTGTTGCCGCCTGCGCCGGCGAGCTGGCCGCCCCATGTTTGGAGCCTGCCGAGCGTGCGGCCACTCCAGAGGGGGGTCGGTAGACATCATGGCGGTAGGCGTCGCGTGCCGAGGAGAGAAGAGAAGAAGTAGGAGAGGAGCGTATCAGTAACGCAAGCATTGCCTTCTCTCATGGGGCCACCAGCCAAGCTCACCTTCTGTTCTGGAGCGTCTTCCACTTGAGGGCGGGTGCGTCGTAGATCTGCGCGATGGGACAGGCAGCCTGTTCAGCGCAAAGACAAGACGGGGGCGCGGCGCGACGAGCTCACCTGCCTGAGCAGATACTCCTCCTCCTGCTCTGTGATGAAGTTGGGCAGATAGAAGAAGCCGTGCTGAGCATCGTCCTCGTCCTCCTCCTGGCCGGCGTGGGACGCGTCAGCGCCGTGTTGGTCGTGAAGTCTTGACGGGCCGGGCACATTCAGTCGCGCTGCTTGTAGGGACGCGCGCGTGGTGTGGCCTTCGCCTTGTGCTGTCCTTGCCGCCGTCGCCATCGAGTGCGTTGCCGGTGCGATGCATCGCCTTGAGGATGAGGACGAGGACGAGGACGAGGTGTCGAGGTGACAAGGGGGTGGGGAGGTCCTCCACAAATCAAAACACGGCGGTGCGCGGGGTGCAGCCGTGCAGGCGCGTGCGCGTGCGCGTTCTCGAATCGGGCGTGCTCGTCCGCCCGACAACAACACCACCTCGCTGAGCTCGGGCTTCATCTCGAGATCGAGCAGCAGCATCACCGCCATCCTCATCACCACCATCACCGACGTCAAGCTCGAGCTCGGCGATGGACCGCTTCGTGCCGCTGTCGGCCACCACCTCGACACTCGGCGCACACCTCGGCCCCGACGAGGAGATTGTCACGCTCCAGGAGCACGTCGGCCTCTACCATGGCGCACACAAGGCCAAGCGGCAGCCCAACGGCACCGTCTACCTGTCCTCGCACCGGATCATCTACGTCGACGCCCTCGCGCCCCTCTACCACTCGTGTGCCCTCAGCCTCGCCCTCGTCCGCCAGACCGAGTACTACGCCGGCTTCCTCAAGTCGAGCCCCAAGATCACCCTCCGCCTCGAACCACCGCCCGCCAGCGTGCTTGCACAGCAGAACGCACCCACACGGCCCAAGAAGCCAGCAGCACAGACTGCCACTAGCAGCAGTAGCAGCACTGGAAGCGGTGCTGGCGCAAGAGGGGCAAAAACTGGTACAGCAGCGGCCTCAGCCGTGCCCAAGTCATGGATCTGCCCCGTCTGCGGCTACTCCAACTCGGACGCAGAGCAGTGTGCCCTCTGCGGCGTGTCCTACCACAAGTCGAGCTCGACACGACCAGCGAGGACAAGTCTCGGTGCAGGCACAGCTCTGACCTCTTCCACCTCTCCAATACTTCCGTCAAACACAGCTTCACCATTGCCGTTATCGACGGACGCTTCCTCACGATCAGCACGGCCCACCGACCCCATCGCCTGTCCTGCTTGCACCTTCCTCAACCACCCATCGATGGCCACATGCGAGCTCTGCAACACTCCATTGCAGGGTGAACACTCAGCCAAAACACTCAACAGGCACGCAAGCACGCCCGCTTTGCCAAATGAGCATGCTTCCTCCGCAACAAGAGCAAGGACAACAAGCACAAGCGCAGGCGCGAGTCCGCGTCAAGGCTACGACTCGGATGAGGACAGTGAAGAAGACGCAGACGAAGCCCAAACAGACGGAGACGATCCCACTCATCGCTTCCCAGCACCGGATTCAGCCATTGAGTACGTCAAGCTCTCCTTCCGGAAAGGTGGTGACAAGGCCTTTTACGAGCTTCTCAAGACTACGCTGAGGCAGCGGGCATGGGCCGTCTCTCACGCCCCTCCAGGTGCGCAGCAGTCTCAAAATCAAGATTCGACCCTTCCTGTATCTACCTCGACATCTTCGATCTCGCCAGCCTCAATGGTCAACACAAGGAGAACGGCTGCTTCATCGCCCTCAGTCCCACCCATCGCACCAACGACGATCGACATCGACGGCAGACGAGTGCCACTCTCGCTCCTTCATCGTGACCCGCATGCATTCCCTGGGTCCATGTCGGGTCATCATTCCTCCGGATCAACGTCACAAGCACGTCTTGGAGCCGGCGCGGCCAGTGCGGGTGGCACAAGCGCGGCAGGCATCGAGGCCATCCTGCGCAACACGTCGCTCACACACTCCCAAGCATCCACCACGATGCTCTCCGCACTCGAAGACCTCGAGGCCCTCCAAAAGCGAGCACAGAGCATGGTCGAGCTTGCCGAGAAACTCAATGCTCAGCTGACCCGGCTCGAGAAGGATGCCGCTGCCAAAGCTGGTGGGGGCGTCGGTGGAAGCGTCTCAACAACGGCTGGCGAAGGAGCCAACGCCAGCATCGATCGCGAGTCGGCCACTCTCATTCGCTCATCGCTCGTGATGCTCGGCTTGCCGTCGCCGGCGGTGACGGAGGACATGGTGGCAGAGCGTGGCATCTACGAGCTTGAACTCGCTCGCGAGCTGGCTGGCTTGTTACTCAGTAATGACACCCTCGCACTCGCTCAAGGCCGGAACGGTGCTCCAAACTCTTCAAGGGCAGGAGGCGGGCTCATGGGCGTCGGCAAGGTGCTAAGCAAGGGCAAGGAACGCTCTCTCTCCGAGGTGGCCGACCTAGAGCGCGTCGAGGACGAGCTGAGACTGCTCAGCTCAAGCAATGCCGCGGCGCTCATCGAGCTCGTCGAGGATCGAATCCAACGAGCCCGGCTTGGACGAGGTGCCGATGATGCCGAGGACCAAGATGAGGAGGCCCAGCTGGAGCGCGTCTTGGCCGAGTCGAGTTCAAGCGATGCGTCTACGGCAGCGGCGCGAGAGCTGGTCGGCCTCGACGAGGTGTGGTGCGTCTGGAATCGCGCGCGTGGTGTTGGTGAGTCGTTCATCTCTGAATTCGTCATGATGATAACGCTGACACCTTGACGGCGCTTGCTGCTCGTTCCATATCAGCACTGCTCCCACCGGCGGATCTTCGCGCCTGCGCCGTCCACCTTCCACGGCTCACTGAACCACCCATCCGCCTACGCGTCTTTCCGCCACCTGCCGGTCCGTCGAGCTCGAGCGGCAAGAAGGCAGCAGCATCGCGTTCACCCACGGGCTTGTGCATGCTGCACACGCCACGCTACTCCGAGTCGGCCTTTGAAGCGCGAGTGCTGGCTCGACTGCGATTCCTCGCCAAGGCGGCAGCATCTTCCACATCATCAAGGTCTATAGCAACGTCGGGGCCAATCGCGAAGGTCCCGTCCTCGACCTCCTCGTACGCACCCGGCATCTCTGCCTTTGAGCTGGCGGCACGAGAACGCGCACCGGTTGTGCTCATCGAGCAGATGCTCTCCGGCCTCGAGATGGGCTCGCAAGCGTCTCTGGTGCGGGACGATGGCGGGCTCAGCAGCGGCGGGTCCGGCACCAAGGTTGCCCGCGCTGGTGGCCAGGTCGACAAGGGCGCTCATTCTGCACCGGCGGCAGGTTCAAGAACTGGCGGTGGTGGAGGCGGACCGAATACGCGCTGGTACGAGAACGAGTTTGGGCGGGCGTGGGAGAGCGTGCGCGCTTACCGTGCCGACTGTATCAAGAGCGCCCAGCTTGCGATGCCGTTGTAATGAATGCCAATGGCATGGCCACCAAGCGTGTTGCCGTTGTGGCCCGTTCGTGTGACTGGGACGCGCGCGCTTGGCTGATGATCATGACCCCGATCAATAATCGCCGCCTTCTCGAGCGGGCGGGCGCCGCGCGGTCGAGAGGCGGGCGAGCGAAATTCGGAGCTCATCAACAACACTCACTTCAGCACGAGCTGACGACGACGACGACCGCCACCACGATCCACACCTCGAACACGACCGGCGACAGGCGCGTACGCAGCGCGGGCGGCAGCAGCAGCAGCGATGAGCCCAGCGGGGGCCAGCGCCAGTGCGGGCTCGAGCTCGAGCTCGGCCAGCTCGCCCGTCTTCCTCCAGTACAACGTGAGCACCTCACCTCCTCGTCCTGCGCCCCAGCGACACCAGGACAGTACTGACCCCGGCGCAATGCTTGCCATGACGCTTCCCAGGCTGCGCTGTCTCTGCTTCACATGCTCCTCGTGAACAGCCTCAAGAATGTCATCCGCGACCTCCAGCAGGGCCCGTTCAAGCTCTACCACGTCAAGTACACGGGCAAGAAGGCCGAGCTCCAGCAGCGCATCATCGCCGAATTGGACAAGGCCAGGGAGGGCAACAACGTAGCCTTGTTCACGCACATCCACGACACGATCAGGCGCAACTCGGGCCGGCCAGGCGTCGGTCAGGCGCTCGAGTCGGCACGAGTGGTCGGCCCGGGCAACACGCTGGGCTCAGCTTCCACAAGCAGCGCCGCCACTGCCAGCGGCTCAACGACGGCAGGGCAAGCGCGCTTCGGCGCACATGGCACGACGAGCGCGTCTACGGGCAACGCAATGCGCGGTGTGCCATACAGCAAGGTCGCGGGTGCTTGGACACCATCATACGTAGGAGCCTCAGCCGCCCTGGCAGGGACGGCGGCAGGTGGCTCACGCTCAGGTTGGTTGCTTTGCTATGATCCAGTCTTTCTATATAGACATGTGCTTACATGACGTGTCCCTGAACACCCCCACCAGCCCCAAACTTCCGGCCATCACCGTTCTTTGAGTACAAGTCCATGGTAGGACACATGGTCATGTGCCCAGGTGAGTGCATGTCATCAGTCGCGCACCCGTGCTTGTATTAACCATAGTACCATGCTTGTAGAGGCAGGTCCGAATGAGCGCAAGAGCGCCACTTTACTCTTCACGTTGAATACAGAGCAACAAGAACTCTTGCGCGGTAACAGGTGAGTAGGGTGATCAGCTTTTGCACTCGCCACCCTTTGTACTGACTTGCTCGTGTCCACAGGCATCAGCTGCGACTGTTCTGCACAAGCTACGAAGCATACAATGCTTCTGTACAGTACGCCAATCGGCCGGCGCCCGTCGTCTTCCCCCTCGCATGCGAGGCCCGCGTCAACGACCGGCCCCTCACGGTCAATCTGAGAAGCAAGGGCAAGGGCCCGAGCAAGGTTCCCCCACCCAATCTCAACAAGGACAAGGCGCTCTTCATCGAGACCAAGATGAACAAGATTGAGCTGAGCTACACGAACACCTCGTACCAAAAGTACGCGTTGACCTGCGGGTTGGTGGAGATTCGGTCGATAGAGTCCTTGGTCGACAAGGTCAAGTCGAAGCCACTGACCGTGGATCAGGTGGTCCAATCAAGTGAGTAGGCCGCCAGACATGCCGTGGCCGTAGTATAGTTACTCACGAGCAGCGCGTTCACAGTCCTACGGATGCAGCAAGATGACGAGATCGAGGCTGGAGCTACCAAGATGACGCTGCGGTGTCCAGTGAGTTGCTTGGTCGTCAGTTCCGAGACGTGCTGCTGACTTTCGCTTCTGACATCACCCCAGCTGAGCGCCATGCGCATGAAGGTGCCCTCACGGTCAAAGTGGTGCCTACACCGACAGTGCTTCGATGCCGACACCTTCTTCCAACTCAACGAGCAGACGCCTTCATGGAGCTGTCCCGTGTGCAACCGGACCTTGAATCCAGACGACCTGATTCTGGACCAATACGTGGAGACGATCTTGCGGCAAGTACCAGAAGATCACGAGTCGATCATCGTGGAGCCAGATGCAAGTTGGCATACCGACGATAACAAGTTCTTCAGCAGCGGCGGAGTGGGTGCGGCACCTGCTGCCAAGGTCGATTCTGGGACGGCCGACAGTGCTTCCGCAAACACGGGCGCGAGGACCACCAAGACCGTTGACGCGGGCAAGCCGGCTACGAATCAGGTGATCATCATGGACCTATCGCCCTCACCACCGTCTTCACCACGCCAAGTCCCAACGACGATTGACAAAGGGACCGGACACAACGAGCCGTCCATACCCCCATCATCATCAGCCACGCCAGCTTTTGGGCCGGGGCCGCGGTCAAGCGCAGCAGCAGTGCCGACCGCGGCCCCTTCGACCTCAACACGAACGGAGCCGATAGTCATAGACCTCACACTGAGCTCCGACGAAGACGACGCGCCTCCTCCGCCCCGCCCTGCGTCCTCGAGAGTGGCAAGGCCTTCGGCTCTGAATTGGCCAACACCGGCCTCCGCAGGCACTCTTACGGCTGGGTCGAGCGCAGAAACGTCCGGGTCCAGCGCAGCTGGGACGACTAGGCACCCGCCGGCGGTCCGTCGACGCGACGACCGTTCGGACAGTGATGCTCGCAGTGAAGCAGACGAGGATGAAGACCACGAATGGCGCAATGGCCCGCGGCGCGTGAGGTTACGTCGCCTTCGACAGCTACTGCTTGACGATGAAGACGAAGAGGATTTTCAGGATGATGCTGAAGAGGAGGAGGAGGACGCGCGACCGCTGCGGAACGGCCCTTCATCGGGAGCTGCGCATCGTGGTTCGGCGGCTCCAAGTGGCACGAATGCTCAAAGCTCAAGTACCGGAGGGTCGACTGGGACGGCTCGGCACGATGAGGACGACGACGTGCCCCTGGCACATTCGATTGCCCGGGACAACGCGGCCAATGACGCGAGCGCCGGAGCGAACAAAGACGGAGGCAACGCGGTGGCGGCATCTTCTACAACGGGACGATCAGCACCTTACGAGGGCAGGGTGTTGTCAGGCGCTTACAACCCGCCGACAGCTCGGACATCCGACCCGGCGCGTCGTGATGGAGGTCCCACACAGCCCAGGGGATGGTCGGGAGCAAGGGCGGCGGGTGGGCCGGCTACGCACCGGGACCCTTCCGGGAACCCGTCCTCCAGGAGCTACCGACCGCCAGACCCGACACGTCCACCACCCAGTGCGCGACCGAACGGCAATGCGGGCTTCTCAAGCTATTCCTCGTATGGTTCTGGACGGGCCGACTTCCCACGTCCTCGAGGCGACAGGGATGCCGAAGCACGGCCGCGATACGATCTCGATCGTGACTGGGACCGTTCAGCGTATGGGGCTCGCGGCCGTCGCACTCAGACGACGAGCTGGGGTCCACCCCCGTCGCGCTCCGGTGCAGGCCCATCATCGACGTCCTCTACCGCTGCGAGTTCCAGTAACGGCGGAGGAAACAGCACATCAGGTCCGGACCGATCTCAGCCCGCTACCTATGCAGCCTACCTGAACGGCACCACCCTGGGTCCGGGTCCGCCGCCTTCGCGTGGTGGCGCTCCCGCCGGCGCTCGTCCTGCAACGCCAGCCTCGCCTGCTACCCATGCCCCCGTGACAGCAGCAGCAGCAGCAGCAGGAGCGGCGGCAGCTCCAGGACAAACGGCTCCGGGTCCTGGAGCGTCCAACGCCAGCTCGACGACTTCAAGCTTTCCAGGCCCGCGTCCGACGTCTGCGCTCAACGGGGTGACGCCTTCCGCCAACGTGGCAGCATCAAGCACGGCGGCGAGACCTTATGTCCCTCCGCAAGCGCACTCCATGGGCAACGCGTTGGCGTCCAAGCAGACCCCTTTATTGCCGACGTCGTCGACGACACCCGCGCATGCGTCCGCCCCGCCCGCTCCGGGTCCTCCGCCGGTACCGCCTCGCGCTGCTGGACTCGGGGTGTCAGCGGCAGCAGCTGCTCCTACTCCATCAATACCGACCCGGCCCTTGGCGGCTACCATCCCCGTTGCCAACGCAGCTTCGAGGGGTGGTGGTGGTGCTGCAGGTGCTGTTGGAGGTGGGGGCGGGGGCGGTGCCGGTACGGGCGCGTGAAGAAGAGGGAAGGAGGAGGCGCGCATGATCCTGGGGAAGGGATTGGGCTTGACGACGAAGCGCGACGGGACGCGAGGCGACGCGAGGCGACGCGACGTTTCCGCTTCGTCCTCTCCTCGTCCATCTATCCACCTTGCTTGGCCAAGCGTGGCCAAGCGCGGCGCGGCTCGACTCGTCACCTCAAAGCAAACACGTCGCGAGTCCGTCGGTCCGTCCACACCATCGATCCATACAGCCCGCAAGGCAACGCATCGCGACGCAAGGCATCACAACGCGGCTGCGTCCCGACGAGCCGTGTGGGTGGGCGGTTCGAGCGACGGCAGATGCAGATGCAAGAGCGTTCGTGTGCACTCTCTGTACCCACCCCACTCCCCCTTTACCCCTCCTTCCCGCTGCGCCGTCCGTGTCGTCATCCTCGCACTTCACGCCTAGCATTCGCTCCGTGCTGCTTCTTGACTGACTGACTGGCTGGCTGGCTGGCTTGCTGACGCGAGAGGCGCGCTGTGCACAAGGCTCTGGCCCGAGAGCGGGCGAATGGAGGCCGTGGACTCGTGGAGGCGCTTCGCAACGCGACGCCACGAAGGACGAAGGGGTCATACTTCCCATCCCTCCCACCCCTTCCACCCACCCCATCCTCACATCCTACTAACAAACCCCCTCCGCAAACAATACCACGGCGCTCAGCCCATTTTTCTGCCCCTCCTGGCGCACTTTGCGCGGTGCCCAGGTGCGAAGGGAGGGGTATGGCGCAGCGAGGTACGAAAAGTTGCACAAGGCGAGGCACAATGCCCCACGAACGGGGGATCGAACCTAACGGCGTACCCTTGTGCACCACCACCGCCTTCCTCGTAATCCTTCCTATAGGAAGGGCTGTGGATTGGTTCAGGAGGTGCGGAATAATGCCCAGAAGGCGAGACTGTCCTTTTTTGGGCGGGTGGGGTGGGGTTGGGGGTGGGGTGCTAGGTATGGATGTATGGGTGGGTGTGTGTGGGTGCTTGAGGAGGAGCGTGGCGGGTGAGCGCCGCCGGCGCGCTGCCACTCCCGTGCTCTCATCTAACACTCTCCTCGCTCCTCTCGCGGAGGACCACACAGGCCACACGCGAAAGCAGCGTCCTCACTCCTCGTACCCACCCAGCAAAGGCAAATGAGGGGGAGAATGATTGACGACGACGATGGACGACGATGGCTGATGATGGGATGGATGGTGGATGGGATGGATGATAGTACGACCGAGTACTACTATGCTAAGCAACCCCCCCACAGGACGGCAGGGCGGGGCGGAGCCTCTGAGCTCTTGGGTGTCCTTCCTTGCTCGTGGCGAGGGGCGAGGGACTCGTGCGCGGGGCTCGGGGCGAGGGGCGAGGGGGATCAGGACAGGTCAGCAGCAGCAACGCGAGAAGGGGCGAGAAGATGGGGGTGAGAGGGATGGGGAGAGGGATGGGGGAAGGGGGAAGGGAGCGTGGGGGGCCGGCCTCGAGACGGTGTGGTTGTGTGGGAGCCCCTCCCTCCTTGATGGGGTGGGGATGCCAGATGCGAGATGGGGGGGCGATGCGAGATGGTGGAGGCGTAGATGGGAGAGGGAAGATGGAGACGAGACGAGATGAGGGAGGGAGTGAAGCCCGACCGCGTGGACGGCGACCGGGCGCGAGGGGGTGTTGGAGAGCGCGCCGTAGGCCTTTCCAGCCCCGAGCTTCGAGCTGGGGGCACGCGCGAGTGGCGCCGTCCGTCAAGCACGGCGCTCGCGACCCAGGACGAGCCCGGCCCACGGAAGGCGGGGAGGGGACGGTAGCCCCTCAGTGCTGAGCGTACATCGCCCCACCCCCGTTCGAAGCCGTCATCAACGGCCGCCCGTACATGCCCATCGACGAGGGCGCGCCGTATCCACCCCCTCCACCGCCGCCTCCACCACCGCTGGACCCACCACGACCACTGCCGCCGACGGGCCCAGGGGTGATATCCCACCCATTCCCACCCGCGCCCGAGGGCGGGTACGCCGACCCGTTCGACCGCGCACCCGCACCCGCACCCGCACTCATACCACCAGCCTCGAACGCGGTCGAGCCGCCCCCGCCGTACGAAAGGGGCGGGAGCTGCCACGACGAGCCGCCAGGTCCAGCCGGCTGGGCCTGTGACCGTGCCTGTAATGGCGGCTGCGCTCCCTGCTGTCGGGGCGGGGACGGCGCATGCGAGGACGGCGCGGCGCGCGATCGGAACGCCGAGTTTGGGTGCGACGACGGGCCCGAGGGCGATCCCGAAGCGGCCGGGGGCGACGTCGGCGACATGGCAGGCGGCGAGCCCGACATGGGGAAGTACGACCCGCCCCCTTGATGGAGATGGTCGCCCACGGGCGAGATGCGACTCGGCGACAAGCTCTTGGAACTGCTATAACCGCCGCCGCCGCCGCCGCCCAGGTTGGTCTGCAGCATCGGCAAAGGGGGTTGCTCCGACCGTGGCGAGGCGACAATGTCAAACGTCGGCCGTTGGCTGCTCATGCTCGTCCGTGGCGCGGCGGGCATGGGAGCCTGCGAGTGCAACGATGACGCGCCGCCGCCGCCGCCGCCGCCGCCGCCCTCCAAAGGCCGCCCATTCGTAATGTAGTTACTCCGCCGCCGCGGATCGCCCCGATTGACACTCTCCACCCTCCGCAGCGTCGGCGCCGTCTGCGCGCCCCCCCGCGCCGAGCTATCCCCAGCGCCGCCGCCACCCAACCCATGGAGGACAGCAGCGTCAATGGCTGGCGAGGGCGGCAACCCATTAGCATAGTTGGACGCCGAGCGCTGGAGCGCCTCGAGGCCGGGGAACTGCGCGTCGCCCGTGAGGAACATGGATTTGCGCAGCACGCCGGGCCCGACCGAGTCGATGCGCTGACTTCTCCGATTGGTGCCTGCCGCCGATCGCTCGCCGCCGCCGCCGCCGGCTCCACCGCTGCCGCTGGGACCGGCCATGGTGCCGTCCGGTCCGCCGATGCGACTATACCGTGATCGCCGCCGCGACTCGGCCGTGGCGGGGGGCGGGCCGCGGGCCATGGAGACCATGCTCATTCGGTTCAAGTCGCGATTCGAGCGCGGAGCGTCCATGGACATGCTCGGTTTGGAGTTGAGGAAGGCGGGCGTGCTGGCTCCTACGCCAAAGTTGTCCGTCGAGCCGTTGCTCGCCCCTGGCAAGCGGAAGACTGGCTGACCTGGCGTGAAGCCTGAACCGTCGGGCCCAATGTTCTGACCGGGCAGAGGAGGATGTCCGCCGCCGCCGCCACCCATGCCCGGTCTCCGAACGGTTGAGGGAGCAGAGGGGAAAGGGTGCTTGGAGATGCTACTGCTCGTGCCGCGGGTGTGGGTCCGCGAGAGATCCCGGCTGGAGGGGCTGTTCATGAAGGAGACGTCGTCGCGGCCCATGGGCTGGGCATGGTCGAGGAGGTTGCTCCTCGACTGCGAGTTCATGGAGGGTGTTCGGTTCATGCCAGATGGACCGAGACCACCACCGCCACCGGCTCCCTTGACGGCGCCGTCGCCGGGACGGGCTCCGTATCCTGCAGCCGAGGGTTGGTAGAGGGCGCCGCGTCCGTTGATGAGATAGGGCATGGCCTCCACGGTGGGCCGGTTGACGGCCTTGCAGACAAAGGCGACGGCGAGGGAGAGGATGAAGGCGGCTCCGATGCCGGCGCACACGGCGACGAGCGCAAAGGGCGTGATGCCCGAGGTGTCTTCCTTGGCGATGCCCATGGCTGCTGCGTGTTGGGGGGCAGCCGGGGCCGGGTGTGGAGCTGGCTGGGTGTGGTTGTAATGCTACAGAGTTGGGTCCGAGGGCCTGGCCGCCTGCTGGTTGGCTTGGGCGCGTGGACAAGCACGCGAGAAGGAGTGCGTTGTTGGAGTGTCTCTTGTGAAAGGAGTGTGAGATGGGCGCGTGCTTGGCAGCGTTGCGCCTTGTTATTCGGTGTGCTTGCCGACAGCAGCGAGGAGGAGGAGGAGGAGGAGGAGGGCCAGACTGGCTGGCTTGCGTGCGTTGAGCTGGCCAAGCTGCCCCGAGCTCGTTGCCGTACGCGTCGACGTCGTCGTTGATTTGTGTGTGAGCTTGCAACAGCGGCCTGTCGACGACGGCGAGGGCGAGGGAGGGAAGCGCCAGCGCGTGTGGTAGGGAGCGTGAAGGGAGTGGTACGAGTGGAGAGAGAGAAGGAGCGTCAGTGCCAGCGCTGCCCCCTGTCTATGCGACGATGGCGCTGCTCAGGGCATCCGAGGCGGAATGAGATGGGAGACGGGGACCGCCCACTCACCTCGTACGAGTACTTGTGAGCACTCGTCTCGTCTCCCGGCTTGTGCTCCGCCCAGCTACTCGTAGCTACCTAGCTAGCTAGAGCGTGCGCCTTCGGACGTCTTAGGGTTAGATTGGTGGGTGATGCCGATGCCGTTGCCTCTGTCTGCCGTGCTGGGTGCCTTGCTGTGCTTGACGATGAGGCTCTTGCTGCTGATGATGGTGGTGGTCAGAAGAGGCGTACGCACGGATGAGAAGGCGAGTCTCCTCGCCAGCGTCGAGGAGGACGAGGACGAGGAGGAGCGCCAACGGTGCGGACCGAGGTGGTGCTGCTGCGAAGGACAACGGGGGGCGGAGTGCGAGTGGGTGTGGGTGACAGGGTGAGGGGCAGCAGGCAGCAGGCAAGCCTCGATCCGCATTGCTGGCCAGCCAGAGCTCATGCTGGGTAGCAACAAGGCACAGCAGCAGTTTCCCTGCTCGAGCGGTGCGAGCGGCACACGGTGAGACCCCCTGAGTCTGACCTCCCTGTGTCCCAGACCCCGTGCCACAGACAGTGCGGACTGCTGTGACGGGGTCTCAACCTCGACTCTCGCACCGCAGCCGCGGCAGCCGGCAGTCGCACGGCAGGCGGCAGGCGGCAGGTCGGTGCTTCCCGCCGGCGGACCATCTCATCACTCGCACTCACTGTCACCATCATCATCCCCAACACCTCCTCTTGCTACCACGGCACTCCACAAAGCTGACCGCATTGTACTGCATTGCACGCTTCTAGGATGTTGGCTGTCGATTTGTGCTGATGGGATGCGATGGGATGAGACGGGGTATCGTACTCGTACACAGACCGGGCAAGGAGGGTGGTCTGGCTGCATCGTCGCGTCGCGTGAGGATGAAAAGAGCGCGTCGTCTTGGAATCGTCCATGTTGTCGAAGAGCGTGTCGGGTTGAAGGGAGAGAGGGGCGTAGCACGCGTCGCCGTCGCCAAGCTCGAGCCGTGCCCTGGGAAGCGCGGGCCCCACAGTCGGAGCGAGGAGCTGGTCAGACCTGCGCCTTGGCCGCCGCCGGCGCACTCGCAAACGCCCTCCTCGCCTCCTCCATCGCAGCCTTGTACTCCTCCTCGCTCCGATGCGGGCCCATGTCCCGCGCCACCGCATACGGCGCCATGGGCTTGTCCCCGTACCCGTGCTGCTCCGCCAGCGTCGCGTCGTCAATCTGCGTGCCCGTCTCGTCCAGCCCGCGGCGCGCCGACTTGGCCGCGGGCACAAAGTCGAAGACGTACGAGGCGAAGAAGAAGGACAGGAGGAAGGCCACTGCCCATTCTGTATAGTGCAAGAGTGGTTAGTGATTTGGCAAGCTGTGAATAGAGACAAGGGATCGAGGACTCACCGCAGACGGCGGCCGTGCTGACGATGCGGTCGCACCGCGTGTCCCGGGGAACGCCTGACCCTGACAGATACCATACGTGACCACAAAGACGACGACGACGGGCACCGCCGCGGCAAAGATGGCGAGCTTGGCGATGGCGAGCCTGCGCAGGTGGTACTCGCGCTCGTCGTGGTCGTGCGCGAGCGAGAAGACCTGGAGCGACTGGAGCAGCACGAAGAGCGCGACGAGATGAAGAGGAGGGCGAAGGACCAGTGCACGCGCGAGTAGCGGAACGCGTCGAAGACGGTGAGGAGGATGAGCGAGAGGGCGCCGAGGAGGGCGCACACGACGGAGGCGATGTTCATGTACGTCTGCCTGCTGCGCACCGAGTTGGGGATGCGCCGCCTGTGCCGGAGATGGCGCTCGAGGAGCGTGGTGAGCATGTACCCCGCCGCGGCGCACGAGCAGAGGACGATGGCGAAGGCCTTGTTGTCGGCGAAGGAGTCGGAGATGAAGACGATGGAGGCCTCCTCGGGCTCGTACTCGCGCTTGCTGTCGGCGACGGTCCAGAGGACGAGGGCGCCGACTGCCCAGATGGGTGACATGTCAGCGCCGGGGCGTGTGCTGCTGCTGCTGCTCTCGCGGCGGGGACTCACTGATGGCTGCGAGCCAGCATGCGGTGGTGAGGACGGGTGCGATCCAGTAGAGGCCGTGGATGGGTGTGGACACCATGCTGGGCTGGGTGAGGGGGGGTGGATGAGGAGGAGGAGGAGGTGGTAAGGGAGGGGAGGAAGGAGTGATGAGCCGAGGGTGTATATGAGTGCTACGGCTCCCCTCGCACGCTGCACCCGGTGCGGGTGATCATCCTGCTGTTGCTGCTGGGCCGCGTGGATGACCCGTCGTCATCGTCCCTTGCCTCGGTGGATGGAGGTCAGAGGAGGAGGAGGGTGGTGGTGGAGCGGCTGGTGCTGCTCTCGGCGACTGCTCGCTCGGCCGGCCCACGAGGAGAGACTCCCTCACCCGCAACAGTGACATCGCCGATGGAAATGCACACCGCATGGCAACAACACCATCACCACCGCCCACGCTGCTCCTTGCCCACGTGGTCAGCATGCCATCCTCGGTCACAGACAGCACCACCTACTCGTAGCAAGGCAAGCAAGGGAAACAAGGGAGCGTGACTTGGTATACAGCCGCAGAGACAGAGCGAGCCATCCTCGCACTCAGTCCCACCGCGCCTTGGCACTGGCAGCAGCACCCAGCAGCCCAGCCTCAGCCCCGACCACGCCGACATCCAGCCCACCATGGGTGTGGGTGCCGTGGTCGCCGCCGCCGCCGCCAGCAGGCAGGCAAGTCGAGGAGGACCCCGCCGAGGACGACGCAGGCACGAGCCCTATCCCGCCGGACGGTGCACCCACAGCTGACAACGCCCTCCTTCCCTCCTCCTCCTCCTCATCATCATCACCACTCCCCACCTCCCCTGCACCATTGCCACCACCCGCACCCGCACCCGCACCCGCCCCCCTCGCCTGATGCAGCGCAGCATGCTCAAACCGCAGCACCACCCACGCACCCCGCCGCACAATCTCCAGCGCCTCCAGCACGAACACGCCGCCCTCCCAGTCCGCATACCGGTACAGCTGCGACGACAGCTTGATGCTCCACGTGAAGCGCAGCACGAGGTCGAGCCCCACCGCGACGTGGTACGCCCATGCGGGGAGGAGGAGCGGTGTCGAGGCCGGTCGGAGCACGAGGGTGGAAAGCCCGCGTCGATGGTGCGTTTGCGCTTGCTGTAGAGGATACGCCGCCGGGTAGTCGCAAGGCGACGACGTCGACGCAGACGACGACACGATGCGCGACACGGTCCCGAGCTTGAACAGGTCCAGCCCCCAGTCGTGCGTCACGTCCCACCAGAACGAGAAGAGGGAGTTGAAGAAGACCCAGAACAGCCTGCGGGGTGTGCAGCCAGGACGGCAGCGCAAGCGTGAGCGAAATAGCGCACGACAACGCTTCCAGGGAGGTAGGGAGGGAGGAACTCACCAGCATCGCCACACCAAGCGCTGGCGCCACCGCGCCTCCTCGCCCCACGCCCACACATCCCGCCGCACAAGCGCCACCCCCTCCCCCAGCGCCAACGAGGGCAATGACGCATCTCTCACACCCAGCACCTCCACCCGGCCTTCAGCAGCCAGCCCCGCCTCCCACGCCGCCAGCTCCGAGCTCGCAAACCCTTCGAGCGCAGCCAGCCAAATGACAGGCAGGGCCGAGAAGTACTTGAGCGCGTTCCAGAGCGGCTTGCGCGAGGCCGGCCCGCGGAAAGGCGAGCCGGTGTGGTGGGATGCGGTGGCGCTGAGGGTGTGCTTGGCGCGCGCGGAGGAGGAGGAGGAGGAGTAGAGGTACTCGGACACGCACTGACGGAAGCGGATGAGGTAGGGCAAGCTGTGTCCATCGTCGCAAAAAGCATGCTTATCTCATCAGCTCGTGATCGAGACGCACCCTCGAAGGATGGAGGACACGCACCTCGTCAGGATGGGCACCACGACGCTCCCGCGCCCATTCCACCACGTATGGTGCTCCTTGCGCGGCACGAGGAAGCACGCCGTCAGCCACACGTCCGCAAACACCTTGGCAAAGCTCGTCAGCACGTCGGCCAGGATGACGGCGGAAAAGGTCGGGGGCAGGAACCACCGGCGTGTGTCCCGTACCGCGTCTTGGGCCCTTCGGAGCTGGTGAGCCAGACGAGCGCGGAGCGAGGACGCGTGCCGGCCCATTGCCAATCGACTTGGACCCGTGCCCGCCGTCAGAGGCTCGTGCTCGTCGGTGCTGTACCGATCCGCCTCTTCCGCCAGCGCATCCCCCTCATCCGCCCCACCCCCACCCCCACCCCCACCCCGACCGCGCGACGCCCAAGCCCGAGACGACGACGACGAGGACGACCTGTGCGCGTCCATCGAGCTCCTCGGCCAGAGCAACCGGCCCAGCGCGGCCCAAAACGCGTACCGAACGGGCCGGAAGAGGACCCTGCCAGGCCAGCACGCGAGCCCGAGCGCGAGCCCGACCGCGAGGCCCTGGAGCGCCTGGGCATGCCGCCCCGCGGGGTCGCCGAGGACGAGGGCCGAGTCGACGTAGGTCCGGAAGGAGGCCCAGCCGCCGAAGGCGATGAGGGTGTAGACGGCGCCGAGGAGGAGGAGGGCGCGCGCGAGCTGGCGGGCTGTGCCCAGTCCTGGGCCGAGCCCGTGCGCCGCATGGAGGTGGGCGTGCCCTTGCCCCGCGACGGAGGTCACTCTTGAGAGCGGCAATCGCGCCCCGCCTGCACTCGTCGAAGCCGTGCCCATCGACGTCGCCGCCGACGCAGGAAAGAGGAACGGCACCGGGTCGATGCCGAGCCGGCTGAGGACGATGACGTCGGCTGCGAAGACGAGGATGCCGAGCGCGACGAGGGTGAGGACGCGGTAGGGAGGTGGGAACCATGCCGAGAAGGCCGAGTGGGAGAGGGTCCAGATGCTCTGTGCGGCTGTGGGATCGGCGGCGCTGCTGCCTCCGCTCCCCCTTGTGGTGTATGGAGCCGTGATGCCGTCGATCGAGTTGGGGTTGTCGAATGGAATGCCGAGGGAGTAGAGGACGCCCAGGGCGGCCATGCGCTGGGGCATGCTGGCTGCGATGGGCTTGTACGGCTTGGGTGCGGGGCGAGAGCCAAAGAGGGAGGGGAAGAGACCCCGAGGCTGTCGTGGTGGTGGAGGCGTCCAGCCGCTTGGCATCGTGCCTGCCCCGAGCCGGACGATGGCAGCCGCTCTCCTGCGAGCGTTGGCCTCGGCCTCGCGGCTGTTGCTGCTTCGACTGCTACCACGACTGCTGCTCCCAGGAGGGGGGAGGGGTGGGCCGTGTGCTTGCGGGAGGAGATCCGAGGGTAGGAAGGAGATGGAGTCGAAGCGGTCGGCTGCGATGTCGCCTTGGACGAGGTCGTCGTCGTCGTCGTCTGGAAGAAGGGTGCCAGCTTGATTACTGGCTGAGCCTGCGCGTCTCCGCCTGCGCTCGTGCTTGCGCTGTGCGCGTGCGCGCCTGGTGCTGTCGCGCTGCTGCTGGATGAGGCGGGTGGCGAGGCGTGCCTGCTCGGCTGCGTAGGTGGCCTGGTCGTGTGCGATGCTGTCGACGTCGTGCGGGGTGGACGCGGCGGCGGCTGCTGCGGCTGCGTGGTAGTCGATGGCGAGGATGTCTCCCGCGTAGGACGGGTATACGAGGTAGGGGATGCTGGGCAGGAGCGCGTTGTCGCTGGGTGTGCTGGGGTCCTTGCCGAGCGTGGATGAGGAGGAGGATGTGCCCTGCTGCTGTGGGTGCTGCTGCTGCTCCTCCTTCCTGCGCCGCTCGTCGTCGAGGTCGTCGTAGTAGTACGACCACCGGAAGCGCATCGTGGCAGCACGCCCCGCAGTGCGCTAGGCTGTCGTCCTTGAGGTGGTGGTGGTGCTCGGCGTCGGCGTCGTCGTCGTCGTGCTCGGGCTCGAGGGTGCCAAGTCACTGGCGTGAGTGCGTGCGCGCGTCGGAGTGGGTGCCAGGGCAAGTTGAATCGCCGAGAGCACGCGCCCCAACCGCCGACGCCTGGCACTGCACTCACCACGCGGCGTGACGGCTGGACGCGCCTCGCCTCGCCCTCGCCGCGGACGACGTCGACGGCATCGATGCGCAACGCGTCTCGACTCCTCCACGATGAGCAACGACAGCAGCAGCATCGACATGGCAGCACCCGCGGCAGCAGCAGCAGCAGCGACAGGCGCACCGGCCAGCGATGCGGCCGAGGGCGACGCGCCCAGGGACCACGACGGCGAGGGAGGCCAGGACGACGCAGCGCAGACGACAGGCAGGGGCCCAGGCAGGAGCACGCGCAAGGACCGCAACTTCCCGACGCTGCAGCGCATCTACCTCCTCGTCTTTGTCGCCAAGCTCATCCGCCACCTCTTCGACCCCGCCCTGCCCGCGCCCCAGCGCCTCCTCCACCTCCAGCACCTCGTCCTCGCCCAGCTCTCCGGCGCCCCGCCCGACGTCCGCGACTACTTCGCCCCCGACGGCCTCCGCCGCTTCAAGGACAAGATGGGCAAGGCGCGCACCCACGTGCCCATCCGCGAGGACGTCGACCCCATCGCCATCGACTGTCTCCACGACATCTTCCAGCGCGGCGCCACCGTCCAGAGCGTCGAGTGCGGCGTCCAGGCCCGCAAGAGCCTCTACACCACCGCCCACGACGGCGCCCGTCCCCCAGGCACCAGCACCGCCTCCGCACGCCACCGCTCCAAGCGCAAGGCCGCGTCCTCCACCCCAGGCGGCAGCGCCAGCACCGATACAACCGCACGCAAGAAGCGCAGCACAGCCGCAGCCATCGGAGCACAACCACACGACGACCGCGCACTCGTCTCCACGCTCGACGGCATCGCCTCCGCACACGCCCCATCCACCGCCCACTACGACTCGGCCGCCTTCCTCAACGGCGTCGCGCACGACGCCTACATGGCCAATCTCCAGCACCACCTCGTCGCAGCCTCCACAGCCGGCGGCGTCGCTGCCTCGCCTTCCCTCAGCGCAGCGGACGCAGTCGGCCTTAATGGGCCCCCTCCCCTCCTCGCCGGCCCAACGGCGCTGGCAACCTCGACACCCGCCACAGACGTGTCGGCGCGTACGGCCCAGGAGCAGGTCGAAGCGGCAGCGGCAGCCGCAGCCGCCGCCGCCGTCGCGGCCGCCAGCAACTCGCAATCCACCCAGCGCCATCTCCAACAGCATCACCAATTGCAACAGCAGCAATCACAGCCACCTGCAGAGGAGACCCACCGAGGCCGCAGTCGAGGTGGTGGTGGTGGCGCGGGCGCGGGCGCGGCGAGCGAGAAGGACGCGGCGCAGGCGCTGCACATGATGAAGGAGATTGTCGTCCACGCCCAGCCTGCTGGCGCTGCTCCTGCTGCACCGCCTCCTCCTCCCTCCTCCTCGACCTCAGCGTCGACGGGTCCAACTTCGGCAAGCTTGGCGTCGAGGGCCGGCTTGGTTCCCTCAGCAGGAGGAGCTGGGGCGGGGACCGAGATGGAGGGGGCCATCGGGGCCGGCGTCGAGGAGGAGGATGGCACGGGCTCAACGACGACGTCGACGAGCGGCATGGCAGCCGCCATCTCGGCCGCCGCCGCCGCAGCAGCAGCGGCCGCAGCGGCCGTCGCGCACACGCACACGCACACGCACAACTACGCCTCGAGCAACGCCACGCCCACGCCCACTCCCGCTCCCACCGCTCATCACGTCGACCCCAACTCGCACCACCACCACCACCACCACCACCAAGGGGCCGGGGGAGAAGACCCCAAGCAGAAGCAGGAGCAGGAGCAAGGGCCCGCCTTCTCGGCGCAGGAGCTCGCGTCGATCATGTCGTCCGCGGCGGCCGCAGCTGCGGCTGCCCCGCCTCCATCTTCGGGCGAGGCCTCCTCCTCCTCGGCCGCTTGGGCGTTGCCATCTGCCTCCGCGGCCACGTCGGCGCCGGCGCCGGCGCCGACGGCGTTGGCCTTACCCTCTTCTTCATCCACATCTACATCCTCATCATCATCGACGGCGGCGGCGTGCGGCCCACCCGCTCCTTCGACCGACAGCGCCGGCGCTTCTACACCAACCACCACCACCACCACCAAGCCGCCGCCGCCGACGACGACGACAGGGACGGGGACAGAGACGGCGGCGGGACCGAGCATGCTCCAGCGCGCGATGCGTCTGCGCGCTCGCCATGCCTCTGCCTCTGCCGCTGCCGCTGCCGCTGCAGCTGCTCCTTCCACCGACAACAAGGAGGGACGCGGGCAGGGACGGGCGCGTCCCGCTCAGCGTGGTGGCGATGCTCGGGATGAGGAGGGGTCAGCGGAGGAGGAGGGGGAGGAGGAGGGGGAGGATGAGGATGAGGATGAGGACGAGGACGACGCGCTCTTCGGGGGCGAGGAGGGCGATTGATAGATTGCTTTGCTCCACCCCACCCACCCACCGCCCTCACCCTCGCCCTCGCGTCCCGCCTTGTGTGCTCGACCCGTCGTGGCACCCTACAAGTCCGCTCTGCTTCCATGCACAAGGACGCGTTGCCTCGGTAACGACGACTGCATTGATGGGCCGACTCGATGAGAGGACTCGATGAGGACGGGACGAGATACTGCCTGGGTGGGAGGAGAGTGCGAGGTCTGTATTCCTGTGGGCGGCACCTACCCTCCAAAGATGGGTGTGCGCGTGTTGGTGAAAGGATGGTCCGGGTCATGCTGAGAAGTAGCGGCTGGGAGGCGTGATGCGAGGGAGGGGTGAGCCCGTGTACAATGCAGTGTGAAGAAGAAGGCTTGACACTCACTCGCCAAAGTCTCCTAGTCCTGGTACGACTGCGGCCAGGGAAGCAAGCAAGCAAGAGAAGATGAGCGCTATACCCCATGACCCGCGGAAAAGGACGCCAAGCTCACTGTAGTTCTTGTCGTCGAGGCCCTCGTCGACCCAGGCGCTGATGGTGCGCACCTGCGGGTACGCCTTGTACACGGCCTCGAGCCCCTCGGGCGACGCGACGAGGTTGAGAAAGAGGATGCGCTCGACCTGCACCCCATGATCGAGCAGCACCTGAATGGCGCGAATGGCCGACCCGCCGGTGGCGAGCATCGGATCGAGGAGCAACACCCACCGCTCCGCGACGTCCTGCGGCAGCTTGGCGTAGAACAGCCGCGGCTTGGCCGTCGTCTCGTCGCGCTGGATGAGAATCTTGCCGATGCGGACGGAGCGGCAGCACTCGCGCAGGCCCGCCTCCATCGCCTCGCCCGCGCGGAGGATGGAGACGCCGCATATCCGGCCCTGGAAGGAGACGCCCGTGTAGGGCAGGCCGGTCGGTGTCTGGACCGTTCGGTCGTTGGTGGGGAGGTGGTTGAGGCCTTCTTCGACGAGGAGGCGGATGATGCGGTCTGTGGGGGAGGTGTCAGTTTTGGGCAGGGGTGTGGGGTGATGGATGGGTGCAAGGTACGCACCCGAGTAGAAGATGAACTGCTCTCTTGGCGTGTCCTGGTCGCGTATGATGGTGAGGAGCGCGTCTGTGATGGAGCCCAGGGTGAGCGCGGGTAGGAGTGGGCGCAAGCTGGGCTGCTCACTGAGCTGGTTGGTCTGTGGCAGTCGGGTTGCGTTGGGTGGCAGCGGGGCGTCGCCTCCTCGTCTTGTTGTTGTCGGTGCTGGTGCTGGGGTCGATGCCATGACGGCTCCTGTTGCAGACGAGGTGGCCATGATGAGCGATGGTGCAGATGGCGTCGAGGATGGCGAGGAGGACGGCGAGGACGGGGTGGTGGTGGGACAAGCTGCGGTCCAAGCTCAAATTCCAAGAGCCCCCAGGCGAAGCGCTGCGTCGCTCGGGAGGGAATTGTTGCCAGGCGGCTGTCTGAGAACATGATACGGGTGGTGCCCGGCCCGACGAGCCGTGCGGTGTCGCGCTCACACGACACGGCCCCGAGAAGACACTGGTGCCGTGCTGCGACGCGACACGGTGCGGCCACGTCGTCTCGGCGTTCTGGCGGGCTTATCAGCCAGCGAGATCTCCGCAGTCTCAGGAGTCGAGCAGGGGTCCAACACCATCACCACCATCACCACCCTCCACGACCTCGTCGACCTCATCCTCGCCCTCGCCCTCGCCATCCACACCCTCGCACCTGCTCATCAGCCAGCCATGGGAGCCAGCGCATCCAAGGAGTCCACCACGCCGCCCAAGACGGCAGCCGACAGCCTCGCCAGGCTCAACGAGAAGGTGCCGCACCCGCGCACCACCTCGTCCGCGGCAGCCACCGCATCCCTCCACCACGCCGCCGACCGCCTGCACCGCATCCAGGCAGAGGCTCTCGCCTCCAGCACCGAGCACCTCGGCGAGCAGCACCAGCACCAGCGCGATGCCGCACCGCCCACCGCCTCCGTCGCCCTCTCCTCCATCAAGCACTGGTCCAACGACGCCTTTGCCCTGCCCACCTCCCGCCTCGCCAGCATGGTCCTCCACAACGCAGACATGGCCGCCTCGCTCCACAACCGCGCCGCCGAGGTCGCCGACCAGCACATCTTCAACCTCCGCATCCCCGAGGAGGGACGACCCGTCGTCAACCAGCACTCCTCGGGCCGCTGCTGGCTCTTCGCCCTGACCAACTGCATCCGCCTCGAGGTCATCAAGCATTTCGACCTGCCCGAGCTCGAGTTATCGCAAGCCTACTATCACGTTTGGGACAAGCTGGAAAAATCCAACTACTTTCTCGAAAGCATGGTCGATCTCATGGACGAACCACTCGAGGGCCGACTCGTCTCCTATCTCATGGAGAACCCGGTCAACGACGGTGAGTCCCTCCCTGAGCTCAGCGCGCGATTTTCAGACTCGGCATGCTCATCGCTCCCCTTTGCGCCCCTGCGTATCCAGGCGGCCAGTGGGACATGGCGACCAACCTCGTGCTCAAGTACGGCGCCATCCCCAAGAGCCTCTACCCCGAGTCGTACACCTCGTCCAACACGGGCAAGTTCAACCAGCTCCTCACCTACAAGCTGCGCGAGTACGCCCTCGAGCTCCGCGACCTCCGCGCCGAGGTCGAGCGCCACCTCGACCGCACCGGCAGCACGCTCTCGGCCAAGGAGCGCCATGCCGCCGTGCTGAGCGCGCTGCGGAAGCGCAAGGAGGCTCAGCTCGCCGAGGTGTACCGCATGATTGCCATTGCGTACGGCGAGCCTCCCAAGCCGGTGCGTGCGGACCTTTGCGCCTGTGATCTGGTTCACGCTTTACTGACGGAGTTCCCACCTTGATGACGGACAGGACGAGGAGTTTACGTGGGAGTACGTCGACCGCAAGGGCAAGTTCCACACCCTCCGCACGACGCCGGTGCAGTTCCAGATTGAGCACACGGTGAGTTTGGGCATGGATCTCATACACGGGATGAACTGGTCCTGACTCACCCATCTACCCTTCGAACTCGTCAGGGCTCCTTCACCGCCAAGGGCTCGTGCTCGCTCGTGCACGACCCGCGCCGCGAGCCGGGCAAGCTGATCACCGTCTCCCGCCTGGGCAACGTGATCGACCTGCAACCGGTCATGTACATCACCTCGACGCCCAAGCTGATGAAGGAGGCCGCGATCCGGATGCTCCGCGCGGGCATTCCCGTCTTTTGCGGCTCCGACTTTGGGCACGGCGTCGATGTGCGCTCGGGCATCATGGACCCTGCGCTGCTTGGGTACGAGTTGGCGTTTGGGGTCAAGCTCGGGCTGAGCAAGGAGGAGCGGATCCGGACGGGCGAGTCGCAGATGACGCATGCGACTGTTATCACGGGTGTGCATGTGAGTCCTTCTTCCCCCCCTTTCTCCTGACGAGGCGTGACCGCTGACACTACGCCCTCGAATGCGATCTCCAGCTCGACGAGCAGGGCAAGCCCGTGCGCTGGCGCATCGAGAACTCGTGGGGCGCGGAGAATGTCGGCGCGCAGGGCTACATGGTCGCCACGGACCAGTGGTTCGACGAGTGGATGTTCCAGGTGGTGATCCGCAAGGAGTACTGCCGGCCGCAGGACTGGGCGCTGTTCCAGCGTGGGATTGTGGAGGGGGAGACGGAGGCGTTGCCGCCGTATGATCCGTTTGGTGCGCTGGCTTGAGGCCCTCTCCTCTCCCTCGACACTCCGCTATCACGGCCAGGACGAGGGCAAGCTCGGGGCCGGGCGGATGACAAGTGACCATCAAGGACCGAGATCAGGACAACAGACGAACGCTCCAAGAGGGTTGACAACCGACGATATTGTATCATCCCATCCATTCCATCTCTCTTTCGATGCTTTGTATGAGTGAATGAATGAATCCATGAATGAATCACGTACACGCCTGTCCAGGAGCGAGAGGGACGGCTTGCCTGATGATCGTCCCTTCACAGCGCGAGGGCCCACGCTGTGGGAGGATCGGTCGTCACTTTTTGGATTCTGGGCAGTCGAGACGGTATGGTACAACAACATGAAGCATCTTCTTCTTCATCACGACACGGGATCCACCCCGCTTGCCTGCCTGCTCGTACGCCCGACTTGCTAGGAGCTAAGCCAAGGCGAGCCGAGCTGAGCCGATATCCCAGCACGCGATCGGCCGTGGGCGCAGCGCAGAGTCGAGAGTGCCTCTACCTTGCTGCTTCAGAGGGTATTCCCGAGCAGTCCCTCGATGTGGGCGCGGAGATGGGCGACGGCGTAGAGGTCGCCTAGGTGCTGGAGGTGTGGGTCGAGGTTGGGTGGTGCTGCTGCTGCGGCTACTGCTGCTGCTGCTGCCCCCGGGTGGTGGAAGAGGAGGCGGGGGAGGAAGGAGGCCGTCGTGCTGGTGGAGAGGAGGACGCGTGCGTTGGGCTCCCTTCGCTGCTGCTGCTGAGCAAGGCGGCGCTGAGGGATGCGGGCTGGGAGAGGACCTTGGCCTTGGCTGGTGCTGTGGGTGTGGTGGATGATGATGAGGAGGTGCGTCGTGGTGCGGGTGTTGAGGAGGTGGGAGAGGCTGCTGCTGCCACTGCTGCCTGGAAGCGGAAGACGGGGTATGGGCTTGCTGTGCGCATCGTTGCGCGTGTGAGCAGGCTCTTCTGCAGCGACGAGGCGGCCATCGTCGATGCTGGCGAGGGTGTGGATGATGGTGGTGGTGGTGGTGGTGAGGAGGAGGAGTGGGAGTGACTCGAACCCAGCAACGTCACTCGGTTCATCGCGGGCGTTACCCCGGATTGGGACCAGCCTGCCCATGAAACCCGCCTCGTCCGCCGGGCGCGGGGGCAAGCCGCGATCACCCAGCATGATCACAATCCCCAACACGCCGGGCACGGTCCACCGGGCCGAGCATCCCGACCTCGGATTCGAGGGACGAGCAGCCTGAGCACATCAGCATCGAGCATCGACGGCAAGGCATCCATCCAACACCTTCACCACTGCCACCACCACCACCACCACCACTGCCAAAGGTCATCGTCACGGTCAACAAGGTCAACGGGTCATCCAGCATCACCGGCATCAGGCAGGGCGCAACGGGCAACGGGCGGGCGCCATACACAGCATCCATCTCATCTCACTTCACCGCAGGCGCCGGGGCACAAGTCACAACCCACGCGGATCCCTCGCCTCACCACTGCAATCATCACCTGGCCTCTCAGTGCCATCCACATCATCATCGCCATAGCAGCAGCAGCAGCAGCAGCATTGCACGGCGCAGACGGGGCTGACACGGGCGCACGCACCCACTCACTCCGATGGACCCGGGTCACGCGGATGAAGAGGCGTCGACATCCAACACCAGCAGCGAACCACCACAACAGGCCTCATCCTCATCCACCATCATCACCGACTCACAACCAGCACAGCCCCTCGCCGGACCAGGCCCTGCCCCCAGCAACGACGACGACGAAGGCACCGCCGCCGCCAGCGAGGACAAGCAGGAACAAGGACAAGATGTCGAGCAGCCACTCCCACCATCCAACCCCGAGCCAATGAGCAAACAGCCATCCTCGTCAGCAGCATCTCCACCAGACGCGCAACCATCACTCCAAGACACCAAGCAAGCAGAATCCACACCCCAGCCAGAAGAGCCAGAAGCTGACAAGGCGGAGGATGCCCCAAGGATATCACCCGAGCCAGTCGAGGACGCGTCCGAACGAGAAGGAGACGCGTCTGGAAGCAGGACCGCATCAGAGCCAGTAGCACAGCCAAACGGCGCTCTTACTCCAGCAGCACTGCCATCAACAGCAGAGGACAAGAACGCGTCTACCCTGGATGGAGTTCCAGCAGCAGCGGTGGATGAGGACGGGGTCGTACCGGAGGCAGAGGCAGCACCTGCCCTCGTGGACGGCCTTCCTCTTGAAGCAGGTCAGCAGAGTCACGACGAAGACGCGCCACCTCCCGCTCCCTCAGCAGCCAAGCCCGCGCCCACAGAAGCCAGTCAGACTCTGGCGGATGCAGAACCTCAAACAGACGCGGACGCTCCCAAAGTCCTCCACACGGCGCAAGCTGACTCCAAAGACGCGTCCCCTTCAGCATCGACATCCGCGCAACCAAGCAATGCACCGCTCGCCAACGGTCTCACCACGCCGGCCGTGCCTTCATCGGCAGATGACGAGACCACCGGCCCGGCTTCTCCAGCCGCGAAGGATGGGCAGGAGACGGCACCTGTCCAGGATGGCGCCATCAAGCTGGCGGCGGAAGCCGACGTGCAGGACGCGTCTGTGCCTTCGGCCGATGGAGATGCCGGCGACGAAAGCAAGGCTGCCGGACCATCTTCAGGAGACGCGCCCAACGGTGACGCGCGCGCTGAGGCTGAGCCCGAGCCCTCTGTTGTGAAGGGTGAGGAGGCGGCTGCGCCTGGTAGCGTGCACAAGGATGCAGACGCGTCGGCGGACGCAGGCGCGGTGGCAGCGACGAGTGATCCCGCTCCGATGGACTGGAAGTCTACAGCAGCTTCGGTGCCAGCGGCAGAGGCAGAGGGAGCGGCAGTCTTGGAGGGCAAGGAGCTCCACACGGAAGGTACGACGGACGCGTCGGTAGCGCCGCCTCCGAAGTCCGAACCTGTGGAGACGTCGGCAGCACCTGCGACGGACACGGCGCCCGCGCCCTCGTCGTCAATAGCAACGGCCAGCTCAAGTGCAATGGCAGCAGAGGCGCCGAATGCGTCGGCTCTGCCATCAACCTCCGCAGAGCCGGCCATGCCGGCCGAGGCAAGCAGTGTCACTGCCATGACGAACCCATCTGGCGACGCGCCGAAGGAGCCAGAGTCGGGTGGCCCCGCAGCAGACAAGGTCAATGCAGGCGAGGCGGCTAGGACAGCGGAGCCTTCAACCGCGTCAGCATCCAAGAAGGATGCGAATACCGAAGTGCCGGCCGCAGGGTCGGATGAGAACACGGACGCGGCTGTGCTTGCGGCGCGGGTGTACGTCTTGCTCAAGGTCAACGCGGAATTGTTCAGGTGCGTCCTTGTCGCAGCCTTTGCCTTCCATCGCGTACTGACCGTTCCTTGGGCCCACCGTACCGACAGATTGGCCATGGCGTTTCAGCAAGGGGCTGTCCAGCCCACCGACGCGGTACGAGACGAGTGAGTGCTAGAGGCAACACAGCATGCCTTGCATTCGTGCTGACTTTCTACATGCTTGAACAGCATCAACGCGCGCATCAAGGGCAACCTCAACTACTTGGCCTGGCTCGCACAACGGGCACAGCAAGAGTCTGGCGCGGTTAAGGCGGTCAAGATGCCGCCGACACCCGAGCAACCGCGCACAACGGCACCCTCGCTCCCTACCGACAACACGCACTTTGCGAGCGTCCAGAAGGAGCTCGAGACTCACTATGCTCAACTCGGACCGCTCTTCAGCTCCTCCTCGGACGAGGTCGACAAGGCGGTCAAGGTTGTGCAAGCTGATATGGACAAGGAGGCTGTGCAGGCCCGAGCGCCGCCCGCGGTGGGTCAGAAGCGCAGTGCGGATGAGGCTGCTCTCGACAGTGGTGCGGCGTCGGCGGTGGGAGGTGTGGCCGCTTCGCCGGCCTCGCAACGTGCTCGTCTGGAATCAGGCGTAGCAGGCGCTCCGACAACCATGCCTGTGCTGGGTGCTTCTGCTGCCCCTGCGACGGCTCCGAACGGGTTCATGCCGACAAGAGTCGGCCAGGCGCCCGTTGGACAAGCTCAGGGGATGGGCATGCTCCCTCCCGCGACGCCCTCATCCAGCGCCGCCGCCGCTGCCGTCGGCTCAACAGCCATTCCCACGCCAGCCCCCGGCGTGGCCCCGGGTCCAAGCGCCGCCGTGCTAACAGCCGCGACGGCCCTACCCAACGTACCCGGCGCGCTCCACCCGCCCGCATCCCTGCTCACCCTCGAGCAGGCACAGCACCTCCTCCGCACATGCGGCCCGAACGCGCTCGCCAACTTTAACATGCTCAAGGCGCACTCGGCAGCGACGGCGGCGGCGGGTGGGAATGCCAACTCGTCGCCGGTGGACGGGCAGACGACGCCGCAGGCGAGTGCCTTTCTGGCGCAGATGGAGAAGGTCGTGCCGGGGTTTAGGAAGCTGAATTGGCAGGTGCAGTTGCAGCAGATGCATGTGAGTTCATCTATGCTCTCGCCTCTTCAACTTCAATGAGCGGAACTGACAGCTCGTTGTTGTTCTCCAGGTCGCACAGACGCACATGCTTCGGCAGCAGCAAGCACGGATGGGCGCCCAGGGCGGCTTGATGAGCCCAGCCACGGGAGCGGTGCCCACGCCCACATCGGGTGCACCGACGGACGCATCCAATCCCGCCCCGGGTGCCGGTGTCGCGACGATGGGCATGGGCATGCCCGTCGTAGGCTCCGCAGCGCACGCGCTCATGAACGGCTACATGGGTATGGGCATGGGCGGCGGTGGCCTACCTCCCACCGGTTCCACCCTGCCCTTACCCACCTCGCAAGGCAGTCCAGGCGTCCCCTCGGCCAGCTCGCCCCGGCAGGGCCAGCGCCCTCCCTCGCGCGCCGCGTCCATGTCGTTCGCGCCCCCGCCGTCGTCGTCGTCGTTGGCGTCTTCGCCCCGTGCGTCGTTCGCTGGGACGGGCGGCGGCGGCGGCGTGCATTCTGCTGCGCTTTCGTCCTCGTCGGCGGTAGGTTCGCCCGCACCGTCCGCGTCGGCGCGTCCGCACACACCCGCGGCACAACCGCGCGTGGGTACGCCGATCGGCTCTGGGGGGTCCGTACCCGCTGGCCCACCGGGTGGTGGTGGGGGGCACGGGCACCAGCAGGGCCTCGGCACGCCCACGATGCGCGCGAGGCAGATGAGCGGGTCGGGAAGCGTAGCGGGGCCGGGGACGCCTGATTCGTCGCATGGTCTTGGTCTTGGTCACGGCCTCGGTCAAGCTCACAGTCATGGACATGGACTCGGACACGGTCAGGGTCAGGGTCATGGGCCCACGATGATGGCGCCGCCGGGGCTGCATCTGCAACACCCGTCGCACCCTCATACGAGTATGCACTTGCAACATCTCCAGCAACATCAACAACAACAACAGCAGCAGCAGGCGCAACAGCAGCAACAGCAAGGTATGCGTCCGCCCCTCGTACGCGGGCACACCCCCGTCAGCGCCAACCCGGCACCACCCGGTACACCAGCATCTGTCCCGGCACCCGGTACGCCCACGGGCGCAGGCGCGATGGGCATGGGCATGAGCATGGGCATGAGCATGGGGATGAGCGCTCCGCCCGGCTCGCAAGCTGCGAGCATGAGCATAAGCATGGGCATGAGTATGCCGAATGCTTCCATGTCGCCCGCGGCGTTCATGGGCATGGGCATGGGGATGGGCATGGGCATGGGTGTGGGCGTGGGTCCCATGGGCATGGGCTCGGGCTCAGGCTCGGCCGCGATGACGTCCATGCCGCTCTCGGCCGGTGCGTCCGCCCCTGCGATGGGCGTGCCGACGGGTATGCCGATGCCGATGCCGATGTCCATGTCGGGTGTTGGAGCTGGCGGCGGTGGCGGGGGTGAGGGCAATGCGGGTGGTGGGATGATGATGGGCTTGCCTGCGCAGTTCCTTGCTCAACAGCAGCAACAACAGCAGCAACAGCAACGCTTCGGACAGGGGCAGGGGCAGGGACACGGACAGCAGGGAGGCATGCCTCAACCTGCTCATCAAGCGCAACAAGCAGCACCCCAGCAACCCCAACCCCAACCCCAACAGCAGCCCCAGGCCCCATCCAACGCACAACAGCAACCACCACCCGCGCCCAACTATGGCATGTTCGGCGGGATGAACATGAGCGGTCTCGACTTTGCGCAGCAGGCGCAGATTGCGTTGCAGATGCAGGCGCAAGCTCAATCGCAGGCTCAGGCGCAGGGTGGTGGGCAAGGCGGACAAGGCGGGCAAGGCGGACAGCACCTCCCCCCTCACGTCTTCCTCCAAGGTGCCCGCCAAGCATCACAACCACAACCACAGCAGGGGCAGCCAGGCCAGCAGGGTGGCCCTGGCCCTGGCGCCGGCGCCGGCGCAGGTGCGGGAAATACGAGCATGGTGCTCCAGCCGTTTGGTGGACTGGGCGGGATGGGCGGGGGCGCGTCGAGCTTGAGCATGTTCCAGCCTGGTCCTCAGCCTGGGGGTGGAGGTGGGTAAGGGATCGGTTGCGTAGCTTTCTCGCTCGCTCGACCTCGCCCCCTCCCCCTCATACACCCTCGCAACGCAACGCGACGCGACGCATCTCGCCGATCACCACCTCTCCCTCCCACCTACGAGTGCACGCAAACACCCTCCTCTTTACGCCGGTTTTCTCGACCCAGCCAGCCCCCTCTCCGCCCTTCGCTCTGCCCCTGCCCGTGCTCGTATCACCCACCCCCACCCGTGCCCTCTGCCCCAACCCTGCCCTCTTGCTCCGCCTCTGCCTCCCTTGCCTCCCTTGCCCAGCCTCCGCCTCCCCGCCCGCACCTCGTCTTGTATTCGGTCGCACAGTCCAGTCCAGTCCAGTCCAGTCCAGTCCAGTCCAGTCCAGTCCTCTCACAAAGCAGGAATGCGGCTCCAGTCCTCCCTCACCTCGGTCTCCTCCCTTGCTCTCTCTCTCTCTCGCGCGCCGCTGGGCTTGATGAGAGCTGGGTGCAGAGGGCTGTGTGCGGGTATGGGTATGGGCATGGAGCGCGTGTCCCCTTGGGCCGTCCTGTGTTCGTATATCGATTGCGTGCGCGTCTGCATCAACTGGAGCGGGAGGAGGTTGAGGTTGTAGTGGGTGGGTGGGTGCCGGTATCGGTGACGATAGGGATGAGGCGTGCTTGGATGAGTGGTTGACCCACGCGTCACTCGCGGTGGGACCACGCCTCTTCGTCGTAGTTCTCTACGAGGTCCTTGTCGTCCTGCTCGTCGGCGGCGTTGAGGGGAGGAAGGCGAAGGGGAGGAAGGGGGAGGCAACGCCTTGTCAGCCGATACACAGACAGAGTAGGAGAAGGAGAGGGAGGAGGAGGGACATGGAGATAACGCACCTTGAACCGCCTCACGAAGCCCGCCGCTCCCTCCCTGAGCACGATGACCTCCTGCTCCTTCTTCTTCGTCCCCTCGTCCGCTGCCTTGGGACCTCCTTCTTGCGAGATTGACGAGGCGAGGGCAGCTGCGCGCGCTTCGGCGTAGATGCGCGCTGCTTTGGGGCCTCTGAGACGGGGAGCGCGGGTTGGGACCAAGGGAGCAAGGGAGCAAGGTCGGCGATGCTGCTTCCACAGTAGGGCTGTCTGGGTGGTCTACTCACCTCTGCTGGCTGAGATGGCAGTGGAACACCACTTGAGGGACTGTCCTCCCAAGTCAAAAAACCACCAGTCAGCTCTCCTCCCCTCTTTGACTACGACGAGAAGCAATAAGACGCACCATCGACGAGATCCTTGACGAGGTCATTCACGCGCTCCTGGAAGGAGGAGGAAGGGACGTTGCGCGCGCCCTTGATGGCGCCGCCCTCAAAGTCGTCGTCTGACACCAAATCAAGCCAGCAAGCATGGGAGGAGGTTAGACCGGCCCTCGAGAATCAAGGATGAAGAGAGGAGAGACGCACCCCTGACATCGACAATGGCGACCTTGCCCTGCGCGACGTCTCCTGCGCGGACGCGCTCTGCGAGGGTGGGTGCGTCGATGTAGGTGTACGGCTGGGTGAATGACATCGTCCTGGCAGTGCGAGTCCTTGAGTGCGTTGTTGTGGTTGAGGGCCTCGTCGATGCGCTGATGCGTGCTGCTGCTCGATGGACACCTCTGAGCATGAGGAGGTGGTCGTCGTCGAGGTGGTGGAGCAAGCCAGGCCAAGCCAAGGGGTCGAGATTCTCATCGGCCCCAGCAAGCACGCCACTGCCTGTCGATCCTGCATGGTCCGTGCGTGGATCGCCATCGGAATGATCATGGATCAGAATGAATTGTCCTCAACGGCGACTAGCAACAGTACACTCAGCATACACCACACTGTCCTCGCCATGCTCACACCTCGGCCCCGACAAAGAAGAGCCTGTAGAGAAGGGAGAGTCAGTGAGCCTGGCCCTGCCTCCATGGTAGCACAGGCACTCACCGATAATCACGCCCCCCGCGCCAGTCCCAAGCCAGCACGCCCCCATCCCCCCGCATCTCCCAAGGCCGACACACATCCAGCGCAGCCACACTCGCAGGACGCACCCCGCCCCACTGCGGCACACCCACCAGCAGGCCGCCCAGATACTCAAACTCGAGCTGACGCCGCAGCTGCGGCTCGGAGAGCGAGGGGCGGCGCGAGGCGTCAAAGGTCGACGAGTGCGAGCCGATCGGGGGCGGGTCGGCGCAGACGCACATGTCGTTGGCGCGCGCCATGCCCAGCGCGTACGCTTGCGGGTTGGTCTTCATCTTGACCGTCGTCGTCGTCGCCGTCTCCCCATCAGCTGGTCGCACCGCCGCCGCATCGTGAGATGAGCGCACCTTGACCTTGACAGCCGTCGGCACGGGCGGGGGCAGCACCGCATCCAAGATGGGCAACAGCTCCATCTCCGCATCGCGCAGCAGCGCAAACCCGAGCGAGACGCGCATCCGCACCCTTCGCCGCTGCATCTCCACCCGGCTCGCCATAAATGCCAGCGCGGTGACGTTGAGGTGGAGTATGATCTGGCTGGAGCTCGTCGTCGTCGTATGGCTGTGGCTAGCCTCGTCCGAGCTCGTCCGTCGTGCCCCGCCCAGACGACCCGCGACCTTGCCACCACCCGTCCCAAGAAGCGCCGTGCTCGTACCCCCCGTCGTCCGCTCCCTCTCCAGCCCCACCACCCGCGCCCACCCACTCACAGCATTCGGCACCCCGCCCCAATGCATCACATCCAACGGACGCGGCTTGCACAGATCAGCGGGGAGGGGCAGCGGCAGGATTTGCGTCGTCACCCCTTTGCTGACGAGCGCAATCGAGGTGGAGACGAGCTTGCCGGGGCTCGAGGCCTCCTCGCGCCGTACCTCGCGGCGGCGGCGGCGGCGTCGTCGTCGTCCTCCTCCTCCTGACACCCCAGTCGTCGTCGGCGCGCCTCGTCGCTCGCGCTCGCTCGCCTGACCCTGAGCCGACACCTCCGCCCGCCCACCCACCGTACCGAGCGTCGGATCCGACCTCGACCCGGCCGAGAGCCGCACCGCCCGATCATTCAGCAGCACAGCCGGCCGCCCCTGCGCCGTGTAGATGATCTCGCTCCGGTTCCCTTCCTCTTCTTCTTCATCGTCATCATCAACGAGCGAGTCTTCGTCTTCGTCCTCGAGCGTCGCCGTTGATGCCGACGACGACTCGCTCCTGCCGGCAGACGAGGCGGGCCGGGAGGGGATGGGCAGCGGCGGCGCTGCTTGTAAAGGTGGGGCAGCCCCCGCCGGGACGAAGCTACCCTGCTCCGAGGCCGTGGTGGGGATGAGGACGCTCGCAAAGACGGGCGTTGGCAACGGCGCAGCGGAAGCCCCTGCCCTCGTCGGGTCCGCGTCACGAAGCTGCTCACGTCCGGGGCCCATATGCGCCTCAGCGCCGGCGCTCAAGCTGGCCGACATCGGCACGCCCGCCATCGTCCCTGCACCCTCGGAAGGCCGCCTGCTCTGCCTGAGGATAATCTTGACATCGACAGCTTGCATGCCGACCCAGTTGTGCTTGTCGTCGACATTGCTCAGCAGGGACGAGCTCGAGCCGCGGCGGTGGTGGTGGTTGTGGGAGAGCGCGGCAGCAGCAGGGCGCACAGAGAGGGTACCGTGCAGGTCCGCCGTGAGCTTGGCCACCTCGTCCTCCACCGCACTCGCACACGCATCACCCGCGCTCGTCCGCTGCCGCAAGACGGGCGACGGCATCGCCGCTGCCGTGGGGGCGAGGTCAAAATCGCGCACATTGAGATCCGTCAACCGAATAATGACCGCCCTGTGCCCAAACGTGACCAGCAAGCTGAGGTCGGCGCCCCTCCACGCCCTTGGGCCCGCCATGCCGCCCGCAAACTGCGGCTTGAGCACACTGTCCGGAGGGTGGTGGTGGTGGTGGTGGTGCATGCCGGCGCCGCGCTCCTTGGCGGAGAGGGGGATGTCCGTCGTGCTGGCTTGGGCGAAGGCGATGGCTTTAGGCGCTTGGGGCGTGTATAGCTCCCGGAGGAGGCTCCACGAGCGGCTCTCGCCGCCGCCGCCGCCGCCGCCGCCTGGACTGGTGGGGCCGTTGGGCGCCCATGCTTGGCCCCCGCCCGCCCCGCCCCGCTGAAACGAAAGCGGCAAGAAGGACGAGCCCGTCCGCTGCTGGTCGTGCGGCGGCGGCCGGGCCTCGTACACCGTGATCGTCTTGGTCGTCGCGAGCGCGAGGTACCACGTCCCGGCCCCCTTGGACCCCGGTGCGGCCTCGTGCACGGCGTAGAAGAGGGCCGGCTTGGGAGAGCCCGTGCCGCCCGTCGCTGGGCCAATGCCGGACGAGTGTGTCCCCGGTGTGCCTGTAGACGACGCCCCAGCAAGCGCAGCGCCTCCCATCTTCTTGCCCGTCGCGCCGCTTCGCTCGTCGTCGAGCGGCGGAATGGTCGGTCCTGGGAGCGTGCCGGGCGCGTTGCCGCCGCCCGAGCCCGCAGGGATGACGATGGAGCTCAGCGCCAGACGTAGTGCCGCGCGTCGGGACGCCTCCGCAGCCGTGATGGGTGCCGGCGCCTCCATCGATACCCTGTCGACGTCAGGACTAAGAGGCGGAAGACCGGGCGACGGCGCACCTCGCTCCTCGTCAAAACTGCACCCATAGGTACCTTGCGACCGGACCGACTCCTCATACCCGCCGACACCACCCTGACCAGCCGGATCAAGGTCAAGTTCCGACCGAGGAGTGGGCTCTTCGACGAGGGTCCAGCCGCCACTCCCATCGCTCCCCGTCCGTTGGCCCATCTTCTTGCGCCGCTCATCGACGGCCCGATCCTTGCCCTTGCCATGCTTGGTGGCAGCCCCCACGCTCGCCAGCGTCTCCACGGCGTCCATGGACAACGAGTCCGATAGGCCCGGCCGGGCTGTGACCTTCCTACCCGTGGAGTTGCCCTCGCCGAGCGCGTTTAACACCTTCTTGAAGGCGCGCGAGAGCCTGTTGCGAGTGTGCTTGTGCGTCTTCTTCGTGCCGGAGCCGTTGGAGCTCAACAAGTCGAGCGGCTCGCATGGTTGCTGTGTCAAATCGTCAGCTGCCATTCAAGACGTCGGGTGGAGAGGAGCCTGCGAAGCTCACCTGATTGTCCAAAGCCCACGCTACACACCCACGCACTGCCTCCAGGTTCCACATGCGTACCTGTCCCGTCGGCGCGCCCGTGCCCGCCGACGTCAAGCTCGCAAGCGTAGCCGCAGCTGCCGCCGCAGCACCGGGCGCTTCCGACGCGCCGATCCCTCCCACACCACCGGGCAGTCCAGCCACATGCGCCGCGAGGGACGACGACGTCGTAGGCACCGCACGACCAGGCCCACCGCCCGAGTCGGCGCCAAAGGAGCCAGGTGCGACATTCGGACTCAGATTCATAGTATTCGACGGATGTCGTCCCTCCTCGTGCGCGGGCGCGAGGGACTGCGTGCGCGCATGGTGGTGGTGGTGCGCGATCCGCTCGCCGTGGTGCGCGAGGACGGAGCTCTCGAGGAGCGAGTGGGAGCACGGGCTGACGCGTGTGAGCGGTGGCGCGGCCGTCTCTGAGGCTGGGGCTGGCGCCGTGAGGGCGAGCAAGATCGCACCCTTGGCTGCTTGTCCTGGTCCTTGAGTGCTGGACCCAGCTCCACCCAAGCCCGCAAAGCCGCCGCCGCCCATGAAGGGGTAACCCTTGCGAGGCGGTGGTGGTACGGTGACGCCGTCTGGGCCGAACATAGCCGATGGGGGCGGTCGCGAGCGCAGGATGGACAGCTGGAAGATGCCCATGCCACTCCATACCTGTACAACGCGGATGCCGCCGTTCCATCCTGACTCCTGATCCTCTGTATCATCTGCCATCCCGAGTCCGTTCGCACTGGAGGTGTTCGGGAGGGGTGCCGACTCAGCCGCGCCTGATAGATTGTCTGCACCCGCGTTGCCGCCAGCCATCGGTCCATCACGCCGCCCATGCTTGGCACGCCTCGGTCTTGCCAGCTCGACCGCATACAGACCACTGGCCGTGCCGACGAGGATGACGGTTCGCCTTTGCGGCGGTCTGGACCGGCGCCGTGGTGGTGGAGGCCGTGGCCGCTCCGTCCGAGTCCAGAGACGGTTCACGCCTGCTGAGGATGGACCTGCGCCTCCTTCCGCCATGGCTGTTGGCGCGGTGGCGACTGCGAGCGTCGGTGTTGAAGGCTTGGGCGGAATGTCGAGGAATACGGCGCACAGGGGCTGTGAGGGCAGATGCGGCAGGAAGCGAGAGCCAAAGTGGTGTGAGTGCAGAGGCGGCGGTGGACCGTCCCTCCTCCTCTTCTTTGTAAAGGGTGGCAGAGTTGATTTTGTGCTTGATGCCGAGAGGTTGACAAGGTCTGGCTGTGCCGCTTCGTCCTCAACATCATCATCCGTATCATCGTCACCCGTATCGTCCGTCTGCTCCTCGTCTTCCTCGTCATCGTCGAGGTCATCATCCGTTTCGTCGTCATACGGCAGTGCATCGGCGTCATGAACCCCTGCGCCCCAGCTCCTCTTGCGTGCGGGCCGACCCTCGGCAGCAGCTTGAGCGGCCTCCTCCATGGCTGCATATCTACGCTCCAGGTCCCGCTTCTCGAGCCAGCCTCGCCAGCGCGGGAAGCGTCCGCCCTGTGCTGGAGCCGGTGCACCCGTTGCTGAAGCTTGCGCAAAGGTCGGCGGTGCGTCCTGAGTGTTGCCCAAGGAGGCGTAGGACGGTGGCTCAAGCGCGAGGGACGTGGTAGCAACACCTTGCGGGCTTGCAAGCACGTCGGCCGCTCGGCTGGGTGGTTGCGATGCGAGCGGCAGAGCAAAGGGAGGGAGCGCCGCTACAGGTGTCCTATCGAGGTCGACATGGGGACCAGTCGATCCCGGCTGAAAGTGCGCTTCGTGACCTTGCAAGAGATGAGGCTGTGAGCTTGATGCTGGCAACGGTGGTATGGGGATCGTTCTCGAGCTGGAAGCGTAGGGACTCGCCATGGCCGTGTGAATCGTGTGCGTCTTGGGAGGCAGCGGCGGCGGCGGTGCGTCGTCGTCGGGCACGGAGACTGCGTAGGCAGCAGCGGCCGCGGCACCTGCTGACACGGCGGGAGGCCAGGAGCTCAGCAGCTGTCCGTCCAGTCCACTTGTGCCGGCCATGTGCAATGACGGTGACGGTGCGCTTGAGGACGCAAAGGCGGCCGAGTGGGGCGGCATGCTCATTGACGGCGACGAGGTCACAATCTTGGCCAGCTTGGTGCCCGGAGCGGGTCGGCCGCTGGGCGTGGTGAGCTGTGCCGTGCCGATGGCTGCACCCGACATGGCGAGGTCGTCGACGGCGTGGACTGCGCCGATATGGCTGCGCTGCACGCCGCCATCGCCGCCGCCATCGTCGTCGTCGTCGTGGGTGAAGGCGATGTCCCCGGCGGGCGTCGTGGTGTGGGTGGGCAGGCGGAAGATGTCCTCGCCGATGGGCTTGCTGGCATCCATCGCGGCCGCGTCGCCGCTGAGCCCGCCTCCGGCCCTGCCTTCCTGGCACCCAGCAGCAGCCGCAGCAGCAGCACCCCTGCACGTGCACTCGTATCCTCCGCCGCCAGTGCGTTGACCCCGCGCGTCTGTGATGCCGTCGCAGTGAAGGGTGTTGAAGATGTCGATGGCTGGTGATGATGGTGACGGTGACGGTGCACTGCCAGGGCTCGCGCCGCCGTCGAGGCTGTGTCCCACCTCCGCGCTGGCCGCCAAGCCAGGTGTTGCCATGCAGCAAACAGTCCTGGTCGGCATCCGGAGACTCGCGCCGAGGATCCGATACCCACGGATAAACACTCGAGTTTGACAGGTGCACCAAACCAGAGCCGCGTCCGCCGCCTCACCCACCCTGCGCTCCCCAAGGTGTCCGACCATCACCACCAACCACCACCTCAAGACACCCAGCGGGTCACCTCGTCCCTCGACAAAGCCCTCATCGTGATGGGCTCATTTGGACATCACCATGGACGCGCCTCTGGCCAGCGCTGAGGGTCACATGCTCTCGTACGGCGCCAACGAGGAAGCACAAAGTGAGTGGGTGGGTGCACCGGCGACCGTTGCGGAGCGCAACTGACAGGGGCATCTGCTACCAGCACTCAGCAAGACTTCAGTACGGACCGTCGCGATGCTCAGAACGGCTGGCGGATGCTAGCCAGCGACGAGGGTCCAGACGCTCGCCACAGTGAGTTGCTTCCCGTGTTGTTTGCCTCAGCCGGTTGGCTCACGGGCCCCTTGCTTGTCACACTCAGCCGCAGCGGGGGACGGGGACGAGGACTCGTATCACGCCAAGGTGCGACCGGTAACCATGGCGACAAACGGCTGGTGGACCATCGGCCTGATCCAAGATCTAGGCTCGCCGGCGCCGAGACGGGCGCTGCACGTCGAGCAGATGTTCATCGCCGCCGGTACGACGACGAAGTCAAGCCGTGCCGTGGTGAGCCCTTGTCGACCGCCGCCGTCGTCGCCGCCGTCGTCTTGGCGGATTGGCTCGCAGGCATCAACGCAGGCTTCTACGCCTCCCAACGCCCGTCCCTCAGAGCAAACACCTCCTACGCGAGCAAAGCAACATCCCACGCCCCGCACACCGTGCCCCGTCGCCACTCTGCCAGCGCATCAGTGCCGCAGGGAGAACTGTCGCACCACTCCCAAGGCATCCACCGGCGACTACACGTCGGCGTATCCCGCAGCATTGAAAGCGCGCGCATCTCCAATCAAGCGTAGATCTCAGCCCACTTGCTCAGCGGAGTGCATGGAGAATTATCTCCACACATTGCGATATATCTACGCTACGGCATCTCATCCAACCCGCAACACATCGTCGATCATCCTATTCATCAGAACCGTTCTCAAGCTCGACTTGTGTTCGTCCTCGCCATCTCTTCCTTCTTCGAGTCATATCATCCGCTTACCCGCAACTCGGGCCTTCAAGGCCCCAAGACGGAAGGCACTGGCTGCCTCCGAGCACCTCAACAACACTTTCACTCCCACGCGCCAGGCACGAGTGTATCTCTTGCGCAGACGATGAATGCACTTCAGGCCACCCTCGACTTCATACCGTCGAGCCCAACATTGCAAGCCATCGGCTCCAGCGCTGCATCATCATGGCAGGCACTCGCATCTGCCTTTTCACTAGTAGTCCCGCTACAGCAGTCACAAGACGGTGCTTCCAGCTCGGACGGTCATGACCGAGCATCTGCCGACCCGCACGAAGATGTCACGGTGTTAGACACGCTCATCACTCGCATGCGCGCACACAGCTGCAGCACAGTCGGCGGTACACCCAGTCAGCTGCCATGGCCGACCTCACCGGTGCTCCAAACGCAGCTACCACCCCAAGCATTGCCGCGGTCCAAGTCATACACGGTCTCGCTATGTGGCTCGCCTGCATCAGAGCGTGACTCCTCACGCAGGGTCTCTCTGACTGAGGCCGCGATGTTGACATCCCGGACAAGCTCACCTGCCAAGTCGATGAAGGATGCCGACGTCCCCGGCCCTGCCGTCCTCGTGGACTCGAACATCGACATCACTGAGCGCGACGAGAACCCTCAACCGTTTCAGCGACCCGCTTCCCGGACGTCGATCCTCGCCTCGGCCATCAGAGCAATGAATGGGTCACCCCGGCTCTCGAGACTGGCTCCAGTACACGAGAATGATGACATCGACGGCAACTTCATGCTGCCGCCACCGCGCACCCGAACAACCACGGTGCAGAGTCACACCAGCTCAAGCTCGACAATAACGGCAAGGGCGTCGAACCAAGGCAAGCACGGGCGAAGTCAATCCTCGTCGAGCCTGCTTGGACCCATGGGCGCTCTCGGCATCATCGAGCGCAAGAGTACTACTTTCAAAGCTCTCGACTCGGTGACGGCTTCGCCGCCAAAGAGCAAGACGACAACGGCACTGAGCACAGTACTGGCCACATGCTTGGACAACATCGACCTCCAGCAGGCAGAGCAACGGGCTGTCCAGTTCAGGAACCCATTTGCGCTATCGACGATGCCGTCTTCACCCAGCGGTAGGTCGCTTGCGGACATGAGTCACGTCTCGATGGGCGGCGCAATCTCCTGCTCGGCGACCTTGCCGGATCTCGCAAGTATCCTGGCACCGTCACCTCTGCTGGCACTACCACGTAACAGGACGGTCAGCTCTTGCTCAAGCAAAGTACAGAAGCAACCTCGCCTGCAAAACAACTTGGACGGAGGCACACCGCTTCCAATCGCTCACAGTCTCCCCGTGAGCAACAGCGGTATTATCGAGCTCGTGCCGAGTGCGGCATTCTTCCCGCCGCGGCCACAAGTCACCGCAAGCGTTTCAGGCTCACGGGCATGCCTCAGTCCGACTTCAGGCCAGCCTATGCCCATCGCCACGGGAGGACGAGGTGGTGCTGTCCAAGCTACGCCACAGGGTGGGCCAAGGCGCGCCAACTCGCTGCCTCGCGGCTACCTCCCTCGGTACAAGGAGTTCCGCGAGCCCGTACCAGTGTCAGCGCTGAGCTCCCCGCGCAGCCCCCACAAGGCGTACAAGTCGGCCGGCCAGTACCTGCCCGTAGGGTCCATGCCTGAGTCAAGCTCTCCAAGGGCGGGCCGGCGTCAGTGGGATTCGTCGGCGCCCATCTACAAGCTGTCTCAGGCCTCACCGGTCAGTCAGAGCGTTTCGCGGCACCGCAACGACGCGGGTCCTTCCAAGCGCGTGGAGCGATTGCTGCGGCCGATCGACACCGGCCTGGCGAATGGACACGGCAAGCGTGGGTCCTCGTCGTCTGCTTCGTCTTCCGGCTCAGGGTCGGGCTCGGCGCACCACCGCCGCTCCCCTGTGGCGATGTACGACTCCTCCTCGCCTGCCAGCTCCTTCCTTCAGCTACCGCCGCTCAGCGCGGGAGGGTCGTCGACGAGGAGTTCGTGCTCATCGGCCTCGCTCGAGGATCGGCTCCTCCATCCAGTCTCAATTACGACGCCCAAGGCGGCAGTGTTCCCACTTGAGGGCAAGCTCGGCCGCAGTCCGTCCGCTATCAACAAGAAGGGGAGCGAGCGGCGCGGTGCTGGCTCATCGAACGGACCGTTGCCCATCCGGTCCGATCGATGGGATTCGCTCGCGTACGTGTACGCTCGCGAGCCATTCCCGCTCGAGTCGGTGGCAGCAGCTGCTGTCAACGCCGATCCCAAGTTCGGCTCGCTCGACAAGGGCCAGCATGACGGCCGGACCTCGTCGTCGTCAATGTCGTCCTCATGGCACGCGCGCCCCGGGACGACCAAGAAGGCGACAATCCTGCGCTCTACGCTCCGGGTTGGCAGCGGCAGTAGTAGCAGTATGCCGAGAGCTTCCAACACCAACAAGAGCCACATCATCCCGAGCGACGACGAGAAGGGTTCAACAGGCGCACCAACCGGCGAGCCTGCACCCACCCCCACCCGCCCGTCCTCGATCTCATCATCGCTCTCCTTCCTCCTCTGCCCCTCCAGGCCCTCCTCCTCGTCCGTCGCCACGCGCCCGGATACGCCGGCGGGGAGCGGAAGCAGCAGCAGCAGCGGCTTCTCCTTCATCGGGTCCTTCACCGCCTCTCATCATCAAGGAAGTCGCGCCGCGGGTTTGGCGGGCGAGGGCGAGGGTGAGGGGGACGCAACGGTCGTTAAGCACCGGGAGGAGCGCAGGCTGCGCCATGATGATGACGACGAAGAGGAGGAGTACGGAAACTTTGGCGATGGGGAAGGCGAGGGGGACGCGCTGGGCTGGAACACGTATGTGTCGATGCACGATGTGCACTCGCCCGTCCTCGAGCGTGGTGCGGCCGTCTTTCCGAGCTCGTTCCGCCCGGCAGGAGGAGGGGCAGGAGCATATCGGGCAAGGGGCGCGTCGACGTCTACGCCCGTCCTTTGATCCGGCTCAAGCAAGCAAGTAATCCAGTATCAAGCAGAGGGTGGGCGATGTCCGGGCCTGGCGCCTGGACTCGACACATCCTCTCCAAGGCCTGTCGACTCTACCTAATCTCACGACATCCAAGCATACCCTCTCAACATCAAGCATTCATTCTTCGCGCCGGCCCGCCTGGCGCACACCGTCCTTTACATCATCGTCCCCTTTCCGTTCCTTCGCACGCACGCACGCATTTCTCCCTCTGTCTCATCAGTGTACTCTGACTCCCGTCGCTGTCATTGCATGTCCTTACTGGTGTTGGCAATCACTCATCTCTCGTTCGCTGCTCACCGCCCTTCGTGGCGCGTCAAGGGTGTCTAGGCAGCATATCCGGATGCGAGCAAGCGACCATTCCAATAGGCACCGTAGAGCAAGTCGAGCATCCAACAAGCAAGCAAGCAACGCGAAACCGTCCTCGTGCCGACACCGTCACAACTTGGACGCCTTGGCCGCCGCCGCCGCCGCCGCCGCCGCCGCCGCCTCCCTCGCGGCGCGCTTCTCCGCCTGCCTCTCCACAAACCTCGCCACGCCGAGCGGGAACTCCTCGCTCGCCATGATATGCGCGACGCTCTCCATCTCCATCTCGTTGAGCCTGTGCAGCTCGGCGCGGAGGAGGGCGGGCCGGCGGAGGGCCTTGGTGCGCAGGAGAGAGGCGTAGCTTAGTTTGGTGTAGCCGCCTGGGCGGAGGAGGTCGGCGTGTGCTTCGGCTTGGGCTTGGGGTGAGGATGAGGGTGCGGGTGGTGGGACGCCCAAGCGCGAGGCGAGCTTGCCGAGGACGTAGGAGGGGAGGGTGCGCGCGTCGGCTTGGGAGGGGGGCACGACTTCGGCGACGAAGCCGGAGGGGAGGAGCTCCTCGGCTTTGACCTCCTCCGAGTAGTAGAGCAGGCGGGCTGTCAGCGCGGGGCCGAGGATCTGCGGGAAGAGCTGGGCCAAGCAAGACGGGCAGGAAGGACGCCGGTGAGTACTCCTTCGCCATAGTCAAGACAAGGAGGACACACAGCTCACCTTGGACGAGCACCCCTCGGCACAGAGCCCAATGTCGGCAAAGGGCGTCTTGAAGACGCGGCCGGGCAGCGCAAAGACCTCGTCGTAGAAGGGCAGCGTCGTCACGCCCAGGCCGTAGTTGTGTCCTGCGCAGCTCAATACAAGCAGCATCAGCGTCAGTCACAAGGCACGACCATAGGAAGCAAGGCAGAGCCCACGCACCATTGATGGCGCCAATCAACAACTTGTCAAAGTCAATCAACGCCGAGACGAGCGCGCGACTGACGGACGTAAACGCCCTGCACTCCTGCACGCTCCTCGGCGGCGCCGGCGTCCCATCCTTGCCAGGGTTCACCCCGCGCCCCGTCAAACTCGCCCCCGAACAGAAGAGGGCGCGCTCGTCCGCTGCGCGGTCGTTGATCCGCCCCGCGACGACGACGGCGTGGATGGAGGGCTCGGACTGGCAGAAGGACAGGGCGGCGATCCAGTCGGTGAGGAGGTCGCGGCTCATCGAGTTGCCTGTTGCCGGGTCGTTGAGCTCGCACTGCGGGGGTTTCCCTCGGAGGGGCCTGGTCAGCTTGGAGGAGGAGGGTTTGGAGCTGGGGGCGAGACTCACGAGGACGAGGGTGGGCAGCGGCGCATAGCGCGAGAGGACGATGCGCTGGAAGCTGGGCAGCTTGACGAAGACGGACATGCTGGGCGGTGTGCTGTGGTGGTTGAGTACGTCGTCGTCGAGGATCCGACGAGGAGGCGAGGTGGGGACTGGGGAACCAGGGACTGAGCGCGGGGGATTTCCGTTCCGGCTACGACTTGCTTCCCGAGCCGCCGGGGCGGGGACAAGTCTCCGCGCTGCCTGCACAAGGTGCAGTTAGCGGGGGCGGCCAATCTTTGGACCCACTCACCAGCACCACCTCGAGCCCCTCCTCTCCCTCACCCACCACCACCTTTTTGCCCCCCCAATCCCACCCTCCCTCACGCCCCCACCCGCCCCCTGCGCACCTCCCCACCACCCAGCACATTATTCCCCCCCACCTCAGCGCCAATCGCACCCCCCTCCATACTCCACAACGCAAAGTGCGCACCCAGGAAGGGGGTTGTGGCCCTACGCCTGCGCCAAAAATTTGAGCCTGGCATTTGCGCCTGGCTAGTAAGCTCCCCCCACCCCCCGCCGGCGCATTCTTGATTCTGCATGCGCGCGGCGGGGGATAAGCGGGCAGGATGGTGGGGAATAATGCGTAGGGAGGATGGATAGCGCTGGTGCGGCGGAAGAGATCAGGGTATGGGCGGAGAAGGGGAGAGAAGGATGGGGGGGGGGGGGGGGGGGGGGGAAAAGGGGCTTACGCTGCTGATGTTGACCTCCTCTCTCCCTCCATCCCCTTCTCACACCTCCTCTCACCCTCTCCTCATTCTCCAGCACAGCCTCGAAGAGAGCAGACCACGGACAGCGAGCTCGAAGCTAGATGAGCATTGCAGTCACACATACATGGGACGCGTCGGGCAAGTGGGGAGGTGGAAGGGAAAGGGGGAAGGGGGACGGGGACACACGAAGACCTTTGACAGGGATGGGATGAAATACAGCAACGACGGCGCGATGGGAGGGAGCGGGGCGAGCGCGGGGGGCGAGAAGGGAGGTGCGGTGGTTGAAAGGTCGACGCACGACGAGGTGTGCCGGACGGACGTGGTGACGAGTGAATGGAGCGCGACGGGGTGACGGGTGAATGGAGCGCGGCGCGGTGGTGTGGAGCGGGTTGGACCTCGCCCTCCTCTCCTCATTCCTCTTCCGACAAGGACGGTACCCTCGCCGTACCCCGGCGCGAGAGCCAATGCCGATGCCGATGCTCATGCTTGGTAAGCGAACCAAGAAACGGTGAAGAGGTTTGGGAAGCTTCGCCTCGTTGTGCTTGACTGGTATATCTCGAATAAGCGTGTCGTCGCCCCTCGTACCGCAGTCCGCACGCTGGCCGCCAGGCAAAGGTTGCGCTGCCTCTGCGCTCCGTCTCCATCCCCGTGCGACAGCGGAAGAGGGGCTGCCCCCCCCCCCCCCCCCCCCCCCCGGCACCCGCGTAGCCGGAGGAGGGCGCGCTCGAGATGGGGTGACGAATCTTGACACTCTTGACAATCTTGAGTTCTTTGCTCGGAGTCGGGAGTCCGATGCCTGGACCCGAGAGTTGGATGCGCACACCCGCGCGCGCTTGCGGCTTGATGTGTACGAGCCCGAGGTCGAGGTCGACTCGACTCGATGCGTCTTGACCTTACGCGTGCGGCGCGGGGCCCAGGTAGCAGCAACGACCGCCTCACACCGTCCACGACTTGACCGCATTCTCAATGACGGGGCGCACAATCTTGCGCCCGCCGTCCGCGCGGTAGTTTGTCCATACCATCCTGTTCATCGTTCATCCATCCATCGTTCATTGTTCGCCGGGGAGGGGGAATGGGAGGAGCGAGGAGCGAGGAGGGAAAGGGAGGGTGTCAGCGTGGCCCTCCTTAGCAAAGCCCAACGCAGCAAGGTGTGCGAGGAAAGAGGAAGAACTCACTGCCTCGGCCCCAGCACCTCGCCCCCGCGCCGCTCCTCCCAAGGCCGCACTTCGAGCGTCGGATCGCGCTCGACGGCGCGCACGAGGTGTGCAAAGAGCGAGTCGGCCTGCGCCTCGTCGATGCGGTGGTCCGCGCGGACGACGAGGATGATCTCGCGGCGTTTCTCTTTTTGGGTGTCATTGCCATCATCGTCGTCATTATCGTCTTCTTCTTCTCCATCTTGCTTGTGCACTTGCTGCTTACCCTTTGCGGCGTCCGCCTTGACCTTCTTTCCCTTTCCCTTGGCCTTGCCCTTCGTCGTCTTCTTAGCCTTTTTGAGCCCATGCTGATCCTTGGGCACCCGCACCTTGAACGAGGTAAGCGCGACACTCACATCCGCCCGAATCTCCTTCGTCCACCCGCTCTCCACCTCGAACCACTCCCTCACCTCCCCACTCGCCGTCCGGCCCTGCACCATGTCGCGGAGCGAGTACGGGATGCTCGCAAAGCCCAGGTGGATGTTGGGCGCCGTGTCGGCGGCGGTGAGGACGACGTCGCCCTTCCAGTCTCTTCTGAGCAAGTTGCGCACGGAGAGGGCACCGAGGTTTTTCTTGGCGCGTTTGAGCGATTGGGAGAGAGAGGTCATCACCTCGGAGAGGGACGGGGTCGGGGTGGAGGTGTTGTGGTCCGGTGGCGGGTGGTAGGCCGGTGCGAGGTCGTATAGCTTGGAGGCGGTTGAATAGTCGGTGTGGGTGGTGATCGATGCGGTGAGCCCGTCCGAGTCGAGTGCGATGGCCGATCTGGGCATATCACCAGGACTCAGTATTGCACAAGCACATGGCGTAGCGACGAGGGCTAACACTCACAGGGCTAGCTCGAGCAGCTCGTGCGAGACATGGTAAGGCTCCTTCATCTGCTGCCTCTCCCTGAGCATGTACTCAGCGACCAAGCTGGAGCAGCTCGCCGTGCGCTCAATGATCCTCGGCTTGGCGGTGGGGGCGTCGCCGCGGTCGGTGTGGTGATCAAAGAGATGGAGCACGCGCGCGTCGGCCCACATGGAGCGCGGGCGGGGATGATCGACGAGGGCGATGCCGTGCAGCATGGGTGCGAGGCGGTGCGGCGGGATCGGGAGCTCGTCCAGGGTGAGCAGGTCGGAGTGGCCTGGGCTCATCTTGGCTCGTTCGAGGGCGAGCTTGTTCTCGGGTCGGAGGTCGAGGGCGTCTTCGGGTGTTTGGAGGAGGGCGACGGCTTGGATGGGGTGTGGCTTGGAGTGCTGTGGGGAGACGGTGGGCAGGCGCTCCTTGGGTGGTGTGGTGCCGTTGTGGGTGAGATGGTAGGCCCAGAGGAGGGCCGATGCCATCGAGTCGAGGTCGCCTCCTTCGTTTCCCATGACGACGATCCAGTTGCGTGCCCTGTCTTGGTCGTGCTTGAGGTCGCTGAGGAAGCGCGTCTTTTGAGCGATGGACCATTCGGAGAAGTGGCCTACGCCTTGGGTGTGTGCGACGTGCTTGGTAGGAGTGGCTGCTTGTGAGTGAGGGTGGTGACGATGCTGGTTGCTGGAGGAGTAGTGGAAGAGGACCTGGAGCCAGAAGATGGGGCAGATGAAGCAGAAGGCAATGAGGAGCAGTCTGCGTGTCCATCGTCCTCCTGCGCGCAGAGGGATGGGTCTTGTTGGTGCTGCTTGTGTCGTGGTCGGTAGCAGGGTGTATGCCGAGTGTGCGCGCTGCGTTGCCATGGCGGTGCCGAGGCCCTGCTTCTCCTTGGTAAGCAGGAGGGCCGTGTGCTCGTCTGCGAGACGCTCGTCGTCGTGGCTCTGCTCATACCCATGGGAGCATGCTGGCTGTGACTCTGGCCCGCGTCGAGAGGGTGACCACGTCGTGGGCATCGTGACGGGATGCGTGTGGCAGGATGACTACGCGTGCTGGGGTGGGATGAGACGATGGTCAGTGATGAGATGAGCATCGTCTCTGGGCTGTCACTCACCCAGTCACCCTCGCCTTGGTGCTGATGCTGATGCTGCCAATGTCGACTTGGTCGTCGTCGTCGTCGTCGAGGAGGAGGAGGGAATGTATGGCAGTGTGTTAGGAGCTCAGGCGGGCTGACGGACTGACACACACACAGAGACAGCCCTCGCCCCGATCGTTGCCCCCCCACAGACTGGTGACGTGCCTCTCATCGCCCACGCACAGTCACTCCGGGGATGATCGCAGTCATGATCATCCAAGTCCCGGACACTGGACCCCGGACTGCCGTTCCCGGAGAGCAGATCCGGATCTGTGCATCGGCCCCCTGCCTCAGCCGAATGCTGAGTTGCGGGGTGCACCAACTGCGCATGCAGCAGCAGCAACACGTCCAACACGTCCAACACGTCGTCGCTGCGAAGGTCGACTGCGACAGGAGCAGCAGCACGCAGTCAACTGCGCACTCCAGCAGCAGCGGCAGTGGGGACAGCAGGGCAAGGCAGAGGTGAGTGTGGGTATAAAAGGGAGAGAGGAGCGCAACGTGCTCACCCACCCCTTCCTCACAGACACCCCTCACCCACCTGCACTCATCACGATGCCGTTCCGCGTCAAGGTCAACCTGCACCCATCGCCGGCCGTGCGAGTCGCCACGCTGGGTGACGCCGCCGCTGCTCCCCCCAGCATCAGCCTGGCCGAGCTCACCGCCAAGCTGGCCGCGCTCTGGGGCCACCTCGACCCAGCCACCATCGAGGTCGCCTACCTCGACGACGACGGAGACCTGCTCGCCATCATCAACGACGAACACGCTCAGCAGTGGATCAATACCCACACCCAAGCACCAGCCAGGCTCACCCTCGTGCCACGCAACCCGCCGCCCTCAGCACCGGCCAGTGTCATCGCCCCATCCGAGACCGTCCATCGCACAGCCCCCATCGAGGACAACGACGACGGCTTTGAAGCCATCCTCAACAGCGACGACGACGACGACGACGGCAATCAAGCGGCGCCCTATGCAATCGACGCAGCCAGGCCGCCGTCAGTATCACGCACCCACATCGACAGCGACAACGAGGAGGAAGCGTCGACTCTGCACATCCGCTCCCAGCCGCCAGAGCAGCAGCAACACCAACAGGAGACTGTCAACCCTCCCACCAACCACAGCCAAGAGGCGCCACCTCGCCCAGGTCAACGGCTGCCCATGCCCAACAGTCACATTCCCACCCCAGCCGACGTCTTGACCGGCGCCATCACCGAGACGGTCAGCAACATCACCTCGGGTGTCTTCTCAGCTCTCGCCGCCGGTCTCGCTCCGCAGAACACGCGGACATTCCCGTGGGACGGGCCGCAGGCACGCTCTCCGCATCCTCTCCAACGAGGCCTCCAGGACCTCTTTGCAAGCTTTGCACCCCAGCAACAGGGGCAGGGTCACCATCGGCAGCACCCTCCTCCTCCTCCGCCTCATCCTCATCCTCCTCATGGACACGGGCACGGACACGGTCATCGACACCCTCACCCACACCCTCATCACGGCTCGCATCCACCACCGGGACCGTGCCCGCCTCCGCCTCCACCGCATCCTCATCACCACCACCAGCCTCATCGGCCCTCCGGACCCGGCCCCACCCACCGCACGGCCCCCACCCACCACCACCAGCACCCGATCATTCAATCAGCCCACCTCCTCAACCTCAGCCTCAACCTCATCCGGCCCACGCACCACCACCGCCAGGCGCTTTCGCACCCCTCGCACCCCTCCAAGCCGCCCTCGAGCGCGGCACCCACACCCTCCTCCAAGACGTAGGCGCCGCCCTCCGCCGTGCCGCTCAGGAGGACGTCGGTCCCGCGCACGAGGCGGTGCGGCGCGCGGGTGAGGGCGTGCGTGGGGCGGTGGAGGAGCTGCTAGGTCGGCGGGTGGGGGGGTTGGCTGTTCCGTTCTTGGGAGGGGGTGGTGCAAGTGCAAGTGCAGGTGGGAGTGGGAGTGGGGGTGGAAATGGTGGGGGAGGTACCAGGACAGGTCGTGCGCAGCGCTCCCGGTGTAGACGTGCCACGGCCGAGAGGGAGGGGAAGAGGGAGAGGAGGCGGGAGCAGAGGCGGCAGCGGGAGCTGGAACGCGCGATGGAGGCTGTTATGCGCGATGATGCCGCCGCCGCCGCTGCGGCAGCTGGGCCAACCGGCCCCTCTCCGCGCGGCGCTCCCCAGCCCCAAGGGCAGGAGGAAGAAGACGACGACGACGATTCGACGAGTTCAAGCTCGAGCTCGAGTGCAAGTTCGGAGGGGACGCTCTCTACTTGCTCCGCAAGGGCGCTCTCGGTCGATTGGGAGGAGGGGGAGGATGGGCGGCGTGGGGGAGGAGGCGGACGGGGGCGGGGAAGGCGTCATCATCACCATCATCACCACGGCACTCATCACCGCGCTCATCGGCATGCTCATCGCCATGCACGGTACCACCACGCGCACGAGCACGGGCACGGGCACGGGCACGAGCCGGGATGCCATCCCGAGCACGCTCACGGCGCCGAGGCTGGATACCGCCATGAGGTTGGGCATGAGGCTTTGGGGTGGTGTGGTCGGCGTGGGCATGGGCATCGGGTTGGGCATGGACATGGGCACGGGCATGGTCAATTTCATTGGCTTGGACACGGCCACGGCCATCGCCATGCGCACGGCCACCGACACGCACACCCCCACGGCCACGCACACGGCCACGCACACGGCCACGCACACCCCCACGGCCACGCACACGGACACGGACACGCACACGACCATCTATACGCACACGGCCACCGGCACCGACACGCACACGACCACGGCCATGGACACCATCATGGCTTCACCTCGTTCCACAACCACTACAACCACCACGCCCCCCTCGGCCCTCACGACCCTCTCGGCCCTCACGGCGCTCACAGCGCTCACGGCCACCATGGCCACCACGGCCACCACGCCCACGACGGCCCTCACGCCTTCCGCGGTGGCTACTCCTACGAGCCGACGTCCGCCGAGCCCGCCGAGCCCGCTGAGCCTTCCACTGAGCTCGAGGGGCGCGGTGCTCCTCCAGCTCCAGCTCCTGCTCCAGCTCCTGCTCCTGCCCCAGCTCCTGCCTCTGCTCGCCGGGGGAAGGGGGAAGGGGATGATCCGATGGACGTGGAGGACAAGGAGGGGGGTGACAAGGCGGCTACGAAGGAATGAAGGAATGAAGGCGTGAAGATGGAAGTGTTGAAGATCGACGAGCGCCCTCCCTCCTGTCCCCTCCCGCCCGGGCGCTGATATCTGGGAAGGCCCCATGCCTTCCGGGCCTTCGCCTCGAGAGTCGAGATGGCTTGCAAGCTAGCATCCCACTGCACCAGTGTACGCGTCCGAGTCACCGACTGTCGAGTGGGTGGCAGTGTCATCGTCACGAAACGATGCTCTCTCTCGTAGTAGTGTATTCTCATTCAAACCCGACTTGGACAGAGTCACCGTGTACGAGGATGTCAATGAAGGACTGGTTTCCCTTTTGTTTTTCGTGCCTTCGTCCCTCGTGCCTCCCTCCTCACGCCTCACGCCTCACGCCTCGCACGCAGCATCACAGCAAGCCGTACAAAGGTACAAGCCAGAAAAAGTGGTAGCTGAAGTGCGGACGACGCGCAGCGAGCTGGCGAGCTGGAGGGACGGGTGCGAGTTGCGACACTCTCTGGCCGCTCCCCCCGCCGCTCCCGCTCCTACTCTGGCTCTGGCGGCTGCCGCTCCTCCTCCCGCCTAGCGATCACTGGTCCTCGAGGGCTAGGGCCAGTTCCGGGCCGTACAACTGTCGTCATGACGTTGCGTTGGGAATGCAAGATCAGAGGGAAGGTCAGCGATCGGAGAGAGTGAGTGAGGAGGGAGGAAGGGGGAAGGAGGGAGACTCACCCTCTGTGCCTGGTTGAGGAAGGACTGGTCGAACCAGTTGACTCGGACTGCCAAAATCGCACGCCGGTCAGCTTCCCACCTCCATCCCCATCCCCACGACCACAATGCTAGACACTCACCATACCCATCCTCCCCGCCCGACGCATACGCCGTCCCCGCCGGATGCACCGCAATGGTATTGATCGGCCCAAAGTGACCGGGTAACCGCCCGCACTCCTCCTCGAACACCTTGTGCCAGAAGCGCGTCTCGAACTTGCCCTCGCGCGCCGAGGTGCGGGTGACGTTCATGGCGTCTTGGCCGCCGCCTACGATGATGAACGGCCGGGTCGGGTGGATGGCTGCGCTGTTCAGAGGTGTCTCGGTCACGTATTGCTTGATGATGTCGAGCGTCTTGGAGTCGATCAGCTGTGGAAGGGATGGGCCGAGAGTGGTGAGTCCAGCTTCCTGATCAGGGTCAAGGAGGAGAGAAGGAGTACCTACCTTGGCGCTCTTGTCTCTGCTGCTTGTCACAAAGTACGTCCGGTCCGCACTCAGCTGGAGATCGGTGATCGTCTCGGTGTGGGCCTGTGCGCTGTTCTCCTCGAGCTCGGCGTCGATGCCCGTCTCGGGCTCCTTGGGGTCGTGGTAGTAGAGTGCGACCTTGCCATTCTCGTGGCCCGTAATGATGTACTCGTCCAGCGGGCCAAAGGCGGCGACGGTGGCCTTGGGTCCCGAGAAGGTAATGGTGCGGAGGGGCTCCTTGTCCTGGGATGTCCATGAGGCGGGGTCGCGGTTGATGCGAAAGACGCGCACGGCGCCCTTGTGGCCCATTCTGCTCTCGGTGACGATGAGGACCTGCTCGTTGTCGGACGACCAGGCGACGCGCTTGACGGCGGTGGGGAACTCCCATGTGAAGAGACACTTGCCCGTGGCGGCCTCCCAGAGCCTGAGCTCGTTGTCGGCGGAGCCGGAGACGAGGAGGGTGGTGGAGGCGTCGACGTCGACGGACCAGACGGTGCCGTTGTGGCCCTCGTAGGTGCCGAGCCGCTCGCCGTTGTGGGAGAACCAGACGTTGATCAGGTTGTCCTTGGAGACGGAGTAGATGAGGTCGCCATCGCGGTTGAACTTGATCTGCTGCAGCGAGCGCTCGTGGCCCGCCAGCAGGATGGGTCGCTGTCCGTCATTGGCATCATCAGAAGGGTGGGTGTCAGTGTTGGGTGCTCATCGTCATCCAGCAGCAGCAGCAGCGGCAAGGTATCGACTCCTCCTCCTCCTTCTCCTCCGCGCCGCCCACCAGCCATGGCACCACGCCTGCGCTGCCTGTGTGCTGTGCTGAGGTACTCACCATGACGTGTTGATGTTGTCGATGCTGTTGTTGAGGCTGTCGTGAGTGCGGCTCCTCGTCGTCGTCGTCGACGTTGAGCAGCTCGAGCTCAGCAACGGCGGCGACGGCGGCGTCGGCAGCGAGAAGAAATGGGAGTGGGTGGCTTGGACACTAGACCATGATCATGCGATCAGGCTGCACGTGATGCAATGCAAACTTCCAACTAGCAACAAGCCTAAGCGCGCACACCTCGACACCACCACACCCTCTCTTCCCCTTCCCCTCCCTGACCACGACGTCGACGAGCTCACCACGCACCAAGCACGGAGAAGATGGCAGAGTCAAGCTGAGTGCACAGGAAGAAGGGTGAGGACGGCGCTGACGGCAGCTGCTGCTGCCATTCCCTGGCGCTTGAGGGGCGGCTGAACCACGCACAGCTCACTGCTTCCTTACCTTGCCAGCTTTCCTCCTGCCCTCCCTCTTCCTCTCTCTCATCCTCCTCATCTTTGTCAGCAGCAAGCTTTCCAGCATTCGCACTTGGGCGGTGGATCGATGTTCCGGGTGGTGTCGCTTCCACCTCTGCAAGTGCAAGCGGCGCAATCACGGCGGGCCCCGTCTTCCCATTTGCGTGAGTACAGCACTCGTCCCCAAGTCGTGGATGGCAGCACAAAGCTCTCGGCTGATCCGTGAATCCACGTCGTTTTTCCAGCTGCTTCTGCTGATGCTGCGACTGTGAAGGCTGCTGCCTCGTCGTTGGCGCAGGCGATGCGGCGGTGGTCACCCGAGCAGTCGGGCAAAAAGCAAGCATGTAAGGTTGTTCGCTCTCCCAAGGCGCGTCTCACACCAAGCTCGACTTCTCATCTCACCGAGCTCAGCAAGAAGCACACCACCTCGCTTGCCATTCTGCCAAGCACCCGCCGCCGCCGGCCGTCTCGCTCATCCACCCTGCTCACGCCGCCGACGGAAGATGCCATCTCGACCAACACATACGCTGCTGCGCCCATCCCACCTCTCTCGACTCGCCTCGTCGACCATGGCGCTCGTCTCTCGCGTACCCAGCGCTCTTTCGCCCGTCCTCCCAAGCTTCGGTCAGACGACATGACCAATCGGACAAGAAATCAAGACATCTCATCTGGGCAGGGCACTCAGTATCGCCGACAGCTCTCCCTCCTCGCGTACCCTTTCCCTCATCCACTCCGGTTGGCGATGGGCGCACACAAGACACAACACGACAGACTGAGGTAACACGGTCAGTCGGTCACCCATGGTGCGACACCACCCTCGGAAATATGATCTTCGGATAGGGTCCCAGGTCCCTCAAAGGTTGGGTCATTCCCCTGCCTCAGCGGCGGAAACCGCATGGGAATTTTCGTCCCACGGGCGGCTACCCAAGGCACCGGCACAGCACCAGAGGCAGAGGCGGCGGCGGCAGAGGCAGTGGGGCGAGCGGCACGGGCACTGGCGCTGAGGCCCTCTCACCCCCTTTGACTTCTCGACTGGGCACACTCGAAATGACGGCCGACGTATATCTCGGCGGCCCCGTCTCCTCCAACCGGTCGCCCTTCGTCCAAGGATGATCTCGTCGACTTCCATCCCTCCCTCCGTCCAGGCGAACATGGCGCGCGTCATCAATATAGCCCGACCGACGCGTCCGCGCTCCATGTGGACCCCGGCCGAGGACGCCAAGCTCAAGGCCATGGTCGCCGCAGGTGCGTGCATGCATCTCCTTTTGACCCAACGCGAGCGACATCACAGCTGATCATCACTCCTCCTCTCTGCGTCTCCAGCTGGCGATACGGTCCCTCGCTGGAGCGAGATTGCGAAGAGTCTGCCGGGCAGGAACCGCAAAGACGTCCGCAAGAGGTGGTCGTACTGCCTCAATCCCAGTAGGTGTTCTGGCTTCCTCTGGCTGCTTTCAGGTTTGGAGCTCATAGGAATGTCTATCCACCGCCAGTCTTGCGCAAGGGAGCCTGGTCGCGCCAGGAAGACCTTCTCCTCCGCGCCGCCGTCGGCGAGCTCGGCACCGACGACTGGGTGCACGTCGCGAGCCGGATTGGCTCGAGGACAGGCGACCAATGCGCCAAGCGCTGGCGAGACGTCCTCGACCCAGGCATCGCCCACGAACGCTGGACACCCGCCGACGACGCCAAACTGCTCGAGCTCACCAAGACGCTGGGCAACAACTGGTCGAGGATCGCGACGTACTTTCCGGGAAGGCGCGGCGTGCAGTGCCGCAATCGCTCGCATTCGCTGTCGAAACGGTTCGCAGGTGGGGCGACCCCAAATCAGCGTGCCAAGTCGAGCAGCTCGGCGTCGTCGTCGAGCAAGAGCGGCTCCTCCTCGCACTCGTTCGAGACGGGGGTGCCATCGGCATCTCTGATGGCCAACCACCTCGACCACGCTTCCGAAAGCGGTGCGCAGCTCAGCTCAGCGTCCATGCCCTTTCAGCCGTCGCCCGCTCCAACTTGGCCGGTGGCAGCGCAAAACAACGATGGGGCCTTCTCTGCCTACGAGGCGTTCTCCATCGATCCCGCACCGGCATCGATGGCGTGTCACCCCTCCGCTGGCCAAGAACCGCGCGGGACGACTCAGGGCGTCGGTAGCCCGCTTCCCTTCCCGCTGACTCCGGATCCATACTACCACGGTCCGGCCATGTCCACCCAAGCTGGAAGTCTGAGCATGCCGTCCATCGGGCCCTTCCTCCCCACGGGCGTCAAGAACCCGTCTTCGGCGATGCCGCCTCCGATGCCGTGGTACACCTTCTCAAGCAGCTACACGCACTCATCGTCCCTCCAGCTCGGCACGCCGCCCACCTTTAGCCTCAGCCAGCGGAGTCTCTCCCCAAGCTCGATGCGCGGCGACACGCCGGATCAAGTGGGGACGAGGGCCTTCCCTCCTGGCTCGGGTTCCGGCTCGGGCTCGGGTTCAGGCTGGACGACGTCACTCCCCGTGCTGCGTACTACGAACGCACAGGGCGGCGGATGGAGGTCCGAGATGGGCTATGCGACCACGACGACGAGCTCGACGCTGACAGGCTGGACGCACGCCGCCTCGTCCTCGTCCTCGCCCACTTCGCCCCTCGCCGCGCGCTTCCCGGCCCAAGGGCCAGAAGCAACAACTACGCCGAGGCAGGCAGCAGTGTCGGCACTAGCAGCACCCCCGCCCCCACCTCCCCACCCGCATCCGCACCCGCTACCTCCCTTGTCGCCCGTCCGACTCCTGGCGCCGCGACATGCGCAGACATTTACACCGTCGATCAACCCGCGCGTGACGAACGAGTCGACGGCAATGTGCACGGGGACGGGAACTACGATGGGCCCGGGGATGGGGTACGACTTCTCGCCCATCCACCCTTCACCCAGCTCGACGTCGGCGTGTGGGGCGTGGTCAGCGCTCCCACCCGACGGTGACGGTGGTTCGACGCACTCGCATGCGCAGTCGCATTCGCAGCATTCGCACTCGCACACGAGTCACACAGTCGCCGACAGCGCCCAAGGAAGCCAGAACCACAACCTCACCCACACCGCCCCTCCCAGCCTCGAAGCTGCCGACACCCTCGCCCGGCCGAGAGTGGGCACAGGCATGGCCACCACCCTGCCGCCCCCACCTCTGCCTTTACCCGTCTCGTTGGATGGGTCCTTCCCGTGGATGGCGGGTGGTCGGACGGTGGTGCGCTCGTTGAATGGGGGTGCGAATGGGGGTGGAAGTGGGGTTGCTTCGGCTGGGTTGGGAGGAGGCGCCGGCGGGGCTACGACCAGCAATCCCGGTCACCTCGGCGACAACATCCTCGGTAGCGGCGCAAACTGCAGCGGGGGTGACAGCGCAGCGCCACATACTGGTGGGGGCAGCATCATGGGCCCTTCCTCTTCCTACCCGCGGCTCGGACCCAACTCCTCGTACGCGCCCAGCGGCACCGGCGCCTTCTTCACGAACACCACGTCGGCGGGGGCGGTGGCGGGAGCATCCATGCCGTTGGGCGAGTCGACCATCAAGTCAGAGATGGACATGGACCCCAACACACAAACGGACGCGGACGCGGATGCGGACATGAGGACGTCCATGGGCATGAGCATGTGCACGGCGCGCGCACGCGCAGGGCTGGGCATAGGCGGGTGCGAAGCGCTCTGCCCCGGAACGTCGTCCTCCACCTCGTCGTCGTCGTCGTCGTCGTCGGCACCCTCCTCGCGGTGCTATACCCCGGCCCTGCCGCCCGTTCGGCGCGCTTCTTCGCCTTTGAGGACGATGACGACGACGATGGCGAGCGGCACTGCGCCAGCGCCTACGCCTGCGCCGCCTGCGGGGGCGTCGTCGACGGCGGCGACGGCGTTCCTCCGCCTCGATGGGCTCACTGGCGGGACGGGGTCAGGAGCGCCACCAGGGGTAGGGGCCAGCATGTCCTGCGCGCCTCCGGTCGGTAGGGGGCGGGGTTACGTCTACCCGTTCCTCGTGTAGAGCCGCATCTAGGGCTTTCTAGAGGGTGAGTCGCTCGCCCCCGACAACAACAAGAACATCGAACACCAACATCAACATCGAACAACAACATCAACAAAGCGCGCATCATACAGCGCCAGCGTCTCAACGCTTCAACACCACCACTCTTCCAGCAACGTTCGCTCGCGACTCTGCACAGCACAGCATTCATCGCTTTCTTGCTCTTCAAAAAGTTCATTCGCAAAACATTCGCAAAACGGCCGGCCCAGCCCAGGCAGGCGCCGGCGAGCCTGGCCACCGCGCAGCATCCACCTCGCTCGACTCTTCTCAATGCGACGCACCAGCCAGCCAGCCAGCCAGCCAGCCAGATCCTCAAGTCTCAAGATCTCAAGTCTTCAGCCTCGTCTCGCCCGTCTCACCATCGCCATCGCCATCGTTATCGCTCTCGCCATCGCCATGACTCGTACACACGCACGCACAACAAGCTCGCATGCACGCATCGTTCGTCCCTTCTTCCTCCGTGTCACCGCCACTCGTCGCACCGTCTGCACACCACCACAGCATCATCCACCCCCAGCGCCCTCTAGAGATTGAAGTTTGATCAGATCCCGAGTCCGTTCCCCATAGACGCTCCCCTCTCCCCTCTTCATCCATCCCTCCTTGGCTGTTTTGAAGATTCTGCATCTCGTTCCCATCAGCAAGTGCCAGCCTTGATTCCTTGAGCTGGTGATGCTGTCGCGACGGACGCGGAAGAGCAGTGGATGAAGTCACGTAGTGTCCTTTGGATTGTCTTCAACGAGGAGGAGGGAGGGAGGGTGAAAGGCTTGATTGGCGGAACAGAGTCGGAAGACGCGACGCCAACCTCACCGGCGCTGCCCACCAACCATGCCGACGTCTGCTCCCCTCAAAGCTTGGCATAGTCATAAGGCCCGCCCTTCTCCAACGCCCTCCGATACGCAGGCCGCGCATGCACCCTCTCCACATACTCTCTAATCTCGGGCCCCACCACGTCCGGGTCGACGCGGCCCGAGGTGACGGCTTCGAGCGGGAAGGACATCTGGAAGTCGGCTGCGGTGGGGTTGTTGTGGGCGTCGCCGCCTGCGAGCCAGGTGCCCGGGTGGGTGCGGAGGTGGGAGGTGACAAGGTCGAGCTTGGCTTTTGCCTGTGGCGAGGGAGGGGAGAGCTCGAGGACGGGGTCAGCGCTACGAGTCGACTTCACGTCACGGGCGTTCGCACCAACTCACGTCGGGATCGACGAGGGCCGCGGACACGTTGGAGCAGATGCCGCGCGCGATGGGCCGAATCAGGAAGGGCGTCCGGCTGGGGATGATGCCAAAGATGAGCTTGAGTACCAGCGTGGGCATCTGTGGAGAGGCACCAGGTCAGCGGGGGCATCTTCGCCTCTCCTCCTTGTGGGAAGACGTGGGCAACGCACCAAGCTGCCTTCTGCAAAGTGGGACCAGAACGAGTCGTCGAGCTGGCGCTCCTCGGATGCGACGAAGCGGCCGTTGCCATACTGCAGGAGGAGGGTAAGGAGAGGAGGGCGTCAGTGCTGATGAATGCGGGTAGTACGAGTATGAGTATGAGCGTGGTGTGGACTCACCCTCTTGATCAGGTACTCTGAAAGCAGCAGCAACAGCAAGTGACCGTCAGCATATAGAAGATGAATAAGCACACAAGTCACGCACCGACGATGGCCCCGCTCTCGGCAATGACCTTGCCGTCGTCCTCAATGACGGGTGCCTTGCCCAGTGGGTGGACGTCGCGCAGGCTGCGGGGTGCGAGCCGGTCGGGCCGGCGCTTGTGCTGTACGATTTGGTAGTCGATGCCGAGCTCCTCGAGCAGCCAGAGGATGCGCTGGGAGCGGCTCTGGTCGAGGTGGTGCAGGGTCACTGGCATGGCTGGTGGGTACGTTGCAACTGGGGGTGGTCGTGGTCGTGGTGAGGATCCAAGGCAGGGAGGACGTGCGAGAGGGAGCGGTGATGGACTCGGCCGAAGTCCGGCTGCTCGGCTTCTCATCCGCAGCCGGTGCGTGATGCACAATCGCCGAGTGATCACCATTCTCAATCGCCGACACTCACGCCATCCCTTGTGCGCTCAGCTCAGCCCGGCAACTCGCTGCCATCAGCGAAGGGACGCGTCGACGGCGGCGGCGTCAACACCATCGCCATTGTCCATCACCCCGACCACAACGACGACGACAACGACCTCATCAGCAAGCAGCGGGGCTTCACTCTCACTCTGTGACACGGCCCAATGCTGCGCTCCATCGCATCCAGTAGCGCATCGCGCTGCCTGAGCACCTCGGCAGCCGCCGCAGCGTCGACGAGTGCCACCACCACCTCGACGTCGGCAGCGGCGGCGGCGGCAACAGCCAGCACAGCAGCACGCAGGGCAACATCGCACTGGACGACGGCGGTGGTGACATCGTCTGCAAGGAGGAGAGCATCGCCGTCATCAGCACCGGTGCTCCTCTTCCACGGCAGCCGGCGCACGTACGCAACCGAGGCGCCCAAGCAGCAGGATGACAAGCACGCCAGCCGCAACAAGGACGGCAAGAAGACGGCAGGCGCAGGCAAGGAGGACAAGAACAGCAATGGCGCCAAGCCAGACACGTCCAACTTCAAGCAGGCGCTCGACAAGAGCATGAAGCAGAACAAGGAGCAGCTGCCCAACTCGCTCGGCACCCTCTTTGGCTCTTCATCGTCCTCATCGTCCAAGAAGGAGGGGAACAACTCCGAGTCCAAGGACGGCAGCAAGAAAGACGAGAGCAACGACAAGGACGGATCGAACAAGAAGAACGACTCGCCCTCTTCCTTCGGCTTTGGTGGCGCAGGCACCGGTGGCTCCAACGAGAACAGGAACAACTTCAACACCATCATCGCCACCCTCGCGTCAACCTACGTCATCTACAGGCTCACCACACCCTCCAATCCCTCCCGCGAAATCACCTGGCAAGAGTTCCGCACCAACTTCCTCGACCGCGGCCTCGTCGATCGTCTCGTCGTCGTCAACCGTAACAAGGTCAAGGTCTACCTCCTCCCCAACGGCGCCGCCGGCCAGCCAGGCTCAGGCGCAGGCCAGCGCGCACCCGGCACCGGCAACAGCGTCTTCTGGTTCAGCGTCGGCTCCGTCGAGGCCTTTGAGCGCAAGCTCGATGACGCCCAGCGCGAGCTCGGCATCCCTTCCCACGAGCGCATCCCCGTCGCCTACCACGAGGAGATCTCCACAGCTTCGACCATCCTCCACTTTGCTCCCACCATCCTCCTCGCCGGCTTCCTCCTTTGGATGACGCGCCGCGCAGCAGGCGGCATGGGTGCCGGCGGCTCCGGCGGCGGACCAGGAGGCATCTTTGGCATCGGCAAGAGCCGCGCCAAGATGTTCAACCAAGAAACGGACGTCAAGACCAAGTTTTCCGACGTCGCGGGCATGAACGAGGCCAAGGAGGAAATCATGGAGTTTGTCCAGTTTCTCAAGAATCCGGACAAGTACACCAAGTTGGGCGCCAAGATTCCCAGGGGGGCCATCTTGAGTGGGCCGCCTGGTACGGGTAAGACGCTGCTTGCCAAGGCTACGGCGGGTGAGGCGGGCGTGCCCTTCCTCAGCGTCTCTGGTTCCGAGTTCGTCGAAATGGTGAGTCACATTGCTTTCCTTTCAACCCGCCCGATCAACGCCGTTGAGCTGACATTCATTGCCTTGCAACCCTCGTCCAGTTCGTCGGTGTCGGCCCATCGCGTGTGCGCGACATGTTCGCCACCGCCAAGAAGCACGCGCCCTGCATCATCTTCGTCGATGAGATCGACGCCATCGGCAAGTCGCGTGGCAAGTCTGGCAGCTTTGGCGGCAACGACGAGCGCGAGTCGGTGCGTTCATGTCTCAGAGCATCCACGCTTGTTCAGGCTCCTCGCTGACCGTCATTTTACCATTTCACAGACCCTCAACGAATTGCTCGTGCAGATGGACGGCTTCGCAACGGACCAACACGTGGTCGTGCTCGCAGGTACGAACCGACCCGACGTGCTCGACGCGGCACTTCTCCGACCGGGCCGTTTCGACAGGCACATTGCCATCGACCGGCCCGACGTCAGCGGCCGGAAGGACATCTTCAAGGTGCATCTCAAGCCTATCAAGCTCGTGCCCGAACTTGAGGTCGATGTCCTTGCGGAGAAGCTCAGGTGAGTACCTAGATGCGCATGCACCACTGGCACCGCCGATTGCTCACTGGCGCGTGTCATTCACCACAGTATCCTGACATCCGGCTTCTCGGGTGCGGACATCTCCAACGTCGTCAACGAGGCCGCTCTGATCGCGGCGCGTCAAAACGCCGCCGCGGTCGCGGAGGAGCACTTCGAGATGGCCATCGACCGTGTCTTGGCGGGTCTCGAGCGCAAGTCGCGCGTGTTGAACGCGGAGGAGAAGAAGACGGTTGCGTGAGTAGGCTGATTGGCGCTTGCTAGTTTCCATCGCTGGCCTTGGTCCTGACCTGCTCGACTGCTGCCCAAACACAGATACCACGAAGCTGGCCACGCAACGGCTGGCTGGTTCCTCGAGCACGTCGACCCCCTCCTCAAGGTATCCATCATCCCGCGCGGCAAGGCCCTCGGCTTTGCGCAGTACAACCCGCGGGAGCTCTACCTGATGTCTCGCACCGCCCTCATCGAGCGCATGCAGATGACGCTCGCCGGCCGCGCCTCCGAGGAGATCTTCTTTGGCGAGATTACAAATGGCGCGAGCGACGACTTGCAAAAGGTGCAGCGGATCGCGACGAGCATGATCTCGGCGTTTGGGATGGACAAGGAGATTGGGCCGTTGAGCTATCATTCGGACGAGCAGGGGTTCCAGAAGCCCTTCTCGGAGGCGACGGGCGAAAAGGTGAGTGCTTGACAAGCATCGCGTACCTTGAAGGGTGGCTGGAGGCTGACCTTCGTTTCTGTCCGTGACCACAGATCGATAAGGCTGTGCGCGCGCTTGCGATAGAGGCGTATGAGAACGTCAAGACGCTCCTGACTGAGCACCGCGAGGATGTGGAGAAGGTGAGTCGGTCCGACAGACGTGCACGGTACAGTGACTGACCATACTTGCCCTTCTGTAGATCGCCAAGGTGCTCCTGGAGAAGGAGGTCATCACGCGCGAAGAGATTCGCAACCTCTTGGGCCCCCGTCCCTTCGCGTCCTCCAACGAGGCCGATCTCTTCCTCGACAAGCACAAGCTCCGACGGACGGGCGATGGAGGCGTGTCGGCGCCCCCACCGCCGCCTGAGGACGATGGCGTGCCTGCGCCTGGGTTGGCTGCTAGCAGCGCTACGACGACGGACGCGGTTGTCAAGCCTTAGTCGCCTTTGCGCCTCCTCTTCCAGCCACGAACTTCCGGCTTCGTCAAGACGGCTACTCCCTCGTCGGCGGGGCCACCCCGCGTGACCCGACTTCGCATTCGGCTCCCGGCCACGTTCGTTCAATCGCTTCCTCGTCACGTCGCTTGCTGAATCACAAGACTTGATGACGGCAGTCTAGGAGGGGGTTCTTCATCATCTCTACCGCGCCGCCCGCCTTGGACCGGACCGGAGCAGGGCATATTACTGACGATTCTTCCCACCACCTCACCCGACTGTACGCAGATCTATCTTCGTGACTCGGATCTCTGCCTGCCAATCTTCCTGCCAATCTCCCGCAGCACCGGACTCGGGCATCTCCGATGCATGCACCACGACGACAATCACGAGGAGGAGGAGCATCATCCCGTCGTAACACGCGTCAAGATTGCCCAACGCCCACGATGCCCCGCGAACTCGTATACAGATCCGGACCCTGGAACTTGCCACCGAGGACACGCGTCGGATCCAGGCGAACTCCTCCGCTCACAACAAAGGGGTTGGGAAAGATACCCTGTACACGGGATATCGACAGCATCCAATGAACCTCACCCCTCAAGGTGACCCGCGACGACAGCATTACGGGCTTGAAGCGTGCCAACCGTTCGTACGGGAACACTCATCACCATTGGAGTATGGACCACGGAATCGTGGAGGAGCTGCCATGGCGCCGGCGCTTGCTTCTTCGGGCTTTCAGGGCCGCGGATATGTACTGTACGTCGATCGGATCTCGTACGGGATGCACGAGGGGATGGGTCGGAAAAGCAATCACCTCAATCGCCTATGCACATGTTCCCCTCAACGCCTCGTGCCTTCGACACTTTCCGTGCGGACGGGGAGTGCCCTGCAGCTGCTGGGCTCGACGGCTTGGCGTGCATCCTATCGAGTCCAGCCCGCGTACAGGAGTGAGTGTGCTGAGTGTGCCGTGTCGACTCTCGTGATGCCTGCACTGACCGAGTCTGCTTTCTGCTCCCGGTTCCGGCTCAGGACGTGTCAACCCCAGGACACCCCTTGACGGTCGACACACGCGCCGGAACATCATCTTACCACCCATCAGGCACCCCGGGGTGAGGATGTCTCCTTTGGAACAGGTAAATATAGCATCGTCCACCAGCGTGCTGATTTCTTGTCGGCCTCCTGTCGTTCTTCCCTTTCCACCCCAACCTGCTCCTCCCTCCCTCACCCGTCCAGCCCGCTTCGCTGATGGTGCGTCTCGTCAAGTACCGCGGTCCGGCCGCCCAGGCATTCGGGTTGGCCGATCTTATCCTCTTCGTACTCCCCGTCGTACTCGTCTTTTCCATCGCCTTCGTCGCCGCTTCACCGCTCGATCTCAAACTGGGCAACGGCGATGACGCTCCAGGCCTCGATCTCTTCGCCCGCGCTGCAAGCAACCACACCGGCAAGTACGTCGGCTCGCTCTGCAAGACGAACGAAGAGTGTTACTCCAAGAATTGCGTGTCCTCGTACGAGATCGGCTCGAACGTCGACGGCAAGAACAAGAGTCGATGCCAGCGCCAGCCCAACGGCGGACCCTGCTTCAAGAATGCCAACTGCCAGTCACGCAACTGTGAACTGAGCAAGGGCACCTGCACAGGGCCTTCGCTCCTTCTTGGTGCGTGCAACTTTAATGACCGGCCCTGCTCAAGCACTGCGAACGGCGGCCTGCTCGACTGCGACGGCCAGTACTGTAGACTTCTGCAGACGGCTCCGTGCAAGAAGGACAACGAGTGCCGCTCCAATATGTGCAACTCCCAGACGAAGAAGTGCGGCACCCAGGGCTTGCCACCGGACGCCCGCTGCTTTACGGATGGCGACTGTCTCAGCGGCGAGTGCGCTCTCTGCCAAAACACACACGCCGGCCTCGACTGCAACTCCAATGAAAATTATCTGCAGACCTTCTGCCAGCGATACCCCATCGGACACATGTGCAGCACTTCCAACGAGTGCTTCGAGGGCCTCTGCTCCGATGGCAAGTGTGTCAACTCCAAGGTCGGCGATGCCTGCACCAATAAATACCAGTGCAACGTCGACGGTCAGATCTGCGGCGCGGACAACAAGTGCAGGATACCGTCCACGGCTACGCTCAAGCCAAAGGAGCGGTGCGACACAGACGATCAGTGCATCAGCCAGAAGTGCACCGACTACATCTACAGCCGCAACGACTACGGTATCAATGAGTACGAATACCCGAGCTCGTTCCTCTTGTGCGACTACCTCCAGAACGGCCAGGGCCCATGCTCCTCGACTGCGGACTGCCTCTATGGCGTGTGCAAGGAGGGCGTCTGCCAAGGGGCCCTGGATGGCGAAGCGTGCGACGTCAACTACCGCTGTGTCAACACGTGCGGCACCGACGGGATCTGCTACACCCCGCCCTTGGACAACTCCCTCCCCGCCTTGTCGCCGTGCAAGGACGACGCGAGCTGCCTGTCCAACGTCTGCACCGGCATCTACAAGATTGGGCGACTTAGCCTCGAGGGCCGCGAGCCCATCGAAGAGTACGATTCCTCGTGCGGGCGCTTGAGCCTGGGCAACGCGTGCTACGCGACGTCGGACTGCCGGAATGGCCTCACCTGCGACACGACCCAGCGCAAGTGCGTCGCCAAACAGGTCGGCGAGTCGTGCGAAACCTACACCGAGTGCCAATCGCGAGCCTGCGTCAACCGCACGTGCGGGCTCAACACGGCCTTTGTGCCCTGCTCCTCCAACTCGCAGTGCTTCTCCAACGAGTGCACGACGCAAAACGACTGTTACTTCGGCTGCCCAGAGGGTAACTCGTGCAGCTCCATTCCCGCGGGCGATCAGTGTCGGATCGACGAGGACTGCAATTACCCCCTCCAGTACTGCCTCAATGGCACGTGTGGTTGACCTTGGGCCGGGGATGGGCACGTCCACACACTGGGTTGCCATGAGCCTCCCTTGCCCGAGCCGCTGGGTGTACTCAAGGAAAACATTATCTATCTCCTGTGCTGCTATTACACACACATATCGTCCAAGCCAATGTCCAGCCTGCCTGTCTGGCCCTCTCGCGTGTGTGAGAAGAGGTCAATCTGGGCAGGATCGAGGAGCGTGGGAATCGCCTCCCGATCCAAGTAAACAGATCGTGAGCGGTGCCGCCTTCGAAGCCGGCCGGAAGAACCGCAGCTCCTCGATGTGCTTGACCATCACCTCCATGGGCGTGGACGATTCGGTGAGCCAAGGGCACGGCAACCTTGGCCCATCTTCGCGCCTCACCCGGGATCCCTTGCTGATGCTAGCGCTCCACGAGCTCCGCGTGCAGATGGACGGCTTTGCAACGCATGTCGGCGTGATGGCAGCTACACACGGACCCGACTGTGCTTGACGCGGCCCTGATCCGACCGGGTCGTGACGGCATTGCCATGGCCCGCGCCTGGTGTCAGCGGACGGAAGGACATCTTCAAACTTGCATCGCAAGCCTGCCAGGCTCGTGCCCGAAGTCGAGGTTCATCGGCCGAGCCTTGGAGGCGCGTCTCCAGCGCAAGTTGTGCTTGCTGAACGTGGAGGAGAAGAAGACGGTTGCGTGAGTAGGCTGATTGGCGCTTGCTAGTTTCCATCGCTGGCCTTGGTCCTGACCTGCTCGATTGTTTCCTCAACACAGATACCGCGAAGCTGGCCACGCGACCGCTGGCTGGTTGCTCCAGCACGTCGACCCTCTACTCAAGGTATCCATCATCCCGCGCGGCAAGGCTCTCGGTTTCGCCCAGCACAACCGCGGGAGCTCTATCTGATGTCGCGCGCCGCCCTCATCGAGCGCATGCGAATGGCGTTCGCAAATGGAGGATGCTACGCGCGTCTGGGCCACACTGTCACCGTGCCCACCACGCGTCACGACGAAATGGGGTTGGGCAATGGGCAGACCGCGTATCGTACATGGACCATCTACGATGCACAACGACGACGAGGAGCGTACCGTGCACGTCAAGACTCCACGCCACTTTCGACGAGTTCGCGGATCCGGACCTTGTCAACTCCTTGCATGCAAACCCGGATGGCTGGACCAGACGGTTAAGGCGGCGGAAGTGCCGCGGATGTCGGAACGGCCCTGAGGCGCATCTTTTCTGAGCCGCGTTACGACAACTGTACATGGGCGTTGGGATGCGCAGTGCGAGACCCACTGGCGATCGCAACACGTCTCCGGTACCGACCCCCACGTTCCAGCACCCATAGACCCATGGGCCATGGCGGCAGTACTTCTCGTGACTCGTACGGTACGTACCGCGGTGCGTTCGTAGTTCGTACGGTATTTCATGCTCACCAGTCACCACGCATGCTTTTCTTGTGTTTCTGCTCCCGGCCTCCCGCGCTTCCGACTGCATCCCGGCCGGGAGGACGGGATCAACCTCACAGGCACGAGAGTGCGATGAGGGCAGCCGTCCAGCATGTAGCCGCCCACGGTCATCAGTCAACAACGCACGCGCCGGCTCAATGTCCCTACCAAGCATCAGGCCCCTCGAGTCCGGGACGTCGCCCCTGAAGTAGATACAGTAAATACATCGTCGTCCGCCAGCGTGCTGACTTTTTCTTGCCCTCTTACTAGTATTCCCTTCCGCCCCAACCTGCTCCCCCACCCCCACTCCATCCCGCATCACTGATGGTGCATCTCGTCAAGAGCCGCGGCCATGCCGCCCAGGCTTTCAGGATGGCCGATCTTATCCTTCTCATCCTCCCCGCCGTTCTCGTCTTCTTCGTCGCCCTCGTCGCCGCTTCGCCGCTCGATCTTCAGCTGGGCAACGGCGACAACGCTCTCGAGCTTGATCTCTTCGCCCGTGCTACCGGCAATCACACGGGCAAGTACGTCGGCTCGCGCTGCAAGACGAGCGCAGAATGCTACTCCAAGAACTGTGTTATCGTGACGGGCGACGGCGGCAGCAAGGGCACTTGCCAGCGCCAGCCCAACGGCGGACCCTGCTTCAAGAATACCAATTGCGAGTCGCGAAACTGCGACCTGAGCAAGGGCACCTGCACAGGACCGTCGCTCCTTCTCGGTGCCTGCAGCTCCAACGACCGGCCGTGTTCAACCACGGCGAACGGCGGCCTGCTCGAGTGCGATGGCCAGTACTGCAAGCTCCAGCAGTCGGCTCCGTGCAAGAAGGACAACGAGTGCAGCTCCAACAAGTGCGACCCCCAGACGAAGAAGTGCGGCACCCAGGGCCTGCCACCGGACGCCATCTGCGAAGCAAACGACGACTGTCTCAGTGGCGAGTGCGTGTCCTGCTTCCGCACACAAGCCGGGATCGACTGCTCCGCCGGCAGCAATTATATGAATTCCTACTGCCAGCGATACCCTATCGGACACACGTGCAGCACTTCCAACGAGTGCTTCGAGGGTCTCTGTTCCAACGGCAAGTGCTCCAACTCCAAGGTCGGCGATGCCTGCACCACGCAGTACCAGTGCAACGTCGACGGTCAGGTCTGCGGCCCGGACAACAAGTGCTACATCCCGGCGCAGGCGTCGCTCAAGCCCACGGAGCGATGTGCCGAGGGCAACCAGTGCCTCAGCGGCAGATGCATCGATCTGTTCTGGGTGCGCGACGAGTACGGTGTCAACCAGAGTTACTCGACCAACACGCCGTTCTCATGCGACTACTTCCAGAACGGCGAGGGCCCGTGTTCCTCGTATCTGGACTGCGCGGATGGCGTGTGCAAGGATGGTGTTTGCCGATTGGCCCGAAACGGAGAAGAGTGCGATGTCAACTACCGCTGCGTCAACACGTGCGGCACGGATGGAATCTGCTACACCCCGCCCTTGGACAACTCGCTCCCCTTCTCGTCGCCGTGCAAGGACGATGCAAGCTGCCTCTCCGACCTCTGCACCAGCTCGACACCGTTTTCCGTGTTCAAGATTGAGCGACTCAGCCTCGGCAGCCCCCGTCAGACGATTGAAGAGTACGATACCGCATGCGCACGCTCGAGCGTGGGCGGCGGCTGCGGCGCGACGTCGGACTGCCAGACTAACCTCACCTGCGACACGGCCCAGCGCAAGTGCGTCGGCAAGCAGGTCGGCGACTCGTGCACAAGGCCCATCGATTGCGGCTCACAAGCTTGTATCGACGGTACGTGCGGGCTCCACACGGCCTTTGTGCCCTGCTCCTCCAACTCGCAGTGCTTCTCCAACGAGTGCACGACGCAAAACGACTGCTATTTCGGCTGTCCAAAGGGCAACTCGTGCAGCTCCATTCCCGCGGGCGGCCAGTGTCGGATCGACGAGGACTGCAACTCCCCCGTTGAGAACTGCTACAACGGTACATGTGGTTGACTTTTGGCGGAGGACGGGAACGTCCACACCCTGGGCGGCCACTGGCGTACCCGAGTCGAACCCCCTTGCTTGCCTCGAGTACACGAGATCGGATCACGTATCATTATTCTACCCCCTCAACGTGCCTGTTTCCTGACTTTGGAGTGTGCTTCGAGCATGTCACAGCCGTGACATCGCGGTGATAGAGTCGAGGAGCGTGGGAATCGCCTCCCGATACTAGTAAACAGATCGTGATCTGTCTCATCATCGAAGTGGGACGGATAGCACTCATTGGCAGCTCATCAATGTGCTCGACCATCACGTCCCCGAGCCGGCTCAGTGCCCTGGCAGCCATTTCAAGCTCTTTTTACGGTGCAGACAGCACAGACCGTGGATAGCAAGCACATTGCGAGGACGGGACGGAGTCAGGACTCCCAGTACGCATTCAAGTGATCGTCCTCGTGGTCCTCGTAGTGGAACACTTCATCTTCGATCGAGCAGCGTTGCAAGCATCGCTGCCGACACCCACGCTGAAGCGTTGCCGGCGAAGACGACGACGACGAGGGCAAGGACCAGAGCACCTCGACCGACTTGGGCAGGGAGCGGAACATCTTGGCGGGCCGGACGACGTTGGCGCGTCCGAAGGTCTGTTCGATGCCTGCTTGGCCGTCGGCGGGGAGGAGGGCGAGACCGAGGACGCGGTCCAGGCTGTGGGCGCGTAGGAGGGTGGCAATGTCCCTGGCCAGGTCGGCGTCGAGAGTCGGCACCTCCTCCGCCTTGGTCGCGTCGTGCTTGACGAGGGCAAACTCGAGGGGCGCAAACTCTTCCTCCTCCTCAACCACACCGTCATCTTGTCCGTCAAGGTCTCGCCTTGATCGAAGGCTCCAGCACGTCGGCACGACGGTCATACCGTCCAAATGCGCCACACCAGCGGCCAGAGCGGCTCTTGAGACGGGGACCGTCGACCCTCCCAACGCAAGCATCACCTCATCCTCGCCCAACCGGAAATGTCGATGGAGCAACATGAGCCCCCACCCCACCGCCTTGCCATCATCATGGCGCGCCACCGTCTCCTTGAGCGCGTCTTCGACAGCTTCGATGCCGCCACAGGAGGCCAAGTTGTGCACGGCTCGGCGGAGGGAGGGGAGCGCGTCGAAGTGGGAGGGCGAATACTGTGCCAGCACGGCGGCGGTGCTGTTAGCCATCCCTACTTGGCGATGGCTTGACACTCGGGGTGGGGCTGGACGTATCCATCATCAGCATGGGCTGAGGGCTCCTCCGATCCTTCTTCTTATACCGACGGCCTCGCGTCCTACGCGACGGTGAGTACAGCATGACACGCCCCTCCCCGCCCGCCAGGCTCAATGACAAAGGGAAACGAGCCCAGACTCGATTCAGTCACTCACCGCGCCGCGCCCAGTGCTTCAGGCGTCCCCGTACTCGAGGTGGCCATGCTTCGCACGTACGGCGCCTCGCTCTCGAATGGGCGAGCCATGGACACGACGTGACAGTGGACGCCGCGGAGGATAAGAGTGGGACGCGGGTTGGCGGCGGACAAAGGGAACCATTTCCGGGAGTCCCGGATGCCCAACCCGGCTTCCGGTATCCGGCTCGGGCTGACGCGGGCGGTGGGTGCCGAGATGGGAAGCGTGATGACGGATACGAAGCGGCCGGCGTATCCTCAAGCACCGCTTCTTCCTGTCCACCAACGACGACCACCTCCTCAACGACGACGACGAGAGCAAGCGGGCAAGCTATCCACTCATCAGCCACGATGGCATCTCCAGCGGAGGAGCCGCAGCCGCGCTTGTTGTTTGCGCGCGGCAAGAGCTGGGTCACCTTTGACGACGCGGACAACGACCGCCTCGAGCGCAAGTTTCAGGACCTCGGTGGCCCATCGCGCTGGCGTCAGCGCAACGAGGAGCGCAGGAAAGAGGAGGAGGAGGCCAAAAAGCAGCTCATACAACAGGAAGCTGAGGATGCTGAGAAGCAGGGAACTCCATCGCTGCCAACGCTGCGCGCGCCTCCCTCGGGCATCGACCGGCTCGCCTCCCTCCTCCCCGGCAGCAGCTCCATCTCCACCGAACCCGCCAAGGACAACGAGACCACGAAAGAGGTCGACATCGGAGGCGACAAGATCATCAAGAAGGGTGCCAAAATCATTGTACACCGCATCGTCGACCCAGACGAGATCCCAGACGACCACGTTCCCGTCCTCGAGGACGGCCTCTTCTCCGTCGACGTCACTCAGATGGAGCTCTTCCCAGCCTTCTGGAAGGGCACCCTCCTCCGCGTCGTGCGCGCGACATGGCTCTACTCGAGTGGGACAGACGGCAGCTACGCCCCCATCGCGTGGCAAGAGGGCCTCGCGCACGATCTCGACTGCGCCTACGCAGACGTTCGGCCCTGGGAGCGTTTTCAAGACCGACAAGATGCGGGGCAGGGCCGCGACGAGGACGAGGACGACGATGATGAGGCGCTGTACAGGCCTTTACCCAGCATGAAGTCCAATGGGCGCGTCAAGTTTGTCGGGCCCGACACCGCACGCATCTTCTCGGAAGACCTCAAGGGCCGCCTCCTCTCGCTGACCGGCGGATCTCTCGTCGTCCGCGGCTGGGCAAAGGCACACCAGCTTGCCGAACAGAAAGGCGGGCAGGACTTCCTCTCCACCGCTTGGAGGTCATTACGCTGGGTCGATGACGATGGCGACTCGGACGAGGACGCCGACGATGATAGTGCTGATGCTCAGGCAAAGGGCAAGCACGGCGCTCGATCCATGACTCGCAAAGAGAAGGGCTCCACGATCCACGCACGGCGCATCGGCAGAAGGGAAGGCGCGGCCAAGGTGCCCACCCTCAACCAGGCCGATCGACGAGGCGGCACCGACGCCGAGCCGGGCTCAGAGTCCAACGCCGGCTGGGCCCGCTTGGTACCCTCCACCGAGGCCCTCCTACGACCACGCTATGCGCTGTATCGACTTCTCGGCTGGACCGACGGCGAGGCGCACGATGAGGCTGTCCGACACGAAAAGGATAAGACGACGCGGAGCGCGGTGCGGGGCTCGTCTTGGTGGAGTGGCGGCTCGGGGTCCAAGGGCGGAGACGGTGCCAGCGATGACGAGGACAGTGACAGCGACAGCGATAGCGATAGCAACGCGGTTGTTCAGGATGGAGATCAGGATGGTACTGAGGATCGGTCGGACGAGCCGCCTGAACTCATTCTTGCCATCCATGGCATTGGTCAAGCGCTTACCGACGTGAGTTCGCTTCGCACTCTCGCCCAATCATGACCTCCTTGACTGACCAATGCGAGTCGGTCGCCTGTACATCCTTCCAGTCCTTCGACGCTGTCGACTTCTCATACGACATTGAACGCCTGAGAACACTATGCGGCAAGCTCACACAAGAGAACAAGCACCTCCGCCGACTTAGCAGGGGCAAGCGCGTCCAGTTCATCCCGGTGTGCTGGCGTCATGGTCTCACCTTTGACCAGCCCGGCCTGGAGGGCAACGATAATCAGTACACACTGGGCGAGGTCACTGCGGGCGCGTCGATACCGTTCGTTCGCAACGTCATCTCGAAGGTGATGTCAGTCCGCGCCAGCACCACGAAGGGTGTTTGTCCAAACTGACCAAGCTGGCGTATGTCCTCACAGACTCGACGTTCCCTACTACCTTTCAGCACACAAGCAAAAGATGGTCGATGCCGCTCGCGCCGAGCTCAATCGCGTCTACAAGCTGTGGTGCGTCCGCAACCCAGACTTTGAGCGGAAAGGCGGTCGAGTCTCGATCATCGGCCATTCGCTCGGCTCGGCGCTGTGCACCGACATCCTGTCCGAGCAGCCCACGCGTGTCCCGCCCCTACACACACTCAGCGAGGAGGCGCGCAAGTCGAACAAACATCTGCTGTTCAATACCTGGCATGCGTTCCTGTGCGGCAGTCCACAGGGGTTCTTCTACTACCTCAACGGCGGGCAGATGATTGCTCGGCAAGGGACAGCGCGCACTCAGGAGGGTACATGGCCAGAGGGGGCTACGCACGATGGACCGCGGTACGGCTGTCTGGCAGCCGAGAGCGTCTACAACATCTACGACGCGACGGACCCGGTCGCCTTCTCCCTCTCCGCGACCGTCGACGCGCTCTGCGCCTCCGTGCTGAACCCGATCCGCCTCCAGGGCCACGTCTCCAAGGTGGCCGAGCAGCTGCACAGCCCGCAAGTGAGCATCTCCAAGATTCTCCAACTGCCCACGATGAGGCAGAAGCAGCAAGGCACTACCACCACCACCAACAACAAGATCCGCCTCGCCGCTGCGCGCTCGGACCAAGTGCGGGCCGCGTACCAGACTGCGCTCGATCGCGAGGAGGAGGAAGATTTCGCGACCAAGTTGCGGAGAAAGATGGCGGAGGAGAGCGCGTCGGACGCGTTGCTCGCCACCGGCCCGCAGCCCCTCTCGTCTCCGGATGCGGAGGCGCGGCGGGCCAAGACGCGCGCTGCGGCTGTCGATCTGGGCGAGACGTCGCGGGCGCGGGAGAAGGCTGCTGCTGTGGAGGGCGGGAGCGTGTCGTTTGATGTAGCGAGGCTGGAGCGTGGGCAGGCGAGGATGAACGCGTTGAATCCGCATGGGCGGGTCGATTTTGAGGTGAATGTGCTCGTGTTCGTTGAAGAGGTTGTGATGTGGCTGGGTGGCTCATGCCTGGCGACCATTGCTCTCCTCCCACAGATACCTTCGGATGGACTCAACGAGTACCTGGAGATGATTGGAGCGCACATGTCCTGTGAGTTCAGCATGGGCAGAGACGGGCGACAGCAGCACACCTCGGCTCATCCCAATCCCTGTCCCCATCTTCTCAGATTGGACATCAAACGCATTTGCCTCCTTCCTCCTCTTGGAAACCTTCACCGACCACCTATCCGCCGCTTCACGCCTCCGGGACGATGCCCAGCACGGCAGCGGGAGCGGATTTTCGCGAGAGCAGATCAAGAGGCAGCTCAGCCAGTCTGTGGCACGGCGCGGATCAACAGCGTCGCTGTCATCGTAGCGACCAAGGGAGCACGCCACGTGAGCTCCCCCTCTGTCCTCGCCACCGCCGCCCGCGCATGCGCCGGCGCGTCGAGTTCCGATACGACCAGCGCCTGCCTCCCAAGCTGCGCTTCGTGACGGCGTACGCGCCGGCGTACAACTTGATGCACTTCTTCCGCGTCTGTGGGCGCCCGTCGCCCTTGTTTGACAGCGACCAGGCGCGGACGGCGAGCCTACCCTCGGCGCCATCGTCGTCGTCGGCGGCGTCATCGCTAGTGTCACCGCTCTACCTCGAAGAGCTCCCACCCTCCTTCGCGCACTGGGTCGACGAGCGCGGACTGTGGCAGCAGGTCGGGCCCCACGCAGACTCGTGCCGACTGTTCGATCACGACGTCTCGCCGCCGCGGCTCAGGTGGGAGTGCAGCGTTCCCGGCGGCAAGGAGTCCTCTGAGTGAGGGGCGGCGGCCGCCAAGCTGAGAAGATGGTTCGAGTCTACCTCGCCAAGAGCATCGAGGCCGCCAACACGGCCCTGTCCAGGACTCGGCATGGGTGGCAAAGGGAGGGTGGATCCGGACACACCACCAACGAAGCAAGAATGAATGAACAATGCGCGTCCAAGATTACGTCTAAACAGATCCGAGGTGGGGCTCCTCATACACGCCAATTAGGGCCCACGCCACAAGCCCGAGCCCGAGCCCGAGCCGGAATGCTAGCGCACGCCCGCGCCCGCGCCAGCGCCGGGGCCGGGCTCGCGTCCAGCCTACGAATAATCAACACATGCACACATCCAACGTCCAGTCCTGCTCTTCCGTATGCGCCTCGACTACTCCTGCGCCGGAGCGGCAGGAGCTGCGATGGCGGCGACGCCGCCGCCGCCCTTCTCCCTGTGCGCCCTCGCCCAGTGTACGAACTCGGGTACGTCCTGTGACAGTGGGTGCGCCGAAGGGAGGGTGGGCCGGGGTCAGCATACTGCCTCACGCGAGGTGTCGAGGTGGGCAGGGCGGCTCTCGTGTCATGCGCGCGCGCGCGCCGCGAGCGTCGCAGCGCTTCGGATCTGGTACCTTGGCACAAGTGGCGAGGAAGTGGTCCGACGGCGGGCGCCAGGCGCGGGGTGGTGGGGGTTGGGAGAGGACTGGACTGACCTCGACAATCTTGCCTGGGATGCTGCTATCGGCGAGGAAGAGGGGGATGGAGCCGCGGGCGTCGGATTGGGTTGCCATCCTGCGACCAGGGGAGGGATAGGGAGGGTGGAGGAGAGGCTTTGTGCATCAGTCGTCCGGCATCGAGGGATCACGAAGTGCCCCAAGAACTGCAGCCAAAGGGCGGGGGGTGGAAAGGGAGCAGCAAGACGACTCACTTCCAACGCGTCTCGAGCGACCCGGCCGCGCCCCGCGCCTCAAACACGGCCTCGACGCTGGCATAGGCCCCGCGAACAAAGTCCTTTTGTTCGGGCGCGTCGGGGTGGAGGACGGGTACCTGGATGACGAGGAAGGAGCGCAGGGGCGCTCCTTCGGACGATGATGACGAGGCGGTGGTGGAGGAAGAGGAGGATGGCTGGATCTTGAGCTCGGCGGCCTCCAAAGCTGCGATTTGGGCGCGGTGCTCGGGTGAGAAGGGGGCTGGGTGTGCGGGCAGGTCGACGGTGATGATGAGCTCGAGAAAGTCGCGGTCCTGGATTTCGGCCCCCGAAGCAAGGCGAGTGGAGTCGAGTCGAGGTCAGTCTATGCACACAAGACTGAGGACGGCATGCTGATGAGTGCGCTGTATAGACTCACAGCGGTGACGATGGGCAACTTGTACGAGTTGAGGGTCACACTGGCCGCGCCCTCTCTGAGGACCTCGATCTCGCGCACGCTGATGAGGCCGGGGATGTACTCCATCTCGTGCTTGGCGTGGTCGGTGAGGAGGCCGGTGCGGAAGTCGTCGTAGGTGATGCCTGCGCCTTGGACCGGGTGGGTCTGTGATTGGTACGAGGACAAGGACGGGGATCAGCTCTCGCTCCCAGCCAGGAGGTGCAAGACTCGCGGGCGAGGATCCAACGCACCGACTCGCGCATGTGCCAGCCAATCTTGCCCGCCCTGCCGTGCATGCCGCTCTTCCTGGAGCGCGTCTGCACGGCGCCGCCATCGGCGTGCCCGTTGCGCGCGTTGAAGACTTTGCCCTTGGGCCAGGAGGCGGTGTCGATGATGAGGTCGGTCGCTTCGAGGACGAGGTGGTGGATGAGGGGCGAGAGGGCGTCGCTGCTGTTGCTGGGCTCGGCGACGGGGCGGTACTGCTCGGGCTGGAGCGGGTGGATGGAGAAGAGCGGCTGGGCTGGCGGTGCTGCTGCTGAGGAGGTCGACATGGCTGGCGGTGCGGTCGAGGTGGGAGGAGGAGGAGGAGGTGGTGGTGGTGGTGAAGGAGGAGGAGGTCAGCAGCAGCTCATCCGATGACGATCATCAGGCCATCATGCAAGGGAGCGCCGGCGAGCGGGCGGCCCGATCGTGCCGGCGGTTCGCTTAGATAGCAGCCACACGAGCATCATGTCGGACCGACTGGCAGCCTCCCCCCGCCCACCGGCCACCACCGCACCGTCTCATTCCTCGAAGCACCCGACGACGACGACGGCAGCAGCCAACACGCCAGCATGGCAGGGCGGCACTCGTCCCGGCTTCGACCCACGTACGCGCGTCTCCAGCACTCCCAGCTGGCAGCAACGGCGGTCATCGGGCGGCGGGCGGGTAGCGGCCTGCAACGAGGAATGACCAGCGCACTCGGCAGCTGCTCATCGTGAGCAACGGCACTGGCAGCCTGGCACGCCTCGCGCTGTGGCACGGGCACGGCCAAGTCGAGCCATGCGCAGTGCAGTGTCCATCAGCATGCCGAGCACCGCCCCGCCTCATCGCAAGGGCAGCCCAACCAGCCCGCTCGACATGCCCGCCCGTGCACCCTCGCTGCTGGCCGTGTCGGATTCGACGCGGTCGGCGCGGTGCCCAGACCACGCAAGTCGAGCATCCAAAGGACGACGAAGTACAAGGAAGGCAGCACCAGCATGGTTCGCCCCTTCCCCGCCCACGTCACTGCACCCTTCACTGCGTCACGCCTGCCCTCGATGATCGGCTCTGGTCACCATATCGGCCCGCGCGCTTCAAGACGGCCGCGCAGAGGCAGGCGCAGCGCCCATCCCGTCCCCATATACAGCGACCACGCCGTGGGTTGCCATGAGCAGAGCCGGACGACAGCGTACGTCGACAGCATGGTGAGTTGAGCGAATATCACGCGCTGCGCTCAAAGTGAGGCCCTTCCTCGTTGCTGACGAGTCACAATCGGGGACGGTTTCCCCTTCCTCCTCCTCGACAGACCGCAAGGCCGACGCGCTGCTCGCACGAGGACCCCGCTCGCACCCACACGCCTGTTGCGCCGGGTGGGCTGCATTCCACCTCATGGCCCGTCGTAGGCTATCTGCCATGCGCTCTGGCACGCGCAAGGCGTCGCTACTGCCGCCATCCTGACGCGCGACGCAGGGGCTTGCTGGCTACCAAGCGACAAGGGCCCAACCACAACCCCTTCACAGCCGCACGCACGACCCTCACGATCCTCACGACCCTCACGGCCTCAAACCCTCGTCTTGCGGATGCCACCCCTCTCGATGCCGAGGCAACAAGACAGGGGTACGACTAGCCACTGGCTCCGGCGTCAGGCTCCTCGCGGCTCGCCCCAAGACGGACTCTCCCGGACGGCCGCCGCGATTCTGCGAGGTCTCGAAGGATGGGTGCCGCCTGCACGTGCCCGGGCACAACGTACACCATACGCCGACTTCGACCCCGGCAAGGAGGCGCAGGAGGTGGTACGAGACCTTCAGGCTCAGAGGGTTCGGGCGGCCGACGCTGCCCAACCGCTCAGGTCGTGGAGGACAATCACGGACAGGCCAGGCGCTGCCGCATTTCAAGCTGCATATTCGCCAACGCGACCGTCGCGCTAGACGACGACGACGACGTACAAGCTTTCCCTCAAGCGCACCGCCTTATCCGCTTCCTTTTGCTGGCTGCTGGTGATGCGGGCACGTCAGCCCGGCCAGGGGTACCACGGGTACGAGACCGCAGCGCCCGACCATCTCGTCGAGCGTGCCGCCATACGGTTCTTCCTTCCCGACGGGGTCGCATTACATGACCATCCCTCTCCTCCGACCGGCGCCTTCCTCTCTTCTCTCTGTATTTCGCCCATCTTGGTTCTGAGCGTGTGACGGACACGTCAACGCGTAAGGAATGTCATGATTTGCTGTCCTGCTGTCTCGATGTCGGATGCTTGTCGTGAGTGCGACGGCGGAAGTCCGAATGGGAGCGCGGTCCCCTTTGTTCTGCTGCTGCTGTGGCGTGGATCTCCTCCTCGACGACGACGACCATCCCAGCACGGGTGCGCTGATCCTCGCCAGGCAGCGAGTTCAAAGGAGGGACGCGATGAGCAGCGGGCAGGCGGGCGCATCGACGGACAGCAGCAGCCTCAAAGCCGCCCTGCTGCGCCTCTACTCGGACATCCTCGACGCGGTCATCCCCGTGCTGCCACCGCGCCCGCCGAGCTCGGCACCGCCGTCCTCGCTCGCAGCGTCGCAGTACGCCGTCGCGCGCTCCATCGTCACCCGCTTGGCCGCTCCGCTGGAGGAGGAGGCAGGCGAAGGAGGTGCAGCGGCGGGAGGAGGAGGAGGAGGAGGGCTGCCACCGGGCTCGTCGTCGTCGCCGCGTCCAAGGCCACCGCAACCACTCGGCAGCACAACACCGTCAATACCGGCCCTCGCCTCCATCCTGCCCGACATCCTCCGCCTCTTTGCCGCGCGAGCAGCGCCCGTCAGGGACGAAGAGATTCAGCGTCTGCTCGGCCAAGCGCTCGATCTCGACCGCGACGCGCTCAACAACAGCGGCGGCGTCGGCAGCGGTGGCGACGACGCCGCTCACACGCAGTCTCGTCTCCTCGCACGCCTCGAAACGCTGACGAGGGCAATTCAAGCCATCGCCAACGAGATGCTCGCCGACATACGCACCCACCACCGCAAGCGCTCGGACGCGTCGACAGCCAGCCAGGCTTCCCTACGCCCCGCTTCGCCCCTGGACGCAGGCGACGCCGTATCCCTGGACAACAACAGCAACAACAAGAATGTCTCGCAGGAGAGCCTCATCCTCACCGCCCCACCCGGCACAGCAGCGGACCAGTTCAGAAGACATGTCCAGTCCGACCTCGAGCTGTCCATGCAGCGCAACGAGGTGTACGCCATCTGGGGCGGGTCAGCGGCCGTCAAGGCCAATTGGGACCAATGGCTCGCCACCAGCCCCTCTGAACTGCCTGACCCTGCCACCAGCGACAGCAGCGAGGACGCGTCTTTGTCCAGAGCCTGGCGAACAAGGTTGCTCGAGACAGTCTTCAGCACCCAGCCCATCCACTTACCCTCCCTTCCCACCCGCGCCAATCTCGAAGCGGCCAAGGGCGAGGAGACAGCGTCAAATTCCGCCACCCCGGCGGAGGGGGCCCCTAACAACAAAGACGACAATACGCTCCCCTACGCCCTCATCGCAGGCGCGACGCCCCTCTTCAACCTCCAGAACCGCATCCAGGCCGTCATCGTCCTAGCGTGCCTCGTCGCCGTCGTCAACTCGGCCGTCGGGGCGCGCAGTACCGCCGCGGCGAGGCGCCCTCCCCGGGTTGGCGGTGGCGCCTCCCAAGCCGACGATTCTGATCGGTGGGTCAGCCGACTCTGGACGCTGCTCGAGGACTATATCAACGAGCCGGATCGCCCGGCAGAACCGCGTGGCGAGGGTGCGGATGGCAATGAGCGCACACCATCAACAACTACAACAACAACGATGACGACGAGACCAGCGCCAGCCGAGGCCGAACGAAGCCGACTCCAGAACCTCACGGCCGAGTGCATCCGCGCCTACCGCGAACTGCGCGGCCTCCCATCCACGCCCTCCCCAGCGGCGCCCAACGCCAAAGAGGACGCCACCACAGACCCTGGCGACTCTACCCTCCGCGCCGACATGGCCAAAATCGAAACGGGCGTCAAGGCCGCACTCCGGTACGACGATCCCGTCTTCCAGGTCCTTCGCAGGCGGCTCTTTGGTGCGTTTGTGGCGGCCTTGAACGCGGCGATGGGCGGGCGGGCGGGTGGGGGGATGGGTGGGATGTCGGGGGGTGCTGCAGGTAGTAGCGGCGTCGGTGGAGGTGGCAATAGTGCGAGCGCAGCATCCGGAGCGCCCTCATCGCCCAAGCCGGCTCTCTCCAACGCGGGACCACAACCGCCCTCGCCTCACGGCAGCGGCGGCGGCGGAGGGAGCGGTGCACCGCCCCGTCTCGCAACAGGCCGACGAACCCACGCCCCAACCTCCTCCTCCACCTCCTCAAACCCAACAGCGACAGCGACAGCACCACAGCGCCCCACACCCACCATCCCAGGCTTTGCGCGCCCGCCCCTCCTAGCGGACAAGGTGGGCGAGGTGCTCGTCGAGCTCGAGGGCGTGTGTCGGGCGATTGTCAAGGTGTGGGGCCGGGATTTGGGGCTGGAGTGAGAGGAGACGAGAGGGGATGGATGGGGCAAGGGTGAAGGGCGTACCTTCTTGCTGTGTATGTCGGTCTGGCCCGGCAATTGTACAGTACATCGATCGAGCGATACGGGTGCTCGCTCCGTGGGGAGCTCGAGGCTCGCGAGTGGCGTGGCGACTCTCTGCCTCTTTCGCATCGCGATTCGTGATTCGTGACGCGCCCCGCTCCAGCTACGGTCAAGCCTCTACCTACTAGTTACTACAGGTACGTCAGCAGTGAGCGCTGGGAGAGGAGGAGAGCTTCGCCGTCAGAGACGGCGGCCGGCTGGCAGGCGTTGACAGGCGTTGACAGGACTGTACGACAGCGTTCCTCTTGTCGTTAGCGGTGCTGGTGGCAACGATCATGTTCTCACCCGTCCCGGTCATTGAAGACCCCTCACCTCATTACCATCACCTTTCCTACTTCCTTCTTCACTTCCTCCTTCCCTTCTTCTGAACGACATCCATCAACATTCCTGCGAAGCTGAGACCTGTACGTCCGTCCAGTCTGTGAGTGGTCGCCATACCTGGCGACAGGTTATGAGCCCAATGCCCTTCTACTGGACGGGGGTACTGACCTCGTTTCGCCCCATGCTCTCTCCCTCTCTTGCTTCTTCATGCATGCTCCTTCTCAACACCTCAGGCTTCTGCACCTCCTACCGCCCAAGCACCATCGTGCATGTCCAACTACGAGCGATCAATCCAATCAGACGCGTCAAGTGAAGAATCGATGTCGGGTGCTCAGCCAGGTTCGACTTCTCCAACGTCTGCCGCCCAGGACGAGATCCAAGTCCGCGGTATCGCGGAAGCTCAAACGCGTGCAATGATCTCGATCTTCACTCGAGCGCAGCGCTCCGGTGGCGCGTCAGAGTTGCGCCTAGGCCGCGGTACGGTCACCTTTCTAGATGGCCGAGACAACTGGTCGGAATGGCTAGTTTCTTGTAGACTAAGGTCGCGGACGACGGACAACACCCACCTGCGAGGACCAGCAAGGTGGGTGTGCGGACTAGACGGACGAAGCCGCACCGAGGACCGGGTGTCGAACTTGCGAGCGAGCGAAGGGGAGGTACTGGTCGGGTAGGATCCCACAGGATCCAGCAGTTCGGGATGGGACGGTCGGACCAGGTAGTACAGCTCCGCAGTGGAGCCGAAGGGACCTGCCGCCAGAACTCTGACCTATGCTGCTGGATCAAGGGGGGACCGAGCCAACCAGCAGTGTCCCAGACGGGCGCTGTGCGAAGTAAGATAGCGGACCGTTGGGGCAGACGGCCGGAAGGAGTAGTGAGGACGAAGGGCAGGGGAGAGGACGAGACGTGAAGGACTGGATGGATTGCCAGAGGGGGGAGGAGAAGGGAAACAGGCTGGTTATATAGCTTTGGGGTCAGGGAGAGAGCCCGAGGGCGCAAGCTGGGGGAAACGAGACATCGAGACGATATGAAACGGGAACAGCTTCCGGAATGAGGAGGCTGTGCCGGGCTAAGGGAGGGCTGTGCGCTGGAATGAGGAAAGCTGCCGTGCCGTGCCGGAGGCTGTGCTCCGGCATGCCGCTATAGCCGGAATGAGAGTTGCACTGTCAGCAGTGCTGACTGACTCACAACATAGTTCGCCTTGCGTCGCTACTTCAGCCGCACCTGGGCGGTCGACTGTGGTACCTCATGTACAACCACCCAGCGACCACGGCTCAAGCTTACCGCAAGATCTTCTCAAAGACCAACGATGTCCTCATCCCCATCGAGGAATGTTGTGAGTCAGTCAGCACTGCTGACAGTGCAACTCTCATTCCGGCTATAGCGGCATGCCGGAGCACAGCCTCCGGCACGGCACGGCAGCTTTGCTCATTCCAGCGCACAGCCCTCCCTTAGCCCGGCACAGCCTCCTCATTCCGGAAGCTGTTCCCGTTTCATATAGTCTCCCTGTCTCGTTTCCCCCAGCTTGCGCCCTCGGGCTCTCTCCCTGACCCCAAAGCTATATAAACAGCCTGTTTCCCTTCTCCTCACCCCTCTGGCAATCCATCCAGTCCTTCACGTCTCGTCCTCTCCCCTGCCCTTCGTCCTCACTACTCCTTCCGGCCGTCTGCCCCAACGGTCCGCTATCTTACTTCGCTCAGCGCCCGTCTGGGACACTGCTGGTTGGCTCGGTCCCCCTTGATCCAGCAGCATAGGTCAGAGTTCTGGCGGCAGGTCCCTTCGGCTCCACTGCGGAGCTGTACTACCTGGTCCGACCGTCCCATCCCGAACTGCTGGATCCTGTGGGATCCTCCCCAACCAGTACCTCCCTTTCGCCCGCTCGCAAGTTCGACACCCGGTCCTCGGTGCGGCTCTGCCCGTCTAGTCCGCACACCACCTTGCTGGTCCTCGCAGGTGAGTGTTGTCCGTCGTCCGCGACCTTAGTCTACAAGAGATTAAGAGTCTGTGAAGCTCACCACTGTGGTCTTGCTTCCTCGTCCGCGTCCGTTCGTTCTCGTCCTTTCAACCCGTCCGACGGCACTGCTGGTCCTCGCAGTCGCAGCGATCGTTCTTCAAGAATGACCGACACCACGATGAGCCCGTCCGGGGTTCCGACCCTTACCGGCATCGACAACTTCTTTGCCTGGCGCGAGAAGCTCGAGCCCGTCCTGCTTGGCATTCGCGCCTTAGACATTGTCCAAGGCCTCGAACCTTACCCCAAGCTATCTCAGACCTCTCCAAGCTTCGACCTTCGACTTATCGAGTCATGGAAGGACAGGGACGCCAAGGCAATGTCCCTTATCCGGCACACGGTCGGAGGCGCGTTTCAAGCAATGATCCGCGGCCTGTCCTCAAGCCAAGCGATGTGGGACCTCCTCACCAAGCTCAACCAGCTCGACACTCCGGATCATCGGGCAACCATCAATCGCAAGGTCGCCAACCTCTTCTTGGACGAAGGTGGCGACATGGCCGCCCATCTGCATTCTTTCATGGACCTCGTGGCAGAAGCAGATGCGGCAAAGCTGGACTGGGCCAACGACGACAAGATGAAGTGCCAATACTTCCTCGACACCCTTCCATACTCTCTTCGGGTGGTTCGGACGGACTGGCGCCAAGTGCCCAAGGACCAGCAAACCTTCTTGGAGCTCGTCCGTCTCTACAATGAAGAAGATGCGGCTCGCAAGCGCTCAGCAACTCGCACGGCCGATGCGATGGCAATGGCAAGCTCGCTGAGAGGGCATCAGCGGACGGTCAACATCAAAGGCGTGGTCAATCGAGCTTCAGGCAACTCCAACGGCCAAGATGCTGGCAAGAACAGGTCAAAGCACAAGTCAGCAGCAAGGCCGGCCAGCAACAACAGCAAAAAGCACACATCGTGCTACGGCTGTGGCGCCCGTGGGCATGAGCGGTCAAGCTGCCCGGATACAAGTCATTTGGGACCCGGGGATGGTCCCATATGCTGGAACTGCCACAAGCAAGGTCACGTCTCAACCGAATGCAGGCAGCCCAAGAAGCCAAGGACCTCTGGCAAAGCGGCGGCTGCGCAAGAGCTCGGCGGCACTTGGCCGGATGCGGACGAAATGCTGGGTGCGGTGTTGGAGCACGCCAACTCGGCCACCGCGACGGATGACATGATGGTCCTCTTCCTGATCGACTCCGGCGCATCGCGACACATCGTCACCGACAAGGAGCTACTCAGCGGCGTTCGACCTATCGCCTCGGTCAGCTTCAAGACAGTCGGCTCGCAGGAAACTGCCGACTGTGTCGGTGACATCCACGGTTCCGTCAAGTCCGGCAGACGGATCACCTTCAAGGACGTTGTCCTCCTCCCGGGTGCCGGAGTCAACATCCTGTCGGAAGAACTGCTTCGGCAGCGCGGCTGGCTCAAGATCGTCGACAACGACACCGATTCGGCCTCATTGCGACACAAGGAACACCTCGACTGGTGTATGCCCCTTGTCAAGATCGGACTGCTGAGATACCTTCCTGTCCGGATCGACAAGTCCGACGACGGTCCGCCAGGGCAGGTCCTCGCCCCGGCGGAGCAACACGGCAATCCGATGCTCGACCTGCATCACCGGCTCGGACATCTCGGCTTCAGTACAATCAAGAAGCTGATCCGTTCCGGTCATCTGCCCTTGGTGCCCGGCATGAACGAGGCCAAGCCCAGCTGCGACAGCTGCGAGAAGGCCAAAGCAACACGGCACCCCTTCAACGATGCACCGCTCAGAGGGAGCCAGCCGCTTGAGCTTGTGCATTCGGACGTAGCCGGACCTCTTCGACCGTGCCACGGTGGCTACGCGTATTTCGCCACTTTCATCGACGACTTCACCGACCTTACCGATGTGGTCCTCCTTCGGTCAAAGGCAGAAGTCATTCATCGCTTCGTTGCCTGGGTCAAGGTCGTCGAACGGGCGTTCGATGCCAAGGTACAAGTCCTACGTACCGATGGCGGAGGCGAGTATGTCAACAAAACTATGACGACTTGGGCGGCATCGCGTGGAATCCTCCACCATATCACGCCACCACACACACCGGAACTCAACGGCGTGGCCGAGCGCAAGCATCGTACGCTCAAAGAGATGACGGCCGCAATGCTTCACAGCAGCGGCCTGCCGGCGATCTGGTGGGGTCACGCGATCATGTTTGCCGCTGTCCTCCTCAAGAAGGTCACATTGGTGGACGATGGTCGGACGGTATGGGAGTGGGTGCACAAGCGCAAGCCCTCCCTAGGCAAGGCGCAAGCGTTCGGCGCAACTTGCTGGGTGCACGTCCCAGCCGCCGACCGCGTCAAGTCCGACTTGACGATTCCCAAGGCATGGAAGGGCCGACTTGTCGGATGGCCTTCGGAACGCAGCGGCTATGCGGTACTCAACGAGGAGACGGGCAAGATCGTTTTCTCCCGGAACGTCTTTTTCGGTGCAAGTCCGAGCGCACCAACGGTCGTTCAAGACGTCGAAGCTCCTCTAGGACAAGGTCCGAATGCAAGCATCGGAGACGTTGATGACGAAATCATCGTCGAAGACATCAAGCAAGAGTCGGACGGGTCCGAGTCCGACATCGAGCCTACCTCTGGTCCTCGAGGTATCAAGCGCTCCGAGCCGGACTTGACTGTGGATGTCAGCCAGCCCTCATCGACAGCCCAAGTCAGCGACCGTCCTGAGGGCGTCCGGCGGCTGCCAGCCCGAGCTGGCCGCGGTCAACGGTCGGCAGGCTTCTACAACCAGTACGCAACTCTCTGCCAAGAGTCGGAGGGGCATCTTTGCACGATATCCCTGCTGGACAACGACCCGACCAGCTACGACGAGGCAATGCGCACTCCGGAGAAGGCCGAGTGGGCCAAGGCCTTCGAGTCCGAGCTCCAGTCGCTCATCAAGAACGACACGCTCGAGGAGGTGGTCCTCCCTCCCGGCGCCAAGGTCGTCTCCACCAAGTGGGTCTGCAAGACAAAGCGCGATGCAGAAGGCAACTTTGTCAAGCACAAGGCTCGTCTCGTCGGCCGCGGCTTCACCCAGCGGTACGGCATCGACTACGACGAGACGTACGCTCCAGTCGGACGAATGACCAGCATGCGAATCTTCTTCGTCATTGCTTGCGTCTACGACCTGATCGTCTGGCAGATGGATGCGGAGACGGCCTTCCTCAACCCGGAGATGGACCGCGAGCTCTACATCAGCTTTCCGCAAGGCTGGGTCAAGACCAACCCGAAGGCGACCGGCCTTCTAGTCCGCAAGGGTCTTTACGGCTTCAAGCAGTCGGCTAGGCTGTGGTGGCTGGACGTTGTCAAGGTCCTGAACAACCTCGGCTTCCAGCACAGCGACGCCGACTGGGGCATCTTCGTGCGCATCGAGTCCGACGATACGCGCACGATCGTCTTCGTCTACGTGGACGACTTCCTTATCGGCGGCAAGACGCGGGCCATCATCGACGGTGTTCGAGATGGTCTCAAGGCCGCCTACAAGATGTCCGACATCGGCCCGGCTAGCTCTGTCCTCGGCGTCAAGGTCGAGCGAACGGACAGCAGCTGTCACGGACCCCGTCGATCACGTGACCCAGCTGATGCTCCAGGACTGTAGTACGGATCAAGCTGTACCGACTGGCGAAATCCCGGAGTCCGTACGACCACTGTACGCCGAGATATCGGCGTTGCCACCGGTTTGCCACACCCGATCAGGTATGACGTCACCCCCGATCCGATGACGTCATGCCCGATCCAATGACGTCACTATGACGTCATCACGCATCTCGACTCGATCCGCTATGACGTCATCCCCGATCTTATGACGTCACCCCCCGATTGCCGATGACGTCATCCCGATTGCCGATGACGTCATCCCCGATCTGGTATGACGTCACTATGACGTCATCGCCGGACTCGTCCAGATCTGCTATGACGTCATCGATCACGCCATATCGAACCTCCTCGAACCTCCTCGAACCTTCTTGCCACTTCTTGCCACACCTCCCTAGCACCCCCCTCGAAGGTATATAAGGAGGCCCTCCTCCAGCTGTCTCCCCCCTTGCTCCCGCAATCCAGTTCTCGTCTACCTTCCCTTCCCTTACCTCTCCTCCCTCGCCACTCCTTTGCCACCAAGGTCGCCCGCCGATTCCGCCTGCCCGGACCGCCAGCCGACAGAAGAACTGGATTCCGGCCTTCGGCCCGCGACCTCCGACCTCAAGACCCGTCAAGGCTCTCGACTCGACACTGCTTTGGACCGCTGGGTGGTAGAACCTTTGGTCTGGCGTCCTATGACTTATGCCGCGGCATATACTAGGCTCCACCAGATACCAGCAGCTCCCACATAGGCAAATAGCCTCTCCTAGGGTCTGGCCAGCCCAGTGGAGAGGTGAACGCCGGGGGTGTCCGCTCAAGACAGCAGTTGTGCTCCTTCCACTGGCTCCAAAGCCACGGGAAAGCAGTAGGAACCTTGTCAGCTATGCTGGCATTGCCGGAAAACGCCTCGAGCGTCTGCTAAGTTCCCGGAGCTGACTGGAAGAGCACTCCTCAAGACACCGGCAGCAAGAACAAGACCAACGACAACACCAAGCCAACCACCCAGCCAACCAACATCAACAACAACAACAACAACAACAACAACAACAACAACAACAACACAACTCACACACCACATCACACCCACAACTCCCCAGCAAATTTGCGACACGGTGTCGACAACTCATTCAACACGTCGAACACCGCAAGTCACTGCCTTCGACTGCGCTTTCCATGGCTTCTGGCGGAGCCTGGATCCGGTCTTCCCCAGCGCAGTACCTGTCCGACCAGCTGCAACCTGGCGACGAGGACATACCAGTGACCTCGTCCGCACTCCATCCGGCCTCCCACGGCGACCCGGCCTCTCACGGCGACCCGCGGCCACTCGGCCTCTCACGGCCTTCGAGGACCTTCTACGGCCTTCGATTCCAGCAACTTCCAGCGCAGCAACCTGACAACCTCCTGTGGGGCCCTCAAAGGTATATATACCGGCCCTCCCCAGCCTGACCTCGAGGACCAGCTCCCCAATCACCACCACCTGGACAACCAACGCTCAAGACCAACCCAAGCTCCTCGACAACCTGACTACCTGACAACCTGACAAGCCGACTATGGACACCGCTCAAGACCACCAAGCCAACGCTCCTACTGCTTCCGCCGCGGAAGTTCAGCAACTCCGCGACCAGATCAGTCAACTTCAAGACATGATCTTCCACCTGGGTGTTCAACAAGCGCAGCCACCTCGCGCCCCTGCGGCAACTCTGCACTTGAACAAGCCTCCGGAATTCGACGGCAAGGACAAGCACCTCTGCTCGACCTTCCTTTCGCACGTCAACCTGTACATCTCGGCGAACCCCTCGCTGTTCCCAACGGATCGCGAGAAGGTTTCTTTTGCGGCATCCTTCCTGCGCGGTCAGGCCTTCGCCTGGTTCGAGCCCCACCTCCTTCGTCACGACGATCCTCTTCTCAACGACTACGAGGCATTCATGAAGGACCTCCTGACGAACCTCGGTGACCCGGACCGCGAGCGCACGATGACGACCCGTCTACAAACCCTCACCCAGACGGGCTCCGCCTCGGCGTACTCTTCGACTTTCTTCAAGCTCGCCGCATTCCTGAACTGGAACGACGACGCCCTACGCGCGCAGTTCTACTCTGGCCTCAAGTCCGACGTCAAGGACGCTCTTGCTCTCGCCAATGTCGACCCGAAGACACTTCAAGAGCTGTCGGCACTGGCCATTCGCCTCGACAATCGCCTCCACGAGCGACGTCAAGACAATCGCTCGCGGACGACCACCACCTTCCGTCCGAGCATCTCGACGGCTCCCCGCGGCTTCTCTCGCCCGACATCAGCCTACCAAGGTGCCTCGGGCTCCGGCCCTCGTCCAATGGACGTCGATGCGGTCAAGACGCAGCGCTTCAAGCCTCTTACGAACGACGAGCGCCAGCGTCGCATCAAGAACAACCTCTGCCTATACTGTGGCAAGGCCGGACACCGAGTCGACGCCTGTCCAGAAACGCCTCGCAAGACCGTCGGACGGATCCAGGCGACTCTGACTCCGGACTGCAAGATCGAGCTCAAGGAGGAAAAAGGCTCAGCCTGAGTGGGACCAGCCAGCGCGCCCACCCAGGCAAGTCTTCCAAGCGCTGCGCTACCATCACCAAAGCGGCACTTGCTCCTGGGCCCGAGGATCCTATCATCCTCTCCTTGACCCTACGGCAGTCGGATTCCGTCAAGATCACCACCTTCGCCCTGGTGGACTCCGGCGCTACCTCCAACTTCATCGACTCTGTTTTCTGCAAGACCAACAACCTCGACCTGCACGACAAGCCGGACCCCGTCGAGCTCTTCGTCATCGACGGTCGTCCCATCTCCTCCGGCCTCGTCACACACTCCTGCAAGGTCGACATCGAGCTTAGCCGCCACACACAGACGGTCGAGTTCGACGTCACCACACTCGGCAACTACCCGATCGTCCTCGGCATGCCTTGGCTGCGCCAGCACAACCCTCACATCGACTGGCATGCAGGCACAGTCATGCTCAAGGACACCACTCTGCCCTGCAAACCTGTCAAGTCCCTAGCGCTGGTCCCCAACATCGCAAGCCTCGACCTCGGCTCTTTCCAGGCCGCCCTGTCTTTGCCCGGCTCCCATGCCGGCATTCTGTTCCTGCGCTCAGCATCCCTGGGCATTTCCGCTACCGACCTGGACTCCGCGGCCGAGCCCTTCGACAAGGACCTTCCCGACCCTCCGGACTACGTCGAAACTCTCAAGAAGAAGGTCCCAGCACAGTACCACGACCTACTTGAGGCGTTCAGCAAGAAGAAGGCCGACACCTTGCCTCCACACCGGCCTTACGACCTCAGCATCGAGCTCGAGGACGGCAAGCAACCACCCTTCGGACCTCTGTACCCGCTCTCCGAGCCGGAGCTCAAGGCGCTCCACGAGTGGATCCAAGACAATCTCTCAAAAGGATTCATTCGCGCGTCAAGATCCCCGGCCGGCTCTCCGATTCTCTTCGTCAAGAAGAAGGATGGTTCACTTCGACTCTGCGTGGACTACCGCGCGCTCAACAACATCACCATCAAGAACCGGTATCCTCTGCCCCTCATTCCAGAGGCCCTCGACCGGCTACGCAAGGCCAAGCGATACACCAAGATCGACCTTCGTGGTGCCTACAACCTGGTACGCATCAAGGAAGGCGACGAGTGGAAGACGGCATTCCGCACTCGATACGGCCACTTCGAGTGTCTCGTCATGCCGTTCGGTCTCACCAATGCCCCGGCCGCCTTCCAACACTTCATGAACGACGTCTTCCGCGACCTCCTCGATCACAAGGTCGTGATTTATCTCGACGACATCCTGATCTTCTCCGAAGACCCGGCTCAGCACGATGAAGACGTGCGCCGAGTCCTCAAGCGACTCATCGAGCACGGTCTCTACGCCAAGGCGGAGAAGTGCGAGTTCTCTGTCTACAAGACCGAGTTCCTTGGCTTCATCGTCTCGGCTGACGGTGTCTCGATGGCGCCGGACAAGGTCGACGCCATCACCAGCTGGCCGGCTCCCACCTCCGTCAAGCATCTTCAGCAATTCCTCGGTTTCACAAATTTCTACCGGCGCTTCATCGAAGGTTACTCTCGTATCATCACGCCCCTGACTCGGCTCCTCAAGAAGGACACCAACTTCAACTTCGACTCTGCCGCTCAAGCAGCTTTCGACAATATCAAGGCTGCCTTCACTTCGGCCTCTTTCCTTCGGCACTTCGACCCCGACCTCGACACCATTATCGAAACGGATTCCTCCGACTACGCTATCTCCGCCATCCTCTCCCAGTACCACGGCAAGACGCTCCATCCGGTCGCCTTCATGTCGCGCAAGATGCTTCCGGCCGAGCTCAACTACGAGATACACGACAAAGAGCTACTGGCGATCGTTGAAGCGATCAAGATCTGGCGACACTACCTCGAGGGGCTGCCTTCGCCGTTTACGATCATGACCGACCACCAAGCGCTTCAGTACTTCCAGACCGCCAAGACGCTCACGCGGCGGCAAGCGCGATGGTCCGAGGTCATCAACCACCACAAATACGTCATCAAGTACCGCTCTGGTGACAAAAACGGCAAGCCCGATGCCCTGTCGCGTCGGCCCGACTACGCAGCGGGGGCAAAGGCCTCCGAAGCAACACCTCAACAGCTCCTCCGGCCTCTGGCGCTCGCAGCAACGCTGCAGTCAGCCACGTCTGGCATTCGAGCTCCGATCAAGGACCATCTCCGGAGCGACCCGGCTTCACTCGAGATCGTCAAGGCCCTAGAGGACTCAAACCCTCGGTCCTCCGCTCCCGCAGGCTACCGACTACAAGATGATCTCCTCCTACACCAAGACTTGATTTACGTCCCAGACTTCGAGCCACTCAAGGTGGAACTCCTCCAGCAAGCCCACGACTCCATCACCTCCGGTCACCCTGGCGTCACGAAGACCCTCGAGATCCTTCGGCGCAACTTCACCTGGCCACGCATGGCACACTTCGTCAAGGAGTACATCCAGTCCTGCGATGCCTGCCAGCGCAACAAGGCAGTGCACCACTCCAAATACGGCTTGCTCCAGCCTCTGCCAGTCCCAACTGGTCCCTGGCGATCATGTTCGATGGACTACATCGTCGACCTGCCACCATCACAAGGGTTCGACAGTATCCTCACCGTGGTCGACCGCTTCACCAAGCAGGCCAAGTTCATTCCGGCCAACAAGTCCGATACGGCCAAGACGCTCGCCAACCATTTCCTCAAGCACGTCTTCCGCGAGCACGGACTACCCAGCGACATCGTCTCCGACCGAGGACCGACCTTCACCTCACATTGGTGGAAGGAATTCCTCAAAATGCTCGACATCAAGCCCAACCTCTCGACTGCGTTCCACCCGCAATCGGACGGACAGACGGAACGGGTCAACCAAGTCGTCGAGCAACACCTTAGGATCTTCTGCGACTACCTCCAGGACAACTGGGTAGATCTGCTTCCTCTCGCCGAGTTCGCCTACAACTCGACGTATCACTCTTCGATCGGTATGACTCCCTTCTTCGCCAACAAGGGATACGAGCCTCGCCTCGCCATCACGCTGCTTGAGACCAGCGTCCCTGCTTCCAAGGAGCATCTCAAGACCCTTCAAGAGATCCATGAAACGGCGCGACGTAACATCAAGAAAGCCCTCGACCAACACTCCTTCTGGGCCAACAAGCGTCGTCTCCCAGCACCAGACTTCAAGCCTGGAGATCTCGTCTGGCTCCTCCGTCGCAACGTCAAGACCTTACGACCTTGCGAGAAGCTTGACTCCAAAAAGCTTGGACCTTTCCCGATCGACAAGCAAGTCGGACGTTCCGCTTTCCGACTTCGTCTCCCTCATACGATGAAGATCCACCCGACCTTCCACGTCTCACTCCTCGAGCGGCACTTCGCCAACACCTTACCATCAAGACCGACTCCGGAACACCCTCCGCCGGACATCATCGACGGCGAAGAGCACTGGGAGGTCGAAGCGATCCTCGAGTCGCGCATCTACCGGCGCCAGCTCCAATACTTCGTCCACTGGAAGGGGTTCGACGACAACGATCGCTCCTGGGTTCCAGCAACGGAGTTCACCGATCAAGATCGCCTCGTCGTCGACTTCCACACGACCCACCCAGACAAGCCCGGACATCAACGACTTTCCCGGCCTCACGGCGCTCGGCCTTGAACCCGGGGGTACTGTCACGGACCCCGTCGATTACGTGACCCAGCTGATACTCCAGGACTGTAGTCCGGATCAAGCTCTACCGACTGGCGAAATCCCGGAGTCCGTACGACCACTGTACGCCGAGATATCGGCGTTGCCACCGGTTTGCCACACCCGATCAGGTATGACGTCACCCCCGATCCGATGACGTCGTGCCCGATCCAATGACGTCACTATGACGTCATCACGCATCTCGACCCGATCCGCTATGACGTCATCTCCGATCTTATGACGTCACCCCCGATTGCCGATGACGTCATCCCGATTGCCGATGACGTCATCCCCGATCTGGTATGACGTCACTATGACGTCATCGCCGGACTCGTCCAGATCTGCTATGACGTCATCGATCACGCCATATCGAACCTCCTCGAACCTCCTCGAACCTTCTTGCCACTTCTTGCCACACCTCCCTAGCACCCCCCTCGAAGGTATATAAGGAGGCCCTCCTCCAGCTGTCTCCCCCCTTGCTCCCGCAATCCAGTTCTCGTCTACCTTCCCTTCCCTTACCTCTCCTCCCTCGCCACTCCTTTGCCACCAAGGTCGCCCGCCGATTCCGCCTGCCCGGACCGCCAGCCGACACTTGGTCTGGAGCGATTGTCAAGATGTTCGGACTCAAGCTCCTGCGGGTTCTCTTTGGCCCCTCCCAAGTCTTCGTCGTCCCCGAGGTGTCCGGTTCGTCAAGCATGTCGACCGCCGCCACCCCTCAAGCCATCTACGAAGCCGCCTCGCCTGAAACCAAAGCCTTGCTGGATTCGCTCAAGGCCCAGCTTGAACAAGCTCGTGCTGCTGCCTCCTCGGCCTCATCGTTCAAGGTCAAAGCTCCCAAGCTCCCGGAACCTCGCACTTTCAACGGCTCTCGCAAGAGTCGCACCCTCTCCGACTACCTGTACGACGTCAAGCAGCACTTCAAGGTCGACCCCAGCAAGTATCCTACGGAGCAGCTCAAGATCATCTTTGCCGCCTCTTACCTCAAGGATGCGGTTCGGACGTGGTACCAAATGGCAGAGGGAGTCAGCCTCTCGAGCTCGTGCATTCGGACGTGGCCGGCCCGCTTCGACCGTGTCACGGTGGCTACACCTACTTCGCCACCTTCATCGACGACTTCACCGACCTCACCGATGTGGTCCTCCTTCGGTCGAAGGCAGAAGTGCTTCATCGCTTCGTCGCCTGGGTCAAGATCGTCGAACGGGCCTTCAACGCCAAGGTGCAAGTCCTTCGCACCGACGGCGGCGGCGAGTACGTCAACAAGTCGATGACGACTTGTGCCGCTTCGCACGGGGTGCTTCACCATATCACCCCGCCGCACACACCGGAGCTCAACGGTGTCGCCGAGCGCAAGAACCGAACGCTCAAGGAGATGACGGCCGCCATGCTCCACAGCAGCGGCATGCCGGCGATCTGGTGGGGCCACGCGATCATGTTCGCGGCGGTCCTCCTCAAGAAGGTCACCCTGGTGGACGACGGTCGAACCGTGTGGGAATGGGTCCACAAGCGCAAGCCCTCCCTCGGCAAGGCGCAGGCCTTCGGTTCGACTTGCTAGGTGCACGTTCCGGCAGCCGACCGCGTCAAGTCCGACTTGTCGATTCCCAAGGCCTGGAAGGGTCGACTCGTCGGCTGGCCTTCCGAGCGCAGCGGCTATGCGGTTCTCAACGAGGAGACGGGAAAGATCGTCTACTCGCGCAACGTCTCCTTCGGTGCAAGTCCGAATGCACCGACAGTCCTTCAAGACGTCGATGTCCCTCCGGGACAAGTCCCGGGTGCAAGCATCCTCGACATCGACGACGAGGCGGATGATGCGGACACAACCCAAACGACTAGGGACACAACGGTGTGCTACGGACACAACGGGCGCGGGTCGACGCGTCCCGGTCGACGCGTCCCAACCATCATTCTCCAACCATCATTCTCAGGTCATCTCTCTCCCCATTCACCTTCACCATCAACCGCATCAACCGCGCCTCCTTCCATCTCCATGCCGCTCCAGCCGCCTCCACCAGACACATTCGACAGCAGGCAGGCCGCTCTGCGCTCCGTTCAGAGCTGGGCAGAAGCTGAAGGTTACGCCGTTGTCACCGGCGCCTCTGCGAAGGGCAAATTTGTCTACCTCAATTGCGACAAGGGTGGCCAGTATCGCAGCACCAGATCCCTCAAGCCCGAGGACAGGCGGCGCAAGACCTCGACGAGCAAAGCTGGCTGCCCATTCCGACTGCGCATCCGCTGCAACAGCGCTGGCCTTTGGGAGCTCACTGTCCAGCACGCAGCCCATCAGGGCCACGAAGCCTCGGACTCGCGCCTGTCCCACGCAATTCAGCGCCGTTTCGACGTCGTTACCCGGGAGGAGGTGTTGGAGTTGGCCCGCGCTGGCTCTCAGCCTCGTCAAATTGTTGCCCTGCTCCAAGATCGCGCTCCTCCGGTCCTCGTCACGTCGCGAGACGTGTCCAACCTGCTCGCCAAGCACCGCCTCCTGATGCTCAAGGGTCGGCCCCCGGCCGAGGCCCTCGTCGACTGGCTTCAAGAGCAGAATTGGCCCTACGTCGACCTCACCGTCGATGTGGACGAGGCCACCCAGCGTTTGCAAGGCCTGCTGCTCACCCACCCCAAGAGCATCACGCTTCTGCGCCGCTTCGACACCGTCATGGTCATCGATGCAACATACTGCACCAATAGGCATCGGATGCCGCTCCTTCACTTTGTCGGCGTGATCAGCAGCAACCGGAGCTTCACTGCGGCGCTGGCTTTCCTGCCCGACGAGACCACCCTGACCTACGAGTGGGCCCTGGGCGCGCTCCAGCAGCTCGTACCGTCGTGGGAACCGCAGGTCGTCGTCACGGACGAAGATGCGGCGCTCAGCGGCGCCATCCTGAACAAGCTGCCCTCGTCTACCGCTCAGATCCTGTGCCAGTAGCACATCCGCCAGAACATGCAAAAGCACGCCCGCCGAGCTTCTGTGCCGCAAGATCAGTACGAGCTCCTGATGTCCGACTTTGACGAGGTCAGAGACGCTCGTACGCTCGATCAGCTATCGGACGCCCGCGACGCATTTTGGTTCAACTGGAAGGACTCGTATCCCGACCTCTGCCACTATCTTGACGAGAAGCTGTCGGCGGAGCACCTCTGGGTCGCCGTGTACATCCACAGACATCCACACATGGGCACCAAGGTCACCTCACGGGCTGAGGAGCGCACGCGACACTCAAGAACTGGCTGAGTTCTCGCCATGGCAGCCTCTTTACTGTCACACAAGCCCTCAAGGATCACTTCAACGTCCAGCACAACCAGATTGCAAGCGACCTCGAAAACGACCGCGAGAAGATCCCGCTTCAAGTCCTCGGCGACCCCTTCTTCATTCAAGTTGCCAAGACAGTGTCGAGATACGCCCTCAACCTCCTCGTCCTGCAAGACGAACTATCTCGCCGCCCCAACAACAGGATACAAGTCGACGCCGAAGGAAACCGGATACCCTCATCAGCGTCTACCTGCGCCTGCATACTGCCTGCGACGATGGGCCTCCCGTGCCTGCACGACATCGCTCTGTACCACGCCTCAGCCCGGCCCATCCCGCTCGAATCCATTCACCCCCAGTGGCGGACGGCAGAAGGCCTCAGTGTCATTCGTCAAGCTCGTCTCCTCGACCCCCTCCTGCCGGCAATGCGCAGGATCCCGGCGGGCAGCAATGCTCAAGTGACAGCCAGCGGCCGCATCTTGACGGGCGCGGAAGCGGCAGAGAGGGACTTCCAGCGCAGGGCGCGACGCTGCAAGAACTGTCATCAGACGGGCCACAACTCTGGCAGGTGCCCTCTTCCCTGCGGCAGGTGCAAGGGTGACCATCAGATTGGCAGCTGTCTGCTTTGATCTTACCAGCTCTTCTACTTCTTCTTGTCGCTTCTTCATCCACCACCCCCTCTCGCGCCAATGCATCGTTGTGACCGGAGTCTGTTGTTGTGTCCCTAGTCATTGTGGTTGTGTCCGCATCATCCGCCCGACGACGAGCCCTCAGACGAAGCTGTCAAGTACGAGTCCAACGGGTCCGACTCCGACACCGAGCCTGCCTCTGGTCCTCGAGGCATCAAGCGCTCCGAGCCGGACACCACCGTGGACATCGGCCCGCCCTCACAAGTCACTGCTCGTCCTGAGGGTACCCGGCACCTCCCCGCTCGTCTTGGGCGCGGGCAACGGTCGGCGCGGTTCTACGACCACTACGCGACATTCTGCCAAGAGTCGGAGGGGCATCTTTGCACGATATCCCTGCTGGACAACGACCCGACCAGCTACGACGAGGCAATGCGCACTCCGGAGAAGGCCGAGTGGGCCAAGGCCTTCGAGTCCGAGCTCCAGTCGCTCATCAAGAACGACACGCTCGAGGAGGTGGTCCTCCCTCCCGGCGCCAAGGTCGTCTCCACCAAGTGGGTCTGCAAGACAAAGCGCGATGCAGAAGGCAACGTCAAGCACAAGGCTCGTCTCGTCGGCCGCGGCTTCACCCAGCGGTACGACATCGACTGCGACGAGACGTACGCTCCAGTCGGACGAATGACCAGCATGCAAATCTTCTTCGTCATTGCTTGCGTCTACGACCTGATCGTCTGGCAGACGGATGCGGAGACTGCCTTCCTCAACCCAGAGATGGACCGCGAGCTCTACATCACCTTTCCGCAAGGCTGGGTTAAGACCAACCCGAAGGCGACCGGCCTTCTAGTCCGCAAGGGCCTTTACGGCTTCAAGCAGTCGGCTAGGCTGTGGTGGCTCGACGTCGTCAAGGTCCTCAACAGCCTCGGCTTCCAGCACAGCGACGCCGACTGGGGCATCTTCGTGCGCATCGAGTCCGACGATACGCGCACGATCGTCTTCGTCTACGTAGACGACTTCCTCATCGGCGGCAAGACGCGGGCCATCATCGACGGTGTTCGAGATGGTCTCAAGGCCGCCTACAAGATGTCCGACATCGGTCCGGCTAGCTCTGTCCTCGGCGTCAAGGTCGAGCGAACGGACAGCAGCTTTGTCCTTAGCCAAGGTCACTACGTCTGTAACAAGGCTCGGCCTCAACACTCACCTGTGGACACTTATGGACACTTGTGGACACGACTCCAGAAGATGCTTACGCCCGAAGCACGGACCTTCACCCCCACACTGGCTTATCTCCGAGGCACGCAATACTCGCCAAGACCGAGTCATCGCCAAGATCAGTCCACTCGGTCAGGAACGTGCTCCAATCACGCCATGCGCAGTCGGCGCGCAGCAACCTCCGCTCTCCGTTCCAGTGCCTCGTCTCGTCGCCCCCAGCCCCTCGCCTCTGTCCCCTCTGCTTCACAGCCACTCCATTGCTTCCGTCCCCTCCTTCGCTCCTCTTCCTCGCTATCCTGACCTCGAAGGTATATATATCGCCCCTTTCCACCTAGTCCTGTACTTCGCTCTTCACCCAGACATCCCCCAATCTCCCAGACTCTTCCTTCATACTCTTGCCCCTGATCCGCCCTTGTCACACTTGGTAGCTTCGCGTCAAGATCCTCCGACCTTCAACCTCCGACACCATCGACCACCTTCGTCTCTCAACCTCGACCTTGGCGACGTCGAGCAGACTTAGGCCAAAGTTCTAGCAACAGGTCCCTTCGGCTCCACTGCGGAGCGGTACTACCTGGTTGACTGTCCAACACCGAATCTGCTCGGCCACCCTGGGTCTTGGTCTGGAGCGATTGTCAAGATGTTCGGACTCAAGCTCCTGCGGGTTCTCTTTGGCCCCTCCCAAGTCTTCGTCGTCTCCGAGGTGTCCGGTTCGTCAAGCATGTCGACCGCCGCCACCCCTCAAGCCATCTACGAAGCCGCCTCGCCTGAAACCAAAGCCTTGCTGGATTCGCTCAAGGCCCAGCTTGAACAAGCTCGTGCTGCTGCCTCCTCGGCCTCGTCGTTCAAGGTCAAGGCACCCAAGCTTCCGGAACCTCGCTCGTTCAACGGCTGCCGCAACACTCGCGCCCTCTCCGACTACCTGTACGACGTCAAGCAGCACTTCAAGGTCGACCCCAGCAAGTATCCTACGGAGCAGCTCAAGGTCATTTTCGCTGCCTCTTACCTCAAAGATGCGGCTCGGACATGGTACCAAACCGTCGACGAGTCGCCTGTCGGACCTCCCTGGACAACCTTCGCCGACTTCGAGCAACATCTGCAAGACAACTTTGCCGAGATCGACCCTCTCGAGCACTGGCTCGTCAAGTGGGACGCTCTCCAGCAGAAGACATCGGTTTCAGCATACCTTTCGGACTTTACGACCATCGCTAGCCACCTCGACCTCACAGACCAGACCAAGATGCACCACTTCAAGCGTGGTCTCAAGGACGACGTGCTCAACCAACTGGCGCTCCTTCCGCAACCGGACACCTTCGAGGGCATCGTCAAGCTTGCCAACCAGATCGACGCCCGACTCTTCGCCCAGCGCCGACTCAAGCCCACCTCGCAAGCAGCGTCGATCCAAGTCAAGCCTCGCCCTGTCGTCAAGTCCACTCCGGTCAACATCCCTGTCCAGCTCCAGCCCGTCACCTCCGGTCCGGTTCCGATGCAGATCGACACCACCCAGCGCCGCGGTCCGCTCACCGACGCCGAGAAGAAGCGTCGTCGTGACAACAACCTCTGCCTGTACTGCGGTGGCGCAGGACACCTCGCCAACGACTGCCCCGTCAAGATCAACCGACAGCCGAAAAACTGAGTTGGCTTGATGACACCCGGCACTCGTCAAGCCCATCATCAGAAACTTTCAGCCCGGCCTCAACATCATCGAGAACCTCAAGAATCACCTCGGTCTCAACCTCGGTAGCCAAGCACTCGGAGGAGACCAACTCTGGTACTCGGCTCGTCTACCTTCAAGTCTCCCTGTCCGGCCGTCGAGCATGCGCGCTTATCAATAGCGGCGCCTCGGACGACCTCGTTTCTCAAGCCTTCACCCTCAAGCACCACCTTGCCCTCAAGCCCTTGCAACAACATGTCGAGTGCGAGCTTGCCGACGGACGCGTTGTCCGTGTCTTCTCTGTCGGCTCCGACACTCGGTCCAAAACCCTCCAGCTCGCGGTCGCGCCTCTCAAGCACGCCGATGTCATCCTAGGACGGCCTTGGCTCAGCCGTCACAATCCAGATATCGACTGGTCCTCCGGGACAGTCCTCAAGCTCCGGGCTATGCCCGAACCCATCGTCAAGTCTCCGCTTACGGTCGACAAGCCATTGACACCCATCAAGATCTCGGTTCTCTCGCGAGGAGCCCTCGCCAAGCTCGCTCGCTCGGAAAAGGTGTACCTCGCCTTCATCAAGTCCGACTCCAGTCCTGCCTCAAGTCCCGACGAGGAGACCCCCGAGCAACATGCCGAGGCAATGTTTGAGCGGTTCTCGCCCGTCTTCCCAGACAAGTTTCCACCTGGTCTGCCTCCTGATCGTCGCGTGCAACATCGCATCGACGAGCAGCCCGGCTCAAGTCCAGTCAACGGTCCACTCTACCGACTCTCTGACAAGGAGCTCAAGGCTCTTCGCGACTTCATCGACGAAGAGGTCTCCGCCGGTCGGATCCGCCCTAGTGCGTCACCATACGCATCTCCAGTCCTGTTCGTCCCCAAGAAGGATGGCACCCTCCGGGTGTGCTACGAATATCGAGCCCTCAACAAGCAGACCATCAAGGATCGATACCCTCTGCCCCGGATCGACGACCTGCTCGATCGCCTTTGCCGCGCCAAGTACTTCTCCAAGATCGATCTCAAGAGCGGCTACAACCAGATCCAGATTCACGACGAGCACGTCCACAAGACTGCTTTCAAGACTCGGTACGGCAATTACGAGTGTCTCGTGATGCCCTTCGGCCTCTGCAACGCGCCTGGCACCTTCCAGCGCCTCATGAACGACCTCTTCCGGCCCTTCCTCCGACATCGTCATGACTGCGGAATCCGGCGCGCCACTCGGGGGGCCCCGAGTGGAAGGCGTGGGTCCTGTTGCGTGACCGTATGTCTGAAGGGGCTCCGAGCGCCGGTGACGGCGAGGCGACACGGGGCGGAACGGTGTGTCCACCACGAGTAGAAGAAGCCCGGCGCTCGACCCGCCCACACCGGCGAGGAGGCCGCGCGCGACGACGACACGACGGAACGGCCATCAAAATTTTTCAAGCCAACGTCCAGAAGTGCGCTACCTTCGTTGACGTGGCCCTGCGACACGCCGAGGAGGAGGGGGCAGACGTTGTCTTCTTACAAGAACCCAGAGTGTGGTGGAGCGACCTCAACGCTTGCTGGGTGCCGCGCACCTCGCCGGCGTTCGAGGCGTTCTTGCCACAAGGCCCTCTGGCGGAGCACACGCCGCGGGTTGTCACCTACGTCTCGCGTCGCCGGCGGGGCATCCGTTTTGTCCAACGGCAGGACCTCCTGCCTGAGCCGTCGGCCGACGTCCTCGTCCTGGAGGCGTGCGGCGTGGGTGGTCGCGCGCTCCGGTTGGTCAACGTATACAGCGCCCCAACGGGCTCGATGCGGGCGGAGCAAGGCATCGCGTCACTGATGTCGTCAGCACTCAACGCTGGAGTCCAGCCCACCGTGATCGGTGGCGACTTCAATGCGCACCACCGCCTCTGGGCGGCACCTGGCTCTCGACACCGCGGCTCTCTCTCGGCTCGGCGCCTGGCTGGCTGGATCCAGGCCGGTGGGTGGAAGTTGGGCCTGCCTGCTGGGACGGCGACGAGACGTGGAGGCCGAGGGGAACAGGATACGGTCCTGGACTTGGTCTTGCTCTCCAGCGCGTTGCAATCGTCCGGATGGGACGCGTCAGCATCGGTTCGGCCCGACCTTTCGACGGGATCGGACCATGCTTCGGTGATGACGGTCCTACACCCGCGCGGCCGTGAACGGGCGCCGACCCCTACACGAACACTCAACCTCAAGCTGACGGACTGGACGCGCTTCGATGAGGCGCTGTCTGGCCGCCGGGAGGAGATTGAGGAGGCGGCCAGGCGGGTCCGGGAGGCCACATCGTCGGACGCGATGCAGGCTGACCTCGACGAGGCCTTCGGCGTTGTACAGAACGTCCTGCAATCGGCGTTGCAGGCGTCCACCCCGCTCTGCCGGGGTTCGCCGCGTGGGTGCGAGTGGTGGGACACGGAATGCGCGGAAGCGGTGCGGGGGATGCGGCTCGCGGAGGTGGACCTGGTGCACGCTCGGGCGGCCGGCGTGGGTGTCGGTCAGGCGACACGGGCTTTCAAGACAGGCAAGAAGGCGATGGCACGCACCCTTCATGCAAGGCGGAAGGCGTTCTTCACCGAGCGCCTGAATGGTCTCCAGGGCTCTGCCATCTTTGGCGCTATGCGCTGGAGCGGCGGTGCTTCCCGACGGTACCGGGCCCCTCCCCTTCGGGACGAGGATGGCACCGTTCAGGCCAGCTCAGAGGGGAAGATGCGGGTGCTGAGGCGTGCGCTCCTCCCGGCCCCCTTGGCGGCCGCGTTCGCCCTGCCGGATCTCCATCAGCCTCTCCCTCACACGGTGCCGGACTCAGCGCTGGAGGAGGCGGAGCTTCGCGACGCCCTGTTCGACCAGGCGCCTCACAAAGCGGCGGGACCGGACGGCATCACGTTTGCGGTGCTGCGGCGGGCGTGGCCGCGCCTGGCGCCGTCGCTTCTTGTTCTCTGTTCGGCGGCGTTGACGTTGGGCTGGCACCCGCGCCTGTTCCGCGAAGCGGAATTGGTGGTGCTCCCGAAAGGGGGCAAGCGTGACCCCTCTCTTCCCCGCTCCTACCGGCTGATCACCCTCCTTCCCACCCTGGGAAAGGTCCTCGAAAAGGTGGTGGCCTCTCGCCGATCCTCTTTGGGCCTGCACCACGGCTGGATCGCGAGCGAGCAGTTTGGTGGCGTCCGGGGCCGCTCAACGGTGGATGCTGCCCTTACCCTGGCGCATGACATCGAATTGGGCTGGAGCTACGCACCTCCAATGGTGACCTCGGCGCTCACTATCGATGTGCAAGGCGCGTACGACGCGGTGCATGGCACCCGCCTTATCGCCCAACTCTACGAGCTTGGAGTACCCCTCAACCTACTCCGTTGGTTGCGCTGCTTCCTCTCCGACCGGCGGGCGACCCTGCGACTCGATGGCGACACGGATGCCATGCAGGCGGCGGAGACGGGCATCCCACAGGGCTCGCCGGTCTCTCCCGTCTTGTATGTCCTGTTCGCCTCCTCGATACACCGGTGCTTCGGCCCCTATGCGGAGGACACGGATCTCGCTCATGTGCGGGTGCTCAGTTATGTGGATGACAAGCTCCTCTACGTGACCGGCCACAGTGCAGAGGCGAACGCCCGCCTGCTCGAACAGGCATACGAGCGCGCGCTCGAGTGGGCGACGGCACACGGTCTACGATTCGACGCAGCGAAACGCGACCTCATTCACTTCGACCTTCGCCGCCCAAACGCGGCTGCGCCCGCTGACGTCGTCCTCTCGGACGGCGTGGTGAAGGCAACGCCGGTGGGTGGCCACGTCAAATGGCTTGGCATTCTGTGGGACCGTTCCCTTCGGTTCAATGCCCATGTCGACGCAGCGGTGGCCAAAGGCAAGCGTGCGGCAGAGGCGATGACGATGCTCATGAACACCGTCAAGGGGATGTCGGCTTTCGATGGACGCCGCCTCTACATTGCCTGCGTGCGGAGCGTCCTGACATACGCGGCTCCTGTCTGGTGGCAAGGCTTCCACCGGGAGGAACCTGGGCGACCCCCGCCGAGACCTCCGGGAACTCGCGGGGCCGTCGTGCTGGGTCCCGCCGCCATGCCGCCCCGCGTCCGCGCCGTGGTGGGCGCCCGCCGCCACGTCAACGCCCTGGAGTCGGTTCAGTCGAACGCTCTCCGTCGGGCCCTGCCCGCGTACCGCACCACCAGCGCCGCGGCTCTGCAGCTGGAGGCTGCGTGCCCGCCGATGGACCTCCAGCTCGACCTTGTGCGAGCAAGCGCCGCCCTCCGCCTTCGCACACTCGACGTCCACCACCCGTTGACCGTCCGCTTGTTGCCCTCGGTGGCCTCCGTCAGCCGCGCGGCCCCGCCGCTCGTAGGACTGTGTGCTGAGCACAGCGCTCGGAACCGTGCCTTCAGCACGCGCCTCACCCAGCTCGACCACCTCTGCGACCCCGCTGTCGAGCGCAACCTTCGGCCTTGGGGTGGCTGGGCCGCCGCGCCTCAGATCCGTTTCGACGACTGGACCGCTCCGGTGCAGACCGCGGTCTCGTCGGCGGCGCCCTCTCTCGACGTCTACACGGACGGCTCTCGGCTGGATACGCCCTCGGCACCGTCGGCGGGAAGCGGCTGGGTGCTCTCGCTCGACGGGATGATTTTGGAGCGGCACTGCGTCCACCTCGGCCCGACGTCGGAAGTCTTCGACGCGGAGGCAGTGGGACTTCTCCTCGGCACGCGCGATGGAGTCCGTCTGGCCCAGCGTCTCGCTCTCGACCACATCACGGTCCATGCGGACAACCAGGCTGCGCTGCTTGCCTTGCGCCATGGTACCATGCGCTCCAGCTACGCGGTATTCCACCTCCTGCACGCTTTCCTCACGGCCTGGGCGATGCAAAATCCAACGGCGACCATCACTTTTCGCTGGGTGCGGGGCCACTCTGGCGTGGCGGGCAACGAAGCGGCGGACGAACAAGCAACGCGCGGCGCGGCAGGGTCTGTGGGTGTTCGCTCCTTCCCCGGCCCTACTTTCCTGGCCACGGCGCGACGCATGATGCGCGAGCGGATCGTTGCCGAGTGGACGCGTCGGTGGGAGGCGATCCGGATGGCTGCGCTGGCCACCGATGCCCCATCCGTGTTTGCTCGGAATCGCCAGCTGCCACCATCCTTGCGACCGTCTCGGCTTCTCGCCCTCAAGCGCTCGGAGTACGCTCTCCTGCTGCACCTGCGGACTGGCCATGGCCACTTCATCGAATACCATGAACGGTTCCGTCACGAGGACGCGGACGTGTTCTGTGCCTGCGGTGACCGCTTCACCCGCCTACACGGCCTTGGGTGCCCGGCGTTCGAACAGCACCACCACCTGCTTCGAGACGACAGCGGCCGTCCCATGTCGGTCGATGACCTCCTCGGCACAGACCGCGGAGCGCAGACACTGTTGTCCTTTGCGCGGGCCTCGGGGGCCTTCCGGGCCATGCAAGACCGCCTCCGCACCGGTTCCTAGTTTCTACGCCTATGCTCTCCCTCTCGCCCTCCATGCTTCTCCTCTCCCACCTTCTCCCTATCGAGCCGCGATATACCCATTGATCCTGGCTCCGGCCCTCTAGGATCAGCTCTCTCCCCTTGGTGGCATCCCACGTGACCTATCGCGCCCTTTTGGCGCGGGCCTTATTGCCCCTCTCTGTGCTGGCAGTGGCTTCAATCGAATCATCATCATCATCATCATCATCTTCCGGCCCTTCCTGGACCGGTTCGTCATCGTCTACCTCGATGACATCCTGATCTGCTCCGAAACGCTTCAAGACCATCACCTTTGCCCCCCGTGTCGTCCGGCACATGGGCCTGTCTAACCTTTGTGGGGGAGCTTTGTGTATGTATGTTACTCACGTGTTTGTTAGTTCACGGGGAAAGGCATTCATTGCCTAGGAGACCAGCCGCCTAGCCGCCGTGCGCGCTGCCCGGGTTCGTAGTGAGTCCCCTGGACGAACGCGCGTGGCCGTCGTGGCTGGCGGCGGTCTCGTTGCCCGTAGTTGTCACTATATGGCTTTGCGCTGCTGTCGTCAATGAGGGGTTGCTGGAGGGCCCAGTCGGGTTGGGGTCGAGGTTTCCGAGTGGGTTTGCGACACTTGGATTGTGAGCGAGGTATGGCGCCATGACCGAGGCGTGCTCCCGAATGTATCTTTTGAAGGAGTCCGAGTCCCAGCGTCCGTGTATCATCACGCGGTCCGGGGCCATGCCTTTGAGCAGCAAGGTAGTGCACCCCCCGATGCGCATGGAGTGGCCGCTTAGCTCTCCCACTTTCGCCTTTTTGGCCAGTCTTCCCATCGTGTCGAGGAAGACTCTTCTTGTGAGGGGTATGAGCTGGTTTCCCTCACGGTAGGCGAAGAGCGGGGTTTGGTTCGGAAGGTCGGTCGTGTTTTGTTGAAGGTGTAGGTGTAGGAGTCCCACAGGGTCGGCTGGGAGTGCCTGGGAGGAGATGACCACCGCTTCTCCGAGTGGCTTCGTTTTGGTGCTGGGGAGGGTGATGGTGACCGTCATGACTGGTGAACCGTTGGTCACCTTGACTAGCTCCGTTTTGACGTCGGCTCTGGTGACGTTTTTTCTGGGGTCGAAACCCTGCTTGGAGCGCAGCGTGAGTTCTCCCAGCCTGAACAGGCCCCAGAGACCCACCGTGGCCAGCGCGACTGCGGCGAGTTGCTGGTTGTCGCACGGGTCAGCGGCGTTGATGACCGCTGAGAGCCAGGTGAGGGTCATGGGCGGGCGAGGAGGTTTTGGGGGTGGTTGTATGTAGTGCGCTCCTCTGCGGATGAGGGCGATGCGCCGCTCATTGGGTAGCCAAGGCAGACTGTGGAGGTCATGCCATGCTCGTAGGCCGGAGATCCAATCGGACAGGTAGGAGCCGCTCTTCCTTCCGGCTGCCTCGCTGATCCATTGTTCCACCAGCTGGGGCTTGGCCGGTGCCCTGTCCTCCTCGCTGGCGCCGATGCGGTCACAGAAGGCGTGCCATTGGGCCAGCGCCGCGCTATAGTTTGCCTTCGTGCCATCTGCAAATGCGGCGGTGAGCAATTGCCTCACGCTTGAATGCTGTGGGGCTGGGGCTTGGTGTGCCGGGGTCCAGGTTTCGAAACGCAGGCTTGCTGGTTGGCACTCGGGTCTGTTGATGGTGGGTTTGACCTGGATGTGCCGCGGGTTGCGTTTGCGCTTCTTTTGAGGGGGCTCCGGTGGTGGGTGGAGTGGCCCTGTGTTGAGGGGGTTGGCTTGTTGGTGTGCTGCTTGTTGAGCTTGGCCAGCGGTTCGCTTCCTTCGCGCGATGAGGATGTCCGCCAGTGTCTTTTTGACCTTCGCTGGAGTGATGTGCGAGCTAGGCAGTGTGCGTGGCACCTTTGGGTCTTCATTCGGGTCGTCGCCGTTGTTCTTTTGCGAATTTTTAATAGCTTGGCGCGAAGAGTTCACGTAGGCGGTCATCCAGGCTCGGAAGCGGGAGCCGGTCGCCTCTGAGGACTCCCCTGGATGGCGGGTCGGCCTCGTTGTGTTTTGAGGCGACCCACTTGAGCTGTATGCGTAGCCTGAAGGATTCTTCATGCTTGGCCACACGCCAGAGCACTTCATCGGCCTGGGCGTTGGCCATTCGTCTTTTCTTGAAGGCACCAAGGACTGAAGTGTTGTCTGTGTGGATGAGAACCCCTTTGTCACGGTGACCCATATGGGCCAGAGTGAGGATAGCCAGCTCCAAAGCCAGCGCCTCGACGACCTTGATGTCGGTGCTCCCTTGAAGGTGTGGCAGCAACGGGAAGCAGCGCTCACCCCCTGAGACGTGGACACCCACGCCGAAGGAGGTGGAGCCATCGCAGAAGCAGGGTAGGTCCACGGCGGGGGCGGGGTCAAAGGTCCTCCAGTAGTTCGCGTTGGATAGGGCGCTCGACCACCACGCCATGTCGTCCCGTAGCCGACTTCCTTGATGGCGGAGTTGGTACGGACCTTTGACACTTCTGTTTGCGGCCGCGATGAAGGCGAGCAGGCCTGTGAGGTGCCAGCGTCCTTCTTCAAAGACAAGCGTGGCGTGGTCAAGCTTGCCAAAGAGGCTTTCAGCTTCCGCGAGTGTGTGCCTGTAGTCGGTCTTGCCCGTGTTGGGGTCTGGCTTGCCAAACTGCCAGGCGCGCACTGCGTCCGCGTACTTTGAGCGCTTTTCCTCAGGTAGTGAGACTTCTCGGGTGGCGATGTTGTATAGGATGCCACCGTAGCGGAAGATGCTTGACCAAGGTGCGTCCTTGTTTGGTTCCCAGGTCCTGCCGAGGGTGTCTGCAAGCTGGTCAATGTCTGCAACACCCATGTTGTAGCCACCTTCTGTTCCCGGTAGCGTTTTGGCTGGTCGCGTGAAGTTTTCCACCCACTTGTGGTCTTGGGCGTCGCTGTAATATAGCCTTCCTCGGTCTTTGATGAGTGTCGGGTTGAGCCGTCGCCTGATGTCTTCGCGCCTTCGATTGTAATCGTCCAGCTGGGTGATTGGTAGGCGGAAGAAGGCGTGGTCGTCGACCCAATGCCCGTTGGGAACCATGCCCTCGGCTCTGCTGAGCTCTGCGTAAGCGTCCGCCAGGTATCCGAACACGCCCGTGGCTGGCACCAAGCCAAAGCCGAGGTAGAGGTCGATGTAGAATTGGCCTTTCCACTCAACGACCAGACCAGGCCAGTTGGTGGGGTGTATGGGGACTTGGCGGAAGGCGGATCTGACGTCGCGCACGTAGGCTTGAGCCGTGGTTGGTAGCAGTAGGATGGTGTTGCACATCTCGTAGAAGGTGAGCCAGGTTGTTGGCCAATCTTCTGCGCGTAGCTGACTGTTGACTGATGATGGTGGGTTGCTGGGATGTACTTTGGCCTTTGTTGTGATGCTGGTGTGGCTGTGATGTTGTACAGGGTTGGTGTGGTTTGCGAGCACTTCGTCGTCACTGCGGTCATTTGCGGGATCTTGGTTTGTTTGGTCTCTGCCGTAGCTGAAGTTCTGTATGAGTCTGTATTTGCCATTTGGTTTGATTCTGTTTGGAATTTGGTTTGTAATAGGTGCTCGACGGCGGAGGCGGAGGAGTACGGGCCTGCGTACCGTTCCATTTGCAGTTCGTTTTGGATGAGCTCGTCGACGACGTGTGGGTTGTCGAGGGCCGATTTGTGATGCTTGGCGACGTAAGTTGTGGCTGGAGGTTTGATTCCAATGTCGAAACCCTTTTCGAGCCCTTGAACGATTTCGAGGAACTGGGTTTGTAGTCCATGCTTCTGAAGGAGAAGTGCCCAGCCCTCAGGCTTGAGAAGTCGGGCCCCCACCTGGCGGGAGGTGAGTGACGAACTTGCATCTCTGTGCGGCACAGGACCTGTCGCCACAGAGCGAGCATTGGTGCGTGAAATGGCACTTGGGACCGAACTTGCAGAATCCGACGTTGTATCCCGTGCATAGGCGTTCTCCCTTCCCACGAGTGACGATGTGTCCGTTGGAGTCGTTGACGGCGAACGTCTCCTTTGTAGGATCGCCTGCGAGATGACTTGCATTGCACTCCGTTGGGTTGTGTGCGTAGCGTGAGCCGCAGCGGGAGCATGCCTTGCGTGTGGGATGAGCTCCGCCCGAGCTTGTGTGGGAGCTGGGTGTGTGCTTGGCTTGCGGGGTTTTTTGTCCTCCTTGCCTTTTCTTGGAGGAAGGCCCACTTGCTTTGTGTCCTCGTGCGAGGTCTCGAAAAGCAGTGTTGACTACGCTGTCGGTCATGAACCTCTCCATATGGCTCATTCGCTCCGCCATAAGCGAGGCCTTGACGCGCTGGTAAGCATCCTCTGGGAAAATCGAGGGGTCGAAGAGGAGCAATTTCTTCAATTGCTTCTTTCTTTCGCCCTCGTTCAGTCCCCTGTCCCGCTGGATGAGCTTGCGCTTCTGCTTGTCCGTGCGCGACTCCCGAGCAAAGGTATGACGTTGCCAGTGGTGCAGCTTTTGTAGAGCTCGCTGGCCATCTGGCGTGTGTCTGTCCTCGTGGTTGCGGATGAGGCGATTGAAAGTGGCCCAAGCATGCACTGTGCTTGCACGCACACCTTCCTGCTCCATGCACTTGACCCATTCGTCCATAGCCGAGATGAAAGAGGCCCAGGGGATGTGTTCGTCGGCTTTGAAGTCGTGCGGTTTGGACTTCTTGGTGGCAACGAGCGAACCTCCTTCCAGCTTCCACTGCTGCTTGTTCGAGCTGTCTTGGTGCCTGAGTCCTTCGGAGGTGAACCACCACAGGTCGACAAATTTGTTCTGGCCCACCCTGTTGGCCACTTTGTCGTTCACTTGGAGCATGCCGAAGCGGTTGGGGTTGGTTTTGCCCTTCTTCCACTTGGGAGAGGAGTCGTCCGTGTCGCTGGGGTTGATTTCCGACGTGGAAGAGGATTGATCCGAGCAGGACGACGAAGAGCAGGGGGTTGAGTAGTAATCCCCATCGCCAGTGGTGTCGAGTCCTCTTTTTTGTCTTTTCTTTGCGTTGCTTTGGCCGCGAGGCAGCTTTCTCTTGTCCTTGTCGCCCACAGCTGTTGGGATGTTGTCCCTCTGTGGCGTCGGAGTCTCCATTGTCGTTGCAAGCAGGGGGGAGGCAGGCGTGTCCGCATGGATCGCCCGGCTTTCCGTGGTCGTGTCGTGTTGGGATTCGTTGCCGAACGGGCTGTCCGAAGGAGGAGCCTGTTCTGTGTGCCTGTTGGGGTGGTGCGCATGGATAACCTCTAGACCTGTCTCAGATGAGGGCCATAGAGGGTCGCTCAGCGTTTGCTCGATTTGCTTGCGATCGACGACGGATTCCACGGCCATTTGGTATGCCTCTTGTGGGTCCATGGTCGAAGAGTAGATGATGGAGTAGGCTTGGTGGACCACCTCGTTCCGATCGCTTTGGTCGAAGGAGGCAGGGCAGCTTTTGAGCCATTGCTTGAGGTTGGAGCGAAGTTCCCTCAGGTTCTGGAGTTGCAGACTGGTGAGGTTGAGGGGGTTCCCGTTGGTGGGAGGGCGGTCGGGCGGTGCGACCGTCGCTGCCAAAGGGTTGTGTGTGACCATGCTTGTTGCGGTGGTGTGGTCGGCTGGGCCAGGGTGTGTGTTCGACGCGGTGGGTTCCATGGCGACTGTGCTACGCGGTAACGTTCGCAACCACCTGCTTTCTTGTGATACAAGGAAAGTAGGTCTGGCGACGCGACGTAGGCCGTCGGATCAGATGGCAGGGGAAGGGAGGGCGTTAGCCTTGGGCTCTTTGGCAGGGGAGGGGGGGTTGCGTATGCGGTAGGAGGTTGAGCGCGGTAGCGCCATCCCGGTAGGGATGAGGCGTGGACTCACAGTAGTGAGAGGTACGTGCGGGCGGGTGCGGTAGCACTGCTGGGTGCCTGCTGGCAGCGCCACGGTAGTGGAGCTGGGTGATGAGTGTGTGTGAAGAGTGTGTGATATGCTTGCTGTGAGGTGTGAATGGAGAGGACAAGTAGGTGAGTGGACGTCGTGGTCGCGAAGGTGATGTCGGTGTTGGTGTCGACGTTGTGCGACGCGCGTCGTCTCACTCTTCCTGTCCTTCCTCCATTCCCACGTGAGGCCATACTTGCCCCTCCGCTCCTCCACTGGTGCAAAGCCGTTGCCCTGCTCAACCGCGCTTCCCGCGGTGGAGCGCGGCCGGTCCAGCAACACGTTCAGCAAGTTCTCAATACTCTTCAAGATGAACAGCTCTACGCCGCTCGCCAGGAATGCGAGCTCTTCAAGACCTCGACCGAGTTCCTCGGTCACATCGTATCCTCGGACGGCGTCAGCATGGATCCCAAGAAGACGGATTCAATTCAGTCCTGGCCCACGCCGACATGCATTCGCGACATTCAAGTCTTCCTCGGCATGGCCAACTTCTACCGCCGCTTCGTCAATAACTTCAGCACCATCTCCGAGCCTCTCATCCGGCTCCTCACCAAGTCTTTGCCGTTTGCCTGGGGACCCGAGCAAGATCACGCCCGTTCCAGTCCGCCCCGGTCCGGCGCATCTTCCGGCCCGACCTCCCGATTCGAGTCTCAACAGACTCCTCCGAGTTCGGCATCGGCGGGGTCCTCGAGCAGAAGTTCGACCATCGATGGCACCCCGTGGCCTTCGAGTCGCGCAAGCTTACCCCGGCCGAACGCAACTATCCTATCCGGGAAAAGGAACTCCTCGCCATCGTTCACTGCCTCCGGACCTGGCGACTCTACCTCGAGGACGTCGAACACTTCGAGGTCCTCACAGATCACCATTCCCTGCAATACTTCAAGACGCAGAAGGAGCTCAACGAGCGTCAAGCCCGCTGGCAAGAGCTCCTTTGCAACTTCAACTATACGATCAAGTACATCCCCGGGCCCAGCAACTCGGTTCCCGACGCCCTCTCAAGACGCCCCGACTACCTCAACTTCGTTCGCCTTCTTCCTGGCTCCCTCGACCCAAGATCATCCGACGCCGGCATCAAGATCAACACTATCGGCATCTCCACGCTCAACACCATCCTCCTCGAAGACATCAAGACCAATACACCAGCTTCGGCGGAGTTCACCCTCCTCTCCGACCCTTCGGCGCCTCGGACCCGGACTCAAGTCAATCAGCTCCGTGGTCTCAAGATCAACGACGGCCTCATCGTCAAGGACGACACGCGAGTCTTTGTCCCGACCGAAGCTCTTCGGCTGAAGGTCCTTCAAGAGCAACATGACAATCCCCTCGGTGGTCACCTCGGCGTGGACAAGACCCTGGCCGTGGTCACTCGCAATTTCTACTGGCCTGGCATGGACAGTATGATTCGCAGGTACATCAAGACATGCGATCTCTGCCAGCGCATCAAGCCACCTACGCACCGACCCTACGGCGAGCTCGAGCCTCTTCCAGCGCCCGCAAGTCCCTGGTCTTCGGTCTCGATGGACTTCATCACCGACCTTCCCAAAACAGCCTCCGGCCACACCGCCATCTTCGTCGTCGTCGACCGGTTCAGCAAGATGGCACACTTCATGCCTTGCAACATGGACGGCCTGGACGCCCTCGCCACCGCCAAGCTGTTCCTCAAGGTCATCGTCCTTCACGGCGTCCCCGACTCGATCATCTCCGACCGCGACCCTCGTTTCAAGTCCGCCTTCTGGCAATCCCTCATGAAGCTCCTCGGTGTCAAGCTCAACATCTCGTCGGCCTACCACGCTCAGACGGACGGTCAGACGGAGCGCACCAACAGGACCCTCGAACACATCCTTCGGCCCTACTGTTCCTACGACCAAGACAACTGGGACGAGCTACTGCCCATGGCCGAGTTCGCGTTCAACAACGCCCCTTCGGCAACCACTGGTGTCTCGCCCTTCCAAGCCAACTACGGACGATACCCTCGGACACCTTCCACTCTCGGCATTGCCGTTCCAGCCCCAGCATCTGCAACCCTCGCTGAGGACCTTCGAGCCCTTTATCAAGATATGCACGACCGCATCGTCAAGGCCCAGCAACATCAAAAAGATCATGCCGACAAGCGACGTCAAGATATCTCCTTCAACATCGACGACTTGGTCCTTCTCAGCACCGAGCACATCAAAACCACACGGCCTTCCAAGAAACTCGACTTCCGCCGCGCCGGTCCTTTCAAGATCCTCGCCAAGGTCGGCAACGTCTCCTACAAGCTCGACCTCCCAGCATCAATGTCGGCTCTTCACCCGGTCTTCCACGTCTCAATGCTGGAACCGTATCACGACCCGACCTCCGGCTTCTCCGTCCCAAGGTCTCCTCCGCCACCGACACCGGACGTCGTCAACGACCAGCCCGAGTACGAGTCGAGCAAGTCCTCGCCAAGCGCACCTACCGGCGTCAGGTTCAGTACCTCGTCAAGTGGGCCGGCTATCCTCTTCACGAAGCCACCTGGGAGCCGGCCGACAACCTAGAACATGCCCAGCGCCTCGTCCAAGACTTCGAATCACGCACTCAAGACCAGGCATCTTGAGGACAAGATGTACTTTGGGTGCGGGGGAGTGTAACAAGGCTCGGCCTCAACACTCACCTGTGGACACTTATGGACACTTGTGGACACCACTCCAGAAGATGCTTACGCCCGAAGCACGGACCTTCACCCCCACCCTGGCTTATCTCCGAGGCACGCAATACTCGCCAAGACCGAGTCATCGCCAAGATTAGCCCACTCGGTCAGGAACGTGCTCCAATCACGCCATGCGCAGTCGGCGCGCAGCAACCTCCGCTCTCCGTTCCAGTGCCTCGTCTCGTCGCCCCCAGCCCCTCGCCTCTGTCCCCTCTGCTTCACAGCCACTCCATTGCTTCCGTCCGCTCCTTCGCTCCTCTTCCTCGCTATCCTGACCTCGAAGGTATATATATCGCCCCTTTCCACCTAGTCCTGTACTTAGCTCTGGACCCAGACATCCGTCAATCTCCCATACTCTTCCTTCGAACTCTTGCCCCTGATCCGCCCTTGTCACAGTCACCCTCGTGATGTGGGTCCGGTGGCCGTCTGCGGGGCCAATGGGTGAGACCGCGCTGCCACCGCGGACACGATGTGCCCTTCCTCGGGTGGTGGGACGGTGGGTAGCGCGGCGCTTGGACCTTGGCCTGCCAGGCCCACTTAGCCGACATGTATGCATTGCTGATGCATTTCTCCCAATCATACCTACTCCTTCCCTTCCTTACAGTTCCTTACAGCAAAACGACACCGCAGGACGGTCGAGGCCGGAATGACGAGGCTGTGCCGGGCTAAGGGAGGGCTGTGCGCTGGAATGAGGAAAGCTGCCGTGCGGTGCCGGAGGCTGTGCTCCGGCATGCCGCTATACCCGAAATGAGAGTTGCACTGTCAGCAGTGCTGACTGACTCACAACACTCCCTCTCAGGCAGCACCTGCTGAACCTGAGGCCGTCTTGATGCCAGAGATCGGCCGTACACCGAGTGCTTGGCGATGCTTGACAAGGACCGGGGCCGGAATTGCCTTGGTCAGAATGTCGGCTGCTTGCTCCGATGTGCCGACGTACTCCAACTGAATCGCACCAGCCTCGACTTGCCACCGGACAAAGTGATACCGGATGTCGATGTGCTTGGTGCGACGATGCCAGCCAGGGTTTTGCGCGAGGGCCAGCGCTCTCTGGTTGTCGCCGCCGAGTCGGATCTTGACCGAGTCGGCTGTCTCTTGGTCGTATGACATGATGGCGGTCCGAAGCCAGATGGCGTCCTTGGCGGCTTCCGCAAGTGCAATGTACTCCGACTCCACCGAAGAGAGGGCGACGCACGTCTGCCGCAGAGAGCCCCAGCTGACCGTAGCGCCGTAGAGCTGGAAGACGTAGCCAAACTGCGACTGACGGTCTTCGTGATTGCCGGCCCAGTCGGCGTCCGAGAAGCCGACAAGTTGAGGTTCGCCGTCAACCTTGACGGGGGCGAGGACCAGCCCAAGGTCGCGCGTCGCTTTGAGGTACCGAAGGACGCGCTTGGCAACCTTGAAGTGCTCTTCGGTCGGGTTGCTGCAGAAGCGCGAGAGTGCGCTGACTGCGAAGCTGACGTCCGGACGTGTGGAGAGGGCGATCCACATAAGACATCCGACCAGAGCTTGAAACTGTCGCGCTTGGTCCGGATGTATCGCAGCTCCCTCTGTGACGAGCTTGGTGCCGACCGCAATCGGTGTCGGCTCCGGACGGCAGTCGGTCATGCCGAAACGTTCGAGGACCGTGTCGACGTAGTGACCTTGGCTAAGGACAAAGCTGCTGTCCGTTCGCTCGACCTTGACGCCGAGGACAGAGCTAGCCGGACCGATGTCGGACATCTTGTAGGCGGCCTTGAGACCATCTCAAACACCGTCGATGATGGCCCGCGTCTTGCCGCCGATGAGGAAGTCGTCCACGTAGACGAAGACGATCGTACGCATATCGTCGGACTCGATGCGCACGAAGATGCCCCAGTCGGCGTCGCTGTGCTGGAAGCCGAGGTTGTTGAGGACCTTGACGACGTCCAGCCACCACAGCCTAGCCGACTGCTTGAAGCCGTAAAGGCCCTTGCGGACTAGAAGGCCGGTCGCCTTCGGGTTGGTCTTAACCCAGCCTTGCGGAAAGGTGATGTAGAGCTCGCGGTCCATCTCTGGGTTGAGGAAGGCAGTCTCCGCATCCGTCTGCCAGACGATCAGGTCGTAGACGCAAGCAATGACGAAGAAGATTTGCATGCTGGTCATTCGTCCGACTGGAGCGTACGTCTCGTCGCAGTCGATGTCGTACCGCTGGGTGAAGCCGCGGCCGACGAGACGAGCCTTGTGCTTGACAAAGTTGCCTTCTGCATCGCGCTTTGTCTTGCAGACCCACTTGGTGGAGACGACCTTGGCGCCGGGAGGGAGGACCACCTCCTCGAGCGTGTCGTTCTTGATGAGCGACTGGAGCTCGGACTCGAAGGCCTTGGCCCACTCGGCCTTCTCCGGAGTGCGCATTGCCTCGTCGTAGCTGGTCGGGTCGTTGTCCAGCAGGGATATCGTGCAAAGATGCCCCTCCGACTCTTGGCAGAATGTCGCGTAGTGGTCGTAGAACCGCGCCGACCGTTGCCCGCGCCCAAGACGAGCGGGGAGGTGCCGGGTACCCTCAGGACGAGCAGTGACTTGTGAGGGTGGGCCGATGTCCACGGTGGTGTCCGGCTCGGAGCGCTTGATGCCTCGAGGACCAGAGGCAGGCTCGGTGTCGGAGTCGGACCCGTCGGACTCGAACTTGACAGGTTCGACTGAGGGCTCGTTGTCGGCTGGCGGTCCGGGCAGGCGGAATCGGCGGGCGACCTTGGTGGCAAAGGAGTGGCGAGGGAGGAGAGGTAAGGGAAGGGAAGGTAGACGAGAACTGGATTGCGGGAGCAAGGGGGGAGACAGCTGGAGGAGGGCCTCCTTATATACCTTCGAGGGGGGTGCTAGGGAGGTGTGGCGAGAAGTGGCAAGAAGGTTCGAGGAGGTTCGAGGAGGTTCGATATGGCGTGATCGATGACGTCCTATGACGTCATGATGACGTCATAGCGGATCTGGACGAGTCCGGCGATGACGTCATAGTGACGTCATACCAGATCGGGGATGACGTCATCGGCAATCGGGGGGTGACGTCATAAGATCGGGGATGACGTCATAGCGGATCGGGTCGAGATGCGTGATGACGTCATAGTGACGTCATTGGATCGGGCATGACGTCATCGGATCGGGAGTGACGTCATACCTGATCGGGTGTGGCAAACCGGTGGCAACGCCGATATCTCGGCGTACAGTGGTCGTACGGACTCCGGGATTTCGCCAGTCGGTAGAGCTTGATCCGGACTACAGTCCTGGAGCATCAGGTGGGTCACGTGATCGACGGGGTCCGTGACAGTACCCCCGGGTTCAAGGCCGAGCTCTGTGAGGCCGGAAAAGTCGTTGGTGCCCGGGCTTGTCTGGGTGGGTCTTGTGGAAGTCGACGACGAGGCGATCTTGATCGGTGAACTCCGTTGCTGGGACCCAGGAGCGATCGTTGTCGTCGAACCCCTTCCAGTGGACGAAGTATTGGAGCTGGCGCCGGTAGATGCGCGACTCGAGGATCGCTTCGACCTCCCAGTGCTCTTCGCCGTCGATGATGTCCGGCGGAGGGTGTTCCGGAGTCGGTCTTGATGGTAAGGTGTTGGCGAAGTGCCGCTCGAGGAGTGAGACGTGGAAGGTCGGGTGGATCTTCATCGTATCGGGGAGACGAAATCGGAAGGCGGAATGTCCGACTTGCTTGTCGATCGGGAAAGGTCCAAGCTTTTTGGAGTCAAGCTTCTCGCAAGGTCGCAAGGTCTTGACGTTGCGACGGAGGAGCCAGACGAGATCTCCAGGCTTGAAGTCTGGTGCTGGGAGACGACGCTTGTTGGCCCAGAAGGAGTGTTGGTCGATGGCCTTCTTGATGTTGCGTCGCACCGTTTCATGAATCTCTTGAAGGGTCTTGAGATGCTCCTTGGAAGCAGGGACGCTGGTCTCAAGCAGCGTGATGGCGAGGCGAGGCTCGTATCCCTTGTTGGCGAAGAAGGGAGTCATACCGATCGAAGAGTGATACGTCGAGTTGTAGGCGAACTCGGCGAGAAGAAGCAGATCTACCCAGTTGTCCTGGAGGTAGTCGCAGAAGATCCTAAGGTGTTGCTCGACGACTTGGTTGACCCGTTCCGTCTGTCCGTCCGATTGCGGGTGGAACGCAGTCGAGAGGTTGGGCTTGATGTTGAGCATTTTGAGGAATTCCTTCCACCAATGTGAGGTGAAGGTCGGTCCTCGGTCGGAGACGATGTCGCTGGGTAGTCCGTGCTCGCGGAAGACGTGCTTGAGGAAATGGTTGGCGAGCGTCTTGGCCGTATCGGACTTGTTGGCCGGAATGAACTTGGCCTGCTTGGTGAAGCGGTCGACCACGGTGAGGATACTGTCGAACCCTTGTGATGGTGGCAGGTCGACGATGTAGTCCATCGAACATGATCGCCAGAGGCCGGTTGGGACTGGCAGAGGCTGGAGCAAGCCGTATTTGGAGTGGTGCACTGCCTTGTTGCGCTGGCAGGCATCGCAGGACTGGATGTACTCCTTGACGAAGTGTGCCATGCGTGGCCAGGTGAAGTTGCGCCGAAGGATCTCGAGAGTCTTCGTGACGCCAGGGTGACCGGAGGTGATGGAGTCGTGGGCTTGCTGGAGAAGTTCCACCTTGAGTGGCTCATAGTCTGGGACGTAAATCAAGTCTTGGTGTAGGAGGAGATCATCTTGTAGTCGGTAGCCTGCGGGAGCGGAGGACCGAGGGTTTGAGTCCTCTAGGGCCTTGATGATCTCGAGCGAAGCCGGGTCGCTCCGGAGATGGTCCTTGATTGAAGCTCGAATGCCAGACGTGGCTGACTGCAGCGTTGCTGCGAGCGCCAGAGGCCGGAGGAGCTGTTGAGGTGTTGCTTCGGAGGCCTTTGCCCCCGCTGCGGAGTCGGGCCGACGCGACAGGGCATCGGGCTTGCCGTTTTTGTCACCAGAGCGGTACTTGATGACGTATTTGTGGTGGTTGATGACCTCGGACCATCGAGCTTGCCGCCGCGTGAGCGTCTTGGCGGTCTGGAAGTACTGAAGCGCTTGGTGGTCGGTCATGATCGTAAACGGCGAAGGCAGCCCCTCGAGGTAGTGACGCCAGATCTTGATCGCTTCAACGATCGCCAGTAGCTCTTTGTCGTGTATCTCGTAGTTGAGCTCGGCTGGAAGCATCTTGCGCGACATGAAGGCGACCGGATGGAGCGTCTAGCCGTGATACTGGGAGAGGATGGCGGAGATAGCGTAGTCGGAGGAGTCCGTCTCGATGATGGTGTCGAGGTCGGGGTCGAAGTGCCGAAGGAAAGAGGCCGAAGTGAAGACAGCCTTGATGTTGTCGAAAGCTGTTTGAGCGGCAGAGTCGAAGTTGAAGTTGGTGTCCTTCTTGAGGAGCCGAGTCAGCGGCGTGATGATACGAGAGTACCGTTCGATGAAGCGCCGGTAGAAATTTGTGAAACCGAGGAATTGCTGAAGATGCTTGACGCAGGTGGGGGCCGGCCAGCTGGTGATGGCGTCGACCTTGTCCGGCGCCATCGAGACACCGTCAGCCGAGACGATGAAGCCAAGGAACTCGGTCTTGTAGACAGAGAACTCGCACTTCTCCGCCTTGGCGTAGAGACCGTGCTCGATGAGTCGCTTGAGGACTCGGCGCACGTCTTCATCGTGCTGAGCCGGGTCTTCGGAGAAGATCAGGATGTCGTCGAGATAAATCACGACCTTGTGATCGAGGAGGTCGCGGAAGACGTCGTTCATGAAGTGTTGGAAGGCGGCCGGGGCATTGGTGAGACCGAACGGCATGACGAGACACTCGAAGTGGCCGTATCGAGTGCGGAATGCCGTCTTCCACTCGTCGCCTTCCTTGATGCGTACCAGGTTGTAGGCACCACGAAGGTCGATCTTGGTGTATCGCTTGGCCTTCCGTAGCCGGTCGAGGGCCTCTGGAATGAGGGGCAGAGGATACCGGTTCTTGATGGTGATGTTGTTGAGCGCGCGGTAGTCCACGCAGAGTCGAAGTGAACCATCCTTCTTCTTGACGAAGAGAATCGGAGAGCCGGCCGGGGATCTTGACGCGCGAATGAATCCTTTTGAGAGATTGTCTTGGATCCACTCGTGGAGCGCCTTGAGCTCCGGCTCGGAGAGCGGGTACAGAGGTCCGAAGGGTGGTTGCTTGCCGTCCTCGAGCTCGATGCTGAGGTCGTAAGGCCGGTGTGGAGGCAAGGTGTCGGCCTTCTTCTTGCTGAACGCCTCAAGTAGGTCGTGGTACTGTGCTGGGACCTTCTTCTTGAGAGTTTCGACGTAGTCCGGAGGGTCGGGAAGGTCATTGTCGAAGGGCTCGGCCGCGGAGTCCAGGTCGGTAGCGGAAATGCCCAGGGATGCTGAGCGCAGGAACAGAATGCCGGCATGGGAGCCGGGCAAAGACAGGGCGGCCTGGAAAGAGCCGAGGTCGAGGCTTGCGATGTTGGGGACCAGCGCTAGGGACTTGACAGGTTTGCAGGGCAGAGTGGTGTCCTTGAGCATGACTGTGCCTGCATGCCAGTCGATGTGAGGGTTGTGCTGGCGCAGCCAAGGCATGCCGAGGACGATCGGGTAGTTGCCGAGTGTGGTGACGTCGAACTCGACCGTCTGTGTGTGGCGGCTAAGCTCGATGTCGACCTTGCAGGAGTGTGTGACGAGGCCGGAGGAGATGGGACGACCGTCGATGACGAAGAGCTCGACGGGGTCCGGCTTGTCGTGCAGGTCGAGGTTGTTCGTCTTGCAGAAAACAGAGTCGAGGAAGTTGGAAGTAGCGCCGGAGTCCACCAGGGCGAAGGTGGTGATCTTGACGGAATCCGACTGCCGCAGGGTCAAGGAGAGGATGATAGGATCCTCGGGCCCAGGAGCAAGTGCCGCTTTGGTGATGGTAGCGCAGCGCTTGGGAGACTTGCCTGGGTGGGCGCGCTGGCTGGTCCCACTCAGGCTGAGCCTTTTTCCTCCTTGAGCTCGATCTTGCAGTCCGGAGTCAGAGTCGCCTGGATCCGTCCGACGGTGTTGCGAGGCTTTTCTGGACAGGCGTCGACTCGGTGTCCGGCCTTGCCACAGTATAGGCAGAGGTTGTTCTTGATGCGACGCTGGCGCTCGTCGTTCGTAAGAGGCTTGAAGCGCTGCGTCTTGACCGCATCGACGTCCATTGGACGAGGGCCGGAGCCCGAGGCACCTTGGTAGGCTGATGTCGGGCGAGAGAAGCTGCGGGGAGCCGTCGAGATGCTCGGACGGAAGGTGGTGGTCGTCCGCGAGCGATTGTCTTGACGTCGCTCGTGGAGGCGATTGTCGAGGCGAATGGCCAGTGCCGACAGCTCTTGAAGTGTCTTCGGGTCGACATTGGCGAGAGCAAGAGCGTCCTTGACGTCGGACTTGAGGCCAGAGTAGAACTGCGCGCGTAGGGCGTCGTCGTTCCAGTTCAGGAATGCGGCGAGCTTGAAGAAAGTCGAAGAGTACGCCGAGGCGGAGCCCGTCTGGGTGAGGGTTTGTAGACGGGTCGTCATCGTGCGCTCGCGGTCCGGGTCACCAAGGTTCGTCAGGAGGTCCTTCATGAATGCCTCGTAGTCGTTGAGAAGAGGATCGTCGTGACGAAGGAGGTGGGGCTCGAACCAGGCGAAGGCCTGACCGCGCAGGAAGGATGCCGCAAAAGAAACCTTCTCGCGATCCGTTGGGAACAGCGAGGGGTTCGCCGAGATGTACAGGTTGACGTGCGAAAGGAAGGTCAAGCATAAGTGCTTGTCCTTGCCGTCGAATTCCGGAGGCTTGTTCAAGTGCAGGGTTGCCGCAGGGGCGCGAGGTGGCTGCGCTTGTTGAACACCCAGGTGGAAGATCATGTCTTGAAGTTGACTGATCTGGTCGCGGAGTTGCTGAACTTCCGCGGCGGAAGCAGTGGGAGTGTTGGCTTGGTGGTCTTGAGCGGTGTCCATGTTCGGCTTGTCAGGTTGTCAGGTTGTCAGGTGTCGAGGAGCTTGAGTGGCCTTGGGGGTTGTTCAGGTGGTGGTGATTGGGGAGCTGGTCCTCGAGGTCAGGCTGGGAAGGGCCGGTATATATACCTTTGAGGGCCCCACAGGAGGTTGTCAGGTTGCTGCGCTGGAAGTTGCTGGAATCGAAGGCCGTAGAAGGTCCTCGAAGGCCGTGAGAGGCCGAGTCGCCGTGGAAGGCCGAGTCGCCGTGAGAGGCCGGATGGGGTGCGCACGAGGTCGCTGGTATGTCCTCGTCGCCAGGTTGCAGCTGGTCGGACAGGTACTGCGCTGGGGAAGACCGGATCCAGGCTCCGCCAGAAGCCATGGAAAGCGCAGTCGAAGGCAGTGACTTGCGGTGTTCGACGTGTTGAATGAGTTGTCGACACCGTGTCGCAAATTTGCTGGGGAGTTGTGGGTGTGATGTGTTGTTGTTGTTGTTGTTGTTGGTGGTGGTGTTGATGAGGATGTTGGTTGGCTGGAGGGTTGGCTTGGTGTTGTCGTTGGTCTTGTTCTTGCTGCCGGTGTCTTGAGGAGTGCTCTTCCAGTCAGCTCCGGGAACTTAGCAGACGCTCGAGGCGTTTTCCGGCAATGCCAGCATAGCTGACAAGGTTCCTACTGCTTTCCCGTGGCTTTGGAGCCAGTGGAAGGAGCACAACTGCTGTCTTGAGCGGACACCCCCGGCGTTCACCTCTCCACTGGGCTGGCCAGACCCTAGGAGAGGCTATTTGCCTATGTGGGAGCTGCTGGTATCTGGTGGAGCCTAGTATATGCCGCGGCATAAGTCATAGGACGCCAGACCAAAGGTTCTACCACCCAGCGGTCCAAAGCAGTGTCGAGTCGAGAGCCTTGACGAGTCTTGAGGTCGGAGGTCGCGGGCCGAAGGCCGGAATCCAGTTCTTCTGTCGGCTGGCGGTCCGGGCAGGCGGAATCGGCGGGCGACCTTGGTGGCAAAGGAGTGGCGAGGGAGGAGAGGTAAGGGAAGGGAAGGTAGACGAGAACTGGATTGCGGGAGCAAGGGGGGAGACAGCTGGAGGAGGGCCTCCTTATATACCTTCGAGGGGGGTGCTAGGGAGGTGTGGCGAGAAGTGGCAAGAAGGTTCGAGGAGGTTCGAGGAGGTTCGATATGGCGTGATCGATGACGTCCTATGACGTCATGATGACGTCATAGCGGATCTGGACGAGTCCGGCGATGACGTCATAGTGACGTCATACCAGATCGGGGATGACGTCATCGGCAATCGGGGGGTGACGTCATAAGATCGGGGATGACGTCATAGCGGATCGGGTCGAGATGCGTGATGACGTCATAGTGACGTCATTGGATCGGGCATGACGTCATCGGATCGGGAGTGACGTCATACCTGATCGGGTGTGGCAAACCGGTGGCAACGCCGATATCTCGGCGTACAGTGGTCGTACGGACTCCGGGATTTCGCCAGTCGGTAGAGCTTGATCCGGACTACAGTCCTGGAGCATCAGGTGGGTCACGTGATCGACGGGGTCCGTGACACTCGTCGTCAATGTCGAGGATGCTTGCACCCGGGACTTGTCCCGGAGGGACATCGACGTCTTGAAGGACTGTCGGTGCATTCGGACTTGCACCGAAGGAGACGTTGCGCGAGTAGACGATCTTGCCCGTCTCCTCGTTGAGAACAGCATAGCCGCTGCGCTCGGAAGGCCAGCCGACGAGTCGACCCTTCCAGGCCTTGGGAATCGACAAGTCGGACTTGACGCGGTCGGCTGCCGGAACGTGCACCTAACAAGTCGAACCGAAGGCCTGCGCCTTGCCGAGGGAGGGCTTGCGCTTGTGGACCCATTCCCACACGGTTCGACCGTCGTCCACCAGGGTGACCTTCTTGAGGAGGACCGCCGCGAACATGATCGCGTGGCCCCACCAGATCGCCGGCATGCCGCTGCTGTGGAGCATGGCGGCCGTCATCTCCTTGAGCGTTCGGTTCTTGCGCTCGGCGACACCGTTGAGCTCCGGTGTGTGCGGCGGGGTGATATGGTGAAGCACCCCGTGCGAAGCGGCATAAGTCGTCATCGACTTGTTGACGTACTCGCCGCCGCCGTCGGTGCGAAGGACTTGCACCTTGGCGTTGAAGGCCCGTTCGACGATCTTGACCCAGGCGACGAAGCGATGAAGCACTTCTGCCTTCGACCGAAGGAGGACCACATCGGTGAGGTCGGTGAAGTCGTCGATGAAGGTGGCGAAGTAGGTGTAGCCACCGTGACACGGTCGAAGCGGTCCGGCCACGTCCGAATGCACGAGCTCGAGAGGCTGACTCCCTCTGAGCGGTGCGTCGTTGAAGGGGTGTCGAGTCGCCTTGGCCTTCTCGCAGCTGCCGCAGCTGGGCTTGGCTTCGTTCATGCCGGACACCGAGGGCAGATGACCGGACCGGATCAGCTTCTTGATCGTACTGAAGCCGAGGTGACCGAGTCGATGATGAAGGTCGAGCATCGGACTGCCGTGTTGCTCCGCTGGGGCGAGGACCTGCCCTGGCGAACCGTCGTCGGACTTGTCGAGACGGACTGGAAGGTATCGCAGAAGTCCGATCTTGACGAGAGGCATGCGCCAATCGAGGTGGTCCTTGTGTTGCAAGGTGGCCACGTCGATCTCGTTGTCGATCATCTTGATCCAGCCGCGCTGTCGCCAGTGGTCCTGGTCGGTTTGAAGGGAACGGGCACCCGTACCGGGTACCCGTCGTCGTCCGGGTCGCGGCTGGAAATTGCAGGTGCCGGGCGGGCATGCTGAACGTTGCGGGTTGCCCGGCTTGCCCGCCAACTGAGACGCGACGCGTCGGAGACGCGTAACCCTGTCAATAAAGTTGGCTGCAACGACGCTGCTGCTGCTACCTGCTACATACCAACCACCGTTCCCACTCCCCTTCACCGTCAAAGCCCAACATGCTTCCAAGGATGCTGCCATCATTCGATGACGACCTTCCTGAGCACCCATGCGAGCCAGGCACGCTGCCCGAGACGTCTTGCGAGCCCAACAGCGACTTCACCATTGTCGAGCCGCAGTCAGAGGCGTCGGTGCAGCCATCAAGCGACAATGAGGACCACAGCAGTCCGGCTCCAAGCTCGATTCGCAAGAAGCGCAAGTGTTCACAGTACTGGGAGCACTTCGAGGCTCCCGTCGACGGTAAAGTGCAGTGCAAGCACTGTCCAGCCAAGATTGCGGTCAAGGACGACAACAGCACTGGTGAGTGATGACGGCTACCTGTCTGCTTGACAGCTATTGACTTGTCATCTTCGCGTCGCTCAGGAACCTCCTCTCTCAAGCGGCACCAGCAACGGCACGGGTTCTACGTCCCAAAGGACCCCTCGCAGCCAATGCTGATGCCCATGGGCCTCTTCAACAAAGAACAAGCAATGGAACGGCTCTGCGACTTCATCGTGGGCGACCAGCAGGCGTTTTTCCTGGTTGAGCATCCGGCATTTCAGGCCTTTGTCAGCGCCCTGCAGCCATCGTTCAAGCTGCCCGGAGCCGATGCCATACGCGATCGTCTGCTCAAGGAGGCGGATGGACGGCGTGGCAAGCTGCGCGACTATCTGGCTCGTCTCGACAGCAAGATCGCAATCACGACAGATGCCTGGACCGCGCCGAACGCCGATCAGTACCTGACCGTCACGGGGCACTGGATCGACAACGCGTTTCGACAGCAGCGCCTGCTGCTCGGTTTTGTGATCTTTCCATCACCACACACGGCCGCAGCCGCGGAGGAGCTGGTTTTCGGTGTCTTCAAGTCGTGGGAGATCGAAAACAAGGTCATAGCATGCGTTACGGACAACACCGCGTCTGCCTTCAACATCAGCAGGCTCCTTGCCCAGCGCCTGGCATCCCAGCCGCTGTTCGAGATGCGCTGCCGAGCTCATGTGCTCCAGCTTGTTGTCAAGGATGCGCTCAAGGACGAAGGTATTCAAGCTCTCATCCTCAAGGCGCGCAAGCTCAGCGTTCGGGTACGCAAGTCGGCACCTCTTCAAGCCGCACTCGAGGCAGCATGCCTTCGGTGGTCGGTCAAGTACACGCGCCCGCTGCGTGATATGGAGGTGCGGTGGAGCTCCACCTTCTCGATGATCGACGCGCTGCTGCCCATGCGCTCCGCCATCACCTACTTTCAGCAGCTTCCCGAGCACGCGCAAGAATTTGCCGACAGCCTGCTGCTCTCCGGCACCTGGATGGTGCTGCAAGAGGTGCGCGACACGCTCGAGCCGTTCAAGTTCGCGACAGATTGGCTTCAAGGGCAATACACGACGTTGAGCATGCTCGTCCGCATGTACGATGTTCTCATGCGCAAGGTCAAGGCACTCGAGGACAGCAACGCCAGCGGAGTCGGACGGCGCCTCGCTGCTGGTCTGGCCGAGGGCCTCGAGGCACGCAAGGGGCTCCTCATCGAGTGCCAAGTCACTCAGTGGGCGGCGATTCTCGATCCAAGTCTCAAGATGGGCCTCATTGGTCTTCATCCTCGTCCGCAACAAGTCACAGCCGGACTCAGCACCTTCGTCGACAAGCACTACAAAGCCTCAACGTCGGAACAAGCAGCTGCGCCAAGCACCAGCAAGTCAGGATGGGCGGCGATGGTGCGCGAGCAAGTCGGACACATCGCGACGTCGGTTCGGACCCCTTCTCTCCAGCTCAACGAGTATCTGGCGGAGCCGCGGTCCGGCGAGACGCTCGACACGGTCGAAGAGATCCTCGCGTACTGGCAGAGCGCTGCCAGACGCAACCCACAGCTCGCTTCCCTCGCTCGAGACATACTCGCCATCCCTGCAACCACGGTGGCCTCGGAGAGTGCCTTCTCGCGAAGCAAGTTACTCATCTCGGATCGACGGACGCGTCTCAAAGGGAGCACGGTCTCGACCCTGATGCTTCTCGACAACTGGTACCATCAGTACCCGAAGATCTTCACCTCTGCCTAGCTCGTCATACTTTCCATGCTTGATGCTGTCCACTCTGCGTGAATCTCATGTCATTGTCTACTCCTATACGGGTACCCGGTAATACCGGGCGAGCAAGGAGCAGTATTTAACGGAGCGGGCGGGCTGTGGAACCTCCTTCTCGACGACCACCACCCGCCCGCCCGCCCGCCCGTCTAGGACCACTGGCTGTCGCAGCAGCTCCTCCGACAGCAGATTGACTCCAGCGCCCGGGAGGAGGACAACGTCCTTGAAGGTGATCCGTCTGCCGGACGTGACGGAACCGTGGATGTCACCGACACAGTCGGCAGTTTCCTGCGAGCCGACTGTCTTGAAGCTGACCGAGGCGATAGGTCGAACGCCACTGAGTAGCTTCTTGTCGGTGACGATGTGCCGCGATGCGCCGGAGTCGATCAGGAAGAGGACCATCCTGTCGTCCGTCGCGGTGGCCGAGTTGGCGTGCTCCAACACAGCGGCGAGCATGTCGTCCGCATCTGGCCAGGTGCCACCGAGCTCTTGCGCAGCTGCCGCCTTGCCAGAGGACCTTGGCTTCTTCGGCTGCCTGCACTCGCTTGAGACGTGGCCCTGCTTGTGGCAGTTCCAGCAGATCGGACCTTCGCCGGGACCCAAGTGACTGGTGTCCGGGCAGCTCGATCGCTCGTGCCCACGAGCTCCCCAGCCGTAGCACAACGTGCGCTTGTTGCTGCTGCTGCCGGAGTCGGTCTGCTTGGACTTGTCGATGCCACGCTTGGACTTGCCCGAAGCTCGGTTTGCGACGCCCTTGATGTTGACGTTGCGTTGCGGCTTGACCAGGCTTGCCATCGCCATCGCATCAGCCGTGCGAGTGGCGGACCGCTGCCGAGCTGCATCTTCCTCGTTGTAGGGCCGGACGAGCTCGAGGAAGGTCTGCTCTTCTTTCGGCACTTGACGCCAGTCCGTTCGAACCACCCGAAGAGAGTAGGGCAGGGTGTCGAAGAAGTATTGGCAGGTCAACTTCTCGTCGTTGGCCCAGTCGAGCTTGGCCGCACCCGCTTCCGCCAAGAGGTCCATGAACTTGTTGAGGTGCTCGGCCATGTCGCCGCCTTCGTCGAGGAAGAGGTTGGCGACCTTGCGATTGATGGTTGCTCGATGCTCGGGAGTGTCGAGCTTCTTGAGATCGGCGAGGAGGGCCCACATCGCCGTGCTCGAGGGCAGCCCGCGGATTAGGCCTTGAAGAGCTGCTCCGACCGTCTGTCGGATGAGCGACATCGCCTTGGCGTCCCTGTCCTTCCAGGACTCCTGCAGCCGGAGGTCGATGCTGCTGGGAGCCGAGGGGAGCTTCGGAAGAGGCTCCGTGCCGTAGACGATGTTGACGGCGCGAATGCCGAGGAGGACCGGCTCGATCTTCTCGCGCCAGGCGAAGAAGTTGTCGATGCCCATGAGGGTCGGGACCCCAGACGGGCTGACTGTGTTGTCGACCATTGCGTAGGACCGCTGCAGCAACTGCGAGGACCAACAGTGCCACCGGACGGGTCGAGAGGACGAGGACGGACGCGGACGGGCGAGGAAAGACCAAAGTGGTGAGCTTCACAGACTCTTAATCTCTTGTAGACTAAGGTCGCGGACGACGGACAACACTCACCTGCGAGGACCAGCAAGGTGGTGTGCGGACTAGACGGGCAGAGCCGCACCGAGGACCGGGTGTCGAACTTGCGAGCGGGCGAAAGGGAGGTACTGGTTGGGGAGGATCCCACAGGATCCAGCAGTTCGGGATGGGACGGTCGGACCAGGTAGTACAGTTCCGCAGAGGAGCCGAAGGGACCTGCCGCCAGAACTCTGACCTATGCTGCTGGATCAAGGGGGGCAGGGGGGGGGGCGAGCCAACCAGCAGTGTCCCAGACGGGCGCTGAGCGAAGTAAGATAGCGGACCGTTGGGGCAGACGGCCGGAAGGAGTAGTAAGGACGAAGGGCAGGGGAGAGGACGAGACGTGAAGGACTGGATGGATTGCCAGAGGGGGGAGGAGAAGGGAAACAGGATGGTTATATAGCTTTGGGGTCAGGGAGAGAGCCCGAGGGCGCAAGCTGGGGGAAACGAGACAGGGAGACTATATGAAACGGGAACAGCTTCCGGAATGAGGAGGCTGTGCCGGGCTAAGGGAGGGCTGTGCGCTGGAATGAGGAAAGCTGCCGTGCCGTGCCGGAGGCTGTGCTCCGGCATGCCGCTATAGCCGGAATGAGAGTTGCACTGTCAGCAGTGCTGACTGACTCACAACAAGATGGTCCAATACAAAGATCTGCAGAGCGTGTGCAGACTCTTCTCCATTCCTCGACCCCCCAGCATTCTTTCAAGCAGGTTCGAGGACGAGCGACGAGCACGTACCGTATCGCATAGCTCAGCCTGAATCAGCAAGCAGATCGCTAGACAAGGGCTGTTCCGGGACTGAGGGAGGGCTATGCGCTGGAATGAGGCAAAGTGGCCGTGCCGTGCCGGAGGCTGTGCTCGGGCATGCCGCTATAGCCGGGATGAGAGTTGTGGTGTCAGCAGTGCTAACTGACTCACAATACTTAGCAGCTCCGAGCTGTCCTTCAGCAGTGCCGACTGGCTCACCACAACGAAGGGTGATGATATTAGCAGTGACTGAGCCTTCAGGGTCTTGCTCAGCTGCTGACACGCCCCGTCGTCTCGTCACTACGGAAGCACTTGACGCCAACAGTCAAAACATGGTCTTATAGTAAATGCGCAAGCTGTGGCTTGGCAAAGCGCGCTAGCTCGAAAACGGCAAGGCATTTCAGAAAGAAACCTTTTTTGGCGATGAATGGACGAGGTCACCGAAGTCAAAGGTTGGAACGTCTTTGGATACAAGAAGGAGAACCGCATAGCTACGAAAGAGCAATGACATTCCGAATTGGTGAGGACCAAGCTAATTTACCACGAATATTAGTCAAGTCCCACGCCACTGGATCTGGTCGTTCTCCCCGGTGCACCGCGAGCTCAGCTGTTGGTTCCGTTCTTGCAGCTCGGTCTTCTTCTCCGATGCGTCAGCCTCGTCGGAGAAGTGCACCAGCCCTTGAGAAAAACAATTGGCGAGAGCATAAGGCACGCGAGATGAGGTTACGCAAGTGCAGTACCACTCCGAGAATGTTGGGGCAGATGTGATGGCTAAAGTCGAAGCGAAGTAATCTCAACTGATGGACGTCAGTTGGCTACCTAGCAAAGGGCCTAGACCCGTTTTGTTCTGTCCTGCCTTCTCCCACGCGCACTCTGTACGCGACCCTACTCACACTTTCCTTCTATCATCAAACGAACGCGTGCCTGGTCATTGTGCGAGCCTCAAGCACAACGGTGGAAAAATTCGACAGATCGCCACCATTCTTTATCGAACTTCACAGAATGCCACTGCCATTATCATGTTCACAGAATGCCACTGGGGATGGAGGGCAACAGGGGTGTGGGGAATGTGGGGTTGTAGCGGGGAGGCCACGATCTGCACTAAGTCTGCCCCGGACACTGGCCAAGTGCCTGACTGAATTATTGAGCCAACACTTTTCGGTCACCGTGAAAACACCAACGTAGCTCCTCAACCAGTCGATGAACGTACTGTCACAATGGCACATTGCTATGCCCGTTTTGTCTGTTCTACAACGTTACTTAAGAGCCCAGAACCATCCGAGGGGTCTACAGTGGTGAACGGACGGGATTGAGTCATTGAGGAAAGTGGGTGACCACTGCCGCCGCATGCGGGGTGGGACACTGGTCTGATGCATTGCGGCACCTCCCATAACACTAGCCCAGTGTACTCATAAGTTGGGTACACTTTGGTAATCCTTGGTACACTTTGGTAATCCTTGGTGGAGAATACTCTTAGAGTTCTTCGACAGCGTTGATGGAAGCGGCGAAAACTGGTACTGATGTCGGTCCGGCCTCTTGTCATCGATAACCATATCTTGCGGGCCAGGCCGACCTTGACGACGTCGACGGCGTTCCAGACGCGTCCGAGTTGCTGGTGGGCCTGGCGGTGCTGCCTGCGATGCCATCAAGCGGCGTCAATCCTCGCATGACTCAGTCGAAGAAAGAACGATACTCACAGCGTCTAGGGCATGATAACCCGTCCGGCCATGACTTCGGCACTGATGAGAGCCCTCGCATCGTCTTCCGTGTATTGATGGCCACAACCGGCGGTGTGCCTAAGTCGGAAACGGTACCGACCGCCGATTGAGTGCAATGGTGCTGATGTTTCGCAGTGACTGCACTGGACTTGATCTCGGATCGCGAACCAGAGCGTTTTGAGCTGCTCCAGGGTCTGTATGTGGGCGAGAGGATCGCCTGGTGGTGGCGACGCGTCGCTGAACCAGCCGTCGTCCTCGGTGTTCCACCAAGCGCGCGGATCGTTCCAGACCGTGAGCCGGATACCGCGCCGGTCCCGCCACCCGAGAGCATTCCAGCAGTCGGTGACGACTTGCTGCTGGTGCGACGTGGGTCGTTTGGTTCCTTGGCCTCGGAGGTGGTCCTCGGCGACGGCAATCAGATTGTCGACGTTGGCGAAGTACGCCGCGGGACTGACGCTTTTCTTCCCAACTGAAGGGTGGAGGCAGGGATCTGTCTCGAAGTTCCAGTACCCTCTAAGTCCTGATGATGTTGAGCAAGCGGCTGCCCTAGCCGTCGAGTAGTGCGGCCCTTGCACGGTAGCCTCGATGCGGTATCCGCATATCTTGTCCTCTGGCAGCTGTCGCAAAGCCTCGAGCCTTGTGGAGATGCTTCTGAGCTGCGACCTTGCGACGGTCAACGAGCGGGGCTTACTGCGATTTTGTTTTGCTGAGGCAGCCTTGAGACCGTGCACAAGGGTCTGGTAGTACTTGATTCGAAGAACCTTGACCGTACCCAGCATGGTGTCCACCTCCCTCACCCAGCTGGCCTTGGTCGTGATACCTCCGTACTCCCCCTCCCCAAGGGGATGAAGGAGGGGGAAGGAATCCCACTCGGCTTGCCCCCATGGAAGGGGGCGGAACAGGTCGACGGTGTTGCTCTTCACGTTGACCCCGAAGTCGAAACGATTGCGGTCGTCGTCGCTGAGGGCTTCGAGGTCGGTGAGCTTGGCGTAGTCAGCCTTGAAGCCGTAGGCGGACAGCCGGACTTGATGGCACTCCGCCTCCTCCAACGCGTTCCCAAATACGTCCATGAGGATGTGTAGCCTGGCCTTGATGAGAGCCCGAGGATGGGCTGCCGGCAGAACGGTGTGACGGCGCAGGATGGCCCCAAAGAGGGCGTCCTTGAAGGTGGCATCAATGCGCACGTTGCCGACGGCTGTCCGAGCAACCCAAACCCAGCTAGCGAAGTCGGCATGGTCCCATTTCTCTTGTACCAGCTCGGCAGAAGAGCTCAACGTCACCAGGGTGTGTGGCCCGGCCCAACGTACTAAGTCCCGGCTCCGTAGGGTAACGCAATACGCGTCCACGTCGACAGGCCCCCGCGGCACGCCAACCGGGGTGCCTGGCCGAGCGGGCGGCTCTGGAAACGGACCGAGAGGCGGCCATGCCGTGCTGGAGGGGCTTGGGCTCGGGGTCGCGTGAGTCAGTAACTGAGGAACCAAAGCAGGCTCTGAGTTGGGACTGACAGGGTGACCGATTCCGCTGATGGTGCTGGACCGTCGGTGGATGGTGCCGGGGGTGCCGGTGCTTGGTGGCCGGCGGGGCAGGCTGGCCGGTCGATTGGGCGGGGTGGTTGGATAGATGGGGCTGAGCGGTGGGTTGGTGTTGCCGGAGGCCGGACTGACCGAGCTGGAAGACGGGTTGGTGGTGCCGGGTGTCGGGCTTGAGGGCGGATTGTCGGCTGGCGGTCCGGGCAGGCGGAATCGGCGGGCGACCTTGGTGGCAAAGGAGTGGCGAGGGAGGAGAGGTAAGGGAAGGGAAGGTAGACGAGAACTGGATTGCGGGAGCAAGGGGGGAGACAGCTGGAGGAGGGCCTCCTTATATACCTTCGAGGGGGGTGCTAGGGAGGTGTGGCAAGAAGTGGCAAGAAGGTTCGAGGAGGTTCCAGGAGGTTCGATATGGCGTGATCGATGACGTCATATGACGTCATGATGACGTCATAGCAGATCTGGACGAGTCCGGCGATGACGTCATAGTGACGTCATACCAGATCGGGGATGACGTCATCGGCAATCGGGGGGTGACGTCATAATGGCGGGCGCGTTGGCGGGGCTGGAAGGTCGATGGTGCGGTCGGACCGTGTTGATGGGCGGGTTGGCGAGGCCGAGGGGTCGATGGCGTCGAGGGAGGGGCCGGAGCGGGCGGAAGGTGCTGATGGGCGGGTTGCTGGGGCTTGGGCGCGAGGTGGTGGTGTTGGAGGGCGGGTGGAGGGGTCGGAAGGTGCTGGAGGGCGCGTGGATGTTGACGAGGGGCGCGTTGAGGGGTCGGAAGCTGCTGACGGGGGCGGCGCTGGTGCCGGTAGGCGGGCCGGCGAGGTCGGGGGGCGGGGCGGTGCTGGTGGAGGGGGCGGACGTAGTCTTGACGAGGCTTGGTGACTTGGGCGACATCTTGGGTGGAATGTTGACCTTGACCGCGACGTGCCGTATCGACCGTAAGATGACCTGTAGCATAAGGAGGAGAGAGGCAGGAGCAACAGGGAGAGGAAAGGCAGAGGGGCAACCTAAGCAGGGGACTGAGAGAGGGAGAAGGGAGGAAGGGTCAGCACGTACGCGACAACGGGGAGCCCGACGACCCAGACCCGAGGAGGAGCAAGACGAGCGAGCAAGCGCGCGAGGATGTGACTGAGAAGATGCGCATAGAAGGGTGAGGGAGATGTCAGTGAGCTGTGCGTGATGCTGATGGGGTCGGGCTACTCACCAAGATGTGTTGATGCTGTTGGGGTGGTGGTGGTGTGGTGGTGGTGGTGGGCGAGGTCCAGCTGCTGCGCGGTGGTGGGTGGGCCACGTCAGCGGGTCGAGACTGGTGACCCTGAGACTGGTGACCCTGAGACCATGTGGGGTAGCCAAGTCGGTAGCCCGATCAGCCACTAGAGACCTTTCGCAAATCGCCGCGGCGAGCGTTAAGCCGCCGATCTGGCCGCGTGAACGCTACGGCACAAATCCGGTTGCCGCCTCACTCACATCGCGGCATGTCCCTCACAGCGTATGCCGCACCTGGCGGGCAACTTATGCACCATGAAAGCTCTATCTGCCACGCGTCTTGATTTTTGAAAGACCAACACCGTGAGGATCTGACCACCTTTCACCCTTCCACCATCCCATGCTCACATATGCTGACCCAGCATGGCTACCGATGCTCCAAACCCCTTCGGGCTTATGCCTCCTCCTCCCTTCTTCTCCGCTTCCGCTCCGCAGCCGCAATCGATCATCACTCCGCTTCCAACTCCGTCTGAGCGTGCGACCTCAGCACCCAGCACGCCAGAGAGTCAGACTTCGCAAGACAACAGCCGCGGACCCCTCGACATCATCGAAGACGAGCTGGTCGCCAACGCGCTTGGCGGGCTGGACGGATACGGCGACGAGGAGGCGGAAACCCAAGCTAGCATCGTCGATCAAGTCTTCAAGGACGCGGACGAGGCATCTCGGCAGGAAGAAGACGCGGAGCGCCGCGGCGGCCGCAAGGAAGGCTCGCTGCAGTGGAACGGGCCAGAGATACGCGCCCTCATCACAGCAATGCATTCGCATGATGTGTTCGATCCCCAGCTATCTGTGGATCAGCGGAGCCAAAAGTGGCTGGATGCGGTGGACGAACTCAACAAGTGGAATTCAAGCCATCCTCGCAAGGACAAGCGGGTGCCGACGCGGACGGTCGAGGCATGCGACACCAAATGGCGCCGAACCATGTACAAGGCGCTTCAGAAGGGTGCGACGGCCTCACAGATCGCCAGTGGATCGGCGGAGGATGACCCAGCAATTATGAAGTACTTGGAGCAGCTACGCGAGCAGTGGGAGCAATATGTGCGAGACGAGAACACCAAGCGCGCCGCAAAGCGCAAGGCCAAGAACCCCGACCAAGCTCGCCCACTCGACGCGCGCGATCGGGCTACCAGCGCCCTCGAGGACGAGGTGGCCGGCGCGAGTGGCCGCCGGGCCGGCAAGCGCCTGCGCGACGCGCCGGGTGACGAGGACGACGACGACGACGACGACGACGCGATCAAGACACCCCGCCGCCAGCGCGCCCGCCGCTCCGACACGGCCGCGGCGGAGCTGACGGCCGCCATTGCCGGCATGGCGAGCCGTCAGCTCGAGGCGGAGCAAGAGCGCCTCCAGCAGCAGCAGCAGCAGCATGAAGAGCTGCCGCGGCAGGCGGAGCGCGCGCGCGAGGCCGACAAGGCCAAGCACAAGGACCAGCTGGCGCGCGAAGATCGCCGACTGGACCTCCAAGAGCGCCAGCTGGTCCTCGAGGGGCGGCGCGAAGAGCGCGTGGTCGCAGTCGAGACCAAGCTTGACCAGCTCTTCTCCTTCCTCAAGGAGAAGCTGGGCTAGCTGGACTCGACATCGGTCACGCGCTCGTCGCGTTGTCGCGTTCTTACCATGTTCCTCATCCTCTTCTTCTTTTCCTTCCAGATGCGCAATCTCAGCTGGTGCACGATAAGTGTGTGAAGTCTGAGCAGGCCTAGAGAAGTACAAAGTATTCGGGCAGCGAGGGGGTGGTGCAATCGAATGTCTGACTTGTCTGATTGCCTGCCACACAGCTCAATGCATTCCGGAGCAGCACCGCGACCAGGTACTGCTCCGGAAGGTCGCTCAGCAGCATGCGCTGCGCGCGCTTGACGTCGAGCCGAGGGAAGAGAGTGGGCACGCTGCCTATGGCCCACTCGACCGCAATGCGAACCCTTGACATGCGTAGATTGAAGCCTTGTTGAGCCGCTGTGAGAAAGAGACCCTTGTGAGGAACGACGAGGTGCCCGTATGCCGCGTAGCCCTTGTCTCCGAACAGCAGCATGTCATTGCCCGAGTCGTCGTGGGAATGCGCGTTGAGCCAGCCGTGCAAGCCGCTGTCCCGCAGCAGGTATGCGTCGTTCCTCCGAGCTGACACCGGTCCGTACACCCACATCATCCCATCAGGAGCAATGACGAACTGATATTTGTAGCCGTGATGTCGCTTGTGACCGCTGTAGTACTCGCGCTGACCCCGTGTGGGCCTTGACGTGGCTCTGACTGTGCCGTCGATGAAGCCCCAGAGGTCGGCGAGGGGGCATTGTTGTTCCGCAATCGCATTTGCATAGCGTCGAAGTCGTTCCGGGGCCAGCAGCGTGTCATGCGCGCGTCTGATGTCGAGAAGATGTATCCATTTTGTGTGTATCTCGTTGGAGACAGCGGCACAGAGTCGTGAACACGCCGCTTCAGACCGACCAAAGGCGCGAGAGAGCGAAGGTAGACGTGCACCGCCGAGGTAGGCGAGCAGCAACAACAAACCGCACCGAGAGCTGATAGTGTCGCGTTCGTCACTCGTTATCACACTTGGAAGCCGTAGCGCAGCATGTATGGCGATAAATTCGCGTGGTGTGAGGCGGAAGAAGCAGCTGAAGTCGTTATACTGGAGCAGTTGGGCGAACGTAGGTCGAGGCGGCAGAGGACGAGCGGCGGCACGGAGGGGGGCGACAACGAGGGCGGCAGCAGCAGCGGAGAGGACCAGAAGCGTGTTCATGCTGCATCTGGTGCAGAAAGGCAAGGATAAGGGGTCAGTGACGCGTCTGATATGCGTAGGAGGGGGTAAGGAGGGCTAAGGACCCACCTAAGGACCCAAACGGGCCACCACGGACACGGAAAGGACGCGCGGCACGACCAGACCACCAAAGAGACGCGCCAGCAGGCGCGGAGGGAGCGCGCGAGGGGCGCGCGAGGGCCGAAGCGCAGGGAGACGGCAGGGGACAACACCAGGTCGGTAGTGGTGATGACCTGTCAGGATGGGAGGGGGAAGGAAGCAAAGGTAGGGGCAAGAGAAGGAAAGAAAAGGTGTCAGCAGGTGCGCATGGGCTGTGGGGTAGAGAGCTACTCACCACAGCTGCTGTTCTTGTCCTTCGGGCGTTGTGGTGGTGGTGGTGGTGAGGTGGTGGATGGAAAAGGGGGAGCAGGAAGGAGCAGCAGCTGGTGGTGAGACGCGGTCATGTAACTTCTCACGCGTAACGCGTCTCGCGTTTATTTAGTCATGCTCAGGGTCACAAGTCAGCGAAAGCAGTCTAGCACACCTGGTACCCAGACGATCGAGAGTCTAAACTGGGTCTGGCAGACCGCTCCCGGCCTACTGCGAAAGATCCCTACTATGGCAGCCATGTGGTGGTGATCGGGCCGCGATCCAAAAAAATAAATAAGCAAAACAAGCCCGCACGTCTTGCGTGTATGTCCTGGCTCCCTGCAGATGCTACAGAGGGAGCCTTGACCCTCGCTCTCTGGCCGAGCGCCCTTCTTCATCCGCTTCTTGCGCAATCGACCTTTTTGTTGAGAAAGTGGGGGCGCTATGATAAGAGCGTTGTTGCAGTGGAAGATGGCCGCCAGAAGCAGCACAATCTTGAGCTTACCCTTCAAGAATGTCCCATTCAGAGCGACGAGGGGCGGACACGACTCGAAGGCGGTACGGACAGCAGCCGGCGCCACAAAACAACGGTCAAACGTGCGCGGCGCTCCGTCCTCCGCAGGTGCCGGCTCCATGACGACAATGTTGCGTCCGGCAGCGTCCAGCAGCTTGGCGAGGTGTGCTGGAAGCTTTTGCGCCCGAGCACGGACCACCGAGCAGGGTGCGCTTGGCCTTGTGGATGGCAGCGTGGGTAGGAGTGATCTTCAATTTTTTTGTTGCAGCACGTCTGCAATCTCTTTGGCGCTGATGTCGGGTTTCACAGTCATATGTTCCCCGATTGCCCTGAGGAGGAACGAGTTTTGCGCGTACGGGGACCGGAAGGGCACAAGCGACCCAGCGCAGGACTGAACGTCGAGTGAACGTCGATATCGTCCAAGACGCCGAGCTTGACCAGCATGCCGCTGCCCATCCACGCGCTTGGCGTCGCTCTTGCTGACGCCAGGACAGAAGTTGTGCTGGATGCCGAGCTCGGTGATGGCATGCTGCGCGTCGTCGAAGGAGGTGAATATATCGCCCTTCTGGGGCGGCGGCATGATGTCTTCGTTGATGGATGGAAGGTCTTGTCTTTTTCGACTGGCTGAGTGATGCGGTGAGGATGATGGTGAGCTCGACGCGTTGCGTTCTGATTCATGATAACATTTTGTAGGCAGAGTGGCATTCTGTCAGACTAAATGACGATCAGTGGCAGTATGTCAAATATTTCCACAACGGTGAGTAGGCGCGCAACTGGGTCTTAGATCTGCTGCCAACAGCACAGTTGACAAGGTGCAGGTTGCGCCAAGTTCAGCGAGCCACTGCCACAACAGCGTTATGAAAACAGTGACAACGAGAACGTGGGCAGCAGCCCGACAGCAAGAGCAGAAATACCGAAAGGGTGTATCCTTGCCATCTTTGTTTACCTTACCTGGTTAGCACCTTGTCATGTGAGGCTGTACTATGCAACCTTGCCAACTGCACAAGGGTTTGGCTGCTTTTGCCAGTTTTCATTATTCGATCCCTTCCACAGCAATTCACGCATCATATTGTTGTAGTGTGCGCTCCAGCGCATATGTTATGTCACTACGAGCCTGGTCATTGTATGAGGTACACCTACATCTCATGAATCACCATCAACACTCAGCAGTATGGCAAGCCAAAGTGGTCACCTTTTCACCCGACACTTTGATTCGACCCCTGCTTCACCATCACCACCACCACCACCACGGCACCACCCTATCCACAGCTCGTCCTCTCTATCCACATCCCACAGGCAGCAACGTTACAACGTCAAGCGACTTCCTTCTCAGTCTCGGTACTGGAAAAGCGTTCTATTCTGTCATGGTTCGGTTTTTCGGCAAACCCACCACAAAATGAGTCTTGAGAAAACGAGTCTCATTTCAGCCACAACATGCCATAAGGTTACAGTTCGAGAGCACATGCCACATTTCTATGGAACGCCGTTGGCGGCAGGCTTGTGAATGGTGGAAACTCGGAATCAGGGTTTCAGAATTCGAGCTGCTCCATTGACCGCGCACGTCCATCACCATATCATCAACTCACAAGCTCGACTCAACCATCACGAGATCACCATCGCCGTTACCACCAACACGTTCTAGCAAGCAGAAGCCGGTGTCAAGGTCGTTGCTCTGGCAAACTGCGCGTTGGCGGTACGTCGACGCCGATGCCGATGGCAGCTTGTGAGTGACTTGAGCAGCCGTAACGTCGCCCAAAAGTACTGAAGTATGCTCTTTGGCCAACAGCAGCTCTCAGAGACGCGTTCGCCGCCGAGTTCAACTCGCTACTGTCCGCAGAGCTGGACGTGCTGTGCGCCAGCGTCGAGCGCTTCCTCGAGGATCCTGGCGGCGATGCACGTCAAGCGTCCATACACCTCCTGTGTATTCAAGAAGGACCGGAGCAGATCCGCGGCTTCGCCGATCTCCAACTTCCTCGAGAACATGACCTGGCCGTACGTCGGCTGGTTGCACTCCAAGGGCGCGTTGAGGAGCTGGAGTCACAGCTCTCGGTGCAGAGCCAGCCTCGGTCCTGGTTCGAGGGAGAACGCGGAGCATGGACGCTCGATATCAACCTCGACCTGCTCATAGAGCTCACCGAACTGCGATTCACCGACAACGAGATTGCAATCTTCCTGAACTGCTCAAGAAGGACAGTCCAGAGACGGCGCGCACTGCTTGGCCTGGAGAAGAGGACCCAGACCCTAGTAACACACGAGGAATTGTGCGATGTGAGTGTTGGCATTTTCTCTCTCTCTCTGCTGCGACAGTCTCTAAATTTCTCTGACACTCCCAGATCGTGCGTCAAGTGCGGATGGTTGGCGGCGGTCACGAAGGCGAGCGTGCCGCGAAGGGTGCGCTTCGCAGCCAGAACGTGCACGTCAGCCGGGCCCGTCTCCGGTTGGCCGTTCGAGAGACGGACCCATTCGCCCAGCTGGCTTCGCGTCGCCGTCCAGTGCAGAGGCGCACCTACAAAGTGCCATTTGTCAACTCGCTCTGGCATCTGGACGGCAACCACAAGCTCATTCGGTACCGTATTGTTGTGCACGCCGCCATCGACGGCAAAAGTCGCGTGTGTACCTTTGTACAAGCCAGTTCCAACAATCTCGCTTAAACAGTCGGCCAAGCTTTTGCGTCGGCGACCGCGGAATGGGGTTGGCCGAGTAGAGTACGGGCCGACTACGGTGGTGAGAATCTGGTTGTCAAGGCAATGATGGAGGAGCGCAGAGGTGAGCACTTAGTACTGCTAGTCGCTTGCATCAACTTGCCTAACATAGATCGAGCTTCTGCAGGCCACGGCCGGGGCTCCTTCATCCAAGGGACCTCAGTGCACAATCAACGGATTGAGCGGCTGTGGGTGGACATGCGCAACTGGGCTACGGGAAAGTACGAGGTGGAGGTCAAAAGTGTTTGAACGCCAGATTGTGCAGCAGCTCAAAGTCCATCCGTAATGCATACCTCAACATTGTAACCTTGCCATGCCCTATCCATCCTTACTTTTACACCAAAATGACAACACGATCACCTTCCAAGACCCCTCTCACGCCCTCCAAGCGGGGTCGCCTGATGCAGCTGGTCGATTTAGGCATGAGCTATAGGAAGATTGCGGCACTCATAGGGTGCTCGCTCGGTACGGTCGCCTACACCGCCAAGCGCTTTCGCACGTTCAAGTCTCACTACACCCGGCCTCGCAGTGGACGGCCACGCAGCTACACGGCCCGGGAGCAGCGCATGGTGCTGCGCGCGGTGCTTCTCCTTCGCTGGAAGAGCTGGAGAGGCGTTAGCGATTATCTGAAACAAAGCGGTCTCAACATCTCACCCATTACGGTTAGGCGCATCGCGCACCGGAGCGGCATACGGCGCTACGTGGCCCGGCCGCGTCCCGCCCTGAGCTCTGCCGCTGTCAAGAAGCGCAAAGAGTGGGCCAAGGCCAACAAGAACACCGACTGGCGCCGCATCGTGTTCACCGACGAATGCTCGCTGGACACCTCAAATTTACGCCTCAAGCCCTATGTCAGCCGGCGCCGCAGCACTGCGGAGCTGCCTCAGAACACTGCGCGGGGCTTTAGAGGGGTGCGCAGGACTGTTATGGTATGGGCGGCAATAGCCTGGGGCAAGAAGTCCCAATTGATTCGAGTGAGTGGTACAGGCGCAGCCCGAGTCGACTCGCGTCGGTACATAGAGGAAGTCCTCAATCCCGTTTTGCGGCCCTTCGTGCTCGAGCTGGAGCTCGAGCACGCTGTCCCGTACCGCGTGGTTGAAGACAATGCTGCTATTCACAACTCTCGGCTCACAAGCGCCGCTAGAACGGCAGCAGGTATAGTGAGGCAAGACCATCCTCCACTTTCACCCGACCTCAACCCCATAGAAAAGGTCTGGCGCCTCTTCAAGTCCCGCCTGCGCAAGCGGAACCTGTCGGGCGCGAGCATGGAGACCCTTTGGAGGGCGGCTCAAGAGGAATGGGACGCTATCGAGCCCTGGATGGTTAACAAGTATATTGATGACATGCCCAGGCGCGTTGAGCTGGTGCGCAAGCGCTTGGGCCAGTTCACCGAGTGACCCTGGACAATCACAACCTTCTTTAGCTCTTCTCCAACTTCCACTGATGCATGAAGAATGATATACTTTGAAGAAGTTGGAGTTGCATAGGAGGGAATGTATTGAGGGCAGGCATCGGGGGGTTTTCGTTCGAGGTGGTGTTCAAACACTTTTGACCTCCACCTCGTACAAGCAAGTCTTCGAGCGCATGGAGGCGGCGGAGATTCTAGATGTGGACAACCCTGTCCATGTGTGGGTTCTACACTTTGTCTTCCATCCTCAGCTCAACGACGCCTTGCGGCACTTTCAAGAAAAGTGGAACGCTCATCCATTGCGGACGCCCGGTCTGGGCAACAAGAGCCCGCGACAGCTCTTCGCGAAAGGTGAGACAATGACGCTTCCTTCTGGTTTGACTGATGGCCCTGACCCAAACTGCCCTTCACAGGCTTGCTGGAAGCAAGAGCTGCTGGGTGGGCCATCATGGATGGGAGGTTTACCACAGAATGGTACAACGAAGAACTGCTTACCACAGAATGGTACGTCTCTTATCTTACCACGGCAGGGTATGGCACCTGGCACCGTCGCGTCCAAACGCGTCAACAGTCAACACGTCTGAACGCGTCAACATCCACATCACCATTATCTACGACCACGACCACCAACAACTTCTTCTTACCACAACTACAACATCCGCTCCATCACGGCAAACATATAGGTACGCGATGCTGAAACTATGTATCCACTTCCATGCGTGATGGGCGCTCACCTCGTCGCTTGTCACCTCTTTCTCCCTCAGGCCACAGCTGCTGCACAATTGCCCTCGTCGCGTCGTTGCGTCGTCGTGGTCGCGCCCGTCGCGCGCGCCCCGTGCTCGCCTACCTGCGCGTGCGCGCTCGTGCGCGCTCGTCTTGCATCCGCCTCGCTGTCGACGTCAACGTCAAACCGTCGCCGCGTCACTGCCTGCCGCCCGGCTCCCTTCGGCCACTGCTCGGTACCACGCTCGTGCCTCGCCATCCATCACAAGTCATCCGTCGGCGCAGCGCGCTGGGCGTTTGCTCGGGCTTGAAACTTGTTGTTAGCCTTGAGCCAGCTCGCAAGCGTGGTCTTGCTCAGAGGTGCGTCATCCCGCTCTCATACGTGACCGCTTCAATATCAATGCGCTGACTGACTGCATCCGTGGCACACATACACAGATCATCATCAGGCCAGTTATATGCAAGACGTTGCAAAGATATGCCGCCCGTCCGATCCGCCCGTGCCGCGCTTGCGCTCGGGGCCAAGTACCCGACTATGCAAAAGTTCAAGGACGCCGTCACCGACTTCGCACTGAAGCACCATTTCCCGTACAAATGGGCCGCTCTCAAGACCGAGTATGCCATTGCGGTTTGCCAACGCGAGAAGAGTTGCGCATTCCGCGTTCGCGCTCGGTACGACAAGGACAACGAGAACTACGTCGTCTCGGTCTTCAATGAGGGCCATGTGTGCTTCGGACAGGTGGATCCCAAGCGCGCCAAGCATGGCGGGCACAAGTATCTCGTCGAGTTGGTGAGTGCTACGTCATTGTCATCTGTGCCGGGCCGCAGAGCTGACCACACCTTGATTTTGGAATGCAGATTGGGCAGAGCATGAGCGTGGATCATTCGACCAAGGACGCGCAGATCCAAGCACAGCTCAAGCAGCAATACGGCATTGTCGTCCCCCAGCAGTCCGTGAACAAGGCGCGTCTTGCAATCCTGGGGTCGCGAGTCGAGGATCAGCTCGCCGAGTTCAGACAGATCGAGGCCTGGCTTGAACGCGTCAAGGAGGGCGACCCGGATGCAAGGGTTGAACACGTCACCCATGGCGAACACTTCGCCGGCGCGTTTGTATGTTCAGGCGCGGCACGTCAAGCGTGGCCGTGGTGCAAGCCCTTCTTCGCCGTTGACGGTACTTGGACCAAGAACAAGCACGGCATGGTCCTCTTGCTCGCCGCAACCATGGACGCTGACGACAACCTCATCATCCTCGGCTGGGCCATCGTCCAGAGCGAAACGCACGCCAGCTGGGAGTGGTTCTTGCGCACGCTGCTTGCCGCCTTTCCGACAGTTGGCGCGGCCACGACAACCATCGTCTCAGATCGACAAAAGGGACTGCTCAGCGCCATCAAGACCGTTCTTCCCAGCACTATCGAGGCCTATTGTTGCTGGCACCTCGCCGACAATGTCAAAAAGCGATACGGAGCCGCTGCTCAGAAGAAGTTCTGGCGTGTCGTCTACGCCGCGAGCGCGCCGCTCTTCAACAGCGCGATGGAGCAAATGCGCGAGCTCAACAAGGACGCGGCAGAGTACTTACGCGATAGCGCCGACGGTGGCATCCCACACAAGTACTGGGCATGCTATGCGTTCCCTGGCCGTCGCTTCGACCACGTTACATCAAATCTCAGCGAGATAGCGAACTCGGCTTTGCGGCTACATCGAGAGCTGCCCCCTCTTCAGTTGCTCGCCGGCGTGTACAACTATCAAATGGGGATGTTCCACAAGCGCAAGACTCAAGCCGATGGGTGGAAGCAAGTCCTCGCCCCCCATCCCCACAGCCTCTTCGTCGAAGCCTTGGTACAGGCCCGCAAGATGAACTGCACCCCCGCCAGTGAGTGGACCGGCTTGGTGGTCAGCACCTCGGGACGACAGCACAACGTCAAGCTGGCGGAAGACTACCTGACTGGGGCCAGCGTGAGCCAGTGCAGCTGTGGCGTGCCGCAGTGGATGTTGCTGCCTTGTCCGCATCTCTGCGCCTTGGCTATGGCCGTCAAGAAGCCGCCTGTTCTGTTTGCGCACAAGTACTGGTCAACTGAAGGATGGCGCAAGACATATCTCAAGTCGTACGCGGTGGCCGAGGTCAACGCACTGGAGTCCAACACGCTCAACGCTCCCGAGGGAAGCAATCGCGCGAAAAAGGGCCGACCGCAGAAGCAGCGACGCGAGTCAGGTCAAGCGCGGAGCAGCTCGTCATCGCAGAGTGCGAATGCCTGCACGAAGTGCGGTGACACCGATCACAATGCCAGACAGTGCCGCACCTCGCACAGTGAAGGTCATAGCTAAGGCCTAACGCTGCTAGATTCTACACTCTCCTGTCTACATGAATCCATTCAAACTGTCATGATCCCTCCTCGTCGTGACGGTCATGTCCTTGATCTGATGGATGGTGATGGTCGTCCATACACACGCGCCCGACGGTCGACCCTTCCTGTGGTAAGATAGTAGCCGTACCATGCTGTGGTGGTTGCAATCTATCGACCCATCCTGTGGTAAACCTCTCATGGATGGCGATGAAGAGACCGTAGGATTGGGCTCGACCCTCAACGATTTCACCACGTACGGCAACGCAGACGACGAATGGCCGGATCGGATTCCAGACCCGCGCGATCCATACATCCACATTCCTGCTTTGGACAACGAGATACCCGCCATCCTGCTCGACCGCACCGTGCAGTCGGAGCTGCGCGTGCGCGTGGATAGCTTGTGGCCTCCTCCGGCTGATCTGGGCGTCGAAGCATATCGAAATGCCCTCGTGATGGTGTCCGAACTCCTACAAGCTTGTGGTACTTCTTCCTGACAGTCTTCGTATCCAATCCCAACACATGTCAATCAATCGATCACATTGTCAAAGAGTCTGAATCAGAAGGAAGAAGGAGAGAAGAGGTCGAGTTCGGGCTAGTCGTCTCCGGGCGCGGGCAAAGTCCGGACCTCATCCTCCTCAGACGTCGGCTGGACGAATTCGCTGCTGACGACCTTGGTCTTCTTGACGGGCGGCGCCAGCGCAGGCTCGGGAGTGGGGGCCTTTCTCTTCTTGCCCTCCGCCTTGCTGGACGGCGGCGAAGTCTCCCAGAAAGGCGCTTGATCGTTCGGCACTCCAAGCAGCGCCAGCGACCCTTGGGCTTTTTGTTGATGCCAGCGCAGGCGAAGTGGAACCAGCGCACAGTGGGGCATGCTTCGCATTGGATCATCTTGTCCTCGTCGCCGACGACGTCGCCGTCACCATCTGTGATGCAACGGAAGCACGCAGATGGTGGGCTACTCCCGTGTTCCTCGTCGCTGATGACGATAGGGTTCTTCCTTGTCTCCTCTTCAAGACGCCAAAGCGTCTCCTTCCGCTCCTTGTCCTTCCTCATCCGCTCCGCTCTTTTTTGCTGCTTTCGCTCCTTTTTCTCCTTCTTGCTCTCGAGCCATGAGCGCGCCCCAGGGTCAAAGCCCTTGAGAACCAACGGGAAGTCATCGAGCTGCGCATGCAGAAGGGTTATACGTCAGCCAACCACCGCGTCTGAGAAAGTCAAGGGCAAACTGACCTCGACCCGAGGCGTCTTTTCACCGAACGGGTCTGTGCTGTTGGTCTCGAAGCTGCGCGGAGAGAAGTCCTGGAAGTAACAGACGCAGAGGCAGGTCAACCACTAGGCGGGCAATTGTTGCGATCTGGGCTTTGGCACTTACCTGGCGAGGACACCGTGGTAAGTGTAATCCTTCCGCGATTTCTGTCTTCGGGAACCACGAAAGGCAGTGATGGCAAAGCGCGCTGTCGTCGTTGGGCGGGTAAAAGTGGTTGAGACGGTAGTAACCTCCGCTAAAGGGCGACGGCGGACTGGGAATGCGTATTCCTGTCTTGCTTGCCGTCTTACTTGCCGTCCCTGTCCGATCACTCATCGTGGCGGACGTGTCGAAGGGATCGCGCCGCACGTCGGATGTGTCATGGGCATTCTCAAAGGGTGAAAAGTCCCTGGCGGAGGAGGTGTCGCACCGTTCTTGATCTTCTTCGTCCAGGTAGCCCGTCTTCTCGTGGACGAGATGATGAAAGTCGTGGTCGGGGTCGTTGCGCGTCGTTACGATGACACACCGATACTTGGTATAGTAGTCTTCGAAGACAGTGCGGTCGACCTTGTCCGCCGCTATGGGCAGAGGCACGAGTCTTTGGCTGTCGATGAACGAAGCGTATCTGGGCGATGGGATTGGGACATGCGAACATCAGCACAGCACGGAGCTAGAGCATGAAGCGAGCAGGGTATGTCTGTCTGACGACTGATTACTTACTCGATGCCATAGAAGTCCAAATCAACTGGCACTGCCTGCTTCCTGAACGCTTCCTTGATGACCGCCGCGATCGCGTCCGGTGTGCCGGGTTCCTTGGGAATGCGAACCTTGACGCGACATCCCCTCTTGCTGATCCGCTCTTGCATGACGGGGTCGCTGAGATTGACCTTCTTGTAGAATGGCTGCACAGGGAGGAAGATGATCTGGGAAGACAAGCAAACAGTCAGCGGGCGTGTTAGCTGGGGGTATGGGCGGTTGTCTACTGACCTCATCTTTGTACAGCTTCAAGTACTTGATGGGCCCAGCGTTCTTGCTCTGCCGGGGATCCGTAGCTGCTGATCGCTGCTGTGCCGCCATCGCCAGCGAGGCAGGAAAAAGCGGCCGAACGCTGCTGCTTGATCCGGCAACGCCGGACGTGACACTCTTGCCAGTGCCAGGGTTCGCAGGGCGGGATGAGCTGCTACCCGCCGTAGCGCTCGCCGACGCAGGCGTCACGCGTGGTCCCCAGAGGGCTGCGAGCGTGGCAGCCGTTGGAGCTCCCTCTGGCACAGCTGCTGCTCCTCCTGCCAGTGTGAGAGCGGCCTGGATGTGCGCGGCGTTGCTCTTGATGAAGCCGAAGAAAAGACGTCCAAGCTGGGCCTGTTCATGAAGAATTGGATGAGCACGACGCGCAGACGCGCTGACCTGACTCTAGTGCTCACCATCGAGGCCGCAGTGTCGGCATCGGTCCCCGAACCGTTTGATGGGTTCATGACGAGGGAACAGTCGTTGAAGGGCAGTAGTTGTAGGAGGAAGGCGTAGGAGGCTGGAGGGGCGCTGAGGGTAGCATGAACGCGTCAGAACGGGCCCAATTCATACCTACAACATCGATCTCACCCTCAGCACCTGGTGACCTGGTCTGACTCGACCTGGACGTACGAGTAGACCTCGACGACGCCGGCGTAGGGCTGCGCGCCTTCAGCCCAACCGCCGTCGAGATTGGATCTGTGACCGAACAAAGTACATCCTTCATCCTGCAGAGCTCTTTGTCGCGACGAGAATGTACTCACATTGAGTTGCTGCTGTCATGATGGTGTGTCGTGAGATGGTCGGCTGAGGGTTGGTTGAGGTTGGTTGTTGTAGTTGTTGTTGTTCAAGTCAATCTCGACGCGTCAGCCCATCCGGGTCTTGAATTCTGAAATCCTGATTCCGAGTTTCCACCATTCACAAGCCTGGCGCCAACGGCGTTCCATACATTTCCATCTCGGCAATTCGGTGATTTCAAACCATTCACCCTCAATTCACGGCTGCGCTTGCTGCGCGACTAAACTTCCCACCCCTTTTCTCCGCTTTGTTTTGCTTGCTTCGCACCTCGATTAGTTCGACGCGTGGCACTAGCGCGCGCGCCCCAGATGGCTCGCTGACGCGCCCTCTGACACAGTGCGCTGTGCTCAGCTCGCTGCTCCTCCTCCTTCGCCTTGCCAGCAGCAGCTGACCGCTTTCTCCCCTCTTCCAGACCTCAAGGTCAAGGCGCACTTCACCACTGTCAGATCTTTTCAATGCCCCAGCTGAAAATGTACTTATAGCAGCAGCGCGTTACCGCTCTTCCCTTTCAGCTTTGCCCTTACCACCACCACCACCCAGCACCTCGATCCCTCCCTCCCTCCCCCTCCTCCTCTCTTCCCAGTCTCTTTCCGTCTTCTGCCGCTTTGAAAGCAATGTTTCAGTGATTACCTTCTCCTCTTCGTCGTTCTCTTCTGATGCTGACGCGCTACTCTATTCACAGTTCACGACACCAAGATGCCCGTGCAGCATTCGCAAGCCCAGCTGGAGGTTATCGTCAAGGCTCTCCAGGAAGATGTTCAACGCCGGATCTTCGAGCACGAGAGGGTCAAGTATGAGCTGAATCATCTGAAGGAACGTCATCACCGCAGGGGCAGAGCTCGCAGTCGCCTGAACAGGTGAGTGCTCTTCTCTCTCAGATCTCACGCGCGCTGACCCCTCGCACCTCCAGGGCCGTTGCAAAGCTCAAGGCGAAGAAGAAAGCAGCGGTGGCGGAAAGGGACAAGCTCGCCCATAAACTTGAACAGGCGATGGCCGAGAACGCTGTGCTTAGGCACGAGGTTGGCGCACTCAAGACGGAGAAGGACGCGCTCAAGGCAAACCTCGACCAACGGGACGCCTACTTGGAGCACCTCAAGAACGCTGAACTCAAGCGCCTCAAGGGCTGGCTCAAGACCACCCTCGACTAGCGCTCTGCGCCTTACCAGGCCTCTTTAGATCCCTCTCCTCTTGTTCTTCCTGATCCTCTGCGCTGGTCGCAATCACTCACAGAGACATTCAGTCGCGAGCATTGCGAAAGAACGAGCATAGCTCCCGCAGGTACCAGGAGGTGGCTGAAGGTTGCGCCCCTGGGAGCTCGCGCGCCCCGCAGGAGCAGCCGCAGCCGCAGCCGCAATCCGCGCAGCGGCATGCTCCCTGACGAGCGCCGCAAATGCAGCCAGCATGAGCGGCGCATCGTTTCGTGTTTACATAACATAAGAGAGCCGTCGCGGTTGTCAGCGCGAGCGGCTCAGGCGGAGACGGGTGGGTGCGAAGATGGGGCTGAGGGAGCGGAGGGGGGAAGGGAAGGACTCACCGGCACTAAAGAATCGGAATCGCTCCCCGTCGCCGTCCCAGTGCTCCAGCCACCCCGCGCTAAGCGCCAGGCCTTGGACGCCGTCCATCTTGAACTGAAGCTTCGCCTGGTCGCGCTCTTGGCGAAGGAGGGCGGCCGCGTGCTCCGCGCGCTCGTTGCGCGCGCGTTGAAGCTGGAGCCGTGGCAGTGTCTGCCTCTGTTGGGCGGGTATTGAGGGGATGATAGTTTGGAAGGACGGCGAGGTCAACGATGTGCACCGACTCGGGCCGATAGAACTCCTCCCGTGAATATTGCGCCGTCGTCGTCGTGGTGATACTTGCCCGAGACCAGTATCTACGCGAGACCTTCCATTCCGCGTCCCGCTCGGGGGAGAACCAGGGGGAGAGCGGGTGGGAGAGGTTGTAATCTCGCCATTGGATGCCCATATCTTCGGGGAAGCCAACGTCTGCCCAAGCACAGGGAGGGAGGGGGGTCAGTCAACTTCTGCGTGCTCTATAATATGCCATGCGCGTACTGACCGTGCTCCATGTGATTGAGGAGGAGGAAGACGGGACGGTCGCGCTTGAGGCGGTTGACAGCGCGGTTGAACATCTCAACAACATTGACCTGAGCATCCTCAGACCCCGGGTCGGTCACACCGCGGGCTCGGAAGGACCCGCAGCCCATCATAGGTAGGATACGCGTCGCGTCATATTCGCATTACGAGTCGACGTGCTACGTCACCTCCCTCGTGGAGATTCTGTTCATCACTTACGTACAGGTCCAGACACGCTGGGACGCCCTCTAGCCCCGTATCAACGCGAAGGGTGGAGTGAGAACGCTGACTTAACTTTTAAAAGCTCACAGGTTATCAAAGACAAGGTGGACGCAACCCTTGGACCCGTCCTGCACTTCCTCCGGGAGGAGATGCAGGGGTTTAGGGTCGGCGAGCACGCAAACTGGTGGAGGAGCACTTGTACAGTCCACCCTGTCTAACCTGATAGCCCGTAAGCCGATATCCTGGTTAACTCGGTAGGATTGTGCTGGTCCGCAGTTGGGCGTATGAAAATATCGGTATTCCTGCCTGACCTGTTATCCCATACGACTTCGCCCCCGTATTGGCTTACGGAGGTCAATTTGAACTCTGAAAGTGCCGCAACAAGCCACATTTCATGACGGGGCAGCATTTCAGAACACCTAATGTTCTCTCCCCTTGGCTCCAGCATGCATTTTTGAGCACCGTCAGCTGCCTGGTGCTGCTACAGTGCCGTTTCCATCCTCAATGTACTGACATTCACTTACACTGCCTGGCTTCTCATAGTGATCACGCCCATGATTATGGTCGCTGTGCCTGGAGCCAACCCTATCGGCTTAGCCAAGATGGACTGTACTCGTAATACTGGCTGTGGCGTTCCGCGACGAGATACAAACAAATTCAATTACGGGGCGTAGGGGTCCGCCAGCCACCGGCGACGACGACGACGATCACGACGACAGCAGAGGAGCCAGAGCTTGACGTCACTGGAGAGGGTGTTGTGGCTCACTTCGATGACAAGCGCACCGTGGTCGGTCTTCCTCTCCGCCGCCGTGCTGGGGTCCTCATCGATGTCCGCACCACCAGTGGCCCCGGAGCCGCCCCTCTCCCTTCCCTGCCCCTTGGATCCACCTGTCGACTGCCTTGCCAGCTTATGCTTCCTTCTCTAGACTTTGCCCATTGCTCTCTCCTTTCACAGCCTAGCGCACCTCAGCCCTTTACTCACAGACTCCCCTCTTACAGCACCCTGCCCACCTTTTCACCACAGGAGAAAGCAGCTCCTCCTCCTCCTCCAGCACCACCACCAACACCACCATCAACACCACCAACACCACCATCAACACCACCAACACCACCATGCCGCCCACGCGCGAGTCTTCCCGGTCGACTTCGCCTTCGACTGGCAGCGGCAACCCAAAGCCCTCCTCGCCCGGTCCCGATGCGTCGCCGAACACTCCGCACGTTGGGGGGGGGGGGGGGGGCAACTACGAGTGGTTGGTGGTCGGCAACTCGATCGTCGTATCGTCCTACACCATGACGGCGAACGAGGTGAATGCACACGCAGACCACCAATCGAGGTGAGTACCCAGTTTCCTTGCCCAGCACAACATCTTCTGAGGAGTCTTCTGGCGTAGTGTCGTTCCCTCCTCAACCTTCGCTTTCTATTTTCTCCCTCTCCCTTATCATACATGTCCGCTCGACGCCGGCGCCGTGCGCTGAGTCACAAAAGATTCTCAAGTGGATGTCATTCCGATGCACTGCTCCTTGCCTGCAGCGACGTCACCCAGGATAGCGAAAGGACGGCGTGAGAAAGAATCTTGGAATCGGCAGCTGCAGCGGATAGCTTAATTACCTGTCAAAGTCTTTAGGCGACAGGGCCTGGCTTGGATCCCATAAGGGAGCGGCTGATATTTGTTTGATACGACGACCACAGCGTGCGCGGTGAGCGATGAGCATTGAAGAGCATGGTATGTGTATGTGCGAGACATACGCTGACGTGCGACCCCAAGGAGAAGGAGAGAGCGAGCCTGCCGGACGAAGAGGCGACGTGCTCTCAGTTCCAGACAATGTTCGACGCGTATTCTGAGGAGGGGAACATTGCGCTTGTCAACATGGGCTCGAGGCGGGAGGGTGTACATGGAATCGACTCACTCCGAATGTCCTGAGACGCGATCCTCCTGGTGTTGATGACAGTTCGACGCGTGGCACCAGCGCGCGCGCCACAGATGGCTCGCTGACGCGCCCTCTGACACAGTGCGCTGCGCTCAGCTCGCTGCTCCTCCTCCTTCGCCTTGCCAGCAGCAGCTGACCGCTTTCTCCCCTCTTCCAGACCTCAAGGTCAAGGCGCACTTCACCACTGTCAGATCTTTTCAATGCCCCAGCTGAAAATGAACCTGTAGCAGCAGAGCTGTCACGGACCCCGTCAATCACGTGACCCGCCTGATGCTCCAGGACTGTAGTCCGGATCAAGCTCTACCGACTGGCGAAATCCCGGAGTCCGTACGACCACTGTACGCCGAGATATCGGCGTTGCCACCGGTTTGCCACACCCGATCAGGTATGACGTCACCCCGATCCGATGACGTCACCCCGATCCGATGACGTCACGCCCGATTGCCGATGACGTCATCCCCGATCTAGTATGACGTCACTATGACGTCATCGCCGGACTCGTCCAGATCTGCTATGACGTCATCGATCACGCCATATCGAACCTCCTGGAACCTCCTCGAACCTTCTTGCCACTTCTTGCCACACCTCCCTAGCACCCCCCTCGAAGGTATATAAGGAGGCCCTCCTCCAGCTGTCTCCCCCCTTGCTCCCGCAATCCAGTTCTCGTCTACCTTCCCTTCCCTTACCTCTCCTCCCTCGCCACTCCTTCGCCACCAAGGTCGCCCGCCGATTCCGCCTGCCCGGACCGCCAGCCGACAACTGACGTTTGTGCCTTCATCACGTTCGTCATCGTCCTCGCGTCTGTGGGGGACGCGGACGGTCAGTCTCGATGGTGATGACGTGCTGGGGGCACATGTGACTGACCTTGTTGGGGTTTGCGCACGTCGTGTTGACGCCTTGAAGCGGCCTTGATGAGCGAGTGACTTGCTTGGAAGCGGTGCTGAACCGTGCTAATGTCGGTGGGAGTGTCCCCGATAATGTCGGGCCTTGCTGAGTACCTTGCGGTGCCTTGAAGCGCCCTTGCTACTTGAATGACGTGTCTGAAGCGGCGTTGATCGATCTTGACGTCGGTCGTGACCATCGTGCCGTTGAGCGCCATAGCTTGATGCGCTCTCCGACGTTGATGACGAGCGCGACGATGTACGGCGCTCCAGCGCGCGTGATCGGCCTTGGCGCTGCTCGATGTGGTCCTTCACGGGGTTGACCCTTGACCGGGTCGGCATCGGTCGGGCCCTCTCGCCGTCTGGCACGATGACCTTGACGTTGCCGACGACCTGGACCACCTTGACGACGGTGTCGAGCCCCATGTTGGGGCCTCCGCGCCCAGCCGTCGTCGTGATGCTGCCCTAACGCGGCCTTGGTCCTTGATCTTGAGCCGCTTCGGTGCCTTGACCCCCTTGCCGTCCTTGCCGGACGCGTCGAGGTTGATTGCGGGCCTTGCCGTGCTCGCGGTGACGTCTTGAAGCCACTTGGATGTGACCTTGCTGCCCTGGGGCCTATATTCATTGACGAGAGCTTGCTCGGTGACCTTGGAGCCCTTGTCCGCAATCTTGTCGTCCTTGACGGCGATGGGTGTATGCTACGATGGTGGTGGTTCGGTGGATCCTCGCGCGTCACGCGCCGTCCGCTTGAAGGTGGTCGTCGGCCGTAAGTGTGTCGAGTTCGTGCAATTCCATATCCTCTAAAAACAGGTTTAAGATCTGTGCCAGAGGTTCAGAAACTTTCTCCTCACCGGCCCGAGGCCGCTCCTGCGCCTACTTGTCAATTCAGCAAGAGCCGGATGCAACGAGCAAGGCTGGTGGTTTCTAGCGGCGTGACCGCGTGAGCCAATCTGCCCGGCGTGAGTAGCGGGGGAGGCCAATCTGCGGTATGGGCCTTTCGGGCTAGCTAGCGGGGCGGGCCATGACGCACTTCTTGATCGAGGTTGCAACTGGGCCGCTGGTGGTGGTTGGGAAAGAGCAAAGGTGCGGGCGGCTCCAGTATATAACGCTGGCTGGGCGCTATGGGGAAGAGGGCTGTGGGGCCTGCATGATTGGGAGGGTAGCCGACAAGCGGCGGGGTTCTGAACCTCATTATGGTGTCAGGCATTCCAACTTGACCCAAGCACAGTTCTAAGCGCGCCGCCTCGAACATTCGCTCGGCCAGGCAGACAACACATTCCAGACTGTTCAAGATTGGTCCCATCCATGCAAAAACGTGGTCAAGTAGTCTGCAAAGGCAATCACGCATCAAAACTAGTGAGTCTCGCACGTTCCGTCACGGGAGCCTTTTGAACTGAGAACAATCTTCATACGGTCACACAGCAGTGGGGTACTCCTAGGCGTACGAGTGGCGCGGTACACGTTGGTGCTTCGAGATGCCGCACTCATTGTCGTCGTTCTGATGGTCGCGACATGGGTTGAAATGCCTGCCCTTGAAAGAACTGGCTTGCTCATTTGCGTTTCCATCTCCATCCTCGTCCTCGTACGCGGCAACGAAATCGAACACGATGCGAACTTTGGGATCCCGGCTTGTGAGCTGCTCGACCGGCATCCTGCCATGCCTCACAAGCGATTTGAGCACCACCGAGACGCCCATGGTCTTGCGAGGCCTTGATGTACAGCTTCGTGTCAAAAGTTTGCGCCAAATGAGGAGATAGCATCGTGCTCACCATGCTACCCCAGCGATCAGCACTTAAGGCGACTCCTCCAACCACATAGCAACTTGGCGAGCAAATGAGAGATTCTGGGAGCTAAGGACAGCGTTCATATACGGTTGGAAGAGTAGACCTCTGGGAATCGATCCAGTACTTGGTCCAAAGACCCTTGGCACGTATGACCGCCTCCATCCGCCTGGGCATAGATTGGATCTGAGACTCGAAAAGTTCTGGCAGGATGCTGTCCCAAATACCCTTGATCAGTGGCTCTATGCGTGACCTTACCCTGTCAGGCCCGCCGGCCATGCTTCCTAAGTCGGGGGTGGGCGTTTTGCAAGCGCGACTTGACGATGAACCAGACGTTCTCGATCGGATTCAGATCGGGACTTTGAGGCGGCCAACGCATCACGTCGATGTTCTTCTCGCGGAGGAAAGCGGTGGTCTTGCGGGAGGCATGACATGGCGCGTTGTCCTGCATGAAGATTGTCGGACCTTGCCGAGTCTGAAGCCATGGTAGGGCGGTTTCGGTGAGTAGCTGTACGTATTTCTCGGCATTGAGCTTGCCCTCGGGGCAGCGCACCATGGGGCCTCTGTCCCGACCTTGGAAACAGCCCCACATCATGATGCTGACCCCGCCGCTCCTGTACGTTGCAAGCGTGCAGTCCGGGTGGTATTTTTCGTCCTTGTGTCTAAGGACCCAGACTGGGGCACTGCCCCCGGCGGTCGAGATCCTTGTTTCGTCCGTCCAAACGACACGCCGCCAGTCATCGACCGTCCAGTGGCGATAGCGACGGGCAAAGGCAAGTCGGCCCCTGCGATTGATCTCACTGAGACCCGGTTTTTTGATTGCCCGAGCCTTGAAAATGCCCTCTGCACGAAGAGCGCGTCTTGCCGCACTCGCCTTGACTAAACCGGTCCTGCCGGCCAGCCACTTGAGAGATTGCCGCCTATGAAGCAGAGCGTCGCGCTTCAAGGTCCGAACTGCGCGCTGGCTGAGCTTGCGCGGCCGTCCGCTCCTTGGCCTCGATGCAACCGAGCCTTGTTTCAGCCACCGCGAAATTGTTGACCTAACCGCTCCGCGGGAGACACTAAGCTGCTCTTGAATGGCTCGCACCGAGGCTCCCGAATCGTGCATGCCCACGATGCGGGCCCTGAGGGTCTCGGTAAGCTCCTTTCCACCCATCTGTGATTGAAAAAATTGAGTAGTTGGTAAGGAGGAAGTGTGACGGTGTACTTAAATTTCAGACCCGCACAAAGGAATCATGGCTCAAATTTTTCGAAATGAGCTGTACATTGAGCAGCAGATGTAGAACGGAATGGTCATGAGATATGCGAGGTGCGCGCACTGCCTGAACGCGTGTTGAGGGCTGGAGAGGAGAGATATGGGAGTGAGCACCCCGGTAGCTGGACGCGCCACGGACGAAAAGCTCACCGCCGCTTGCGTAGGCGCGAGGCCGGGGCCGAGGGCGGGCGAGGAGCGCTGGAGAGCGAGGCTCTTGTGCTGCTGCTGGCACCGGAGCCGGCGCGAGGGGGCAGGCGCCGAGGATCTGCTGGTGCTGCTGCGAGGTGAGGACCGGAGGCGAGGAGCTGCTGCTCGCGGTCGTGGGCGGGCGCCGGGGCGAGGACCTGAGCGCAGGCACAGCCGGTGTTCGCGCCGAGGCCACCGACGACCCACCGCCAGGAACCGGCCCGGTGGAAGTCTGCAGAGGGAGAAGGGAGCTGGGATTGGAAGAGGAGGAGGGGGAGCTGGCAAATAGGGAAAGAGTGTTCAGCGCGTCTCCGCACCGGTGATACTCACAGAGGGGTGGCGGTGGTGGTGGTGCTGGCGGTGGTGTAACAAGGCTCGGCCTCAACACTCACCTGTGGACACTTATGGACACTTGTGGACACCACTCCAGGAAATGCTTACGCCCGAAGCACGGACCTTCACCCCCACCCTGGCTTATCTACGAGGCACGCAATACTCGCCAAGACCGAGTCATCGCCAAGATCAGTCCACTCGGTCAGGAACGTGCTCCAATCACGCCATGCGCAGTCGGCGCGCAGCAACCTCCGCTCTCCGTTCCAGTGCCTCGTCTCGTCGCCCCCAGCCCCTCGCCTCTGTCCCCTCTGCTTCACAGCCACTCCATTGCTTCCGTCCCCTCCTTCGCTCCTCTTCCTCGCTATCCTGACCTCGAAGGTATATATATCGCCCCTTTCCACCTAGTCCTGTACTTCGCTCTTCACCCAGACATCCGTCAATCTCCCATACTCTTCCTTCGAACTCTTGCCCCTGATCCGCCCTTGTCACAGTCACCCTCGTGATGTGGGTCCGGTGGCCGTCTGCGGGGCCAATGGGTGAGACCGCGCTGCCACCGCGGACACGATGTGCCCTTCCTCGGGTGTGTTGTGAGTCAGTCAGCACTGCTGACAGTGCAACTCTCATTCCGGCTATAGCGGCATGTCGGAGCACAGCCTCCGGCACGGCACGGCAGCTTTGCTCATTCCAGCGCACAGCCCTCCCTTAGCCCGGCACAGCCTCCTCATTCCGGAAGCTGTTCCCGTTTCATATAGTCTCCCTGTCTCGTTTCCCCCAGCTTGCGCCCTCGGGCTCTCTCCCTGACCCCAAAGCTATATAACCAGCCTGTTTCCCTTCTCCTCCCCCCTCTGGCAATCCATCCAGTCCTTCACGTCTCGTCCTCTCCCCTGCCCTTCGTCCTTACTACTCCTTCCGGCCGTCTGCCCCAACGGTCCGCTATCTTACTTCGCACAGCGCCCGTCTGGGACACTGCTGGTTGGCTCGGTCCCCCCCTTGATCCAGCAGCATAGGTCAGAGTTCTGGCGGCAGGTCCCTTCGGCTCCACTGCGGAGCTGTACTACCTGGTCCGACCGTCCCATCCCGAACTGCTGGATCCTGTGGGATCCTCCCCAACCAGTACCTCCCTTTCGCCCGCTCGCAAGTTCGACACCCGGTCCTCGGTGCGGCTCTGCCCGTCTAGTCCGCACACCACCTTGCTGGTCCTCGCAGGTGAGTGTTGTCCGTCGTCCGCGACCTTAGTCTACAAGAGGGTGGTGGGACGGTGGGCAGCGCGGCGCTTGGACCTTGGCCTGCCAGGCCCACTTAGCCGACATGTATGCATTGCTGATGCATTTCTCCCAATCATACCTACTCCTTCCCTTCCTTACAGTTCCTTACAGCAAAACGACACCGCAGGACGGTCGAGGCCGGAATGACGAGGCTGTGCGGGGCTAAGGGAGGGCTGTGCGCCGGAATGAGGAAAGCTGCCGTGCGGTGCCGGAGGCTGTGCTCCGGCATGCCGCTATAGCCGGAATGAGAGTTGCACTGTCAGCAGTGCTGACTGACTCACAACACTCCCTCTCAGGCAGCACCTGCTGAACCTGACGCCGTCTTGATGCCAGAGATCGGCCGTACACCGAGTGTGTGGCGATGCTTGACAAGGACCGGGGCCGGAGTTGCCTTGGTGAGGATGTCGGCTGCTTGCTCCGATGTGCCGACGTACTCCAACTGAATCGCACCAGCCTCGACTTGCCATCGGACGAAGTGATACCGGATGTCGATGTGCTTGGTGCGACGGTGCCAGCCAGGGTTTTGCGCGAGGGCCAGCGCTCCCTGGTTGTCGCCGCCGAGTCGGATCTTGACCGAGCCGGCTGTCTCTTGGTCGTATGCCATGATGGCGGTCCGAAGCCAGATGGCGTCCTTGGCGGCTTCCGCAAGTGCAATGTACTCCGACTCCACCGAAGAGAGGGCGACGCACGTCTGCCGCAGAGAGCCCCAGCTGACCGTAGCGCCGTAGAGCTGGAAGACGTAGCCGGACTGCGACTGACGGTCTTCGTGATTGCCGGCCCAGTCGGTGTCGGCTGGCGGTCCGGGCAGGCGGAATCGGCGGGCGACCTTTGGTGGCAAAGGAGTGGCGAGGGAGGAGAGGTAAGGGAAGGGAAGGTAGACGAGAACTGGATTGCGGGAGCAAGGGGGGAGACAGCTGGAGGAGGGCCTCCTTATATACCTTCGAGGGGGGTGCTAGGGAGGTGTGGCAAGAAGTGGCAAGAAGGTTCGAGGAGGTTCGAGGAGGTTCGATATGGCGTGATCGATGACGTCATAGCAGATCTGGACGAGTCCGGCGATGACGTCATAGTGACGTCATACTAGATCGGGGATGACGTCATCGGCAATCGGGCGTGACGTCATCGGATCGGGGTGACGTCATCGGATCGGGGTGACGTCATACCTGATCGGGTGTGGCAAACCGGTGGCAACGCCGATATCTTGGCGTACAGTGGTCGTACGGACTCCGGGATTTCGCCAGTCGGTAGAGCTTGATCCGGACTACAGTCCTGGAGCATCAGCTGGGTCACGTGATCGACGGGGTCCGTGACAGTACCCCCGGGTTCAAGGCCGAGCGCCGTGAGGCCGGGAAAGTCGTTGATGTCCGGGCTTGTCTGGGTGGGTCGTGTGGAAGTCGACGACGAGGCGATCTTGATCGGTGAACTCCGTTGCTGAAACCCAGGAGCGATCGTTGTCGTCGAACCCCTTCCAGTGGACGAAGTATTGGAGCTGGCGCCGGTAGATGCGCGACTCGAGGATCGCTTCGACCTCCCAGTGCTCTTCGCCGTCGATGATGTCCGGCGGAGGGTGTTCCGGAGTCGGTCTTGATGGTAAGGTGTTGGCGAAGTGCCGCTCGAGGAGTGAGACGTGGAAGGTCGGGTGGATCTTCATCGTATGAGGGAGACGAAGTCGGAAAGCGGAACGTCCGACTTGCTTGTCGATCGGGAAAGGTCCAAGCTTTTTGGAGTCAAGCTTCTCGCAAGGTCGTAAGGTCTTGACGTTGCGACGGAGGAGCCAGACGAGATCTCCAGGCTTGAAGTCTGGTGCTGGGAGACGACGCTTGTTGGCCCAGAAGGAGTGCTGGTCGAGGGCTTTCTTGATGTTACGTCGCGCCGTTTCATGGATCTCTTGAAGGGTCTTGAGATGCTCCTTGGAAGCAGGGACGCTGGTCTCAAGCAGCGTGATGGCGAGGCGAGGCTCGTATCCCTTGTTGGCGAAGAAGGGAGTCATACCGATCGAAGAGTGATACGTCGAGTTGTAGGCGAACTCGGCGAGAGGAAGCAGATCTACCCAGTTGTCATGGAGGTAGTCGCAGAAGATCCCAAGGTGTTGCTCGACGACTTGGTTGACCCGTTCCGTCTGTCCGTCCGATTGCGGGTGGAACGCAGTCGAGAGGTTGGGCTTGATGTCGAGCATTTTGAGGAATTCCTTCCACCAATGTGAGGTGAAGGTCGGTCCTCGGTCGGAGACGATGTCGCTGGGTAGTCCGTGCTCGCGGAAGACGTGCTTGAGGAAATGGTTGGCGAGCGTCTTGGCCGTATCGGACTTGTTGGCCGGAATGAACTTGGCCTGCTTGGTGAAGCGGTCGACCACGGTGAGGATACTGTCGAACCCTTGTGATGGTGGCAGGTCGACGATGTAGTCCATCGAACATGATCGCCAGGGACCAGTTGGGACTGGCAGAGGCTGGAGCAAGCCGTATTTGGAGTGGTGCACTGCCTTGTTGCGCTGGCAGGCATCGCAGGACTGGATGTACTCCTTGACGAAGTGTGCCATGCGTGGCCAGGTGAAGTTGCGCCGAAGGATCTCGAGGGTCTTCGTGACGCCAGGGTGACCGGAGGTGATGGAGTCGTGGGCTTGCTGGAGGAGTTCCACCTTGAGTGGCTCGAAGTCTGGGACGTAAATCAAGTCTTGGTGTAGGAGGAGATCATCTTGTAGTCGGTAGCCTGCGGGAGCGGAGGACCGAGGGTTTGAGTCCTCTAGGGCCTTGACGATCTCGAGTGAAGCCGGGTCGCTCCGGAGATGGTCCTTGATCGGAGCTCGAATGCCAGACGTGGCTGACTGCAGCGTTGCTGCGAGCGCCAGAGGCCGGAGGAGCTGTTGAGGTGTTGCTTCGGAGGCCTTTGCCCCCGCTGCGTAGTCGGGCCGACGCGACAGGGCATCGGGCTTGCCGTTTTTGTCACCAGAGCGGTACTTGATGACGTATTTGTGGTGGTTGATGACCTCGGACCATCGCGCTTGCCGCCGCGTGAGCGTCTTGGCGGTCTGGAAGTACTGAAGCGCTTGGTGGTCGGTCATGATCGTAAACGGCGAAGGCAGCCCCTCGAGGTAGTGTCGCCAGATCTTGATCGCTTCAACGATCGCCAGTAGCTCTTTGTCGTGTATCTCGTAGTTGAGCTCGGCCGGAAGCATCTTGCGCGACATGAAGGCGACCGGATGGAGCGTCTTGCCGTGGTACTGGGAGAGGATGGCGGAGATAGCGTAGTCGGAGGAATCCGTTTCGATAATGGTGTCGAGGTCGGGGTCGAAGTGCCGAAGGAAAGAGGCCGAAGTGAAGGCAGCCTTGATATTGTCGAAAGCTGCTTGAGCGGCAGAGTCGAAGTTGAAGTTGGTGTCCTTCTTGAGGAGCCGAGTCAGGGGCGTGATGATACGAGAGTAACCTTCGATGAAGCGCCGGTAGAAATTTGTGAAACCGAGGAATTGCTGAAGATGCTTGACGGAGGTGGGAGCCGGCCAGCTGGTGATGACGTCGACCTTGTCCGGCGCCATCGAGACACCGTCAGCCGAGACGATGAAGCCAAGGAACTCGGTCTTGTAGACAGAGAACTCGCACTTCTCCGCCTTGGCGTAGAGACCGTGCTCGATGAGTCGCTTGAGGACTCGGCGCACGTCTTCATCGTGCTGAGCCGGGTCTTCGGAGAAGATCAGGATGTCGTCGAGATAAATCACGACCTTGTGATCGAGGAGGTCGCGGAAGACGTCGTTCATGAAGTGTTGGAAGGCGGCCGGGGCATTGGTGAGACCGAACGGCATGACGAGACACTCGAAGTGGCCGTATCGAGTGCGGAATGCCGTCTTCCACTCGTCGCCTTCCTTGATGCGTACCAGGTTGTAGGCACCACGAAGGTCGATCTTGGTGTATCGCTTGGCCTTGCGTAGCCGGTCGAGGGCCTCTGGAATGAGGGGCAGAGGATACCGGTTCTTGATGGTGATGTTGTTGAGCGCGCGGTAGTCCACGCAGAGTCGAAGTGAACCATCCTTCTTCTTGACGAAGAGAATCGGAGAGCCGGCCGGGGATCTTGACGCGCGAATGAATCCTTTTGAGAGATTGTCTTGGATCCACTCGTGGAGCGCCTTGAGCTCCGGCTCGGAGAGCGGGTACAGAGGTCCGAAGGGTGGTTGCTTGCCGTCCTCGAGCTCGATGCTGAGGTCGTAAGGCCGGTGTGGAGGCAAGGTGTCGGCCTTCTTCTTGCTGAACGCCTCAAGTAGGTCGTGGTACTGTGCTGGGACCTTCTTCTTGAGAGTTTCGACGTAGTCCGGAGGGTCGGGAAGGTCCTTGTCGAAGGGCTCGGCCGCGGAGTCCAGGTCGGTAGCGGAAATGCCCAGGGATGCTGAGCGCAGGAACAGAATGCCGGCATGGGAGCCGGGCAAAGACAGGGCGGCCTGGAAAGAGCCGAGGTCGAGGCTTGCGATGTTGGGGACCAGCGCTAGGGACTTGACAGGTTTGCAGGGCAGAGTGGTGTCCTTGAGCATGACTGTGCCTGCATGCCAGTCGATGTGAGGGTTGTGCTGGCGCAGCCAAGGCATGCCGAGGACGATCGGGTAGTTGCCGAGTGTGGTGACGTCGAACTCGACCGTCTGTGTGTGGCGGCTAAGCTCGATGTCGACCTTGCAGGAGTGTGTGACGAGGCCGGAGGAGATGGGACGACCGTCGATGACGAAGAGCTCGACGGGGTCCGGCTTGTCGTGCAGGTCCAGGTTGTTGGTCTTGCAGAAAACAGAGTCGATGAAGTTGGAGGTAGCGCCGGAGTCCACCAGGGCGAAGGTGGTGATCTTGACGGAATCCGACTGCCGTAGGGTCAAGGAGAGGATGATAGGATCCTCGGGCCCAGGAGCAAGTGCCGCTTTGGTGATGGTAGCGCAGCGCTTGGAAGACTTGCCTGGGTGGGCGCGCTGGCTGGTCCCACTCAGGCTGAGCCTTTTTCCTCCTTGAGCTCGATCTTGCAGTCCGGAGTCAGAGTCGCCTGGATCCGTCCGACGGTCTTGCGAGGCGTTTCTGGACAGGCGTCGACTCGGTGTCCGGCCTTGCCACAGTATAGGCAGAGGTTGTTCTTGATGCGACGCTGGCGCTCGTCGTTCGTAAGAGGCTTGAAGCGCTGCGTCTTGACCGCATCGACGTCCATTGGACGAGGGCCGGAGCCCGAGGCACCTTGGTAGGCTGATGTCGGGCGAGAGAAGCCGCGGGGAGCCGTCGAGATGCTCGGACGGAAGGTGGTGGTCGTCCGCGAGCGATTGTCTTGACGTCGCTCGTGGAGGCGATTGTCGAGGCGAATGGCCAGTGCCGACAGCTCTTGAAGTGTCTTCGGGTCGACATTGGCGAGAGCAAGAGCGTCCTTGACGTCGGACTTGAGGCCAGAGTAGAACTGCGCGCGTAGGGCGTCGTCGTTCCAGTTCAGGAATGCGGCGAGCTTGAAGAAAGTCGAAGAGTACGCCGAGGCGGAGCCCGTCTGGGTGAGGGTTTGTAGACGGGTCGTCATCGTGCGCTCGCGGTCCGGGTCACCGAGGTTCGTCAGGAGGTCCTTCATGAATGCCTCGTAGTCGTTGAGAAGAGGATCGTCGTGACGAAGGAGGTGGGGCTCGAACCAGGCGAAGGCCTGACCGCGCAGGAAGGATGCCGCAAAAGAAACCTTCTCGCGATCCGTTGGGAACAGCGAGGGGCTTGCCGAGATGTACAGGTTGACGTGCGGGAGGAAGGTCGAGCATAGGTGCTTGTCCTTGCCGTCGAATTCCGGAGGCTTGTTCAAGTGCAGGTTGCCGCAGGAGCGCGAGGTGGCTGCGCTTGATGGACACCCAGGTGGAATATCATGTCTTGAAGTTGACTGATCTGATCGCGGGGTTGCTGGACTTCCGCGGCGGAAGCATTGGGAGCGTTGGCTTGGTGGTCTTGAGCGGTGTCCATAGTCGGCTTGTCAGGTTGTCAGGTAGTCAGGTTGTCGAGGAGCTTGGGTTGGTCTTGAGCGTTGGTTGTCCAGGTGGTGGTGATTGTGGAGCTGGTCCTCGAGGTCAGGCTGGGGAGGGCCGGTATATATACCTTTGAGGGCCCCACAGGAGGTTGTCAGGTTGCTGCGCTGGAAGTTGCTGGAATCGAAGGCCGTAGAAGGTCCTCGAAGGCCGTGAGAGGCCGAGTCGCCGTGGAAGGCCGAGTCGCCGTGAAAGGCCGAGTCGCCGTGAAAGGCCGAGTCGCCGTGAGAGGCCGGATGGGGTGCGCACGAGGTCGCTGGTATGTCCTCGTCGCCAGGTTGCAGCTGGTCGGACAGGTACTGCGCTGGGGAAGACCGGATCCAGGCTCCGCCAGAAGCCATGGAAAGCGCAGTCGAAGGCAGTGACTTGCGGTGTTCGACGTGTTGAATGAGTTGTCGACACCGTGTCGCAAATTTGCTGGGGAGTTGTGGGTGTGATGTGTTGTTGTTGTTGTTGTTGTTGTTGGTGGTGGTGTTGATGAGGATGTTGGTTGGCTGGGTGGTTGGCTTGGTGTTGTCGTTGGTCTTGTTCTTGCTGCCGGTGTCTTGAGGAGTGCTCTTCCAGTCAGCTCCGGGAACTTAGCAGACGCTCGAGGCGTTTTCCGGCAATGCCAGCATAGCTGACAAGGTTCCTACTGCTTTCCCGTGGCTTTGGAGCCAGTGGAAGGAGCACAACTGCTGTCTTGAGCGGACACCCCCGGCGTTCACCTCTCCACTGGGCTGGCCAGACCCTAGGAGAGGCTATTTGCCTATGTGGGAGCTGCTGGTATCTGGTGGAGCCTAGTATATGCCGCGGCATAAGTCATAGGACGCCAGACCAAAGGTTCTACCACCCAGCGGTCCAAAGCAGTGTCGAGTCGAGAGCCTTGACGGGTCTTGAGGTCGGAGGTCGCGGGCCGAAGGCCGGAATCCAGTTCTTCTGTCGGCTGGCGGTCCGGGCAGGCGGAATCGGCGGGCGACCTTGGTGGCAAAGGAGTGGCGAGGGAGGAGAGGTAAGGGAAGGGAAGGTAGACGAGAACTGGATTGCGGGAGCAAGGGGGGAGACAGCTGGAGGAGGGCCTCCTTATATACCTTCGAGGGGGGTGCTAGGGAGGTGTGGCAAGAAGTGGCAAGAAGGTTCGAGGAGGTTCGAGGAGGTTCGATATGGCGTGATCGATGACGTCATAGCAGATCTGGACGAGTCCGGCGATGACGTCATAGTGACGTCATACCAGATCGGGGATGACGTCATAGCGGATCGGGTCGAGATGCGTGTCTTGTAGACTAAGGTCGCAGACGACGGACAACACTCACCTGCGAGGACCAGCAAGGTGGGTGTGCGGACAAGGCGGGCAGAGCCGCACCGAGGACCGGGTGTCGAACTTGCGAGCGGGCGAAAGGGAGGTACTGGTTGGAGAGGATCCCACAGGATCCAGCAGTTCGGGATGGGACGGTCGGACCAGGTAGTACAGCTCCGCAGTGGAGCCGAAGGGACCTGCCGCCAGAACTCTGACCTATGCTGCTGGATCAAGGGGGGACCGAGCCAACCAGCAGTGTCCCAGACGGGCGCTGAGCGAAGTAAGATAGCGGACCGTTGGGGCAGACGGCCGGAAGGAGTAGTAAGGACGAAGGGCAGGGGAGAGGACGAGACGTGAAGGACTGGATGGATTGCCAGAGGGGGGAGGAGAAGGGAAACAGGCTGGTTATATAGCTTTGGGGTCAGGGAGAGAGCCCGAGGGCGCAAGCTGGGGGAAACGAGACAGGGAGACTATATGAAACGGGAACAGCTTCCGGAATGAGGAGGCTGTGCCGGGCTAAGGGAGGGCTGTGCGCTGGAATGAGCAAAGCTGCCGTGCCGTGCCGGAGGCTGTGCTCCGGCATGCCGCTATAGCCGGAATGAGAGTTGCACTGTCAGCAGTGCTGACTGACTCACAACACTCCCTCTCAGGCAGCACCTGCTGAACCTGACGCCGTCTTGATGCCAGAGATCGGCCGTACACCGAGTGCTTGGCGATGCTTGACAAGTACCGGGGCCGGAGTTGCCTTGGTGAGGATGTCGGCTGCTTGCTCCGATGTGCCGACGTACTCCAACTGAATCGCACCAGCCTCGACTTGCCATCGGACGAAGTGATACCGGATGTCGATGTGCTTGGTGCGACGGTGCCAGCCAGGGTTTTGCGCGAGGGCCAGCGCTCCCTGGTTGTCGCCGCCGAGTCGGATCTTGACCGAGTCCGCTGCTTGCTGGTCGTACGCCAATATGGCGGTCCGAAGCCAGATGGCGTCCTTGGCGGCTTCCGTAAGTGCAATGTACTCCGACTCCACCGAAGAGAGGGCGACGCACGTCTGCCGCAGAGAGCCCCAGCTGACCGTAGCGCCGTAGAGCTGGAAGACGTAGCCGGACTGCGACTGACGGTCTTCGTGATTGCCGGCCCAGTCGGCGTCCGAGAAGCCGACAAGTTGAGGTTCGCCGTCAAACTTGACGGGGGCGAGCACCAGCCCAAGGTCGCGCGTCGCCTTGAGGTACCGAAGGACGCGCTTGGCAACCTTGAAGTGCTCTTCGGTCGGGTTGCTGCAGAAGCGCGAGAGTGCGCTGACTGCGAAGCTGACGTCCGGACGTGTGGAGAGGGCGATCCACATAAGACATCCGACCAGAGCTTGAAACTGTCGCGCTTGGTCCGGATGTATCGCAGCTCCCTCTGTGACGAGCTTGGTGCCGACCGCAATCGGTGTCGGCTCCGGACGGCAGTCGGTCATGCCGAAACGTTCGAGGACCGTGTCGACGTAGTGACCTTGGCTAAGGACAAAGCTGCTGTCCGTTCGCTCGACCTTGACGCCGAGGACAGAGCTAGCCGGACCGATGTCGGACATCTTGTAGGCGGCCTTGAGACCATCTCAAACACCGTCGATGATGGCCCGCGTCTTGCCGCCGATGAGGAAGTCGTCCACGTAGACGAAGACGATCGTGCGCGTATCGTCGGACTCGATGCGCACGAAGATGCCCCAGTCGGCGTCGCTGTGCTGGAAGCCGAGGTTGTTGAGGACCTTGACGACGTCGAGCCACCACAGCCTAGCCGACTGCTTGAAGCCGTAAAGACCCTTGCGGACTAGAAGGCCGGTCGCCTTCGGATTGGCCTTGACCCAGCCTTGCGGAACGCTGATGTAGAGCTCGCGGTCCATCTCTGGGTTGAGGAAGGCAGTCTCCGCATCCGTCTGCCAGACGATCAGGTTGTTGTGAGTCAGTCAGCACTGCTGACAGTGCAACTCTCATTCCGGCTATAGCGGCATGCCGGAGCACAGCCTCCGGCACGGCACGGCAGCTTTGCTCATTCCAGCGCACAGCCCTCCCTTAGCCCGGCACAGCCTCCTCATTCCGGAAGCTGTTCCCGTTTCATATCGTCTCGATGTCTCGTTTCCCCTAGCTTGCGCCCTCGGGCTCTCTCCCTGACCCCAAAGCTATATAACCAGCCTGTTTCCCTTCTCCTCCCCCCTCTGGCAATCCATCCAGTCCTTCACGTCTCGTCCTCTCCCCTGCCCTTCGTCCTTACTACTCCTTCCGGCCGTCTGCCCCAACGGTCCGCTATCTTACTTCGCACAGCGCCCGTCTGGGACACTGCTGGTTGGCTCGGTCCCCCCCTTGATCCAGCAGCATAGGTCAGAGTTCTGGCGGCAGGTCCCTTCGGCTCCACTGCGGAGCTGTACTACCTGGTCCGACCGTCCCATCCCGAACTGCTGGATCCTGTGGGATCCTCCCCAACCAGTACCTCCCTTTCGCCCGCTCGCAAGTTCGACACCCGGTCCTCGGTGCGGCTCTGCCCGTCTAGTCCGCACACCCACCTTGCTGGTCCTCGCAGGTGGGTGTGGTCCGTCGTCCGCGACCTTAGTCTACAAGAGATTAAGAGTCTGTGAAGCTCACCACTTTGGTCTTGCTTCCTCGTCCGCGTCCGTCCGCGTCCGTCCTCGCCCGTCCGCGTCCGTCTTCGTCCTCTCGACCCGTCCGGTGGTACTGTTGGTCCTCGCAGTTGCTGCAGCGGTCCTACGCAATGGTCGACAACACAGTCAGCCCGTCTGGGGTCCCGACCCTCACGGGCATCGACAACTTCTTCGCCTGGCGCGAGAAGATCGAGCCGATCCTCCTCGGCATTTGCGCCCTCAACATCGTCTACGGCGCGGAGCCTCTCCCGAAGCTCCCGTCGGCTCCTAGCAGCATCGACCTCCGGCTGCAGGAGTCCTGGAAGGACAGGGACGCCAAGGCGATGTCGCTCATCCGACAGACGGTCGGAGGAGCTCTTCAAGGCCTGATCCGCGGGCTGCCCTCGAGCACGGCGATGTGGGCCCTCCTCGCCGATCTCAACAAGCTCGACACACCAGAGCATCGAGCAACCATCAATCGCAAGGTCGCAAACCTCTTTCTCGACGAAGGCGGCGACATGGCCGAGCACCTCAACAAGTTCATGGACCTCTTGGCGGAAGCGGGTGCGGCCAAGCTCGACTGGGCCAACGATGAGAAGTTGACCTGCCAATACTTCTTCGACACCCTGCCCTACTCTCTTCGGGTGGTCCGGACGGACTGGCGTCAAGTGCCCAAAGAAGAGCAAACCTTCCTCGAGCTTGTCCGGCTCTACAACGAGGAAGACGCAGCTCGGCAGCGGTCCGCCACTCGCACGGCCGATGCGATGGCGATGGCAAGTCTGGCCAAGCCGCAACGCAGCGTCAACATCAAGGGCGTCGCAAACCGAGCTTCGGGCAAGTCCTCCAAGCGTGGCATCGACAAGGCCAAGCAGATCGACTCCGGCAGCAGCAGCAACAAGCGCACGTTGTGCTACGGCTGCGGAGCTCGTGGGCACGAGCGATCGAGCTGCCCGGACACCAGTCACTCGGGTCCCGGCGAAGGTCCGATCTGTTGGAACTGCCACAAGCAGGGCCACGTCTCAAGCGATTGCAGGCAGCCGAAGAAGCCAAGGTCCTCTGGCAAGGCGGCAGCTGCTCAGGAGCTCGGTGGCACCTGGCCAGATGCGGACGACATGCTCGGCGCTGTGTTGGAGCACGCCAACTCGGCCACCGCGACGGACGACAGGATGGTCCTCTTCCTGATCGACTCCGGCGCATCGCGGCACATCGTCACCGACAAGAAGCTACTCAGCGGCGTTCGACCTATCGCCTCGGTCAGCTTCAAGACAGTCGGCTCGCAGGAAACTGCCGACTGTGTCGGTGACATCCACGGTTCCGTCACGTCCGGCAGACGGATCACCTTCAAGGACGTTGTCATCCTCCCGGGAGCTGGAGTCAATCTCCTGTCGGAGGAGCTGCTGCGACAGCGCAGCTGGATTAAGATGATCGACAACAAGACCGACGTGGCTACCTTGCAGCACAAGGACCACCTCGACTGGCGCATGCCTCTCGTCAAGATCGGACTTCTGCGATACCTACAAGTCCGTCTCGACAAGTCCGACGACGGTTCGCCAGGGCAGGTCCTCGCCCCAGCGGAGCAACACGGCAGTCCGATGCTCGACCTGCATCATCGACTCGGTCACCTCGGCTTCAGTACGATCAAGAAGCTGATCCGGTCCGGTCATCTGCCCTCGGTGTCCGGCATGAACGAAGCCAAGCCCAGCTGCGACAGCTGCGAGAAGGCAAAGGCGACTCGACACCCCTTCAACGACGCACCGCTCAGAGGGAGTCAGCCTCTCGAGCTCGTGCATTCGGACGTGGCCGGCCCGCTTCGACCGTGTCACGGTGGCTACACCTACTTTGCCACCTTCATCGACGACTTCACCGACCTTACCGATGTGGTCCTCCTTCGGTCAAAGGCAGAGGTTCTCCATCGCTTCGTCGCCTGGGTCAAGGTCGTCGAGCGGGCCTTCAACGCCAAGGTGCAAGTCCTTCGCACCGACGGCGGCGGCGAGTACGTCAACAAGTCGATGACGACTTGGGCCGCTTCGCACGGGGTGCTTCACCACATCACCCCGCCGCACACACCGGAGCTCAACGGTGTGGCCGAGCGCAAGAACCGGACGCTCAAGGAGATGACCGCCGCCATGCTCCACAGCAGCGGCATGCCGGCGATCTGGTGGGGCCACGCGATCATGTTCGCGGCGGTCCTCCTCAAGAAGGTCACCCTGGTGGACGACGGTCGAACCGTGTGGGAATGGGTCCACAAGCGCAAGCCCTCCCTCGGCAAGGCGCAGGCCTTCGGTTCGACTTGCTAGGTGCACGTTCCGGCAGCCGACCGCGTCAAGTCCGACTTGTCGATTCCCAAGGCCTGGAAGGGTCGACTCGTCGGCTGGCCTTCCGAGCGCAGCGGCTATGCGGTTCTCAACGAGGAGACGGGAAAGATCGTCTACTCGCGCAACGTCTCCTTCGGTGCAAGTCCGAATGCACCGACAGTCCTTCAAGACGTCGATGTCCCTCCGGGACAAGTCCCGGGTGCAAGCATCCTCGACATTGACGACGAGCCCTCAGTCGAACCTGTCAAGTTCGAGTCCGACGGGTCCGACTCCGACACCGAGCCTGCCTCTGGTCCTCGAGGCATCAAGCGCTCCGAGCCGGACACCACCGTGGACATCGGCCCGCCCTCACAAGTCACTGCTCGTCCTGAGGGTACCCGGCACCTCCCCGCTCGTCTTGGGCGCGGGCAACGGTCGTCGCGGTTCTACGACCACTACGCGACATTCTGCCAAGAGTCGGAGGGACATCTTTGTACGATCTCCCTGCTGGACAACGACCCGACCAGCTACGACGAGGCAATGCGCACTCCGGAGAAGGCCGAGTGGGCCAAGGCCTTCGAGTCCGAGCTCCAGTCGCTCATCAAGAACGACACGCTCGAGGAGGTGGTCCTCCCTCCCGGCGCCAAGGTCGTCTCCACCAAGTGGGTCTGCAAGACAAAGCGCGATGCAGAAGGCAACTTTGTCAAGCACAAGGCTCGTCTCGTCGGCCGCGGCTTCACCCAGCGGTACGGCATCGACTACGACGAGACGTACGCTCCAGTCAGACGAATGACCAGCATGCGAATCTTCTTCGTCATTGCCTGCGTCTACGACCTCATCGTCTGGCAAATGGATGCGGAGACTGCCTTCCTCAACCCAGAGATGGACCGCAAGCTCTACATCAGCTTTCCGCAAGGCTGGGTCAAGCCAACCCGAAGGCGACCGGCCTTCTAGTCCGCAAGGGTCTTTACGGCTTCAAGCAGTCGGCTAGGCTGTGGTGGCTCGACGTCGTCAAGGTCCTCAACAACCTCGGCTTCCAGCACAGCGACGCCGACTGGGGCATCTTCGTGCGCATCGAGTCCGACGATACGCGCACGATCGTCTTCGTCTACGTGGACGACTTCCTCATCGGCGGCAAGACGCGGGCCATCATCGACGGTGTTCGAGATGGTCTCAAGGCCGCCTACAAGATGTCCGACATCGGCCCGGCTAGCTCTGTCCTCGGCGTCAAGGTCGAGCGAACGGACAGCAGCTTCGTCCTCAGCCAAGGTCACTACATCGACACGGTGCTCGAACGTTTCGGCATGACCGACTGCCGTCCGGAGCCGACACCAATCGCGGTCGGCACCAAGCTCGTCGCAGAGGGAGCTGCGATACATCCGGACCAAGCGCGACAGTTTCAAGCTCTGGTCGGATGTCTTATGTGGATCGCCCTCTCCACACGTCCGGACGTCAGCTTCGCAGTCAGCGCACTCTCGCGTTTCTGCAGCAACCCGACCGAAGAGCACTTCAAGATTGCCAAGCGCCTCCTTCGGTACCTCAAGGCGACGCGCGACCTTGGGCTGGTGCTCGCCCCCGTCAAGTTTGACGGCGAACCTCAACTTGTCGGCTTCTCGGACGCCGACTGGGCCGGCAATCACGAAGACCGTCAGTCGCAGTCCGGCTACGTCTTCCAGCTCTACGGCGCTACGGTCAGCTGGGGCTCTCTGCGGCAGACGTGCGTCGCCCTCTCCTCGGTGGAGTCGGAGTACATTGCACTTACGGAAGCCGCCAAGGACGCCATCTGGCTTCGGACCGCCATCATGGCATACGACCAAGAGACAGCCGACTCGGTCAAGATCAGACTCGGCGGCGACAACCAGGGAGCGCTGGCCCTCGCGCAAAACCCTGGCTGGCACCGTCGCACCAAGCACATCGACATCCGGTATCACTTCGTCCGATGGCAAGTCGAGGCTGGTGCGATTCAGTTGGAGTACGTCGGCACATCGGAGCAAGCAGCCGACATCCTCACCAAGGCAACTCCGGCCCCGGTCCTTGTCAAGCATCGCCACACACTCGGTGTACGGCCGATCTCTGGCATCAAGACGGCGTCAGGTTCAGCAGGTGCTGCCTGAGAGGGAGTGTTGTGAGTCAGTCAGCACTGCTGACAGTGCAACTCTCATTCCGGCTATAGCGGCATGCCGGAGCACAGCCTCCGGCACGGCACGGCAGCTTTGCTCATTCCAGCGCACAGCCCTCCCTTAGCCCGGCACAGCCTCCTCATTCCGGAAGCTGTTCCCGTTTCATATAGTCTCCCTGTCTCGTTTCCCCCAGCTTGCGCCCTCGGGCTCTCTCCCTGACCCCAAAGCTATATAACCAGCCTGTTTCCCTTCTCCTCCCCCCTCTGGCAATCCATCCAGTCCTTCACGTCTCGTCCTCTCCCCTGCCCTTCGTCCTTACTACTCCTTCCGGCCGTCTGCCCCAACGGTCCGCTATCTTACTTCGCTCAGCGCCCGTCTGGGACACTGCTGGTTGGCTCGGTCCCCCCTTGATCCAGCAGCATAGGTCAGAGTTCTGGCGGCAGGTCCCTTCGGCTCCACTGCGGAGCTGTACTACCTGGTCCGACCGTCCCATCCCGAACTGCTGGATCCTGTGGGATCCTCCCCAACCAGTACCTCCCTTTCGCCCGCTCGCAAGTTCGACACCCGGTCCTCGGTGCGGCTTCGTCCGTCTAGTCCACACACCCACCTTGCTGGTCCTCGCAGGTGGGTGTGGTCCGTCGTCCGTGACCTTAGTCTACAAGAACATCCGGACCAAGCGCGACAGTTTCAAGCTCTGGTCGGATGTCTTATGTGGATCGCCCTCTCCACACGTCCGGACGTCAGCTTCGCAGTCAGCGCACTCTCGCGCTTCTGCAGCAACCCGACCGAAGAGCACTTCAAGATTGCCAAGCGCCTCCTTCGGTACCTCAAGGCGACGCGCGACCTTGGGCTGGTGCTCGCCCCCGTCAAGTTTGACGGCGAACCTCAACTTGTCGGCTTCTCGGACGCCGACTGGGCCGGCAATCACGAAGACCGTCAGTCGCAGTCCGGCTACGTCTTCCAGCTCTACGGCGCTACGGTCAGCTGGGGCTCTCTGCGGCAGACGTGCGTCGCCCTCTCCTCGGTGGAGTCGGAGTACATTGCACTTACGGAAGCCGCCAAGGACGCCATCTGGCTTCGGACCGCCATCATGGCATACGACCAAGAGACAGCCGACTCGGTCAAGATCAGACTCGGCGGCGACAACCAGGGAGCGCTGGCCCTCGCGCAAAACCCTGGCTGGCACCGTCGCACCAAGCACATCGACATCCGGTATCACTTCGTCCGATGGCAAGTCGAGGCTGGTGCGATTCAGTTGGAGTACGTCGGCACATCGGAGCAAGCAGCCGACATCCTCACCAAGGCAACTCCGGCCCCGGTCCTTGTCAAGCATCGCCACACACTCGGTGTACGGCCGATCTCTGGCATCAAGACGGCGTCAGGTTCAGCAGGTGCTGCCTGAGAGGGAGTGTTGTGAGTCAGTCAGCACTGCTGACAGTGCAACTCTCATTCCGGCTATAGCGGCATGCCGGAGCACAGCCTCCGGCACGGCACGGCAGCTTTCCTCATTCCAGCGCACAGCCCTCCCTTAGCCCGGCACAGCCTCCTCATTCCGGAAGCTGTTCCCGTTTCATATAGTCTCCCTGTCTCGTTTCCCCCAGCTTGCGCCCTCGGGCTCTCTCCCTGACCCCAAAGCTATATAACCAGCCTGTTTCCCTTCTCCTCCCCCCTCTGGCAATCCATCCAGTCCTTCACGTCTCGTCCTCTCCCCTGCCCTTCGTCCTTACTACTCCTTCCGGCCGTCTGCCCCAACGGTCCGCTATCTTACTTCGCTCAGCGCCCGTCTGGGACACTGCTGGTTGGCTCGGTCCCCCCTTGATCCAGCAGCATAGGTCAGAGTTCTGGCGGCAGGTCCCTTCGGCTCCACTGCGGAGCTGTACTACCTGGTCCGACCGTCCCATCCCGAACTGCTGGATCCTGTGGGATCCTCCCCAACCAGTACCTCCCTTTCGCCCGCTCGCAAGTTCGACACCCGGTCCTCGGTGCGGCTTCGTCCGTCTAGTCCACACACCCACCTTGCTGGTCCTCGCAGGTGGGTGTGGTCCGTCGTCCGTGACCTTAGTCTACAAGAACATCCGGACCAAGCGCGACAGTTTCAAGCTCTGGTCGGATGTCTTATGTGGATCGCCCTCTCCACACGTCCGGACGTCAGCTTCGCAGTCAGCGCACTCTCGCGCTTCTGCAGCAACCCGACCGAAGAGCACTTCAAGATTGCCAAGCGCCTCCTTCGGTACCTCAAGGCGACGCGCGACCTTGGGCTGGTGCTCGCCCCCGTCAAGTTTGACGGCGAACCTCAACTTGTCGGCTTCTCGGACGCCGACTGGGCCGGCAATCACGAAGACCGTCAGTCGCAGTCCGGCTACGTCTTCCAGCTCTACGGCGCTACGGTCAGCTGGGGCTCTCTGCGGCAGACGTGCGTCGCCCTCTCTTCGGTGGAGTCGGAGTACATTGCACTTACGGAAGCCGCCAAGGACGCCATCTGGCTTCGGACCGCCATCTTGGCGTACGACCAGCAAGCAGCGGACTCGGTCAAGATCCGACTCGGCGGCGACAACCAGGGAGCGCTGGCCCTCGCGCAAAACCCTGGCTGGCACCGTCGCACCAAGCACATCGACATCCGGTATCACTTCGTCCGATGGCAAGTCGAGGCTGGTGCGATTCAGTTGGAGTACGTCGGCACATCGGAGCAAGCAGCCGACATCCTCACCAAGGCAACTCCGGCCCCGGTCCTTGTCAAGCATCGCCACACACTCGGTGTACGGCCGATCTCTGGCATCAAGACGGCGTCAGGTTCAGCAGGTGCTGCCTGAGAGGGAGTGTTGTGAGTCAGTCAGCACTGCTGACAGTGCAACTCTCATTCCGGCTATAGCGGCATGCCGGAGCACAGCCTCCGGCACGGCACGGCAGCTTTGCTCATTCCAGCGCACAGCCCTCCCTTAGCCCGGCACAGCCTCCTCATTCCGGAAGCTGTTCCCGTTTCATATAGTCTCCCTGTCTCGTTTCCCCCAGCTTGCGCCCTCGGGCTCTCTCCCTGACCCCAAAGCTATATAACCAGCCTGTTTCCCTTCTCCTCCCCCCCTCTGGCATTCCATCCAGTCCTTCACGTCTCGTCCTCTCCCCTGCCCTTCGTCCTTACTACTCCTTCCGGCCGTCTCCCCCAACTTTCCGCTATCTTACTTCGCACAGCGCCCGTCTGGGACACTGCTGGTTGGCTCGGTCCCCCCTTGATCCAGCAGCATAGGTCAGAGTTCTGGCGGCAGGTCCCTTCGGCTCCACTGCGGAGCTGTACTACCTGGTCCGACCGTCCCATCCCGAACTGCTGGATCCTGTGGGATCCTCCCCAACCAGTACCTCCCTTTCGCCCGCTCGCAAGTTCGACACCCGGTCCTCGGTGCGGCTCTGTCCGTCTAGTCCGCACACCCACCTTGCTGGTCTTCGCAGGTGGGTGTGGTCCGTCGTCCGCGACCTTAGTCTACAAGACAGGTCGTAGACGCAAGCAATGACGAAGAAGATTCGCATGCTGGTCATTCGTCTGACTGGAGCGTACGTCTCGTCGTAGTCGATGCCGTACCGCTGGGTGAAGCCGCGGCCGACGAGACGAGCCTTGTGCTTGACAAAGTTGCCTTCTGCATCGCGCTTTGTCTTGCAGACCCACTTGGTGGAGACGACCTTGGCGCCGGGAGGGAGGACCACCTCCTCGAGCGTGTCGTTCTTGATGAGCGACTGGAGCTCGGACTCGAAGGCCTTGGCCCACTCGGCCTTCTCCGGAGTGCGCATTGCCTCGTCGTAGCTGGTCGGGTCGTTGTCCAGCAGGGAGATCGTACAAAGATGTCCCTCCGACTCTTGGCAGAATGTCGCGTAGTGGTCGTAGAACCGCGACGACCGTTGCCCGCGCCCAAGACGAGCGGGGAGGTGCCGGGTACCCTCAGGACGAGCAGTGACTTGTGAGGGCGGGCCGATGTCCACGGTGGTGTCCGGCTCGGAGCGCTTGATGCCTCGAGGACCAGAGGCAGGCTCGGTGTCGGAGTCGGACCCGTCGGACTCGAACTTGACAGGTTCGACTGAGGGCTCGTCGTCAATGTCGAGGATGCTTGCACCCGGGACTTGTCCCGGAGGGACATCGACGTCTTGAAGGACTGTCGGTGCATTCGGACTTGCACCGAAGGAGACGTTGCGCGAGTAGACGATCTTTCCCGTCTCCTCGTTGAGAACCGCATAGCCGCTGCGCTCGGAAGGCCAGCCGACGAGTCGACCCTTCCAGGCCTTGGGAATCGACAAGTCGGACTTGACGCGGTCGGCTGCCGGAACGTGCACCTAGCAAGTCGAACCGAAGGCCTGCGCCTTGCCGAGGGAGGGCTTGCGCTTGTGGACCCATTCCCACACGGTTCGACCGTCGTCCACCAGGGTGACCTTCTTGAGGAGGACCGCCGCGAACATGATCGCGTGGCCCCACCAGATCGCCGGCATGCCGCTGCTGTGGAGCATGGCGGCGGTCATCTCCTTGAGCGTCCGGTTCTTGCGCTCGGCCACACCGTTGAGCTCCGGTGTGTGCGGCGGGGTGATGTGGTGAAGCACCCCGTGCGAAGCGGCCCAAGTCGTCATCGACTTGTTGACGTACTCGCCGCCGCCGTCGGTGCGAAGGACTTGCACCTTGGCGTTGAAGGCCCGCTCGACGACCTTGACCCAGGCGACGAAGCGATGGAGAACCTCTGCCTTTGACCGAAGGAGGACCACATCGGTAAGGTCGGTGAAGTCGTCGATGAAGGTGGCAAAGTAGGTGTAGCCACCGTGACACGGTCGAAGCGGGCCGGCCACGTCCGAATGCACGAGCTCGAGAGGCTGACTCCCTCTGAGCGGTGCGTCGTTGAAGGGGTGTCGAGTCGCCTTTGCCTTCTCGCAGCTGTCGCAGCTGGGCTTGGCTTCGTTCATGCCGGACACCGAGGGCAGATGACCGGACCGGATCAGCTTCTTGATCGTACTGAAGCCGAGGTGACCGAGTCGATGATGCAGGTCGAGCATCGGACTGCCGTGTTGCTCCGCTGGGGCGAGGACCTGCCCTGGCGAACCGTCGTCGGACTTGTCGAGACGGACTTGTAGGTATCGCAGAAGTCCGATCTTGACGAGAGGCATGCGCCAGTCGAGGTGGTCCTTGTGCTGCAAGGTAGCCACGTCGGTCTTGTTGTCGATCATCTTAATCCAGCTGCGCTGTCGCAGCAGCTCCTCCGACAGGAGATTGACTCCAGCTCCCGGGAGGATGACAACGTCCTTGAAGGTGATCCGTCTGCCGGACGTGACGGAACCGTGGATGTCACCGACACAGTCGGCAGTTTCCTGCGAGCCGACTGTCTTGAAGCTGACCGAGGCGATAGGTCGAACGCCGCTGAGTAGCTTCTTGTCGGTGACGATGTGCCGCGATGCGCCGGAGTCGATCAGGAAGAGGACCATCCTGTCGTCCGTCGCGGTGGCCGAGTTGGCGTGCTCCAACACAGCGCCGAGCATGTCGTCCGCATCTGGCCAGGTGCCACCGAGCTCCTGAGCAGCTGCCGCCTTGCCAGAGGACCTTGGCTTCTTCGGCTGCCTGCAATCGCTTGAGACGTGGCCCTGCTTGTGGCAGTTCCAACAGATCGGACCTTCGCCGGGACCCGAGTGACTGGTGTCCGGGCAGCTCGATCGCTCGTGCCCACGAGCTCCCCAGCCGTAGCACAACGTGCGCGTGTTGCTGCTGCTGCCGAGGTCGGTCTGCTTGAACTTGTCGATGCCACGCTTGGAGGACTTGCCCGAAGCTCGGTTTGCGACGCCCTTGATGTTGACGCTGCGTTGCGGCTTGGCCAGACTTGCCATCGCCATCGCATCGGCCGTGCGAGTGGCGGACCGCTGCCGAGCTGCGTCTTCCTCGTTGTAGAGCCGGACGAACTCGAGGAAGGTTTGCTCTTCTTTGGGCACTTGACGCCAGTCCGTTCGAGCCACCCGAAGAGAGTAGGGCAAGGTGTCGAAGAAGTATTTGCAGGTCAACTTCTCGTCGTTGGCCCAGTCGAGCTTGGCCGCACCCGCTCCCGCCAAGAGGTCCATGAACTTGTTCAGGTGCTCGGCCATGTCGCCACCTTCGTCGAGGAAGAGGTTGGCGACCTTGCGATTGATGGTTGCTCTATGCTCTGGAGTGTCGAGCTTGTTGAGATCGGCGAGGAGGGCCCACATCGCCGTGCTTGAGGGCAGCCCGCGGATCAGGCCTTGAAGAGCTCCTCCGACCGTCTGTCGGATGAGCGACATCGCCTTGGCGTCCCTGTCCTTCCAGGACTCCTGCAGCCGAAGGTCGATGCTGCTAGGAGCCGACGGGAGCTTCGGAAGAGGCTCCGTGCCGTAGACGATGTTGAGGGCGCGAATGCCGAGGAGGACCGGCTCGATCTTCTCGCGCCAGGCGAAGAAGTTGTCGATGCCCATGATCTTGTAGACTAAGGTCGCGGACGACGGACAACACTCACCTGCGAGGACCAGCAAGGTGGGTGTGCGGACAAGGCGGGCAGAGCCGCACCGAGGACCGGGTGTCGAACTTGCGAGCGGGCGAAAGGGAGGTACTGGTTGGAGAGGATCCCACAGGATCCAGCAGTTCGGGATGGGACGGTCGGACCAGGTAGTACAGCTCCGCAGTGGAGCCGAAGGGACCTGCCGCCAGAACTCTGACCTATGCTGCTGGATCAAGGGGGGACCGAGCCAACCAGCAGTGTCCCAGACGGGCGCTGTGCGAAGTAAGATAGCGGAAAGTTGGGGGAGACGGCCGGAAGGAGTAGTAAGGACGAAGGGCAGGGGAGAGGACGAGACGTGAAGGACTGGATGGATTGCCAGAGGGGGGGAGGAGAAGGGAAACAGGCTGTTTATATAGCTTTGGGGTCAGGGAGAGAGCCCGAGGGCGCAAGCTAGGGGAAACGAGACATCGAGACAATATGAAACGGGAACAGCTTCCCGAATGAGGAGGCTGTGCCGGGCTAAGGGAGGGCTGTGCGCTGGAATGAGGAAAGCTGCCGTGCCGTGCCGGAGGCTGTGCTCCGGCATGCCGCTATAGCCGGAATGAGAGTTGCACTGTCAGCAGTGCTGACTGACTCACAACAGTCCTCGCAGGCGAGGGGTGTCCGTCGTCCGCGACCTTAGTCTACAAGACGCGCCCGCTTGCAGGGCGTAAGGGGTGTCTTGCTGGGTGAAGAGAGTGACATTGGGACTAAAAATTTGGATGGATGGACTACTAAGCAAGTACAGAGTTCGCAAGGGGTTACGAGCAGCTGCTGCTGCTCTTGAAGTGCCCGTAGGCGCGGACTAGCAGACACAAGGAATGTATTGACGCGCTGTTCACCAGCGCGGGTCAGCTCGTCTGAACTAGAGAGGAAGACAAGGGAGGGGAGTACTCACCTGTTCACCAGCGCGGGTCAGCTGGTGGAACAGGTGAGGGAAAAGGAGGAGGAACGCGAGAGAAAAAGGAGAGACAGAAGAAAAAGGCGACACCTGGTCGCGAGGAGTATGAAGTGAGATGGTCACTTCACTCTCATCATAAAATCTCATTCGAAGACTTTTGACCTCCACCTCGTAGCAACTCACAGTAGCGGGGAGGGCCAGTCTGGGAGCATTCCTAGCGGGGTGGGCCAGTCTGGTGGCGCCCCTAGCGGGCAAGGCCAACCTTGTTGTGAGTCAGTCAGCACTGCTGACAGTGCAACTCTCATTCCGGCTATAGCGGCATGCCGGAGCACAGCCTCCGGCACGGCACGGCAGCTTTCCTCATTCCAGCGCACAGCCCTCCCTTAGCCCGGCACAGCCTCCTCATTCGGGAAGCTGTTCCCGTTTCATATTGTCTCGATGTCTCGTTTCCCCTAGCTTGCGCCCTCGGGCTCTCTCCCTGACCCCAAAGCTATATAAACAGCCTGTTTCCCTTCTCCTCCCCCCCTCTGGCAATCCATCCAGTCCTTCACGTCTCGTCCTCTCCCCTGCCCTTCGTCCTTACTACTCCTTCCGGCCGTCTCCCCAACTTTCCGCTATCTTACTTCGCACAGCGCCCGTCTGGGACACTGCTGGTTGGCTCGGTCCCCCCTTGATCCAGCAGCATAGGTCAGAGTTCTGGCGGCAGGTCCCTTCGGCTCCACTGCGGAGCTGTACTACCTGGTCAGTCAGTCAGCACTGCTGACAGTGCAACTCTCATTCCGGCTATAGCGGCATGTCGGAGCACAGCCTCCGGCACGGCACGGCAGCTTTCCTCATTCCAGCGCACAGCCCTCCAGCCCGGCACAGCCTCCTCATTCCGGAAGCTGTTCCTTTCACTCCCTGTCTCGTTTCCCCAGCTTGCTCTCTCCCTGACCCCAAAGCTATCCAGCCTGTTTCCCTTCTCCTCCCCCCTCTGGCAATCTATCCAGTCCTTCACGTCTCGTCGTCCTCACTACTCCTTCCGGCCGTCGGTCCGCTATCTTACTTCGCACAGCGCCCGTCTGGGACACTGCTGGTTGGCTCGGTCCCCCCTTGATCCAGCAGCATAGGTCAGAGTTCTGGCGGCAGGTCCCTTCGGCTCCACTGCGGAGCTGTACTACCTGGTCCGACCGTCCCATCCCGAACTGCTGGATCCTGTGGGATCCTACCCGACCAGTACCTCCCCTTCGCTCGCTCGCAAGTTCGACACCCGGTCCTCGGTGCGGCTCTGTCCGTCTAGTCCGCACACCCACCTTGCTGGTCCTCGCAGGTGGGTGTTGTCCGTCGTCCGCGACCTTAGTCTACAAGAGATTAAGAGTCTGTGAAGCTCACCACTTTGGTCTTGCTTCCTCGTCCGCGTCCGTCCGCGTCCGTCCTCGCCCGTCCTTGTCCTCTCGACCCGTCCGGTGGCACTGTTGGTCCTCGCAGTTGCTGCAGCGGTCCTCCGCAATGGTCGACAACACAGTCAGCCCGTCTGGGGTCCCGACCCTCATGGGCATCGACAACTTCTTCGCCTGGCGCGAGAAGATCGAGCCGGTCCTCCTCGGTATTCGCGCCCTCAACATCGTCTACGGCACGGAGCCTCTTCCAAAGCTCCCCTCGGCTCCCAGCAGCATCGACCTTCGGCTGCAGGAGTCCTGGAAGGACAGGGACGCCAAGGCGATGTCGCTCATCCGACAGACGGTCGGAGGAGCTCTTCAAGGCCTGATCCGCGGGCTGCCCTCGAGCACGGCCATGTGGGCCCTCCTCGCCGATCTCAACAAGCTCGACACACCAGAGCATCGAGCAACCACCAATCGCAAGGTCGCCAACCTCTTCCTCGACGAAGGCGGCGACATGGCCGAGCACCTGAACAAGTTCATGGACCTCTTGGCGGAAGCGGGTGCGGCCAAGCTCGACTGGGCCAACGACGAGAAGTTGACCTGTCAGTACTTCTTCGACACCCTGCCCTACTCTCTTCGGGTGGTCCGGACGGACTGGCGTCAAGTGCCCAAAGAAGAGCAGACCTTCCTCGAGCTTGTCCGGCTCTACAACGAGGAAGACGCAGCTCGGCAGCGGTCCGCCACTCGCACGGCCGATGCGATGGCGATGGCAAGTCTGGCCAAGCCGCAACGCAGCGTCAACATCAAGGGCGTCGCAAACCGAGCTTCGGGCAAGTCGTCCAAGCGTGGCATCGACAAGTTCAAGCAGACCGACTCCGGCAGCAGCAGCAACAAGCGCACGTTGTGCTACCGCTGCGGAGCTCGTGGGCACGAGCGGTCGAGCTGCCCGGACACCAGTCACCTGGGTCCCGGCGAAGGTCCGATCTGCTGGAACTGCCACAAGCAGGGCCACGTCTCAAGCGATTGCAGGCAGCCGAAGAAGCCAAGGTCCTCTGGCAAGGCGGCAGCTGCACAAGAGCTCGGTGGCACCTGGCCAGATGCGGACGACATGCTCGGCGCCGTGTTGGAGCACGCCAACTCGGCCACCGCGACCAACGACAGGATGGTCCTCTTCCTGATCGACTCCGGCGCATCGCGGCACATCGTCACCGACAAGAAGCTACTCAGCGGCGTTCGACCTATCGCCTCGGTCAGCTTCAAGACAGTCGGCTCGCAGGAAACTGCCGACTGTGTCGGTGACATCCACGGTTCCGTCAAGTCCGGCAGACGGATCACCTTCAAGGACGTTGTCCTCCTCCCGGGTGCCGGAGTCAACATCCTGTCGGAAGAACTGCTTCGGCAGCGCGGCTGGCTCAAGATCGTCGACAACGACACCGATTCGGCCTCATTGCGACACAAGGAACACCTCGACTGGTGTATGCTCCTTGTCAAGATCGGACTGCTGAGATACCTTCCTGTCCGCATCGACAAGTCCGACGACGGTCCGCCAGGGCAGGTCCTCGCCCCGGCGGAGCAACACGGCAATCCGATGCTCGACCTGCATCACCGGCTCGGACATCTCGGCTTCAGTACAATCAAGAAGCTGATCCGGTCCGGTCATCTGCCCTTGGTGCCCGGCATGAACGAGGCCAAGCCCAGCTGCGACAGCTGCGAGAAGGCCAAAGCAACACGGCACCCCTTCAACGATGCACCGCTCAGAGGGAGCCAGCCGCTTGAGCTTGTGCATTCGGACGTAGCCGGACCTCTTCGACCGTGCCACGGTGGCTACGCGTACTTCGCCACCTTCATCGACGACTTTACCGACCTCACCGATGTGGTCCTCCTTCGGTCAAAGGCAGAAGTGCTTCATCGCTTCGTTGCCTGGGTCAAGGTCGTCGAACGGGCGTTCGATGCCAAGGTACAAGTCCTACGCACCGACGGCGGCGGCGAGTACGTCAACAAGTCGATGACGACTTGGGCCGCTTCGCACGGGGTGCTTCACCACATCACCCCGCCGCACACACCGGAGCTCAACGGTGTGGCCGAGCGCAAGAACCGGACGCTCAAGGAGATGACGGCCGCCATGCTCCACAGCAGCGGCATGCCGGCGATCTGGTGGGGCCACGCCATCATGTTCGCGGCAGTCCTCCTCAAGAAGGTCACCCTGGTGGACGACGGTCGAACCGTGTGGGAATGGGTCCACAAGCGCAAGCCCTCCCTCGGCAAGGCGCAGGCCTTCGGTTCGACTTGCTGGGTGCACATTCCGGCAGCCGACCGCGTCAAGTCCGACTTGTCGATTCCCAAGGCCTGGAAGGGTCGACTCGTCGGCTGGCCTTCCGAGCGCAGCGGCTATGCTGTTCTCAACGAGGAAACGGGCAAGATCGTCTACTCACGCAACGTCTCCTTCGGTGCAAGTCCGAGCGCACCAACAGTCCTTCAAGACGTCGATGTCCCTCCGGGACAAGTCCCGGATGCAAGCATTCTCGACATCGACGACGAGCCCTCAGTCGAAGCTGTCAAGTACGAGTACGACTCCGACGACGAGCCTACCTCTGGTCCTCGGGGTATCAAGCGCTCTGAGCCGGACACCACCGTGGACTTCGACCCACCCTCACAGGTCACTGCTCGACCTGAGGGTACACGGCGCCTCCTCGCTCGTCTTGGGCGCGGGCAGCGGTCGGCTCGGTTCTACGACCACTACGCGACATTCTGCCAAGAGTCGGAGGGACATCTCTGCACGATCTCCTTGCTGGACAACGACCCGACCAGCTACGACGAGGCAATGCGCACTCCGGAGAAGGCCGAGTGGGCCAAGGCCTTCGAGTCCGAGCTCCAGTCGCTCATCAAGAACGACACGCTCGAGGAGGTGGTCCTCCCTCCCGGCGCCAAGGTCGTCTCCACCAAGTGGGTCTGCAAGACAAAGCGCGATGCAGAAGGCAACTTTGTCAAGCACAAGGCTCGTCTCGTCGGCCGCGGCTTCACCCAGCGGTACGGCATCGACTACGACGAGACGTACGCTCCCGTCGGACGAATGACCAGCATGCGAATCTTCTTCGTCATTGCTTGCGTCTACGGCCTGATCGTCTGGCAGATGGATGCGGAGACGGCCTTCCTCAACCCGGAGATGGACCGCGAGCTCTACATCAGCTTTCCGCAAGGCTGGGTCAAGACCAACCCGAAGGCGACCGGCCTTCTAGTCCGCAAGGGTCTTTACGGCTTCAAGCAGTCGGCACGACTGTGGTGGCTGGACGTTGTCAAGGTCCTCAACAACCTCGGCTTCCAGCACAGCGACGCCGACTGGGGCATCTTCGTGCGCATCGAGTCCGACGATACGCGCACGATCGTCTTCGTCTACGTAGACGACTTCCTCATCGGCGGCAAGACGCGGGCCATCATCGACGGTGTTCGAGATGGTCTCAAGGCCGCCTACAAGATGTCCGACATCGGCCCGGCTAGCTCTGTCCTCGGCGTCAAGGTCGAGCGAACGGACAGCAGCTTCGTCCTCAGCCAAGGTCACTACATCGACACGGTGCTCGAACGTTTCGGCATGACCGACTGCCGTCCGGAGCCGACACCAATCGCGGTCGGCACCAAGCTCGTCGCAGAGGGAGCTGCGATACATCCGGACCAAGCACGACAGTATCAAGCGCTGGTCGGATGTCTTATGTGGATCGCCCTCTCCACACGTCCGGACGTCAGCTTCGCAGTCAGCGCACTCTCGCGTTTCTGCAGCAGCCCGACCGAAGAGCACTTCAAGGTTGCCAAGCGCGTCCTTCGGTACCTCAAGGCGACGCGCGACCTTGGGCTGGTCCTCGCCCCCGTCAAGGTTGACGGCGAACCTCAGCTTGTCGGCTTCTCGGACGCCGACTGGGCCGGCAATCACGAAGACCGTCAGTCGCAGTCCGGCTACGTCTTCCAGCTCTACGGCGCTACGGTCAGCTGGGGCTCTCTGCGGCAGACGTGCGTCGCCCTCTCCTCGGTGGAGTCGGAGTACATTGCACTTACGGAAGCCGCCAAGGACGCCATCTGGCTTCGGACCGCCATCATGGCATACGACCAGCAAGCAGCGGACTCGGTCAAGATCCGACTCGGCGGCGACAACCAGGGAGCGCTGGCCCTCGCGCAAAACCCTGGCTGGCACCGTCGCACCAAGCACATCGACATCCGGTATCACTTCGTCCGATGGCAAGTCGAGGCTGGTGCGATTCAGTTGGAGTACGTCGGCACATCGGAGCAAGCAGCCGACATCCTCACCAAGGCAACTCCGGCCCCGGTACTTGTCAAGCATCGCCAAGCACTCGGTGTACGGCCGATCTCTGGCATCAAGACGGCGTCAGGTTCAGCAGGTGCTGCCTGAGAGGGAGTGTTGTGAGTCAGTCAGCACTGCTGACAGTGCAACTCTCATTCCGGCTATAGCGGCATGTCGGAGCACAGCCTCCGGCACGGCACGGCAGCTTTCCTCATTCCAGCGCACAGCCCTCCCTTAGCCCGGCACAGCCTCCTCATTCCGGAAGCTGTTCCCGTTTCATATAGTCTCCCTGTCTCGTTTCCCCCAGCTTGCGCCCTCGGGCTCTCTCCCTGACCCCAAAGCTATATAACCAGCCTGTTTCCCTTCTCCTCCCCCCTCTGGCAATCTATCCAGTCCTTCACGTCTCGTCCTCTCCCCTGCCCTTCGTCCTCACTACTCCTTCCGGCCGTCCGCCCCAACGGTCCGCTATCTTACTTCGCACAGCGCCCGTCTGGGACACTGCTGGTTGGCTCGGTCCCCCCTTGATCCAGCAGCATAGGTCAGAGTTCTGGCGGCAGGTCCCTTCGGCTCCACTGCGGAGCTGTACTACCTGGTCCGACCGTCCCATCCCGAACTGCTGGATCCTGTGGGATCCTACCCGACCAGTACCTCCCCTTCGCTCGCTCGCAAGTTCGACACCCGGTCCTCGGTGCGGCTCTGTCCGTCTAGTCCGCACACCCACCTTGCTGGTCCTCGCAGGTGGGTGTTGTCCGTCGTCCGCGACCTTAGTCTACAAGAGGTCCGACCGTCCCATCCCGAACTGCTGGATCCTGTGGGATCCTCCCCAACCAGTACCTCCCTTTCGCCCGCTCGCAAGTTCGACACCCGGTCCTCGGTGCGGCTTCGTCCGTCTAGTCCGCACACCCACCTTGCTGGTCCTCGCAGGTGGGTGTGGTCCGTCGTCCGCGACCTTAGTCTACAAGAAACCTGTCGTCAGCTCTAGCGGGCGCGGTCAATCTGCAGTACGCGCTTTTTGGGCTTGCTAGCGGGGCGGGCCACACCGTGCTTCTTGATCCCGTATCAAAGGTCGGAACTTGGCCAAAGACGGTTGGGAAGATTGCGGGCGGCTCCATCAACGCTACCGAGCTCTACTACGAGGTGCTGTGGGTACCTTAAGACCAGGACCTCAGCACGAGGTGAGAGCACCAACACCAAGGACTCCTTGGCTTCGCAAAGTGGGAATTGGAGCTCGAGAAATTGTATGTACATCGGGCCACTCGAGGATTACCCGGCCGGCGGCTCGCCCGTTCTGCCGTGCGGCATGCTGCATGGGGAGACCAACAGCAGTCCAACACCCTTGTCAGTTGTCAGTTGGTGCGGCTCGCGTATACGGCAAGGATGCCTAAGGCGCCTAGCAGTCAGGTGGCTCGCTGCCAGCGCGGAGTCGTGCAGCGTACCTTGACTGCGCAGTCGTCCCTTGTGCGCGCGCAGTCGCAGTCGCAGCAGCAGCAGCTTCGGTCATCTCGTGGATAAGGAGATGAGGCAAGAAGAGGAGCCACACCACTACGACGACGACGACGACGACGACCACCACCACCACCACCACCACCACCAACACCACCACGAGGCAGCAGCAGCTTTGTGTACTCTGGCCATGGACGTCGTGGTGCCCGTGTGGGCGGCGACGCTTGCCCGTCATGCGCACAACTGGCGTAACTTCAGCAGCAGCAGCAGCAGCAGCAGCAGCAGCAGCGACAGCTCTCAATGGCGCACCCTCACCCAGCCTGTCAGCACCGTCGAAGGCTTCAACTTGGTCGCCAGCGTCGTCGCCGTCGCAGCCGTCGTTGTCACGCTGCTCGCATCAGCATGGCGCAGCGCTTTCAGCTCGGTCCGGCTCGAAGACGGTGCCGCCGCGCCCGACGCACCGCCCACGACGACGTTTGACCTCGCCAAGGCATCGCTCCAGCAGCAGCAGCTTGCCGTCCAGTCCGTCGTGACAGCGTACCGCGGCACACCCGTCCACGAGGCTGCCTTCAGGCGCAGCGTCCGATGGCGCGTCCGTCTCCTCGCTCTCCTCGCCCTCGTCCTCATCGCCATCGACGCGCTCTGCCTCACGCCGCTGCGCAACGGAGGCGTGACGACTCGGAACGGGTTCCACACGGCGCTCATCGCGGACGTGGCGCTCTGGGTGCTCGTCCTCGGAATCACGCTGCGGCCCTTGCGCACGCACGAAGGATGGACGCGTATCGCACAGCTGGCCACGCTCACCGTCGTATCGACCACGACGCACGTCACAAGAGTGCTTATCCCCGTTGACGAGCAAGCCTCCTCTTCTGCTGGCCCCTTTTCCGTGTACAAGCATGGCAAGACCCGTCAACAGCTCAGCATCGACGCGGTACAGACGATCGCCATCCCGCTCACACTCCTCGCTCTCGCGGCAGCCTTGACCTTGCCCTCGGGTCCCCTGCGCGTCTTCTCGCCCAAGCCGGGACACGAGCCCGAGCTGCAGATGATGTCCGACCAGGACTCGGGCGCGTCCATCATGAGTGAGTGTATCTCATATTCGGTACTAGGTCACAGAAGCTGACGTCTTGCCTTCGCCTCTCTTCTCAACAGCGTTTCTCTACGCCGGCTGGAATCTGCCCATGATGCTCAAAGGGCGACGAACAGGCTTTGTCGAGGAGCACGACGTCCCCGTGCTCAGCGTGTCTATGCGCGCCGCGGTCCTCCATGCGAAAATGACGCTCCGCAACCGCGCCCAAGCCGCGTCCAAGCGCAACGCGACCTCGACTCAGAAGGCGTGGCGGCTGCTCAACTCGCTCTTCCGAACCAACGACAAGCTTCTCATCGTCGTCACTTTCACAAACTTGATTGGGAGCGCGCTCTACTACTTGCCGCCGTACCTACTTCTCAGTTAGTGCAATTTTCGTCACGCGGTAGGATTACCTGCCTGACTCTCTTTTCTCATCCTCTCCAGAGATTGTCAGCACGATGGAAGAGAGCGAAGCCAGGCACGAACCGCGGTCCCTCTCCTTTCGCCGCAACGTCGTCTATCTCGTCGCCTTCTTCGTCGGCCAGCTGGTCCAAGTCTATGCCATTGCCCTCGCGAGCAACTTGGCCATGGCCACTCTCAAGAATCGGATCAAGGCGCAGTTGAACACACTCTTGCTGGGTAAGGCGTTGCGGAGGAAGGACTTTTCGGCGCCTGCGTCGTCATCGTCGGGGGCGGGCGCGGCGGCGGCGAGCAGGACTACCCCTTCTGCAGAGGGCGAGGGCGGCAATCCCAAGCAAGACGACAAAGAAGACGACAAGGTCGACATTGGCTCCAAGAGCAAAGTCCTCTCCCTGCACACCATTGACGTCCAACGCATACTCGAGCTCGTCTCCTCCTCCTTCTTTCTCGTCAACGCCCCCGTGGAAATCATCACGGGCTCCGTCCTCCTCTTCGGCCTGCTCGGCATCGGCGGCTTCATCGGGCTCGCCACCTCGCTCATCTCCATCCCCATCGTGTACGTGGTGAGCAAGGCGCAGACGCGCTTGCAGGATGAGCTGATGGCGGCGCGGGATGAGCGCACGGCTGCGCTCAATGAGGCGATGCAGGCGATTCGGATGGTCAAGTTGGGCGCGTGGGAGGAGCGCATGTCGGAGCGGGTCAGTGGGCCGAGAAGGAAGGAGTTGATGATCAAACGCAAGGTGAGCACTGGTGTTGATGGGCTGGGCAGGGCCTTCCAGGGTATTTGAGTATAGTGCTTACTGGATGATGGTCACTTCGTATCCCAGCTGTTCGTTCTCGATGCCATCACGCGCGTTGTCGGCCTTTTGACGCCTATCGTGATCGTTGTGGTACGTACTCTTTCCTGGACCACCTGCAAGCGCGTCCACTTCGCTGAGCACACTTGGCTTGATTATCTCTCTGCAGACCGCTTTTGTCTACTCAACGCTCGTTGACGGTCGCAAGCTCACAGCAGGCATTGCGTTTGCGAGCTTTGCGGTGCTCAATGAGCTTCGCCACTCCATTGAGGCTGTCCCACAGGCAAGTACTTTCCTACTCCGTGCCGAGGCTGAATGCTCATAAACTGCTGTGGGCTGATCCATAATTACGCACGTTGTTCATGCAGGTGATCACGGAGTCACTCCAGTGCTTCGTGAGCTTGCGTCGCGTCGCCGTCTATCTCGAGTCGCCCGAGGTGGAGCCAGCACCGCACCAGGTGGTCGACGGCTCCCTCGATGGGGACGACGCGGCGTCAGGAAGGGATGCTGTCTCCGTTGCGATGCGCAGCGCTACGGTCGGATGGCCCGTCTTCGCTGGCTTTGACGACGGTGGCGCCGGCGTGGCTACGCCGGCCCCGGCGTTCTGTCTGCGCGATATCTCGGTCGAGTTCAAGGCCAAGGAGTTGAACCTGATCTGCGGCAAACTTGGTGCGTCCGACGTGTCTTTTCCACACATTTTGCGCATGCTTACACGCGCTGGCTTCCTCGACAGGAAGCGGTAAATCTCTCCTCCTCCTCAGCCTCCTCGGCGAAGCCGACCTGCTCAGCGGCCAAATTTCCTGCCCGCGCTCGCCCGCCGACGCCATCGTTCAATCGGACACACCCGCCATCCTTCAACCGGGCCGATGGATCTCGCCCAAACTCGTCGCGTACGCGCCTCAGCAAGCGGTCATCCTCAACGGCTCGATTCGCGCCAACATTCTGTGGGATCTGCCGTTGGATCAGGCGAGGTACGATGCGACGGTCAAGGCTTGTGGGCTCTTGCCTGATCTTGCCGCGTTGGAGGATGGGGATGCCACGGAGATTGGCGAGGGTGGCATTGGGCTGTCGGGCGGGCAGAAGGCAAGGGTTGGGCTGGCGCGAGCTGCGTACTCTCGAGCTCAGACTGTGCTGCTTGATGATGTGAGTAGGGATCAGAGACGCATCACGAGTAGATCGGTGACGATACTCACCTGTACCTCTGTCCTTCACGACAGGTTCTGAGCGCTGTCGATGCGCACACGGCCGCCCACATCCACAAGCACCTTCTCCAAGGTCCCCTTCTTCAAGGCCGGACCGTCCTCCTAGTCTCGCACCAAGTCCAGCTGGTCGCTCCAAGCGCGGCGCAGGTTATCGTCCTAGATGACGGCAAGCTCAAGTTCAAAGGCGACTCGGGCGCCTTCTTGACGTCGGAGCACTATTCCGGCTTAGTGGAAGAACTGGGGCCCAAGGATGGCGAGGTGGCGGCAGCGGATGCGGAGAAGAAGAAGACGGCCGCTGCGGATGAGAAGGGCGAGGTAGTCAAGGAGATCGAGTCGACTTCAGAAGATCAGGCAGCAGCAGCTCCAGCCGACCCCGCCACTAACGAATCCAAAGACGCAGGCAAAGACAGAGACGCCAAAACGACCCCAACCAAAGACCCCGAACAGGCACGCAAGCTCGTCAGCGAGGAAGGTCGCGAGCGCGGTACGATCCAATTCAAGTTCTGGAAAGCCTACTTTGTCGCGGCCGGCGGGGCGGCCGTCGTCATCCCCACCGCCCTCTTCGTAGTGGTCAGCGAGCTGTGGACCGTCGTCCCCGCTGCGTGGCTTGCGCGTCTCTCCGAGGACGCGAACCGCGCGCGGCAGCCGGGCGGGGGAGGGATGCACCATTCGCTCGAGTGGTGGTTGGGCGGCTATGCGATCCTGAGCGTCGCTGGCGCGGTGGTATCGGCGGTGCGGTTCGTGCTCTTCTTCGTGATCTCGTACCTCGCCTGTCGGACGATGTTCGACAATGCGCTCAAGGCTCTGTTCCGCGCTCGTGAGTTGGATCACCATCGTTCCTCAGGATGCTGGTGCCAAGCTGACCGGACTGCTCACTCCTATACAGCGCTGCGCTTCCACGACACCACGCCCCGCGGACGGATCATGTCTCGATTCGGATCCGACGTGAGTACTCGCTGTGGTGTCCTCTCTGTCAAGGTTCGCAAACTGAGAGACCACCTCCATGCCAAACAGGTGCAACTGATCGACGAGCAAATCGTATTCTCGCTCACCTTCTTCACCAGTCGCGTCGTCGCATTCGTCTTGTCGTGCATCGTCGTCAGCATCGAGGGCAGCCCGCTCTTCCTCGCCATTGTTGCACTACTGGCTCCAGCGTACAATTGGGTACGTGCTGTTGCCCCTTCCTGTACTGCCTGCTTGACATCGTCGTGCTGATCTGTCTTCTTTGGACAACAGGTCGCCAGCTGTTTCCGCGTCGTCGTCCGCGACGTCCGCCGCATGGGCTCCACCACCAAGTCGCCCGTCGTCCAAACCTTCAATGACATCCTCTCAAGCTTGGCCGTGATCCGCGCATTCGGCAGCTCGGAAACCACGATGCAAGCTTTTTATCGCCGCCTGGACCACAACCTACGGTTCGAGAATCTGCAGATGCATCGGTGGAGCTCGACGTGTATGAGCACGTTCTCTGCGGTGCAACTCTTCATTGCGGGCTGCTTCATTGCGTCGAATGATACGACGAGTGCGGCTACGGCTGCGCTGGCGCTGTCTTTCTTGTGAGTATCGGACCCTGCTCCCGCGTCGGTGTCGTGCACTTGTCTGACTGCTTGCCGTTTGCACACCAGGCTCGACCTGGGCGGTCAGCTTCAGTTCATCGTCGGCATGATCGTGAGTCATTCGCCCTTCCCCTTCCTCAAGCGCTGTGGACAGAGCTGACGCTCTCCATTTCTGGTGAGGCAGGGCCAACTTGAGTACTGCATGGTCGCAGTCGAGCGCCTGACCGAGTTCGCCGAAACAAAGCCCGAGGCAGCCGAGATTGTCGAGCCTCGCCCGCCACCGACGTGGCCGTCGAGCGGCAAGGTCGAGTTCAAGGATGTGCGCGTTCGCTATGCGCCTGAGCTGCCCGATGTGCTCAAGGGTGTCAGCTTCACTGTGCCAGCGGGCAGCAAGGTTGGGATCGTGGGCCCGACGGGGTGCGGGAAGAGCACGACGGTCACCTCGTTGTTCCGCTTTGTCGAATTTGCGGGCGGGTCGATTGAGATTGATGGTCTTGGTGAGTTTGACGGGGTTACCTTTTGGCATCTGAGCCTTGGCTGTGCTGACGGTGTCATGTTCTGCATGTCTACACAGACATCTCGAAGATTGGTCTCAAGGACCTCCGATCGCGCCTTCAAATCGTGCCCCAAGACCCCGTCATCCTCAGCGGCTCGCTTCGGGACGCCGTCGACGTCTTCCACGAGCGAACGGACGCTGAGATTCTCGATGCCCTCCGTAAGGTGCGCCTGATTGAGGCGACGGAGCCGTCTACGCCTCTGTTGGACCTCAACGGCGACGCGCATGGAAATGGCGTAGCGAATGGAAAGGGGTCACCTGCTGCAGAGTCGAACAAGGTGAGTCCTTGCAGACCAGACAGCAGCGCCGACCGCCCGACTGAGACATCCCTTCTTGGTTCTAACCTGCAGAATGTTTTCGAAAACCTGTCCTACACGATTGCCGAGGGCGGCTCGAACCTGTCCAACGGCCAGCGACAACTACTCTGCATGGCGCGCGCGCTCCTCAACCGGTCCAAAATTGTCGTCTTTGACGAGGCGAGCAGTTCCGTCGACACGGACACGGACGCGCTCATCACGGCCACGCTGCGGGACGAGTTTGCGTCGTGCACGGTCATCACGATTGCGCATCGGCTGCGGACGATTATGCACTCGGATGCCGTCGTGGTGATGGACAGGGGCGCGGTGGTCGAGGTGGCGAGTCCAGCCGAGCTGCTCCAGCGACCGAGCTCGCACTTCTACAAGCTGTGCGCGGCGGCTGGCCGGGCCGAGTTTGAGCAACTGCGCACGATGGCGGGCCTTGCTGACTCGTCGAGCACCGCGACGTCGTCCAAGGCGCCGTCGCTCCTCTAGACGCTTTACGAACCGTACTCGTAGATGTACTTGTATCCTTAGAGGACGGAAGGAGCACAATGGACAATGGATCAGATATTCAGATGACCTGCTCGCGTTCCATGCTTGAGCTACACGTGACAGTGGACGGGAGTGAGGCTCACCTTGACGGCTTTGGACGACGGGAGGACGGAAAGACTCCGTCCTCACCATGGAACGAGCTCGAGGAGAGGACATCCGTTCCGTGTCCGCTTCCGTGCGTGCATGAACACGCCGTCCGCCTAGCGACACCGCTTGCCGCCCGTGCTCGAATCCGCCACTGCCCGGGACGCATCCTGCTCCGGACCACCATCTGGTCCAAGGTCCAAAGACGCAAAGACGCCGTTGAAGCGTCAAGGCTGCCATGTCCTCCCTTCCGGCGGTGTCCGGGACGTCCAAGGCCGATCCCGACCGGCCCGGCGATGCCTCCGCGCCTCCCCCGTCGCCGACGAGCTCGACGAGCTCCCGGAGCACGCGCGAGGCGATGTACTCGGCCCTCGTCCGCGCCCTCGTCGTCCTCTTCGCCCGGCCCGTCCGGCTCTTCCGACCCGTCAAGCTGTCCTCGCTCCAACTGCTGGAATCGCTGGCCAAACGCGAAGGTCGGACGCTGAGCTTGCGGTATCTCTGGAGGGTGCTGAGGAGGGAAAAGTGGTCGTTCTTGCCGCACTTGCTCGGACCGCCCGTTCTGTACCAGACGTTGGTCGGGTTCAGTCTGTTCACCACGTATACTCTCGTCGAGGGACACCTGGTCGCGCGACACAAGGAGAAAAAGGCAGCGGTGGCGGGGCCGAAGCAGGAGGAGGACGGCGAAGTGGTTGAAGCAAAAACGAAAAAGCCGTCCCACGCCGAGTTTACACCGCTCAGCAGCGTCCTCGTCGCCGGCGCCGCGGCCGGTTCGGCGCAGTGCATCCTCAGCGCACCCCTCGACAATGTCCGCTTCATCCTCGAAAACGGACTCGGACGCGCCCAGGCCGCACAGGCAGAAGAGCCCAAGGCGGCCAAGGCGCGACATCGCGACTTGTCACGGCGGCGAGGCAAAGCCATTCGGCCCCGTCTCGGACTTGGACTCGGGGCGGCCTCATCGTCGTCACCGATGCTCAAGATGGGAAGCAAGGCGCCGGCGCTGCAGATATCATGGCGGGCCGTGGCCAAGGCGGCCGTATTGCCCTTCTTGCCCGTTCAGGCGCACACGCGCGTGGTGGACCAGGTCAAGTCGCACTCGGCGCGTGGAGCGGCGGCGGCGGCGACGGCTGCGAGTCTTGCCACGCCAGAGACTGGGGCAGGAAAGGCGGGATCTGGGGCGGCGGTGGCGGTGGCGGCGAAGGATGCCAAGCGTGTGCTGTGGCAGGAGACGCTCAAGGCATGGCGCGGTGGTTTGCATGGCAGTGGGCTGGTCATGTCCCTCTGCCGAGACTCGGTCGGTGAGTATTGGGGCATGCCTCAGAGTAGGCCCTTGGCAAGTGGTAAGAGCAGTGCTCATTGTCTGTGCCTGATCACACAGGCTTCGCCGCCTTCTTTGCCGTCTTCGAGCTGTCAAGACGCAGTGCGTACCACTGCTCTATGGCCATCGACCGCCTCGAAGCATGGCTCAACACCGTGTTGCCTCTCTTGCGCTTCGGCTCGTCGAGCTCAAGCGAGGGGGACGGGGGAGTGGTATCATCTCATCGACACCGCTCCGACGAGATGTACGTCGAGCGCGCGGACCGCATGTCGTCTTCGGAGATCCAACCCGACTTCTCGTACAACGCCTCCCGCACCCTCCTCGCCCGCCTCACCGCAGCCCTCGTCCTCGTCATCGGCGGTGCGATCGGCGCAACGCTATATGAGCTCGTTGGAAGGCCGTTCGAGTTGATGCGGATCGTGATCTTCCGGGGCACGAAGGAGTGGGAGCGGAAGACGGCGGCGGCGGCGGCCAGGGCGAGAGCAAAAGCTGACGTATCGTCCAGCTTGTCGGCCACTCGTGCCCTTGCTCGAGCTCGACGTCGAGGGGCGCCCGACAGTCTACGAAGCACGGCCGCCACCTTTGCCAAGGACAGCCCTACAAGTAGTTCGAAGCCCCGCGTCCGGATTCGCATCCACGGCGCCCGCGCCCGCGCGACTGGGCTGGCCCTTGCGCCATTTCGGTCGACGTCCAGGGTGCCCGGGATGGGCATGTTCCTGGCACTACGGAGCAGTAACACGATGGGCAGCAGCTCCTCGCGCGTGGCTTCCTTCGCAGGTGGGATGAGTCGAAGGTCGGGTCATCCGCTCTTTAAGAAGGGCAAGCAACACGTGCGGGCCCGGAATGGCGCGGGTCGGATGGAGGAGTCGGGGCCGCCTGCCTCGGTGGAGAGGAGGCAGAGGAGCGAAGTGACGATGTCTTCCCCTACCGCGGCTACACCTCAGCTCGACTCTGTCCCCACGGCCGATTCCGCTCCACAAAGACCCTCAACGCTCTCCCTCCTGCTCGCCCACGCCACCACCTCCGACCCGACCTTCCTCACCCGCCTCCAAACCCATCTGCACCTCAAGCACCTCCCGCATAGCATCAAGCTGGCAGCGCTGTGCGGCAAGGCGTACTTTGTCAACGTCTTCTTGGTCGGTGCGGGCGCTGGGGATACGTATGTCGGCGCGAGGAAGGCCGATGCGCGGACGAGTCGGGCGAGGGCGGCGGTGGAGCGGTCGAGGACGGGGAGTGGCAGCGAGGGCGGGGGCGGAAACTCGAATGAAATGGCGACGACGAGGAGGAGCCAGGCGGCCGTCACCTCCCCTGCCCAACCCTTCACCCGCCCGCCAAGCACGTTCCCACCACCCGCATCCTCGACGCGCGCAGCGCTCATCTGGACGATTCGCGATCGGGGCCATCATGCGTGGGACGGGGCGATGCGCTGGACGAGTATGGCGTGGGGTAGTCGGTGGGGGTGGGCTTTGCGCAAGGTGAGTAGGTTCTCCTCGCTCGTGTGATTCTATGTTGAATTGTTGCTGATGCGGCCGTTTCTTTTGCACAGATGGCAACGCCGTATGGACTTGGCTTCCTAGCCTTCGCCTGGTTCGGGGGTGACCTGAACCGCTAGACTTCGAGCTCGGTCTGGATGCTCTCGACCTCGACCTCAGAACCGTACCGTCGTCCTTGGGCATCTGGACAACGAAGATGGGTCAGCATGTACTTTTACAACGCACACGTCATCAAAATAGAGGATCATCGATCATCCCTCACGTACCTTGAAACCCTCCACCGTCGAGGCGGGGGTTTGCGTCTGAACAGCGGATGACATTTCGTAGTTTGTAAGGCCATATGGGAACCCAACGAGAACATAGGTCGAGAAGCTCACATGACGAGGTGGAAAGCAAACGGGTCGATGAAGCGACGCGAGCGGGCGAGTAAGAGAGACGAGGCGACCGGAGAATCGAGCAGGGTTCGGTGTCAGAGTGAGCAGCTAGAGCGGGTTCGCCTGCCAGACGGCCAGCCCGGGAGGAACTCCGTACCGCGCCCGCGCGGCCAGATGGAAGAAACGCGCCAGCTCGAGGTGTGTGGGCTGATAGTATACTTGAGACGACTTGCGCAGAACCTACAACCCGAGGGCGATAGAACGGAGTAAAGGTCAGTGTCTGGCGTAGCGCCGATGACTTGGAGTCAAACGAAGTGCTCACCGCGAGGATGCGCTCCATGCCGGATGCAAAGAGCTCGCTGTAAAAGTCGTACGCGGCCGAAGAAGGGCCATCCGCCAGATTGCCGTACGCGTGGCGCTCGACGAGCATCGAGCCCAACGTGTTGAGCAAGCGGAGATGGGTCGTCTGGAGGGGAGGGTGGCAGAAGTTATCAGTACGGGCTGTGTAATACTGGTGGATGACCCGAAGGGGGACCAAACTTACCAAGTACGCCATGGCCTCAAACTCGACACTGCCCGTCGCCCCACCCGGCACCTTGGGACTCTCGACCTCATCGACGTTGACCCCGCCCAAATCCCAGTACCGATTCTGCGCATGGCAAAATATCCAAAAGTAGTCCCGACACACGCCGCTCACCTCCGTCAGGTACGTCTTGAACGGCCGAGGCGTGTGTGAGGCGGCGATGAAGTCCAGTCGGGCGTCGGACTCGGGCGTGCGTGGGTTGCTGAGCAGGGTGAGGACGAGGATGAGGACCCAGTCGGCGTGCGGTGGTGTGGACGCGGTGTGGGCGGCGGGGACGATGGGGTCGTGGAAGCGCATGCGCTCCTCCCGCTTGGAACGACCCGAGGACACCTTGTGCGCGCACTGACCGACGTAGCGCTGACTCTGCACCGCCTTGAGCCCATTGATGTTATGCTCCGTCGGAACGATGCGAATCGAGAAGAGGTGCGTGATCAGATCAAAGATGATCTTGCGCGTTCCGACGTCGCCAGGCTTCTTCTCCGAGTAGACGAGGTCGACGAGAGCGGCCAGGGGCTCGGGCACGCGAGCACAGAGCTCAGCTTTGCCTCGGTCCGTCCGGGAGAGGACGGCGAGACAGCGCAAAATCTCGTGCAGGAGCTGATCGTCGTGTTGCTCTTCGCGCCACTCCATATCGATGAGCTCTTGCATGCGCATGCACAGAGCGGCCATGCCGCGCGCCTCAATGAAGTCGGATGCCCATACGGGCGACTCGGAGCCGAGGAGGACCCGCAGACGTCGGACTCGGGCCACGTCTACGCGGCTGGCTTCGTTGGAGAAGATGTGGGTGGCGAAGAAGTTGGGGAGTTCCTTTACGCCGGCGCCTTTGGCTTGGAGAGCGATGGTGTTCGCTGAAGCTGATCGATAAGGCGCAGAGGTCACCGGGCTTGTGGAAGCTTGAGGGTCGGCTGGTGAGATTGCGCCGCCAGGTACGCTGTCTGAGCGAGAGCGGGGCGCGGGTACGAGGGTCTGCCCGCGGATCATCGATTCCTTGACGGAGCGAGTCATAGACATCAGCTTGGAGCGCAGCGAGTCCGGCACCTCGAGTGAGGTCTGCAGAGCCATCTTTTTCAGCTTGCATGTTTGCCTCACACTCCTTGATCTGCCACTTACCATGAGCCGCTCAAAGTCCTCGTCGATGTCGGCCGGCGCATCGGCGGGCTTGCGTCGAATGACACCCTTGCTGACCGCAGCCAGAATGCCGAGGGATTGCGATGGACGCAAAGGCGAGTTCTCCTTTTCAATGTGCTGTGAGGGCAGTGCACCGGGTACGGTGGGCGCTGTGGTGCCGGTGCTTGTTGCGCTCGCGCCTGCGCCCGGGTGGTGGGTGATGCGCTGAGAGGGTTCACCGTGTGCCGTCATCATCACTCGTGGTGAGCTGTGATGCCGCTGATGCTGGGATGGCGCCTTGTGATGATGAGACTGATTCTGTTGGACGTGCTGAGGGTGATGATACTGCTGATGATAATGCTGCTGTTGACGCTGGAATGGCAGTGGCCTCGACGGCGACGCTGGCCCCGCTCGTCCCGCCGCTGGCGTTGCGCCGCTGCCTTGGCCGTACATCAGGTGATGCTGCGCGTTGCGCCTGTCGGTGCTGTCGTGATCGTGATGGTAATGGTGGTGATATGGATATGGCGATGGTGATGTGGTGGTCAAGAAGGTGGATTGTGGTGGTCATCGTCTGGGAGATGAGCAAAGTGTTGGGTTGTGGCATCACAACAGCCCGATCTGGAATCGACGCGTCTCAGTTTGTGGACGCGTTTGGATCACGTGCATCTGGAGCGACCGTGGGCGGATAAACCGCTGAATCTGCACTTTCGCATTTCCACTCCAGCGTCTTCGCCCCGGCAACCATTCCCAGCTGGTACCGCAATCGCCAGTACCTTCAACCAGCTTTCCGCGAACTTGATGAGCGGACGGTACGCTAACTACGGTAACGGGACGGCACTGAGCACGGTCCTAGGCTACTAGTGCAATGTGGTTCTGGAGCCGTCAAATCATTTTGCAAGCAGATGCGGAACGGGTTTGCAAGCGGATGGACGAGGACTGATGCTCCATCGCGTCTAGGTCGACACCCTCTTAGAGAGCCAAGGTGGTCGTGACCGTCGGGAGAGATTGGGAGCATCGCCGCGGTCCACCACCTTGAGCATGATCGCCTTGAGTGTATCCGTCCGCCAGACCCACCGCTGCCGCCTCGTACCACCGCACTTCAGCCGCCGCGCCCGTATCTATCCGTCTAGCGACCGAGAGCAGCCTGAAGAGCGGTGTAGACCTCAATCTCGACCTCTGCCTCTGCCTTGGCGACCTCGTCGGAGCCTGAGGATGCCGCGCGCTGGGCCTCGGAGAGTGCAGATCGGACAGCCTGTGTGGCAGGGTTCAGGGATGGATGGGGTGGTATGTCAGATGCTGGGCTCCAACGAGTGGAACGCAGATCGTGGAGAGGCAGGGCAGACTCACCTCGGGGGAGAAGGACTCGAGAGGGTAGGCCTCGATGGCGTTGATGGTGAGCTTGTTGTTAGGGTGCACCGTCGCAAAGCCGCCGGACACTGTGATCGTGGAGACGATATCAGCACACCGCCATCGACTGTCATCCACGCATAGGAACAAGCTCACCGAACCACTTCTTGGCCGAGTTGCCGCTCTCGATGATCTCCACCAACCCGGGCTTGAGCTCCTCGACGGAGGGCACGTGGGAAGCGAGGACGCCCATGTCGCCGGACGCCGCCGAGATGTTCACCTGTGTCACGTCCGAGGACGAGTACAGGGCCTGGTGGGGCAGGATGAAGTCGAGCTTGAGCTTGTCCGACGCGGCTGCATCTGCGTACCCGCGGCGAGCAGCGACGAGGAGGGCAGCGCTTCGGATGCTGGAAGTGGCCGCTGCCATGGAGCGCGCGGCGGCGCCAGCAAGGAGAGAGCGCGAGGCGATTGAGAAGACCATCGTGGGAGAGGGCTGCCCTTTGTAGACGGACGACGTGCTTGACCTGGACTTGCGCTGATGGTGGTGGTGAGGACGATGTCCTTGGGCGTGATTGAGTGTGTGCACGAAGGTCGGCGGTGAGCTTCGGATGGGTGAGACCCCAAGTCTGATTGCTAGGGTCTTGAGGTCTGAGACTCGAGGTCTCGCTGGAGTCTGACCAGACACACCTCGCCACCATTACCACCCTCGCGCTCGGCCTTGACGTCCTCGAGCTCATCCAAGTCAACAACCGCACGGCGTAGCAGAAGTGTATGCTGGCACGGTGGGCGTGTCGACGAGGAGTTCACACAATGCGAGTGCGTATTTCATGGAGATGTGCGCTGGTGTTGTTTTACGACGATCTAACCCCGTCTGAATGAATACTCACAGATTGCCGTTGAAGGCTGCTCCCACGGCGAGCTCGACCTGATATACGACAAGGTGCTGGCAAGGGAGCGCAGCGATGGACAATTCTTTGATGCTCTGCTGCTCTGTGGCGACTTCCAGGTGAGCATCTTGCACTTTACAAGGGCGCAACCTGAGCTGATGCGATGAGTTACTATACAGGCCATACGCAATCACGCCGACTTGCACTCCCTCGCCGTGCCAGACAAGTACCGCCAGCTGGGCGCTTTCTGGCAGTACTTCGCCGGTGTCAAGCGTGCGCCGCTCCTCACCCTCGTCATTGGCGGCAATCACGAAGCAAGCAACTACATGTACGAGCTGTGAGTAAAGACCTCTGCTTGCAGGCTGTCTGGTGCTGATGTATCGTACCCTTCATGTGCAGATATCACGGCGGATGGCTCGCGCCGAATATCTACTACCTCGGAGAGGCAGGCTGCGTCGAAGTCGGTGACCTCGTCGTCTCGGGCATTTCGGGCATCTACAAGAAACACGATTACTACCGAGGTGGGTCTTCCATGCTACCCTCTTGAGCTAGGCTGTGGCAGTCCAGTCTCACCTACTTATAAGCCTTGACAGGAAGATACGAACGCCAGCCGTACAACAACAACGACCTTCGATCGATCTATCACACTCGTGTCTACGACATCGAGCGACTCAAGCTACTGCCCAGGGCAGACATTGTCATGTCGCATGACTGGCCCAACACCATTGAGCAACACGGAGACACGGCCAGGCTGATCAGGCAGAAGCCCTTCTTTGCTGATGAGGTGTGTATACTACTCTTCTTTGCAGGTGGCTCGCGTCGCGTGGGCTGACAGGTTTGATCTTGCGGTCACAGATTGCAACGCAGACATTGGGCTCGCCACCCCTCCTCGACCTGCTACAAACGCTCAAGCCGGCACTGTGGTGCTCAGCCCACCTTCACGTCCACTTTGAGGCTACCTACCGGCATGACGGATCCCAAGCGTCGTCATCATCCAGCATGGCTCGGAATGGGTCAGCGCCGGTGTCGGCACGGACCAACGTCAGCGCTACTGGGTCTGATCCGAACCAGATCGACATTGACGACTTTGACGATGATGATGACCCTCCACCCTCTACGACAACTGTACCATCCGCGGGCCCTTCAAGACCTGCGCCGGCTGATCCGAACGAGATCGCGATCGACGATGAGGACGAGGCAGGAGGCTCGTCGTCCACTTCAACTTCGGCGCCACCTGCTAGCGCCCTCCCCGTCACCAAGGACTTTGGCGACGCAGAGGAACCTCTCGTATCCGTCGATGAGAGCGGTCTTGCGCGCCCTTCGACCCATGTCGATGATGGGACTACCTCGTCCGGATCGACGACGGTCAATGCGGTGATCAAGGATGGCAAGGCGAAGGAGACCAAGTTCGTCGCGCTCGGCAAGTGCGTGCCCAAGCAGCGCTTCCTCGAGGTGAGTTCTTCCGTTCTCCTCCCACCTCCTTGCATCACGTCGCTGAGTGACTCGGTGACGCTTGCCTCGACTGTCCTGGTAATCTTCAGTTCTACGAAGTGACAAAGACGAGTACGGGCGAGGTGGAAATCAGGGTTCTTCCCCAGCATCATCAGCAGCAGCATCAAGGTAGACAACGACACCAACCCACCACAACCAACTACAACAACGACGCGGAAGCAAGCGCAAGCGCAAGCGTAACCTCAGGTCTCACCAAACAACAACGACGAACCCCTACCCTCCGCTTCCACGAACCGTGGCTCGCCATCGTGCGCGCGACGCACCCGTGGTTCTCGACCGAGATGCGGCAGGAGCCGTTCCCGCCGCTGGTGCTGGGTTCGGATCAGGGTCAGGGTCAAGGATATGGGCAAGGTCAGGGTCAAGGTCGGGGTCAAGGTCTGGGGGGGTTAGGGGCCATGGTCGCGGAGGCGAGGGGGTGGATCCGGGAACACATCGTACGGCCTCATGTCCGAGGTGGGAGTACTCGCGCTGGCGACAAGGTCGAAGATAACCACAACAGGGACAACGTAGACGAGAAGCAGAAAGACGGAGAGGACGAAGAGCACGACGCCCACCCACTCTCCATCACCCGAATCCAGCAATTCGTCCCCACCGCGCCCTTTCCGCCGCCCGAATCGCTCCGGATGGGAAAGAAGCTCGATTTGAGACGGGTGCCGCCTTGTGAGTTCTTGTACCTATGAGTCACGACGCAGTCTGGCTGCGAGTCCGTTACGCGACCGATAGGCTGACTTACACATCCCCCCCTCCGCCCCCGCCCGCAGCTCCGCCCTACCTCAACCCGCAAACAGCGGCCTTTTGCGCCTTCGTAGGGATCGACAATCGGATCAACACGCCCTCAGGGTTAGGTGCTCCCTCGCGCGGTGGTGGTGGAGGTGGGGTGGGTGGGGTCGGTCCGCCGCGCTTGCTGGATGTGTCGCGCGTGCCTGACTTTGCGGGCTCGGCGGCGGCGTCGGGGGTGGGATCGAGGGAGGTGGAGATGGGCTTGGAGACGGGGAAGATGAACGGAGAGGGCGCGCCGGTCGGAGGGTCGTAGCCTCGTAGGCATCCCACGCATGCCCTCAACGCCTTGACAACCCTCAGGCTCCAGGCTCCAGGCTCCAGGCTCCAGGTTTGGTGGAGCGCGTGAAGAGCAGTGCAGGTGTCAAACTCCAAAGTCATCCTTACTCGTAACTCAAGCATATGGGGACCGCCGGGTACGTTGTCTGATGAATGAATGTATGTACTGCATTCGAGGGCTGGCACTAGCAACGACCTCCGAGCGATGCAAGGGTTGGGGTGGTGTGGTACCGTGGTAGGGTAGGATAGGGTAGGAACACAGTGTTGTGGAGAGAGTGCTTGAGACGATGAGCGAGCGAGCGAGCGAGCGACGACGAGGGCGAGACTGGCGAGACTAGGAAGGAGGAGGGGCTGCTGTGTGGAGTCGGATCAGGAGGGGAGGGAGGGAGGTGGGTGGGTAGGTGACTACTGCATGGAGGGAAGGGGCCGAGGATGAGCGCTAATTACAGGGTGTGAGAGGGACAGTGAGGGATGCAGGGGGAGTGATGGGCGCCCGCCTGTCAGAGGCAAAGCCGGCTTGAATGAGCGTACGGCGAAGTCCAGTGGCGCGCTCGAGCATGGACGGCCGTCGCGACACGGTGCCCAAGGCCCACCCACGTCAACCCGCCCCCCTTCGACGCCGCGGAAAGGAGTGAGGCGATGCGGAGCGAATAATCTACAGTTGGTTGGGACCGTGCTGCCCCTGCCCCTGCCCGGCCGGACCCCGACTGGCGTTCGAGGGCGCGTACTGCAGGGAGCCAGAGTGGCTGTGCTGGTATGGGTGCTGCTGCTGTTGCTGCTGGTACTCCGGGTACTGGTGCTGCTGCTGGTAGTGGTGCGACTGTTGATGGGGATCTGGTGACGGGTAGCCGTATTCGTATGACTGCTGCTGTTGCGGCTGTTGCTGTTGTTGTTGACTGTACGGATCAGCGTGATAGTGCTGTTGTTGACCGTCGTACTCGTCGTACTGCTGCTGCTGCTGTTGATACTGGTGCTGGCCTGCATCATGCTGATACTGCTGGTGGTACTGGCCGTCGTCATAGTCCCCATAATGTTGCTGAGTCTGCTGGTCTTGATCGAGCACGTACCCGCCAGCGCCACTGCCGCTCTCGTGGTAGTAGTGCTGGATGCCCTGCTTCTGCTGCTGTTGCTGCTGGAGCGGTACTTTGCTGCTGGCACTGTCCAGATGGCCGCCTTTGTCCGTACCAATGATGGAGGCTGGGTAGCCTGCGCCGACGGTGTGATTCCCCAGCGTCGAGCCGCTGTCACTGTAGAGGTCCACCTCGACGTTGGGGAGAGTCGGCTGAGGGATCGCCCGCCCAACCAATTCGCCCTTCTTGTTCCGCAGGTGCGAGAAGTCGCCATCGGCCTCCTTGCGGGCGAGGGCGACCTGTCGAGCCATTCGGGTCTTCTTCTTGCGCCGGACGAGCTCGGAGATGCGCTTGTCAATCTTGTGGCAGCAGTACTCCTTGAGGTTGCCCTTGATGTGGATGATCAGGGGGATGTACATGAGCGCCGCGACGGCGAGGAGGAAGGCTGAGGCTGCAAAGACGACGACGGTGAAGATCATGGTGATCAACATGACGCCGGTGAGGATGTTGCCGTTGTAGTACTGGTATACGTCCGATGTGAAGTTGTGATCGGCTGCGACAGAGAAGAGAACGAAGGCGTTGATGACCTGCCTCGGTCCGTCCGCGACGAGGAGCCTCTTCCACCCTGTGATGAAGGAGCGACGGGCAAGATGAGGTCAGTGATGGAGACGGGGTGTAGGCCGTGATGACTGCGCTCACCTTTGAAGGTGAAGAAGATGAAGAAGGCAAACTCGTCCTGCTTCTTTGTCGAGTTGTTGATCTGCTGGAAGAAGCAGAAGTGGTCGTAGCTGTTGAGCGAGTACCAGTTGTTGGCCATGACGTTGGTGTAGGCGTAGGAGATGTCGCGACTTCGTACGATGGCGCGCGACTTGTGGGCCTCGTATGCGAGGAGGAGGAAGGAGAAGATGATGCAGCCGACAAAGATCCAGCGCGAGTACTCGACGGAGACGGAGAGCGGGTTGTCCTGTCCGTTCTGTGCCTCGGTGTAGGGGGTGCCCGTGAAGTGTCCGATGGCGAGCAGGGTGATGGCCGTGTAGATGTCGGCGAGGTACACTGCGACCGACTTGGCCATGTTGGCGAAGAGCATGGTGTACTTGAACTGGGTCATAAAGCCCGTGTCGCGGTACTCGCGCACATCGATGAAGTCGAACTTGTGGTCGAGCACCTCCTCGCGCTTCCAGTCTGCGCTGCCGCCGCAGCAACCCATCGTGAGTTACTTGTGAGCCGAGCTCGATTGTGACCGTATTTGGCTGGCAATGCTGCGCTGATCGTACGGCGTCCAGCGCCGTTCCTTCAGCTGGAGATGGATAGGTGGATACCGAACCGAGCCGGGGGTTCCGCAAGGCAGGGGTCCAACGAGCGACTCTTGTTGTGTGTGCTGCTAGGGGGAAGTAATGGATGTCCTTGCGCGCGTCGTCAGCTGGACACCTCGCCGGGGTCAAAGAGAGCGCGTGCGTGACGTGTAGAGAGTGTGAGAGGCTTGAGGGTCTGAGGGAGTTGAGGCGTTGAGGTCGAGATGGTGGTGGTCAGGCGTATCCATAGCAGCGGTAAGGAGCCGCTGGATGCCCCCTCGCGCGAGCTGGCCGCTCGGCATGTCGGATCGACAAAAGCATGAGTCACGTGTTGCAGAGCTGTGATCGTTGCGTAACAACAATGATCGTGCAATCCAGCCTCACCTCGACTCGCCCGCATCCAAAAATTCCAGATGCGAGCACCAGCAGCTGCTCCTCAACCACGACGACCTCGACGACGACGACGTTCACCTCGCAAGGCGCATCGACATCGCCATGACGAACGCAAGCGGCGACGCCGACGCGGAGACGGCGACGAGGGAGACGATTGGCGCGCTGGCGCACTCGCTGGCGTCCAACCCACTGGCCAGCTTTGCAGCGGGAGCGAGCGCCTGTGCCGACGTCCACCAGGCGAGCCAGCATGCGTTGCAGGCCATCTTCACCCACGCGGTCCAGTCCGAGTCGCACGCAGCACCGCACATCGTTCCCTTCCTGCACTCCATCCAGCCAGAGCCGCAGCCCAACAGCAGCAGCAGGAAGCGCAAGCGCGGCGCAAACGGACCCGGCACGGCTGGCAAGAAGAAGGGTCGGCAGGCGGACCAGGAAAATACACAGCCAGAGGCAGAAGCAGCACCCTCCAAGCATTCCCTCTTCCAGCCCACGCCCATCTCCACCCTCCTGATGGGACCCGACATCGACGCCGACCAGCTCTGGGCCCAGCTCGAACTCAGGACGGAGCCGCTCACCAAGATGATTCACAAGCTCATCGTCATCGAGCAGCTCGGCGAGGACGAGCAGGATGCCGACTCGCCTTCCTCGGGCGAGGGCGACGATGCAGGCTGGTTCACCGACGATGAATCAGACGCGGAGGGGTCGGACGCGAGCAGCGAGGTCGAACTCGGGCCGGACGCCGTCGCCGATCTGATCGATCATGACGATGACGATGACGACGACGAGTTCGAGTACGAGGACGACGTGGACGGCGCGCTCGAGTTCTTTGACGAGAATGGACAGCCCCTCCAGCTCCTGACGACGGTAGATGCGCATTCCGCAAATGACACCATTGACATTGCCGGCCCACAAAGCACTCCCAGCATACGCTCCGCCAATGCAGACGCCATCGAAGCCGCCCTCGCCGAACGGACGACACCAATACGGGTTCGCTTCCATAAACAGGTCGCCGTGCGACAGATCCCACCCCGGCGGATCCGTCCCGGCGAGGAGGACGACGACGACGATTCGGACGACGAGATGGATGGGGAGTTTGAGGAGGGAGATGATGATGAAGATGAAGACGATGAGGACGAGGGGGAGGAGTTCGATGGTGATGACGAGGAGGGGAAGGACGGTCAACAACGTCCGAATGGGAACGGCGTCGCGGCCGCAGCCAACGACCTCGCCTCGAACGAAGAGGAAGATGCACAAGCGCGCAAGCCCTTTGGCGTCCTCGCAGCCAACGAGGACGACGGAGATGACGATGATGACCCAGAAGGCGACGACAACGAAGACGACATTGACCTCTTCCAAGACGTCCTCCATGGGCCAGACGCCGACAATGCCGAGGCAGACGCCGATGCGCACTTTGCCGACTTCTTTGGCCGGCCGGCGCGTGGTGGGCCCAAGGCGGGGGCGGCGGCGAGAACGGCGGCGCAGCCTGTGGAAGAGGATGATCTGGATGCGGATCTGGATGAGGATTTGGACGAGGACGGTATGGATGAGTGGGAGGATGAGGAGAATGATGACGATGAGGACATGGATGATGGTGATGACGCTGACGGGGAGGCGGGGTTCGACGAAGAGGGCACGGCCAAGAGGGTGGCCAATGATCTCTTCGCTGAGGAGGCGGACGAGGAGCAGAAGGGTGAGTTATGGACTGCATCACGCGTGCTCAGAATTTCTGCTTAACAATGACAAGCCTTTCAACCCAACCAGGTACAGAGAAGATGAGCCGCTTCGAGAAGCGCCAAGCGGCGCTCCGCGACGAAATCGCCGCCCTCGAGCGCGAAAACGTCTCCAAGAAGGACTGGACACTGCGCGGCGAAGTCGGCGCGCCGGCCCGCCCGCTCAACAGCCTCCTCGAAGAAGATCTCGCCTTTGAGCAGAGCGCCAAACGCGCCCCCGTCGTGACGGAGGAGACGACGCGCTCCCTCGAGGACGTGATCAAGGCCCGCATCCTCGAGGCGCGGTTCGACGATGTGCAGCGCCGCTATGCGGGCGGCGCGGAGCGCGATGCCTTCCTGCCGAGTCGGATGCTCGAGCTGAGCGATGCCAAGAGTGGGAAGAGTCTGGCGGAGCTGTATGAGGACGAGTACCAGGCTGGTGAGGCGGGCGCGTCGTCGGCGGCGGGGAGTGAGGCGGATCGCAAGTTGGCGGCGGAGCATGAGGTCATTGGGGCATTGTTCGAGGAGGTGTGCGGCAAGTTGGATGCGCTCAGCAATGCGCATTACACGCCCAAGGCGGTACGTCCTTTTCCCCTTTCCTCCGAGATGATGATCCGGGCTGTATGCTGACATGTTTGATAATCCACAGCCCAAGGCGACGATCCAAACCCTCTCCAACACACCCACCATCTCGCTCGAATCGGCCCTCCCCGCCCTGGGCCCAAGCGCAGCCTCGACGCTCCTCGCGCCCGAAGAAGTCTTCGCCCCCGCCCAAGGCAGCTCCTCCACGGCGCTCATCGGCGCCAAGAGCGAGATGACGCCCGAGGAGAAGCAAGGGCTGCATGAGCGTGTGCGGAGGGAGAAGAAGAGGCGGAATGAGCGGATTGAGAGGGTGAGGAGGGAGAGGGAGCGGGAGAGGGTGAGGGTGGTGGGTGGGGATGTGGCTGCTGTTGTCTCCCCCGGTGCTGGTGGCGGTGGGACCAAGGCCAAGGGGAAGAAGGGCGAGAAGGAGGCCAAGGATGCGGCGCTCAAGAAGCTCATTGGGAACAAGGTCAGTTCAGCTCAATCTGCGTCTCCGTCAGCATACGAGGGTCTATCGATTGACATTCCTCCCCTTCCCACCACCCTTGTACCCACCCACCCACCCACACAGGGCGTGTCCGTCATCGGCAAAGACGGCAAGACGCGCACGGGCAAGAACGCCCTCGGCGACAAGGACAAGACGAAGGGGAAGAACGGCAAGACGAAGACGAAGGGGGCTGCCGAGGGTTCTGGATCAGGCGCAGGCTCGGGCTCGAGAGATGCGACGAGGCTCAAGTTGTGAGGACCGTCCCTTCCCGCACCGCAGGTGGGGTTACTTCTTCTGGTCGACGACTCCCGTGCTTCGTCTGCCCGCTTGCCCGGCTTGCCCGCTTGCCCGGCTTGCCTTGCCGTGCCGTGCTTCTTGCTGTACTCTTCGCACTTCACTTCGATGGGCCTCAGTACTCGTAGACCTCTCGACTCTCGAGCAAGTCAAGCGACGCCATGGACATGCCTGAGTCGATAGCGCTGATACCGTCATCGCATTTGAGAGAGTATACTGTATGCCCAGCGAGGGAGAGGGAGCGGGAGCGGGAGAGGGAGAGGCCAGTACCTGGAGAAGGAGAAGGATTGTTCCTGGACGGCACGGTAGACGCAGACGTTGAGATATAACATGCAGCCTCCCCTTTCGTGGGTCGATGGGAAGGGAGCGAGGACGTGTCGATATCCCTTCTCCATCCCCATCCCCTGCCCCAGACCCCCACCGCACCCGACACTCACGCCATCACCGCGTTCCGCGGCAACCTCTCCCCCTCCCCCTCCCGCTCCGCAACAACCAACGGCCGCCCATAATCATCGAGCCCGAGCCGTTTCTGCCGCACGGTGAAGACGACGCACTGGATGAGGAGGACGAGCTGGAGGACGCCCGTGGCGATGTAGGCGGCTACGGTTGACCATTCTGCGCCGGGGCGGATGGCGAGCTGGTGGGTTCGTGTCCGTCGTTGGGCAGACGATGAGGAGGGGGGGAGAGGAGGAACGGCCCTGGTCAGCTCCCCTTCCACTGTCAGACGCGCCTTCCCAAGCCCAACTCACAGAATACACAAAAATGACACTCCCCGGCACCTGCAGACACATCATCGGGATACTCAAACTGCCCACCGCCTTGATGCGCTGCGTGTGCACGATCTGGGGCAGGTACTGCCCCGCGGCGAGGAGGGTGCCGGTGATGCCTAGGAAGGCGGCCCAGCGGGAGATGACTTTGCGCGAGTCGCGGGCGGCCGTGCTGTTGAGCAGGGCTTGGAACGCCGCGCTGGTGCCGGTGGTGGTAGGTGCGCCGTGGGCGAGTGTCGGGTTGAAGAGAAGAGAGCTTGTGTTCGTGCTGAACAGGAGCGAAGAGGGCGAGGATGCGGACGCGGACGTCACGTTGAGCGCGCTAAGCCGCGTCTGGGCGTTCCAGTCGGCCAGGGCGAGCTGGACGGGCGAGAAGGCGACGGCGGGGGGTGGGATGGGCGGGTAGGGGACTGGGTCCGGGTAGGCTGCGTCGGGCACGGCGGAGACGAGGAGGAGGGTGATGGCGAGGATGAAGACGCTGAATCACAATGAGAACGCCGTCGGACTGTCAGCGGAAGAGACAGGAGGACAAGGTACAAAGGAGTCCAACTCACAAGTGCAGTGCTACGACCCACGCCAGGGCCAGGGCGAGATTCCACTCGGGAGTCCGCCTCTTGGCACCTCGCTTGTGCCGCCAGGCGCGCATCTCGGCCGGGATGCCGAGCAGCGCTGCGTGCTCGCCGTTGTCGGTGTGGCCGTTGAGACCTGCCCGCGCGGAAGGATTCAAGCCCGAAGCGCCGACCTGGCTTTCGCCCACTTCCTCGACATCGCTGAGGAGCTCTTCTTCCTCCTCATCCTCCTCGTCCTCGTCCTCGTCATCGTCCTCCTCCTCTTCGTGCGCGGAGAGGGCCTGACGCTTGGGCGCCTTCCACATTGGCCAGAAGGAAGGGACGAGGCGCTCGAATGCGGATCCGCTGGCTGCGCCGAGGCCCGAGTCGCCGGGTGAGGTGATGCCCGAGTAGTTGGCTGCGATGTGGGAGTCGAGGGCGTCGAGGTCGCCTGCGCCGCCTTCTGTTGTGCCAGTGAGATGGCTGGTGGTGGATCCGAGAGCCGAGTCGTTGGGTGGGTGTGCGAAGCCGTGGTGGGGTCGTTCGTAGCGGAGTTCCTTGGGGTAGTAGACGAGGAAGAGGACGAGGCTGTTGAAGGGATGGAGAGGGTCAGCGCGAGGCCTTGACAAGACAAAGGGAATACACACATGATGTTGAAGAGGAGCCACTGGAGCATGACTTGCACGATGCCCATCATGGACTCGGCGCACGCGCCAGCCGACTGTTGTTGAGAATGAGAAGAAGGGTCAGCCTGGGAGTTGAGTGCTGCTGCTGAAGCGGACACTCACAATGACGCGGCAGCACCGGACGAGGCCCCACTGGAGGGCGACGAGGTTGAGAAACGAGCTCGAGCTGCTGGTTGCGCCGAGGAGGAGGAACCAGGGCGAGAAGCCGAGCGAGGAGCGCTTGTGGACGATGCGGATGATCTGCGGCAGATACGAGACGACGAGGCCGACGCAGAGGAAGAGGGACAGCGACAGCGCAATCGCGTCGTGCTCCGGCACGCAGCTCGCCGGCTGCTCCCGCCACGGCTGGCCCGGCGTCGGGTTGGCGGTGCTCGTCGGTATCACCGCTGGCCGTGTCGTCGTTGTCGTCGCTGCGGTCCGTGCTGCTGGGGACGGCGGTGAGGCAGCCGCACCGCCCACCATGGCCACGACTGCCGCCATTGCTGCTATGCTGCGCATGGAAAGCAGCACGCCTGCCATCCCAAAGGTCGATGTCGAGCAGGCGGGGAGTCGAGGTCGGGCTTGGGGAGAAGGTGACAGTGGTGACCGTCGTCCGTGTCGAGGTGCTCCTGCTGCTCATCGTCTTGGGGGTGGGCGATCGCTATGATCATAGCCGGGAGCGTACTGTCGGGCCGACAAGATATTCCCTCACCCTCGACGAAATTATTGCCCCTCCTCCCCTTTCCTCCTCGCCACCACCATGACCAAACACGCTCCCATCATCGCAACATGGTATCCACCTCCACGCGCAGGGAGGGCACCAGTATGGAGCCATCAGCATCCTCACCACTGCCATCTTCATCAACAACATCGACGACAGAGAAGACCCAACCAAAAGGCAAAGTCAAAGGACGAGGCAAACAGCCCAAGACCTCCGAATCCCTCGGCACCTCCCACCTCGTCGCCCTCGCCCTCTCCGTCGCCGAGGAGCGCGACAAGGTCGAGTCTCAGCGGGTGCAGCATGCGCACGAGGTCAGGGCGGCCCAGGTTGAAGATGAGGGACGGAGGAAGGTCGCGAGGGAGAGGAAGAAGGGCGTTGGTGTCGGCGGAGGAGGAGGGACGCGTGCGGGCAAGGAGGGAAGTGGTGTCAAGGGAAAGCGCAAGGCGGCCGCTGCGGATGGCGAGGAAGGCAGCGATGGTGACGAGGAGGACGAGGTGGAAAAGGTGCCCAGGAGACCCACATCCTCAACGCCACACCTGCCAGAGGACGGCATGCCCGCGCTCAAGGTGAGTAAGCCCTCCTCCTTACCCCCCTTCCCACTCCCACCCCCATCCAACCCACCATGGCCATCTCATTGAACCACCTACTTCAACCCACACATAGTCCAAATCGGCCCTCCGAGCCGAGATCAAGCAGCGCGAGCGCGAGCGGGCACGCTTGCGCAAAGTCCGGAGACGGCACGCCTCTGCGTCCGCCCAGGAGCAGGAGGGGGATTTGAAGACGGCGGGAGGCCATGCTTCCAACCGGCAGGCCAATGGCTCCTCCAAGATTGGCGAAGATGGGCGACATCGGCGAGGAGGAGCAGGAGGGACAGGAGGAGGCCAGCGAAGTGCACCCGCTCCGAGTTCGACTCCCACGCCACCGGCGAAGAAGAGGCGCGTCGCGTTCGCGTGACGTGCCGGAGAACATCTTACCTTGGTTCGCCCCGCCCCCTCCCCATCTTCACGCCCCCTCGGGTACGCCTCAACGCCTCAACTGGCCAAGGGCACAGTTCTCTCCCTTGGTCCCTTCCTCCCGACTACCACCACCAGTTCGAGCCAGGGATGGGGCACACAATGACACGAGACTCGAGATCAAGCTCGAAGAGCGTGTCAAACGCCAAATGTCAGATGTCAATGCCCGGATGGCTTTTCGAATCAAGGACGCCGAGGAGAAAGACAGTGGAGCTGTGGGAAGTGGGAAGCACACACAAGGGAACGAAAACAGGGAGGGGTACGCCATTGCGCGGATCAGGAAAGGACGCAGGGAGAAGGGCGCACAGCGCCCAAGAATCGTCTTCTACTGAGCTCGCGTCGCCCCGTGATGATCAGATATCAAGGGAGGGAGAGACAACCGAGAGGGAAAGGGAGAGCCAAACGGAGAGACCGTGACGGAGACGGAGACGGGAGATCCTACCGGAGGATACGCACGAGGGGCATACGCCGCCGTCTCCCCTAGGCGCCTGTTCCGTGCCGTGCCGTGCCGTGCTGCTTGAGCCGTGAGAGACGATGGCGGACCCCGTCGCCACTTCTTGAAAACCATCTTTAGATCGCAGGAGAAAGCCGGATCGGATACATATATCGAGTGTCGAGTGTCGAATGTCGAGTGTCGATGCCCATACCGATACGTATACTGATACTGATGTAGATACGATACGACACACGCCAACCTTGACCGTCGGCACCTTGGATCGGACCAGCCGGTGGCAGGCCTAGCGTTCAGACCCGACCAGAGGCCGACCGCATTCCAGCACCACCGCCGCCCGCGCTGATGGGCGCCGCGCCCGACGCCATCCGGTACGAAGAAGGCGGAGGCGCGCCCTTCGTCTTGGCCGGTCTCGCTCCGCCCTGAGAGGCAGAGGCGGAGGCGGTGAGACCATTGGGCGTCACCGTCGTCCCTCCCAGCGCACTACCCGGCCTCGCATCGGCACTGTGCGAGCCCATACTCGACCCAGGCCTCGAAGCAGAAATCGAGCCGCCCGCCGCCGAGCCGGGCCTTCGGACGGCCCCCTGCTCGCGCGCCGCCTTCTCCTTGTCGGCTGCCAGACGCGCCTCGGCTGCATGGTTCGAGCGCGGGAGGATGCTGGGTGGGGCGAGGGAGGCGACGGCTAGCGAGAGGGAGGCGCGGCGGTGTCCTGGTGTGTTGCTGTTTAGGCACAAGCGTTGAGGGGAATGAATGAGGAGTCAGCTTAGACGGATCCACCGACCTAGAGGGCAAGAAGGGGGGTAAGGGCAGATACACACCTAAAATCGACCGGCTGACGCTCGCGCTGCGCCGTTGACCCACTGACAACGACCGAGTTGGTGCGCCCATGCGTCCCGCGCAGCGCACCACCCGTCCCTGCTCCCGACGCACTAGGCCGGACACTATCAACCGAAGCACGCCGGCCCTCCTCCGCCGACCCAATTGCACCCGCACCGCCCATACGCGCCACGGCTGCCTTGTTCACGCGCGGCGCAATGGAAGGCGCACCGAGCGATGCGGGCTTGGCCATCCCGGGCACGCTCATCCGCTTGTGGCCTGGCGTATGGGTGAAGTCGACGGCTTGGCGCGGGCGGCCTTCGGCTGTCGTCCCTGTCGCCGTCGTGGAACCGGACGCGGAGCCCGAGCCGGAGGCGCCGGATGCGGCACTGGAGCCTGAGACGGTGCGCGAAGTCGTGCCGGTGCCCATGGGCGGACTGGTAACGCCTCCACCACCATTTGCGCCTTGTCCCAGCCGCGCAGCGGTAGCCTTGTTCAAGCGCGGGGCAATGGCAGGCTTCTGGAGCGATGCCAGGCCCGAGGTGTTCAAATTCCGCTTATGCCCAGGCGTATTGCTAAAGTCGACGGCTTGACGCGGTCGGGCGGCTCCGCCCCCGTTAGCTCCGTTGCTGTCCGTCTCGCTGAGCGGTTGGCCGAGTCGGGCGGCGGCTGCCTTGTTGAGGCGCGGTGCGAGAGTGGGCTGAGCGAGTGATTTGGGAAGTGGCTTGTCGGCGAGGGGAAGGCCGGATATGCCGAGAGGCTGCTGTGACGCGCCTCCACTCCCACCGCTTGCGTCCGATCCTGTGCGCTTCGTCCGGGAAGCTCGCGGCACGGTCGGGAGCTCAATGCCGAGCCTGAGTGCGGCAGCCTTGGACATGCGCGGTTCGATGTCTGGCTTGAGATGGGTCTTGGGCAGACGGAGGGCGCGGTAGACGGGGTTGCTACCTTGCTCGCGGTCCATGGGCTGGCCATGCTCTTCTCCTCCTTCTTCGTCGTCGTAGGCCTCCTGGAGGTCGAGCTCCTCGCCGGTGCGAGCATCGTAGGCGCGTCCCTGCTCGTCGTAGACGACGTCGTGGCTGTCGATGTACTCGACACCGTTCTCGTCTGCAGGAGTTTGAAGGCCGAGGTTCTCGAGAGCCTCTGCGGTGGCAAACTCGGGGAAGGCGATGGCGATCTGGTGCTCGGCGCCGGCGACGGGTGATCCATAAAAGTTGTCGATGCCGTATGTGGCGCGCAGAGCCTGCTGTGCGCTGGCGAGGGGCAGGCCGTCCTCGTCGAGGTGGGCGTTGGGGTCCTCGGGTCCGACGAGCTCGAGCCACGTCTGAGCGGCACGTCTGCGCTCGAGAAGCATGACGTAGATGGGACCCGACGTCAATCGCATGATCCAGCGCTTCTCATCTGGTTCGCACGCGAGGAAGGCGGAGAGGAAGTCGTCGTCCTGGGGCGTGTTCCATGTCTCGAGGCGCTCGGCGAGGATGGTGAAGCCGGCGCTGGCAATCTTGGAGGTGATGGCGAGACGGTGCACCTTGGCTGCTGAGCGCATGAGGATGGCAATGGTGCGCGTGGTCTCTGCGCCGCCATTGTGGCTGCTTGCCATGGATGTGTTGGCGCCGCGTGCTGGCGAATCTGGATCGTAGCCTGTGCCTTGCCCGCCGCTTGACGCGCTTGGAAACGGCTGGGTTGAGGTCATGTTGGAGTGATGTTGAGGATGAAAATGGCTGCTGCTGCTGAATAAGTACTCGTACGAAGTGACTGCTGCTTGCAAAGATGTCGATGTTGTTGTTGTCACAGCGAGATGAGATGAGGATTGGCGCAGGTCTGAACAACACAGGCCGCCGCGCTGCACTGACCGCCGTGCCTCGTCGTCCTCGTCTTCGCTGTCGCCGTCGTCGTTGTTGAGGTCGTCAATGTCGTCAAGGAGGTCGAAAGGAGGAAGCTGGGTGATGAGGATGATGGTGGTCGTCCTCGAGGAGGAGGAGGTGCAACCCTGCCTTGCTGTTGTTGCCCTCCTCGCCCGTGCGCCCCCGCTTCCCAGTGCGGAGAGTGAGCGGAGCCATCCACGTGGCATGCATAAATCAATACCCCTTTTCCATGGTTTTCTCACGCTTCCCCAAATCAACAAACAAACCAGCTCCTTCCTCCTCCTCATCGTCAAGCACGACCACCACCATCGCCAACACCAACACAAGTCCACACTCAGCGCAACACCTTCTCGATACCAGACTTGGGTCTAACTATGGCCCACCCCTGGTTCACGCCGTCGATGCCTGCGTGGCACAGCACCAGCCCGGCACAAGGCATGCTTGCCATCTCCTTCTGCTTGGCACACTTGGTCGACGGCTGACATTCGTCGATGTCTTCGTATCTTGAAGAGCCAGTATCCATGCAGCCAGTGCCTCACCTTCACGCTCAAGCCAGCCACAGTGGTACAGCATCGGCATCATCACGCCGTGGAAGAGGTGTCAAAGGAATCCCCGGCTGATCCTCCAGTCATCACAACCGCCTTTCAAAATCAGCAGATCACAGAGTCGGACAAGGAGCCCTCCTCGCCGCCTTCAAGGCGGGGTCTCCATACCGTGCCGGTGAGCACTGCGTACGAAACTGCCCCACTGTCGCATGAGCTGATGCGCTTCACCCGCAGACCATCAGGATCCAGACAGCTCCGTCGAGGCAGATGTCCAAGACTGTCTCGCTCTCGCCGCCCAACTCGACGACGACGCATGGGACACTGATATTGGAGAGGGCCATCGGCATCATGGTGACGGTGACCGAGGCGCACCTTGCCTTGTTACTCAAGGCACGGGAGAAGTCGCTGGCGAACCATCGCCTTCCAAGCGGCGCAGGGTCGTCAACGAAGTACACCCCACAGCAGACGTGCAGCTCAGCCGGTTCCGACCTTACATTCCGCCCTCGAACATTGTTATCAACCACAATCAAGCCCATCCGGCAGCGAGGACCACGACCAGCGTGGGTCGGTTCGAAATCCCTGATGACGAGTGGGACGAGCTTGCTTTTCTGGATGAGGAGATGGAGCGTTCTCTCGGCGCGTCTACGAGCGACGACTCCTCGAACAAAATCAACGCTGCCAATGAACACGGATCGAACGACGGTCTCCGTTTCCCAAGCAGTCATCCTCCTGCCGGCGAGATCAAGAGTGACATGCTCACCAGCTCAGACGCGGTGAGTGCCGCACTCTCATAGCACAACGCTAGCTCCCATCACATATTGACAGCTCACCACACAGATCGAGGACTTTACGAGCTCAGAGACAATCTGGACCACACGTCACCCGACCTCGGCCGGCCTTGTCCAAGGTGGGCGGGAACGTCGAGCGGGGGCTTCACGTCCGCAGCCGAAGCCGCGGGTTGCACTGAGCAGCAAGTTGCCTGATCGTGTCAAGAGTCCGGCGACGATGCTCGAGAAGGCGAAGACGACGAAGACGCCTCAGACGCCTGCGCCCTGGTCTGCCCGTGGCTCTGGGATGGAGAATGGCCTCAAGCTCAATGACGATGGCTCCAATGCTCAACCACAGTCCCAGCACGTCGACGAGGTATCACCCTTGGACAGCTCGCCGCTCGTCCCTTCCTCCCCCACGCGCAGCATGGCCACTGGCACCGGGCCCCACCCCTCCGACAAACCCAAGAAACCCACGCTCGCGCTCGCCCAAGGCTCCCTCGCAACGCTCCAAACCGAGCTCGACCGCCTCCTATCAGACGCTCACGCCCAGGCGCACGCGCAGGCGCAGGCGGTGGGCGATGCGGTCGCTCTGGCTGTGGGAAGGGCACGGCGGGCGTGGGAGGGGGAGAGGAGGGTGTGGGAGAGGCGGGTGGATGCTAGGTGAGTGGGACCCGGGTTTGAAGCTCTCCATCGCGGTGCGCGTGAAGGGATAGGGCTGACTGATGCCCTCCCTCCTCCTTCCTTGGGTGTCGATGCTTTCATTGTGGGACGAGCAGGGACAAGACGATCCAATGTCTCCGTCAGAAGCTTGCCCAAGCCCGAGCCCAGGCCCAAGCTCAAGCCCAAGCCCAAGCACAAGGTCCGCGTCAATGAGGACGCTCAGACGCACACCGACGCCGACACGCACCCCCTTACGACATCCGTTCAACCGCGATCATGCCCTCGCGCTCGCCCTCCAGAGCATGCAATACTCTCATCTCCAACCACCACAAAAGAAAGGTACGACGAACGGCAACTCGCCCTCGCAATCGTACTCGTACGCTCCTCGGCCCACGCAATCGCTCCGCTCCTCCTGCTCCTCAGCAAAACGAACTCAACCCTCCTTCGCCCCTTCGCCCCTCGTCCATCACTATTCACTGGCAAAGAAGCGTCACATTGTCAAGGAGCTTGTGTGCGTCTGAGTGGTACTGTACAATGAGTCGATGAAGCACTGAGCGACCGGTCGCGCGATGGAGCTGCAGCTCGAGGGGAAGGGGTGGGACGCGGCCTGCCAGTTGCCACGCTTGCTTGTACGATGGAAGTGAGGAGGCCCACTTGGGAAGGGCGGCCTTGGAGATCTGACTTGGATATCTCTTGGCTGCGATTGACCGAGGGCAACGTCGGCCATGTCGGCATGCTGCGCTTTGAGCTTGAAGTTGGACTCGGACTCAGGCGTTGGTAGTGACGAGCTGCACACCACCATCACCACCACCACCCGCCACAGCCCGCGTCGCCCGCGCTGCCGACGTACGACTGGTGCCCGCGCCGGCGCCCACCTCAATGCGATCCTGATCGCGATCCTGCTCTTGATTCTGACCTTGATGCCTGTCTTCGCACAGACACGCCGTGCCGCCCTTTGCGATGCCCTTGAGGTCCTCGTCGTGGGACTTGTGCTCGGCCTTCTCCGCCATCTCCTCCTCCTCCCCAACCCCAATCCCATCTACTTCCGCAGCTACTCCCACTCCCACACCAACCACACCCATACCGCCCTCCACACCCCTCGCCACCGCCCTCCGCTGCTCCCCACGCGCCCAGCGCCGACTCGGCACGCCCGCCTCGAGCAGCTCATTGATGCCCTCGAGCGAGAGCCCAAACGTCTCGGGCAGGCAGAGGTAGACGAAGAGCATGGCGAGGAGGGTGCCGATGCTGTAGATCCAGCCCTGTTGGCAAAAGGGTTGGGGGAAGAAAGGGGTTGGGGGTGAGCTTTTTTGATTGTACTGAGGAAGGGCGGGGAGGAGAGAAGATGTACTTACAATTTGGATCCCTAGGCCGAGTTGGGACTTGTCGAAGAGGTACGGTAGCGTAAACTGTATAAGAAAGAAAAACGGTATTAGCCAGCAAGCCAACGCAAAGAACGGACAAAGCAAAGAACCCAGAACTCACAGTGACCACAAACGCAACGATCCAAAAGCACGCCGTCGACACGGACATGATCTTCTGCCGATTCCTGCCCACCGCCAACTCGGACGCGCACACCCACGCCAGTGGCCCCCAGGCCGCATTGAACGCGAGGACGTAGACGCCCACGCAGGCGGCTACGAGGCGGTTCTGCGCCTCGGTGCGCCGTTCGTCGGGGAGCGTGCCCAGCGCGCCCATGGTCAGGAGGGACGCGAGCATGGGGAGCGAGGTGAGGAGGAGGAGCGGTCGGCGGCCGTACCGGGCCACGAGGGGGAAGGAGACGAGCACGCCGACGACTTCGAGCAGGTCGATGATGATGGTTACGAGGAACTCGTTGTGCACGTGGACCGCGCGGAAGATGACGGTCGCGTAGGAGAAGATGAGCTGGACGCCTCCGATCTGTCGCGCGCGGGTGTACGGGGAGCGTCAGCCTATGAGAAGAATGAGGGGTGGGTGAGGACAGAGACGGAGACGCACCTGCTGGGCGACGAGGATGCCCAGGACGGTCAAGAACTTGCGCCTCTCGACGGGATGGCAGACCAACTCGGCCCACCCGCCACTCGCAGACCGGGCCAACGCGCGCTCCTCGTCCCTCGCGAGTACGTAGGCCTCATACTCGGCCTGCACGACGGCCCTAGGATCGCGCTGCGACTTGTTGATCCGCTCCAGCGCGCGGCGTGCCTCGGCGTCGCGGTCGCGCGAGAGGAGCCAGCGCGGCGACTCGGGCACGACGAGGATGCCGGCCGTGATGAGGGCCACAAAGACGAGGTTGGTCCCGATTGGGATGCGGTAGGAGGCAGAGTTGGACAGGTCCTTGGTCCCTTGTGCGACGCAGGCGCCGACGACTTGGCCGAGGGCGAGGAAGAGCTGCCAGCCGGATACGACGGTGCCTCGGATCGGGGTGGGTGCGAGCTCGGAGAGGTAGAGCGGGGTCGAGTTGGAGAGAAGGCCGATGCCTGTTCCGAGGATGAGACGGCCGGCTGTGAGGATGGCCGTGTTGGAGGTCGTGGTGAGCTGGATGGCGGCGCCGAGGGCCACTTGGAAGCATGCTGCGAGGTAGACGCCTCTGCGTCCTGTCCAGTCGCCTAGGGGAGCGGCTGCGATGCTCCCCAACACTTCGCCTGCTTGTACGATGGAGGCGAGAAGGGCGCGCTGGCCCGAGGAGAGGTCCCATTTCCCGTTCGGCTGCAGCTTGCCAAAGTCGGAGAGGAAGCGGGGCATGGCGAGGATGCCAGCAAAGTACGTCTGTCAATGTGCAAGAAAGGTCAGTCTCTCGGCGTGCAAGCAGGTATTTCGAGCAGACAAACTCACCCCGTCATAGCCATAGAGCACGGCCCCAAGCACGCCAATGAGGCAGAACAGGAGCGGGCGCGAGTTGGCCTTGGAGAAGACGCGCCTGTCGCCCACGAGGGGCGTGTTAGGCGATGGCGACGAGGGCGTGAGGGTGACTCCTCCCATGGTTGGGGTTGCTGACGAGTGCCGCGTCTTTGTCGGCGTGGTGGACAGGGTGTCCTTGCGTGTCTTGCCTCCGTCCATCTTATACTCGTCTGAAGATGGGCCATGCTTGTCCCCTCCTTCTTGACTCAGATGAGGATGAGAAGGAGGGGGGTGAGATGATGAACCCCCTCCCCCTGCCTGCTCCCCCGCCGCGCCCGTCTTGGCCTTGCGGGGATGTCGGTGTCGAGTCTGAAACGGTTCATCCCGTCCCATTCCATCTTTGCCTCCGCCTCCGCCTTCGCCTTCGCCTCTGCCTTGTCTGAGCGTCGTGTGCCCGTGAATGCTTCAGCCTGCTCGCGCGCGTGCGTGTTGCTGATGCTCTTTTTGACGCTGAGAGCCGACGTCGTCCTCGTGACGAGGCTGGAATGAGACGCTTCTCCGCCCTTCTTTCCTCGGTTTTGGACGTCGATGCTCGACTGCTTGCCACTCGTGATGCCTGCGCTTCTTCTTCTCCTTCCGTCGTAGCCATGATGCTGAGATGTTGTATGGCTGAGTGGAAGGATGGTTGAGCGGTGGCTGTAGATATCATCGACGAGGTGATGGTCAATGGCCATGGGTGAAATCCTCTTGGTGGCGTGGGAACATGCTCACCCAAACAAAGCACCTCAACAGCCAACAACACCACCACCAACACCCCCACCCCACATGCCCCATACACCCCTTCGCGTCCCTCATCTCATCTCGCTCCTTCCTCGGCCGCTCTGCCTTCGCTTCCATCTTCGCCCTCGCTTTGGCCTTCGCTAGCGTAACAGAAACCTGCACCCGACTCCCCTCCATCCACCCAGCCGACCAGCCGCCTGACTCGTCAAAGTCGTCACCCAATCTGGAACTCATCCGCACCCCCAAACGCACCCAGCACACCACCCCGCTTGCTCGTCTTGCCCATCGCGCGCACCTTGGCGTACATGCGCGCCTCGGCGTCCGTCTGTTTTGGATCCTTGTCCTCCTTGAGCTGGCCCGTTTTCGACTTGGACTTGGAGTTGGACTGGGCTGGGGAGGAGGAGGAGGACGAGATGGAGAGGGCCAGACGGCGCAGTTGGGCGGGTGAGGCTGGTGTGGCTGGGCGCAGGTCGAGGTCGGCATCCTCGTCATCGTCACCGTCCGAATCAAGGTCCATGCTATCCGAATGCGTTTGCTTCACCGACGGCGCGGATTTGCCACCCTTCGCCTTGGCCCTGAGGTTCGACGTCGATCCCGACCGATGCTGACTCTCGTGCTTGTCCTTATCCTTGCCACCAGAGACACGCCCCAGCTTCTTGATCGCACTCGGCGCCTCGCGCAGCGCAAACGCCTTGGCCAAGTGGCCTAAGTGCAGAAACTTGGTATGGAAAATGTGCTTCTCCGCCGCGGGGTGCGTCGCGTACGCGCGGATGTGAGAGAGGTACGCCTTGCGCGCGAGGGCGGCGTACTGTGTCGCGTGTCAGGATGGTAAGTTGTCGAACATCCGGCAGAATAGTGAGAGGGAGGGGAAGAACTCACATCGGCATGGCTGAGCACCCACCGCTCAAACGCAAGCTGCACATCCGTCGCGCGCGCCTCGTACTCGGCCTCGCTCACCCGGCCCCCAAAGCCCTTGACGAGCACCTTGGACACGGGCTCCTCCGCCACCTTGAGTCTCCTCACCTCCCGCGCCCGCGCGCCTGCCCCCGCCACCTCGACACCAATCCCACCCTCGAGCATCCCAATCCACCCCCGCTCGGACTCCAAGAGGACAAGCCACGACGCGCCCCGCCGCCCCACGCGCGCCGTGCGCCCAATCCGATGGACGTACTCCTCCACCCCGCCCTCAGTGGGCGCGTCGAGCTGAATGACCGTCTGCACCGAGGGCAGGTCGAGGCCGCGCGAGGCGACCGAGGTGCAGAGGAGGATGGCGCCGCGGGTGGTGGTGGCGTCTTGACCTGCGTGTTGGCCCTTCGCCTTGCCGTTTCCATTCCCCTTCCGCTCACCCGCGCCCGCACGACCACGACCCGCAAAAGCCCGGAGGGAAGCCACGCGCTCCGCCTGCGTCATGCCGCCGTGGAGACGGAAGATGGGCAGGCCGGGCAGGAGCTCCGAGTGGCGCGTCACGCCCTCTTCGAGTGTCGGCGCGCGGCGCGTGCCCGTGCCTGTGCCCGTCTTGCCCTTACCCTTCTGGGCGGATTGCCTCCCCGTCTTCTTTTGGCCGCCCCCCTCCTCCGGTTCCGAGACGTCCTCATCGACCCCATCATCGGACCCCTCTTCAACGTCGCCCTCCCTCGCGCCCATCTTGACCCCGCCCAGAGCATGCCAGTGGAAATCCACACTGTCCGTACAGCTCAGAAAGACGATGATTCGATGTTGTCCCCCGTCGCCGTCGCCGTCCCTGTCTTTCCCAGTGTCGTTGGCTTTGCCGTGGTTCTTGGACGAGCTGTCGGAGCGCAGCGAGGCGCGGAGGAGGGCGAGGAGAGTGACGAGGCGGAGCTTGGGCGGGACAACGACGTAGTGCTGCGCGAGCTGGGCGGGCGCGAGGAACTTGGCCGTCGTTGTGGTCGACGTCGAGGTCGGAGTGGTGGTCGCCGTTATGTTGGAAGCTTGGCCCTCTATCTCCGTCCCAGTCTTCATCTTGACACTCTCCGCCGTCCCCGCCCCCGCCCCCGACCCCGCTTTGGCCTCCGCCTCCGCCTTCGCCTCCGCCTTCGCCTTTGCCTCCCGCTCCGCCTCCCAAACCGCCTCCTCATCCTCGGCCGTAGGCTTGAGCACGACGGGATCCCGGAGCGTCGCGCCCGCGAGCTTTTGCACGCTCTCGTCGAGCGTGGCGGAGCAGAGGATGGTGCGGCGGGGCACCTTCCACCAGTGGATTCCGAGCGAGTCGGCCAGCTCCGTCTCGGGAATGGCGCGGGGAGACGGGTGCGAGGTCTGTGCCTTTGAGGATGGTGTCGTACTTTGGCGCTTGGCCTTCTGTTTCTTCTTGGGTCGGGCATCTCCAAAGCCGTACGCTTCATCCTCAGTATCCTCCTCCTCGTCCGAGGACTCGCTCTCCTGCTCCTCCATCTCAGCAATGGCCAGCCTCGCCTTACTAATCGCAACCTTGCGGCGCGTCTCCAACATCTTGACAATGTCCCGGAGCGCCTCCTCAAAGCCGAGGTCCATGAGCCGGTCCGCCTCGTCGAGGACGAGCCACTGGAGCTTGCCGACGTCGAGGGTGCTCGTGTTTTGGAGATGGTCGAGCAGTCGGCCGGGCGTGGAGACGATGAGGGGGCATCCCTTGCGGAGACGTGACTTTTCGTGGGTGCGTGTGGCGCCGCCGGTAAGGAGGCAGGGTACGAGCCAGCGCGAGTAGTGTCTTCCGTCGTCGTCTTCCTCTTGCTCCTCGTCGTCTTGATTATCAGCGAGATGGAGGCTCATGCTTAGCACACGTTCGAGGACGTCGTAGATTTGGCGTGCGAGTTCGCGGGTTGGGGCGAGGATGATGGCGAGGGTGCCGATGGAGCGATTGATGAAGGACTCTTTGGAGAGGGGTAGGAGGTGGTGGATGATGGGCAGCAGGTAGGTGAGCGTCTTGCCAGACCCCGTTTGTGAGTGGATCATGAGGTCCCTGTGTGCCTTGGTGCTGGGTCCTTTGGCTGATGAAGATGCTGATGAAGGGTAGAGCGTCTGCTGTGTGTCTGCGGCTTGAAGCAGCGCTGGCAGGGCGCGACGCTGGATGGCGGTGGGTCTGCCAATGTCCATGCGGGTGTTGAGATGCTGGACGAGGAGCGGGTGCAGCTTGAGCGTCTTGAAGGTGACCGGCCCAGAAAGCGAAGGTGCATTGGTCGGGTTCACCTCTGCGCTGTCCTCATCGTCATCGACGTCGTCCTTGGCCAGTGCTGCTGCTGATGAATCTGCCGAGCGAGGAAATAGGGCTGATATGAACGTCTTCGGCTGTGGCCGACTGCTCGTGGGACCTTGTGTCGGTGCTCCTACCGCTGATGCAGGAGACTGGGCTGGCCGTGGTGCGCTGGGTGCTGTGGATGCCTTGGCTGTTGTTTCTGCTGGCAGCACCTCTACTCTTTGCTTCTTTGCTGGCGGCTGTCCTTGCGGCTGAGGTTGAGACGGCAAACGAGGTCCATCCTGCCCTCGAGGTGATGCTGCTGGTGCTGGTGCTGCTCTCTTGTGACCGTGTTGCTGCTGGCGCTTCTTGGACGCTGCTGCTGCTGCTGCTGCTGCTGCTGCTGCTGATGGTGGTGGTGCAAAGTTGAGCAGCAGTCCGTCGCCGTCGTCCATGATGCTGATGCTGGTGCTGGATCTGGTCGAGTACCTCGAGATGATGGTCGTCGTCGTCGAGGAGGAGGATGAGGACGAGGACGAGGACGAGGAAGGTGAGGAGGGCAAGGTGTTGCTCCAGTCGGGGCGAGAGCGAGCTTTCCAAAATTTTGCGCATCGGGCGGGCCCCACATCGGGCGTGGTGCACCTCCTCCTCCTCCCTCTTCTTCTTCCTCCCTTACCACCACCACCACCATCCTCATCTTCACCCCCCTCCAAGGTGGTCGCTGCTCAGGCATGAGCATCACCAAGTCGGCGCGGCCCAAGGCTGCCACTGGCCATGGCGACAGCAAGCCCAACCCCAAGCCAATGACACGCAGCCGCTCCGTCCAGGCACCACCCTCTTCTACCACCTCGGCCATCTCCAAGAAGCGCAGACCAGCAGCCTCGACGACGGACGCCAGCAGCGGCAACGATGGACTGCGGACAGCCCAGCCGCGCGGAATGCTGCTGGCCAACAACCTGCCAGCACTGCAGAACCTCGTCAAGCGCGAGCCGCACGCGTACATCGACGACTTCCGCGCACAGTGGAACCACTTCAATGCCCTCGCCGCCGTCCTCGCCTCGGCGTCCACAGGCGTGACTGCAGCAGCAGCAGAAGGGTCAAGAGGAGGAGCAGCCAGCAAGGTGCCGTGTCCGCTCTCAACGGAGGACCAGCACAAGTTCACCGCCCTCCTCTCGTTCGTCGCCCAGGCATCGCCCTGCTACCCCGTCATGACGGCCTCGCTGCCCACGACGATTTCCGAGCTCATGCTCCACCACCACGCAGCCCTGCCCAACGACATCCGACGCGGCCTCCTCCGCTTCCTCGTCCTCCTCCGCAACCGCAACGTCATCTCCTCCGAAGCCCTCCTCCGCACCCTCTTCCCCCTGCTCACCATTACCACCTCGGCCGAGCTCAGGACGAGCATCCAGGCCACCATCCTGCACGACATCAAGACGGCCAATGCCAACAGCAAGAATCACAGGCTCAACAGCCTCGTGCAGGGCATCCTCTTCACCCTCGTCGACGACCAGCAGGCCGACTTGACGGCACAGCAGCGCAGGATGCAGCAGGCACAGGCCAAGACGAAGAGCGAAGCCCTCTGGGCCGTCCGTCTGGCCGCACAGCTGTGGCGAAAGAACATTTGGTGCGTCCATTCCCATCCTCTGCCTCTCCACCCCTTGCTCATTTCTATCCTTGATGATCTCCAGGAACGACGCCAAGACGGTTTCCCTCCTCTCCCTCGCCTGCTTCCACCACCACCCCAAAGTCCAATCCTCCGCCATCCGCTTCTTCCTCGGCGACCTCCACACCTCCGAGTCCGGCACCAACAACGCCGCCGACTCGGACGCCGAATCTTCGGACGGCGAGACGGACGCCATCCTCTCGGGCAACCGCGCCTCGTCCGTCTCGGCGCTGATGCACAAGCGCAAGGTCAACAAGAAGACGCGCGCAAACGATCGCAAGGTGCGCCTGGCATCTGCCAATGCGAAGCGCAAGGCGCGCGCCAAGGAGGCGGAGCGGGAGGAGCATGGTGGGGGTGGGCACTCCCTTGCGGAGAGTGGGAACCTCGCAGCGTTGCACCTCCTCCATGACCCGCAATGCTTTGGCGAGCGCCTCTTCAAGGAGCTTACCAAGGGCGATCGCGGGGGTAAAGGCACGAGTGGGGGCCATCATCCCATCGAGATGAAGGTGCGCATCATGCAGCTCCTCAGTCGGGTGATGAGCGCACACAAGTTGTGCATCTTGGGCTTTTATGGCTACATTGTCAAGTGAGTCCAAATGACCCATGCGGAGTGAGATCCCGAGCTGATGGGCAACCTGCTCCCTCCTTGTTCAGGTACCTCAACCCACACCAACAATTCATCACCCTCATCCTCGTATCCCTCGCCCAATCAGTCCACTCCCAAACCCCACCCACCGTCCTCCTCGCCCTCGTCCGCAAGCTCGCCGACAACTTCGTCCATCCGGGCGTGAGTGCGCAGGTGAATGCGGCGGGCCTCAACTCGATCCGCGAGATTTGTTGGAGGCAGCCTAGTGTCATGGAGGAGCATGATGAGGGTGATGAGGAGGGTGGTGGGGCCGAGGGCGGGGACGAGTTGGACGACGTGGATGCGGACGGGAACCGGATCAAGGTTCGGCCTGCTCCCTCGGTCGGCACCTCCAACAAGGCCAAGGCCGCAGCAGCAGCAGCCAACGCAGGCAATCAAGGCAGAACTTCCACCACCACCTCGTCCCTCTCCCACACCCTCACCCACGGCCCGACCCTCCTCGCCGACCTCATCTCCTACCGCAAGTCGAAGGATAAGGGCGTAGCAGCCGCCTCGCGCGGGCTGATGCAGCTCTATCGCGAGGTCAACCCTGCGCTGCTGAGGCGGCGCGAGAGGGGCAAGAGTGGGGCGATGGCGCTCGGCAGTGGTGCTGGTGACGGTGCTGGTGGTGGTGGGAAGAAGTATGGATACGGCGCGGACGATCCGGACACGGTGCATGGGATCCAGGGCATCGAGCTGCTCGAGAAGCACTTCGAGGAGCAGCGCGCGCAGGAGCTCGCCCAAAAGGGCGAGGACGGAGACGAAGAAGAAGAAGAGGCCGATGATGATGAGGAGGCGGGGTGGGAAGGCTTTGAGCTCGAGTCGCTCGGTGATGGTGGGAGCGACAGCGACGAGAGCAGCCAGGGCTGGATCGACGTCAGCTCGGGCGACGAGGACGCCATGCTGTCCTTCTCCGACTCGGAGCTCGGCTCGGACGACGATGAGGAAGAAGACGACGACGATGGGGAGCGCGAGCGCCGGCGCGCGAGCAAGGCTGCGAAGCGCAAAGCGGAGGACGGCGGGGATGCCGGCCCCACCAGCGAGGATGGCGCGCCTCCAGCGCCCAAGCTGACGCCCAAGGAACGCGCACAACGCCGTCGGGAGCGCAGACGCGAGGAGCGTCAGCGCAAGCGGAGGAAATTGAGTCGGGCGAATAGCACGGAGACGGGCGCGGAGGTCGCGTCGGAGGATGGGGAGGGTGATTCTGAGGAGGAGGAGGAGGAGGAGGGCGGTGAGAGCTCTGCTGTGGCGACTCCGAGCGCTGCGAAGGAGGAAGGCGCGGCTGTCAGCACGGCGGAGCCTAGCGATGCCTTTTCCAAGCTGGCCACGACGAGGGTGAGTCCCTCTCACCCATCACCCTGTGATCCTCATGTGACTGACCCGCCTTTTGGCCTCGTGCGTGCCCAGATCCTCACCCCCGCCGACCTGGCCAAGCTCGCCGAGCTGCGTCTCGCGGCGGCCGAGGAGGCAGCCAAGTCCGGCGGCCTCTCCGGCGCGGCGGCACGACGGCAGGTCAAGGAGCTCCAAGCGGCCGCTAAAGCGCACCGCCGCGCCGGCGCCTCCTCCTCCTCCACGGCCGGCATCGGAGATGCGGCTGGTGGTAGCAGCGCCAACCCCTCCGCCCTCCTCTCCGAAGCGGACATCCTCGGCCCGCAGAAAAAGGTCAAGGCGGACTACGAGGAGCGCATGGCGTCCATTGCGCAGGGCCGCGAGGGGCGCGAAAAGTTCGGGAGCAAGAAGGGCCAGAAGAAGGCGGAGAAGGGGGCGAGTTCGACGAATAAGGAGAAGAAGAAGGGGAAGAATTATGCGTGAGTACTTCTTCCTCACTCACTCTTGGCCCTTTCTTTCACCGGCGTCGCTAACGGTCTGATGTGCGTTGTTGCTCGAACAGGATGGTGGCGCACAGCTGGGCGGTGCGCTCCAAGAAGAAGGTGTCGCTCAAGGAGAAGTCGAAGCGGCTGCGTGCGCACATTGACAAGGCCAAGAAGTCGTACAAGTAGACGCCTTTCGTCGTTTCCGTTCTTCCTCCTTGTTGCTGTGGCTCGTTTCGTTCTCTCGCTGCTACCGCGTCGTCGCGGTGTACATCACCTACCAATCGATTGCTTGGTCCACCTTGAGGAGAGGGCTAGAAGGAAGGCATGCCGCTCGCGTGAAGCTGGGTGTACATCGTGCACATGCTCCGGTAGGCGATGAGATCCTTGGATCTGAGCACGTTGGCTGTAGGGGTTAAAGCCAGAGGGTACATAATGCCCTTGCCGAGTCAGAACTGCAGTGGCCAAGTCAATGCGAGGTCCACACTCACCGGCATCGACGTTGAGAGGCGAGTCAGGCTCGGGTGCGTCGAGCAGCGCGAGGACGGCGGTGCAAGCTGAGGACAGGGTCCAGGCGGGCGACCACTGCGCCGCGAGGATGTCGAGGCAAATCTCGCCGTTCTGCGAGGAGCAAGACGGTGAGCAATCAGGGCCACGATGTTACGCGTCGTCAGAATCCACAAGATCTCCCACGCCCAACGCACCTTCCAGCTCACATTCGGATGCCAGATCCGCGTCCGAAACGTCATCTTGGGCGGCTTGGTCGGGTAGCTTGCCGGCACCTGGATCGAGAGCTCGAAGACGCCGCCTGCGTACGCGCCGCCTGCGGGTCCGCGGAGGACGGCGATCCATTCTAGGAGGTCTTCGCCGTCTGCGTCCCAGGGGCGGAGCTCGAGGAGGTCCGGGGGCAGCGCGGCGGAGGCGGAGGTAGATGTCGAGGTTGGGCCGGGGGTTCTTGTTGATATCGCATGGGCTGTTGAGGAGGAGGCGAGTGCGAAGTCGGTCTGGATTGTCTCCCACTCCTTCATCAGCCGCCTCATCGTCGACACCGATGGCGTTGCGGGCCCGCCGTCGCCTTGGCCCTGGCCAGCGGGGCGCGCGCCCCTCCTTGATGGTAAGGACATGGGTGGGTGTTGCTTGCGATGCCTGGACGTCGTTGTGGTGGTGGTCGTCGAGACCAAGCTGTCGGGACGGGTGGCAACCGTTCTCATCGTCGCGTCCTCGCAAGGCACACGCGTGGCCTCTCCCGCTAGCCAGTAGCCACTCCTCACAGCAAATACATTCGCCAGTACACTATCCATCGGATCCATACTCAGTCCCGCATGTATGCCAGCTGCTGGAGCAACTTCTCCGCCTGGTCCGTCAGCTCCGTCTTGGCGCTGATCACCTTGCGCAAATACTCATCCGCCAGCGCGAGGTTGCCGAACCGACCCGCCGTCCCATGAGGCGACGTGGCGTCCATGTCCTCATCCGCGTCCCCGTTCCCGTCCGTCTCGTTGCCATTGCCCTCAAGTCCCACCAGAGACGCATCACCACCCCGTCCCACCACCGACACCCGACGCGCCGCGTCCCGCCGGCCCTGAGCAGCCGCCTCCGAGTCGAGATCGACAATCTCGCCCATCTCCCACTTGGCCGCGACAATGTACGACTGCACAAACCGGCCCAGCGGCAGCGCGTCAGGGCGGGCAAGCGTGCGGTCGACGACTTGGACCATGCGCCGGTGCCAGCATGCGGCGGCAATTGTGTTCCCGAGCCGGTCGTAGAGGTCGATGATGCGCTGGATCGCCTGGACGATCTCGTCTTGGGTCGTTTGGCATGTGAGGTGCCGCTTGAAGCACGAGATGGCATCTTCCGTTTGATCGAGTCGGTCGTAGCATTCACCCAGCGAGGCCCACATGCGCGAGTCGTAGGGTCTGATCATACAGACAGAGCGTCAGATCGAGCTTCAGAACATACGAATCCAAAGCTCCTCACCTAATGGAGGCGCACTTCTGGAAGTAATGCGCCGCGTATGACCACGCTCCGTTCAACTCGTAGACACAGCCAAGCCCGTGCCATGCTCGGTGGTCATTCGGCGCCAGATCTGTCATAGTAGCACAGGCATCAGCATGCACCGCCGCTTCAAGAATTAACCCTTCCAGCTCACCTAGAGCCCGTCGATACATCTCTGCAGCCGCGTGGCTGTTCTTGAGCTCGAGATATTCGTGGCCGAGCAGGATCCAGGCTGCCAAGCAGCCCATGTCCAGTCGCAACGCCCGCTTGAACGCCTCGATCGCTCGGTGATGGTCACCTCGCTGATTGTAGTAGTTGCCTACGTCCACACAGATGTCTCAGTAGGTGTTGCTGTTCCGACTCCGAGGCGCATCCTGACTCACCTATCAAACAACACACCTCGGGATGATCTCTGCCAATCTCTGCAAACTGGTCCGAGAGGGCCGCCAACTTGTCGTATCGGTCGAGCACGAAGAGGGTGTGGGCATAGTCGGCGATGCCGTCCATGCGGAACGGATCCAGCTCAAAGACGAGCCCAAAGATCCGCTCGGCATCCTCCAGCTCTGAAAATGTAGCATCCAATCAGCTCGATCGACACCCATCACAGCAAAAAGCGTACACGACTCACTCTGTTGGATGGTGTAGTTCTGGCCCTTGGCCATCAGGAGATAGGCCGAGTCGGGAAATGTGCGAAGGAGCACATCGATGCGCGTGAGGTTCGCATTTGAGGTGTTGAGCGCGTCGCGAGAGTTCTTCTCGAGGAAGAGACTGCTCATGAAGGACTCTGGGAGTAGGTCGACGATGTGCTCGATCTGTGCGGTGGGAATAAGAGGGCAGTGTCAGCATTGCTGCTGGCTGTGAGCCCGTGCTGGACCGCACTGACCTCGTCAAAGGAGACAATATGTCCGAGCTCCTGCCAGGCACTCCAATTGTACGGGTACATTTGCACGCTCTTGAGAAGCGAGTCCATCGCTTCGATACGTCGGTTGAGCTTGCGGAAGATCAGGCCTTTCCTGTGACAGGTGGGGAGCACGGGGTGAGGCCAGGTTGGGCCATATCTCGGTGCTGATGAACTCACAGAAAGAGCAAGAAGGGCTCGTCGGCCTCAATCAGCTCTTCCAATATGGATATCCTTGCTTCCGTGATGGCACCCAGTTCGGTCCTTGTACTTCTTGTTTCTACAGAAAGGACGAGTCAGCGTGACAATGGTCGTACTCTCCTGCTTCCAGACTACTCACTTGCCATGAGCAGATTCTGTTCATTCGCTTGTCGTTCTGCTATCTGAAAGGTCCAAAGAAGCTCAGCCTGGAGCGATGATCGTAGCAAGCAAAAAGGGACCTACTAGGTACGCTGAGTACAGCTTGAGGAAAGTCGAGCGCTTTGATAGTGTGCCCTTCTTGAGCAGCGCCGCACACCGTTCGTACTGCTTGTCCTCAAAGTAGGTCCGAGCCAGTGCGTATTCGGGGTCGCTTGGCTCGATGTACGATGTTGATGGCATGGCAGAGCCGGTGCGCGAGCTCTCTGCCGATGCGGCAAAGTGGACGTGGAATGAGCTGGTGGGACCGTGATCTGCGATGGAATCGTCGGCGTCGCCGACTACGTCCATCTTTGACGCGGTGTGGCTCATTGAGAGGGGCGAAGGCGGCGGTCGTCCGTTGCCTCCTCGTGAGAGCAAGATGCCTTCTCCCTTACCTGTACCGGATGGCCCCACGGCTGGTGTGGAATGGCCAGGCTGTCCGAGCTCGACTGGCCTTCGCGCCGGCGTTGAGGTCAAGTTGGTCGCGGCTGCTTCTGCTTGGCCATTGGTGCGAGCCGCAGCGCGCGCACTCGCTGCCAGCTCGAGCGCCCTGCAAGCCAGAAGAGATGGGGCAACATGTCAGCATGGCAGCGATGAGCGTTCCGCAGCGAATGGAACGGCAGACTCACCATGCTGCTGCACCGATGAGGCCGCGCTCGTTGAGTTCGGCGGCTGCGATGCGAAGCACGCGGGCTGCTTCGGCGGGCGCGCTGTCCGCGTAGGTGAGCAGCGGGTCGAGCTTGTTCATCGCCGTGGCGCTGTTGCACGCTGGCCGTCGTCGCTGTCGTTGTCGATGTTGATGTTGATGCGTTGTGGACTTGTGGTGTTGTGGTGACGGGAAGGCGGTGTGATGAGCGTGCGTGGTCCACCACGAGGTATTGGTCTCGTGAGCGCTGGAATGCGACGCGTCGCGCGCGCCAGCCAACACGCGTGCGTAGCCCGTGTTTACATCTCGGCAGGCAGGTGTTGGTCTCGGCCCACCTCGTCGTCGGCCCGAGCTGCTCTTCCGTCGACCTCAGCCTGGACATCCACCACTCATCACAGGGATACAACGACGAAGACATGGCCGCACCACCCCAGGCTACGGCCAGGAGAGCATTCAAGCCGCCACTACTGCGCGCTCTGCCAGCCCACGCCGAACCCGCACCCAAGCGGCAACGCATCTCACCGCCTGTGGAGCAAGGCAGCGACGACGACCTCGAGATCATCGACACCAGACCCAGCACGGCGCTCAAGAACACCAAGAAGACTGTGCTATCAGATGCAGACGATGGCAGCAGCAACGACGACTCGAGCGAGGACGATGACTACGACCACGAGGCAGAGCTGTACGACGCCCTCTTCGACGAGCTCGAACGAAGTCAACAGGCAGCGAGAGCACCCAAGATCGCTTCGACCTCAAAGCTACGCATCGTCCTCAAGCGTCCCAAGCAGCCAGCATCAAGCACGCATCAGGCGGAGGCAGGCTCCTCAACACGCCTAGCAAGCCCATTGGCAGCACCGGCAGCCTCTACGAGCACCTCCCCGCTCAAGGCCCAGCCGTCCATACAGAGGATACCACTGGTCATGCCAAGGAAGAGCTCACTCGACGATGGGCCCTTCTTCATCTGTCAGTGGAGGAAGCCACAGGCACGCAAGCACAAGACGTGGGACGGGGACGCACTGCTCATTGTCCACGCTGGTGGCACAACCTGCACCTTGCGCTGTCTGGAATCGCAACGAGAGTGAGTGCCGTCATCGAATGCCAGCTCACATTTCTTTGCTGACTCTCATACGGGTTCATCTCTGCAGTCTTGCTACCCGAACAAAGTACTGCTACAGCACACGAGTCATGGCTGGTGAGCAGCTCGCCATCGCTGGCTACGACATCGAAGTAAGTCTTACTTGCGCTGGGGCCATGGGCTAGAGACTGATCACGAAGCCCTCACAGCTCGATCGAGAAATCTCTCTATCCACGTACCTACAGGGGCCGCCATATGACACAAAAGATACAAGAACAGCGTCGACAAGCTCGCGCTCCCCGCTCGCTGCCTTGCCCGCCAAGTCGTTCACCGCACCCAAGATGAACAGACCGCGACAACAGCCCATCTACCCGGCCGTCAGTCGGCCAACGACCACATCAACTGCTTACGCTGACTACGAAAACTGCGACGCAGATGATGATTACGACCTTTCGGCAGGTCGAGACGAATCGCCTACCAAGCCCGTCGTAGCCAGGAGGAAGAGTCCGAAGAAGGGGAAGGCGGTGTCCCAGGACTCCACTGAGCCGGACGCCTCCTTGATCGACAAGCTGGCTCGAGCAGCGCCGACCAAGACTTTCTATTGTGAGTATTTCCTTGAACGAACATGAGGAGCATAGTTGACCATGACCTCCTGCCGTACAGCTGGATTGGAGTCTCCAGAGCGGTCACAATCGCCGGCCGGTTCTCGCCCAAAAGGACTGCTTAACCCGGGACTGGGCAAGGAGCCAAAGCCAAGGTACGCCGACCGTGGCGCAAAGGTCGATTCGCGAGCTGAACTTCTCTCTGTCCCTAACAAAGGTTCGACCCCAATGCGGAAGGTGCCCTGGTCATGCCTCGTCCCAATGAGGCGCACCAAAAACTGTTCAACCGAAAGTGAGCATGACTCGTCTGCACACTAGGACAGAGCTCCATACTGATCCAAGCTCTTGCTGCGCAGAGGCTTGCCGGTTGTAGACGTGGTCATCGATCCGGTCCTGGGCAACCAGCTCCGGCCGCACCAACGCGAGGGCGTGACCTTCCTGTACGAGTGTATGATGGGCATGCGCGGTGACACGCAGGCTACGGGCGCCATCCTGGCTGACGAGATGGGCCTCGGAAAGTGAGTAGAGGCAGCTGTATGGCATGAGTCGCTAAGCTTACGACTGATGAACGTCGACCCTCAGAACGCTTCAAACGATTACTCTTATCTCTACATTGCTCCGTGAGTTGTCCTTGAGACCGTACTCATGCTCAAAGGCTGACCTGTCATCCCGCTCTGCAGGACAAAGTTGCTACTATACATCGAATCCTCAGACCATTCAGCGCGCGCTCATCGTCTGTCCGCTGACGCTTGTCAAGGTGAGCACCGACAGAATGGCGGGTGAGCAGAACAGAGTCTCAACCAGTCAACCTCTCATAGAACTGGAACCGCGAGTTCCGCAAATGGACCGGCAACACGATCAGCGTCATGTGCATTGACGGCGAGAACAAGGATAGCGTGGCCAAGTTTGCCTACTCCAAGACGCATCAAGTGCTTGTCATTGGCTATGAAAGGGTGAGCTACCAGGTCGTGGTTCCTTTTGAGGACTGGCAGCTCAACCTCGAATCGACAGCTACGTACCTGCATCGATGTTCTTGCCCAGGCTCAACCTCCGATCGGCCTCATCGTCTGCGACGAGGGTATGTGTCTTACATTCGCTCATCTTCTCGCGCTTAGGACTTACCTTGCATTTGCGCATCCACAGGTCATCGTCTCAAGTCCAAACAGACACAGACGACAAAGATGTTCGAAGGCCTCGACACGGCACGGCGCATCATCCTCTCTGGAACACCCATCCAGAACGACCTCCTCGAGTTCTTCGCCATGTTCGACTTTGTGGTGCCGGGCCATCTTGGCCAGCCGAATGTTTTCAAGAGCGTCTTTGCGGATCCGATCATGAAGAGTCGAGTCAAGGGCGCTTCCAAGGAGGCGGTCGAGCTTGGCAAAGCTCGCACTGAGGCGGTGAGCATGTGTTTCGCGGGGATCAGGCATGCATACCCTTCACTGAGTGCTGACACGATATGCCGTCCTACAGTTGACCCAAGTAACACATCAGTACATCCTCAGGCGAACAGCGGACATTCTCGATTTATACCTGCCACCCAAGCTGGAGGTAGTCGTCCACGTCTCGCCCACTCCGCTCCAGCTCGAGCTCTACCGCAAGGTGCTCAAATCGCAAATGGTCGCCGATGTCATCCGGGGCGACTCGGCTCAGCACCTTGCGCTCATCGGCATCCTGCGCCGACTTTGCAACACGCCCGAGATGCTGCTCAAGGATCTGGTCGAGCAAGGTGGCGAGAGCACGATCACGCGGGAGATTTTGGGCGACTCGATTGAGCTGTTCCCGAACCCGTCGCTGACGTACGACTATACGCTGAGCGGTGAGCATCAGGACGAGTATGGCTTGGCTGGGCAGTACTGACGCGTTGCTCCTCATGCAGGCAAGCTCACGGCGCTGATGAGGATCCTGAAGCAAGTGTACGAGAAGACGTCGGACAAGGTTGTGCTCGTATCCGTGAGTCGATAGGAGGTTCTTGGCCGGCAATCAGGCGTTCACACACAATGGTTTGCTCCGCAGAACTTCACGACCACTCTGGACATCCTCGAAGGCGTGCTGAGGAAGGAGCGATATAGCTTCTGCCGCCTCGACGGCAAGACGAAGCAGAGGGATCGCATGGACATCGTCAATGACTTGTGAGTCGACTTCGAGGGCAGGCATCCAGGCCGCGCGCTGAAAGCACCTCCCATTGGCCTTCAGCAATCGTCAATCTGCAACAAAGTGCTGTGAGCGCCTTACCTTTTCTGAGCGAGGCATCAGTGTCCATCAACTGACCGTTCACTCTTACAGTCGCCTTCCTGCTGAGCGCCAAGTCGGGCGGCGTCGGCTTGAACTTGATCGGAGCCAATCGCTTGATCCTGTGAGTCTTCCGGTCGTGGTGCTGGGTAGTACCAAGTAGACCAAGGCTGACTCTCTGATCCTCTACTCAGTCTGGACAGTGATTGGAACCCGTCGAGCGACAGGCAGGCGATGGCTAGAATCGTAAGTCTCTCCGCCTGTGAACAGGCGGCGTTGTACTGATTGCTTCGCATTGTTGACAGCACCGAGACGGGCAAAAGAAGGCGTGCTACATCTATCGCATGCTCACAGCTGGCACGGTGAGTCCATGCTGCTCTGCACATCCGGAGGAGTTCCGTTTGCTCAACCTCGCACTGTATCACCCAGATGGACGAGAAGATCTTCCTACGCCAGCTGAGCAAGATTGGGCTGAGCGATGCGTTGATGGTGGGTGGTCTGCGGTGAGACTTTCAAGCTGATTTGCCTTCTGACTGACTCCCTCTCCTTACAGAAGGAGGGCGGGGCGAGTAGCTCGAAGAAGGACTCGGACTCCTTCTCTGTCGAAGACGTGAGTGTCCTCGCCCTTGGACATGCACCGAAGTAGAGAAGGGCTAACAGCTTGCGCGTTCACATCCTCACAGCTCAAGGACATCTTCCGGCTGCACACCGACACGCCATGCTTGTCGCACGACCTCCTGGAGTGCGCGTGCAGAGGCAACGGCGAGCTGCCCAAGACGTCCCAAGCTGGTGGTGCGGCGAGTGCCGAGCCTGGTGGACTTGACAGGGCAAAGGACGACGAAGACGAGGATGAGTCCGATGAGGAGGAGGAGGAGGAGAGTAGGGGACGGGAGGGTTTCATGCTTGCTTTGCAGCATGTCATCAACGAGGCTAGTAAGGTGCGTCGCCCTACTCCTAGACATTCCCCGCGTGTACGACCTATCTGATTTCTTCCTATCCCTCCCTCCCCACCCGCAGATGGAAAGGCGACAAGAACGGAACAGCCACGGCCCCGGCCACGCCCACCGCCGACGGCGCCGCCAAGCCCTCTCAAGCCTGAACGACTGGGCACATTACGACTGTACGGAGTCTGCCAACCTTGCCGAGCTGGCGGATGGGATCTTGAAGGGGTTGGTAGAGGGGCAGGGGCTTGGGCTGGGCCAAGGGCGGGCGGCGACGCCTTCGCCGCTTACGAGTAGCCCTCCGCCGCCGCTGCTCCAGGGATCCACGCGGTCCGACGCCGACGCCGGTGCGGAGCGGAAGGGGGAGACGGCATGGATGGCGTCCCTGGAGAAGGGCAAGAAGAAGACCCCCTCCTCGGAGCTCGTAGCGGCGCTCGAACGCATCTCGCAAGAAGAACGGGAGGGCGGGCGGCGGCAAGGAGGCAGGCGGGCCTTTGACGTCCATCGGGTGGAGCCTGGGTCGATCCTGTTCGCGTATGCCAAGTCGGTGGTTAGGGCTAGCAAGTTGGGCGGCGGGGGCGGGGGCGGGGGCGGGCGGGAGGGTGGTGATGGGCCGGCGGACGACCAGGAGGAGGGGGAGGAGGAAGGGGGTTCAGTCGGTCCTGGCTGAGGCGAATCAGTTACGGGCAAGGCCTTCGAACGGGACGCGCAGGGAAGACGAGGCGAGGCGAGGCGAGGCGAGGAGGGTGGTAGTGGTAGTGACGAATCCAAAGGCATAATCAATGATTGGAGCAAGATGAAGGCGGGGGCCGGTAAACGATCTCGGGGGTGAGACGGGGAGGAACTGAAGAGAGGAGAAGAGGAACTGGTGTGAGAGAAGAAGAGAGAAGCAAGGCACGAGGGGGCATGAGAGCACGAAGAGAGAGAAGAGGGGGAAAGGGGTAACGATGGGCCGTGAAGCAGCTGAGCGGGCGGGCAAAGCGCGGGGCGGGGGCAAAGGGAGACCAGACCGAGAGACGGAGACCGAGAGACGGACAGATAGAGGAGATATAGATATAGAGATAGAGATAGAGATAGAGATAGAGATAGAGAGAGGGGTGGGGCAGGGATCCAAGAGTGAGAAGAGGAGGAAATCGGTACGGGCCGCGGTTGGTATGAAAATCGAGGCGAGGCGAGGCGAGGGCGACGGAGCACGGAGCACGGAGCACGGAGCGAGCGTGCGAGCGGGCGGGCGGGCGATCGAGTGATCGAGAGAGGCAGGCTCAGAAGCTCGTCGTGGAGCGAGCAGGTCTTGAGCTTGAGCTTGAGCTTGAGCTTGAGCTTGCGCTTGCGCTTCGGGCTTGGGGCTTGGGGCTTAATAATGGATAGAAGGAATCGATAGTCGATGTGTTCCGTCCGGGTACCGTCCCGGGTACGTCGCGTGCGCGCGCTTGCTGTTTGGGGCACCGGGCACGTCGTGCGTAGCTCGGGGAGCTAGTCGGTCGGTGCGAGTTGTGTGCGTTGGTCGGACTACGCGAGCGCAAGCAGTACGCGCGGTCCGCGCTCCGTGGTCCCGTGGGCCTAGCTCCGTGGTCTGCGGAAGGGGCTGGAGCGGAAAGGGGCAGGGAGATGGATGAAGTCGAAGTGTTGAGGAGCAGGGCGAGGCGCGGCGCGGCGAGGTAAGGCGAGGCGGAGCAGGGCAAATAGCCCAGGCGCAGGCGACGGCCGAGGTATTCTTTGGTTCTTTGCGTGTCTTGGTCGGGCGGGGCGGGGCGGGGCGGGGCGGGGCGGGGCGGGGCGGGGCGGGGAGGGCAGGGCAAGGCGAGTCAAGTCGGTGGCCGGTTGCAGTTTGCTCCTTGCGGACGGTGGGGCCGGGCCGGGTGTTGGAGCTGGTGTGGTACCGCACCGAGTCGAGTCGCGTCGAGTCATGACAGGTTCTTCAAAAAGGAGTGTGTTCGCGCGTGTCTTCGCGTATTTGCGTGTGGGCGTGTGTCTTCGCGCGTCTGCGCGTGTGCCGGTCTGTCGGTATGTGTAGTTGGTGTGGGTGTGGGTGTATATCGCCGTGTGTATATCTCGGCCCCGTCGCCACTGTTGCCACCTTTGCCAACGCTCGCCGTTGCCATCGCCACCCGCCGCCAGCCCCCCGCCGACGCGTAGCCAACGCCACCTCGCTCAACCTCTACTTCGACCCCTACTTGGCCTCCTCATTCTCAGCAGACGCCAACTCGGCACCACCCCGCTCCCCGACCGTGAGCGCCGCCGTCTTCCCCCCAGCCCCAGCCCCAGCCCCAGCCCCAGTGCCAGCCCCAACCTCACCCGCACCCTCACCCTCACCTTCACCCTCACCTTCACCTTCACCCCCATCCACCTGCGTAGTCCCCGACGCGCCCGACGCCGAGTACGCCGACGAGGAGAGCACCGTGCTCCCGCCGCCCTGCATCGTCGTGTCGTGCGAGGGCTGCGGGCTCGTGCTCGTGCTCGTGCTTGCTCCGTGCGCGTGGGCGTGGGCGCGGAGCGGGGTGGAGGGGGCCGACTCCGATTCGGTCGTGGTCGTGGGTGAGGCTAGGAGGCCTTGTCCCTGTCCCTGTCCCTGTCCCTGTCCGGGAGCGGGGGGCAAGTATCCAGAGTTCGAGGCGCCGCTCGTGGCAACGGCAGCAGCGCTCGCAGCGGCCGCAGAGGAAGACGGCGTCGGACTCGTCACAAACGGCTTCGTAGCCGCCTCCTTCCACGGGTTCGAGTACTGCCGCTCGCCCGCCGTCTTGAGCGGCGCCGGGGTGGCACCTCCCGCTCCTCCACCACCAGCACCGCCTGCCGTCGTCGTGGCTGTACCAGATACGGCACCAGCACCAGCACCAGCGGCACTCCCGGACGTATTGCTCGCCGACGACCCCGAGCCGTCGCGGTTGTGCCGCGCCGCCGCCTGCAGCCGGAACGCCGAGGGCGGGGGCGGGCCCTGGGCGAGGAGGTCGCGCCGCCGGCCGCCGTTCGCATTTCCACCGTCGCTTTCGCTGCCCGGCCCAACGCCGACGCCGACGCCATTGGGCCCGCCGTCCTTGCTGAGGGATGCGTTGCCAGGCCCGTCCTTGGCAACGCCGCGCTCGTGCAAGTTTTCCACGCTCTCGTAGTTGCCCTGCTGGGCTGCGCCACCGCTGACGCCGGCGGCACCAGCACCAGCACCACCGCTGCCAGCGGCACCGCCGGCGGCACCACCGCGGTTCGACGGCGAGTACAGATGACTGACCGCCGAGCCCGCGACGCCGCCGCCATGCCCCACGCTCGAGGGCACATCGCGATACCCATGACTGAGCGCCGACGGCGTGCTGTACTCGTACCGATGCGACGCGGCGGACGACACCGACGTGCGCCTCGTCCGGTCCCGGTCGCGCTCCCGCCTCGACTCGAGGTTCTGCAGCGTCGCCTCGAGCTGCTGCTGCAGGCGCGAGATGTGGTCCGTGACGACGCTCGTGCGCTGGCGGATCTCGTAGTTCATCTGGTCGTCTGGGAAGTGGTTCTGCACCGACGACACGGCCGACGCGAGGGCGGCGCGCTTGCCCTCGCGCTCGCCGCGGTCCTGGCTCAGACTGCGCCGGCCGGCGGCGGCGGCGGAGGAGCCGGCGCCGCCGCCGCCGCCGTGGCCGCGCAGACTGCTCCGCGAGCGGCCCTCGCGCCCGCCATTGATGCGCTGCTCGGCCGCGGCGCGCGCCTTGAGGATCATCTCGGCCGACTGGGACGGCGTCATGCTCGCGTGCGTCATCTGCGAGCCGTTGGGGCTGCTCGCGCGCGACGCGCCCAGCTCGGACATGAGCTCGAAGCGCGAGTACGCGACCGACACGGCGTCGTCGCCGCCTGCCGAGGTGCCGGCCGCAATGACGGCGCGGATCTCGTCGACCATCGCCTCGCGCTCCTGCTCGAGCGAGTCGAGGGCCTGCTGCATCTTGTCCAGCTCCTGCCGCGCATTGTCGCGCGCCGACTCGGTCTCTGCCAGGTCCAAGGATGGGTCAGAAAAAAGGTGTTAGCTGTGGACACCCTCCCACAGAAAATATCCAAAACGCACCCTGAAGCTGCATCCGCAGCTGCATCTGCTCCATGTCCTTCTGCGCCAACGACGTGCTGAGCCGCCTCGACTCCCTCCGCTCCTTGTCGACTTTGCTCCGCAGGTCATTCGCCTCCTTGGTCAGCCGGTCCACGAGCTGCTGGATCTTCTCAAACTGCGCGCGCCACAGGTCCGACTCGGACATGAGGAACGCGAGCCGCTTGTTGAGCTTGCCAATCTTGTTCTCGAGGCCGTCGCGCGCGTCGACAAAGGTGCTCGCGCGCCGGCGCAGGGCGAGGATGGCGGCGAGCTCCGCCTCGGACGCGACGCGCACGCGGCTCGCGGACGAGCGCGGCATCATGCGCTGGAGGAAGGAGCGCGCGCCGTCGTGGAGCACCTTGTCAAAGGCCGAGAGGACCGCGCCCTGGTCCCACCACGACGGCGGCATCAGACGCTCGTACGGCGAGCGGTCGAGACGGGGCACGAGCACGCTCATGGGGCGGAAGCGGCCCGCGGGGTAGGCCTCGACGTACTCGCGCGGCGGGCCGTAGTCGGCCGTGGCGAAGCCGAGGGCGGCGACGAGCTTGCGCTTGCGCTTCTCGCGCACGCCCTTGGTCGTCGGTGCGCCCTGCGGCGGCGCGGCGCACGTGAGCGCGTTGATGTCGAGATCGACGATGCACACGTCGCGCGCGGGGCGGACGATGGACTTGAGCTCCGTGTTGATCCCGATCAGCCACGAGCCCGGGTCCTCGAGGTAGATCTTGACGTCGCGCGCGTGGCAGTTCTGGTGCGCGACGCCGTGCCACCCGCGCATCTCGATCAGGTACTTGGTCGTCTCGACGGCCAGGCCGAGCAGGGCCGGGTGGCGCGAGTGGAAGAGCACCTTGCCCGTCGGCGTGAGCGCAATCTCGCACACGGTGAGGATGTGGTCGATCGAGAGCGTCTTGAAGAAGGGCCACATGGTGAAGTCGACGCCGATCAGGCCGCGGCCCCACTCGAGCGCGCCGGGGAAGGTGCACACAAAGGTGACGTCGTCGTCCGGGCTCTCGATCCGGAACGTCTCGCCGAGGCGCGGGGCGGGCTGGCGGAGGATGTGGGACATGAGCCGGTTGTGCATCTCAATGTTGCGGCTGTACTTGTGCCAGGCCGCCTTGTTCCAGTCGCCGAGGAGGTTGTAGATCGGGTAGCGCGACACGATGCAGATGGCGTACGGCATGAAGAGGGTGTTGTTCTCGGGCAAGAAGCTGCCGCCGAGGATGTCCTCCTCGTCGGCACCGTGGAGCTCGCCGCCGCCGGCGCCCACGCCCGCACCGCCAACGCCACCATCGGCACCATTGACACGGCCGCCGCCGCCGGCGCCATTGGCCTGGTTGCGCCGCTTCTTCAACCTGGCCGCCTTGGCCGCGCGGCTGAGCTCGCGCTTGACGGCGCGGGAGCGGCGCTCGTCGGCCGCGGACCAGACGGTGAGCACGACGCCGTAAAAAGTGGCGAGGTCGCTGCCGTTGCCGTCCTCGCCGTTGCCCTGGGCGCCGTACCCCTCGCCGACGGCCGAGGCGGCGCCCTTCTTGTGGAGCGCGACGCCGGAGCGCGTCGTGGCGTCGCCGTACGCGGCCGAGCTGGGCGGGGGCGGGGCGGTGGAGCCGCGCGAGGTGGGGACGGTGAAGGAAAAGGTGTGGCTGGTGCTCGGGGGCGGGTAGCTCGCCTGGCCGGCGACGATTTCGATCTCGCGGGTGAAGCAGAGCTTGAGGGCCTTGCTGAGGACGCGTGCCGTCTCGGCCTTTTCGACGCCGCCGCGGCCGTCGGCCATTTCGATAAACTTGGGGTTCTGCGGCTTTTTGCCGTCGGCGGCCCCGTTGGCGCTGTCCTTGCCCTTTTTGCTCTTTTTGCCCTTCTTGGAGGAGAGGGAGCCGCCGGGGCGTGCGGTGGTGTCGCGGGTTGGGGTGGTGGCGCCGTCGCGGTCGATGCCGGTGATGGTGGAGCCGGAGCGTTTCCGGTCGGCGACCATTTCGGAGATGACCTCGGCGGGCGGTGGGCAGATGGAGCAGCCGAGGACCTCGGGTCGCCAGTAGCGGCCGACGGCGCCGTCGATGTGCTGTACGCCGGTGATGCAGTCTTCCTCGGCGAGGGTCCAGACGGCTGGGTCTTTGGGGAGCTGTTGAGAGAGGGTGAGATGAGACAATCATAAGCGGGCCAGCTGATGATCCTCGAAGGGCAGACTGAGGAAGACTCACGCCAAAGACGGCGTAGAGCTGTGCAATGGTGTTGCCGTCGCCGTAGCGGCCTGCGCCCGAGTCGTGGTGGAAGGCGCCGTAGGGCCCGTCGTGTGCGGGTGCATACCCGTTTGGGAGCTGCTGGCGGCCGTCGCTCCTGATGGAGTACTTGGATGCGGAGCGGGTGAGGCTCTTGGCGTTGGGGAGGGTGGTGCGTGATGGGTGCGGGTGGTCGGTGGGGCCTGGGTTGGACAAGGTGGAGAAGAGGGAGGTGCGGGAGCGGGATGCGATGGCGGCGTGCTTGTTGCTGCTGTCGGAGAGGGAGGTGCGGGATGCGCGCCGGGAGAGGGCTGGGCTGGGAGCAGCGGCGAGGTTGGTCGAGGTGCTGTAGGGCGATGGCTGCTGTGGCTCGTACTGGGACGAGTGGTCGGTGAGGCGGGAGCGGGAGCGGTAGTACGAGTCGTCGTGGGGTGGGGGTGGCGGGGGCGTGTCCTCGTGGAGCGAGGTCATGGACGGGTTCTGTGGGTGGGCCGTGTGCCGGAGCAGGTGGAACATGGCGGGTGCGTGTCCGGGGGGGCGCGTCGAGGAGGAGCGACACGGTGGCCGCGTGTGTGTTGAGCGCGTGGATGGTGACGAGTGCGAGGGGGAGGTGGATGCGTGGATGAGATGAGGGCGGACCCGATGGGGCGTCCGTCCATCCGGTGCGAGGGTGTGACAAGAGAGCGTGGGTGAACCATCCATCCCTCCATACTGCCACAGAGAACACCACTCACATTCTTGCGCAGGCCCCGCGTCGCCATCGAGCGCGCCGACTGCAGGCTGTCCGACGACTTGCGCAGGAGGCCCGCCAGGCCGCCCGACTTGGCCGGCGGCGGGTGCTCGTGCCCGGACATCGTCTGTCTGTCGATGGGGTGTGTGCTTCTTCTGGGTGGTGGTGATGAGGAGGAGGAGGAGGGATGCTGAGCACGAGGAGGACGGCGGTGAGGATGACAGCGTCCATCGTGGGAGAGAGGGAGGAGCCCACGGGAAGGAAGGACGGGTGCCAGCCAGCCAGCGGGCAAGTAGCGAGCACCCACTCCGCCCACCGACCGAGACCGAGGACGGCGGCTGACGGCCCAGCACCGCGCCTGCCAGTCGGCTCACCGCCGCAGCCGAGGACGGGCCCGAAGAACACGCTCCCTCTCTCTCTCACACACAGACGAGGTACCCACCAGGCACGGCTCCTCTCCACCTCCCGCCCTCGCCACGTGTACTCGTACACACCCACACCCCACAGCGTGGGAAATCATCACCACCAGCACCACCAAACAAACCACCTCCTCATCCCTCCCTCCCTCTCTTTACACACTCACACTGGCACCTGGACGAATGAAGAATGAAGTAGGATGATGATGAGGAGGAGTAAACACACACACACACATAGGCGCTTCAGAAGAAACGAAGGAAGAGACGCAGTCATCATCACCCACCCCCCGCACCCCCGGACCGGCGCACAAACGGCGCATCCGGCTCCCACTCCGCCGCACTCTCCTTCCCACACGTGCACGTACAGCACCCATGCCCTCCTCCCTCTCCTTCCCCACTCTCCCCCTGCTGCCCAGAAGCAGAAGCAGACCCGCCAGCACGCGCAGCATTGCCACCGCCGCCCTTCTTCTTGCCTGCACCCGCGTGACTACTGCCTCCTCCACCCTTCGTCTTCCTCTCCCCCACCATCATCCCCCCTCCCCCTCCTCCTCCTCCTTCCCCCTCCCCACCAGCACCCCCCGCAACCCGCCTAGCCCGCTCCTGCGCCCGCCCTCGTGCCCGCACCACCTTCGCCCGCCGCCGACACGCCCGCACCATCGACGGCAGCTCCCCATACAGCAGCTCGTACTCGCAGAACAGGCACAGCCACTCATTCGCGAACAGCGAGCACGTCGTCGTCGGGTGGTCCAGCCCCGCGGGCACCCGCGTCGACGGGGGGGCGGCCGCGGCGACCGCGGCCGCGGGGAAGTGGGTGTACGCGTCGGACGAGCTCGGACCACGCCCCCCATCCGACGACGCCATCCGCGAAGACACATAGTTGCTCCGGTGGTGGCGATTGTTCGCCGTCGCCTTCTTCCGTCGCGACATCTTGGCCGGCGCATTCGTACTCGTACTCGTACTCGTACTCGCAGTCGTGTTGGCACCCACAGGGGGAGAAGCGGCGCCAGGGGAGGTCGAGACCGAGCTCGTCCGCTCGTGCGCGTGCGCCGACGGGGCGCGAGCCGGAGTGGGGACGGGACCAGGGCCGGGACCAGGGACGGGACCGGGACCGGGACCGGGACCCTGCTGACGATGCTGCCGCGGAGGCGCTACCGACCCTCGCTCTTCCACCACGGGCTCGAGCGAAGCCAGACCGGGCTCATACCGTCCTTGCTGCGCCACCCCCGCCGTCGATGCCGTCCGCTGCCCCGACGCGCCGCCGCGAGGATACGTCTGAGAAAGCGACATCGACGCCGCACCCGCACCCCCCACCGAAACCGGTATCGCCTCCAAATGAAGCCTCGCCGCCCCAAGCGCCGCCGCCGCCTCCCTCTGCGCACCGCCCACGTCCTCCCCCGCCTCCATCCGCGTCAGCACGTCCGCAGCCGCCGCGACCGCCTCGTCGATCGGGCGGAGCGAGTGGCTCAGCCTCGACTGGAGCAGCTCCACTTCGGCGCGCATCGCGAGCAGGCGGAGGGCGAGGGGCGAGGCGCGCGTAAAGGTGAAGGTGCCGCTCGGGGGGCGGAGGGGGGCGCGTTCTGGCGCTTGCGCCGGTGGAGGCGGGGGCGGGGGCGGGGCGGCCGGTGTGGGCGTGGGCGTTGGCGTTGAAGATAAGGACGAGGAGGACGAGGGGCGAGCGCCCTCCCGCGTCTGCGTCGGACTCGCCGGTCGGCCCGGCTTGGTCTCCCCACCTTTGCCACCACCCCGACCCTGCACCCCCTTCCCCGACCCTCGCTCCCCATCGGCCCCAGCCCCAGCCCCAGCCCCAGCCCCAGGCCCAGCCCCCGCTGCACTTTGTTGTTGTTGCTGTAGCTGCTCCTCCGCCAACTTGGCCTTCAGCGCCGATAACGAAATCTTGGGCGGAGCGCCTCCACCGCGCACCTTGGCCCTCGTCTCCGCCTTGGAAGCGCGCCGAGGCGGTGGAGCCCGCTTCTCCTGCGCCGGGCCGCCTTTGCCGTCTCCATTGCCGCCGCCGCCGCCCGCTTCTCCACTCGTGGTATTGGCCGCAGCGGCCGCTTGGCTCGCCTTCAGGGCGGCCGCCTTGGCCTCCTCGCGCCGCTGATAGCGGAGGAACCGGCACTTGGACGACACCCTGTCCTTGGCCCGGAGCAGCTGGCGCGCCGAGTAGGACAGATGCGGAGGCGGGAAGACCATGCGGGGTGGTGCTGGTGGTGGTGGGGGAGGAGCCTCTCCGACGTGGGCGTACCCTTCGGTCGTCGGCGAGGTGGCCGAGTAGTCGCGGTGCGAGTCCTCGTCCTGGGGATAGTCGGCGTCGTCGGAGCAGTACCACAAGCAGTCGCCCTTGCCCGTGCCCGTGCCCGTGCCTCGGTAGCCGTCCGAACCGCCCGACGAGTCGAGGTAGGTGACCCGCCCGCTCTTGCGCTTCTTCTTGTTCACCGAGTGCTCGTACACCGTGAGCTCGGGCCCGCACTCGTCCTCGTCTGGCTGCTGCGTCTGCATCCTCGACGCGCTGAACGCATTGGGGGTGGGAGTTGACGCTGTGGGTGCATCGCCGGTAATGGTACCGCTCGCAGGGACGGGAGCGAGGCCCTTCGCCCGAGCCGCATTGTTGTACAGGGCCGTCAGCGAAGCCACGCCCTTCGACAGCGTGCTCGTCGCATGCTTGAGATCGGCCGTGGTGTCGACGAGCTCGTTGCACTGCTTCGACAGCGCCTGCTGGGCACGCGTCGAGTAGTTGAGCACAATCTTGGCCGCGGCGAGAGGGTCCATCAGGAGGTCGGATCGCGCAATGGTGGGAAGACTGGTGAAGCGGAAGGTGGCCTCGGAGCGGGCATCGCTTCCATCGCTGGCGCCGGTCGTCTCGCTGCTCAACGCCGCTTTGCCGACGGAAGGTCGCGGCGCATCGGCAGCTGTCTGAGGAGGTGTGGAAGGTGCCGATGTCGACTCGGTGCTCTCTGGGTCGCTCGTCAGCGGGTAGGACGTCGAGTCGCCTTCCGTCGTGCGGCTGCCGGTGTCCCTTGATGGGGTCCGCGAATGGGCTTCCGAGCTCGAGCGGTCATACACCTTGGATACGGCCGTGCCCCTGCGCTTGGCGCCAAAGGAGCGCGGGAGGTCCTGATCACGAACGTCGAAAGGGGTCAGCATGGACGGACATGTGTACGGTCAGGTGCGGCAACTCACCTTGATCGGCCTTGAGGTAATAGGCACGGACGCTGCCATTCTGCCACGTAGCTCTACGACATCAGAGCAGCCCGGGTCAGCAAGGCGGCCCATCATGACCCAAGAAAGAGAAGTGCGAGGGACTTACAGAGACCAGTAAAGGCGACACTGGGTCGAGCAAGAGACGGGCCCGTCGAGCGACGAGTTCAGTGCGCTTTTGAGCGCACACGAGCTCGAGTGCAGTCCTTGATGAGCAGCAGGAAGTCGGCTGCCAGGCGTGTCGGCGTGGTAGGGGCCCCTCTTGAGGTGCGCCTTGGTCAAGGGCTCCTTGGAATGGGCACCAGATGAGCTCCTGATGTCGAGAGCACCTGCGTAGACGACCTTGCGCTCTGCGAAGGAGATGCGACGGCGCCCAAGGACCACGTCACGGTATCGCGCTCGTCCCGTTCTTGATACGCCCGTCAGGCAGGCGCGACGGCCAGGTGCAGACGTGAGCTGGCCGGCAAGGACGTACGTACGTCCGCCGTTGAGGTGCGTGGCCGACCGAAGCGACGGGCGCTCTCTCCTCGAGCCTCAAATTCGCTCCTTGTCGTTCGGTGGTACGAGCCGGCCGGCGAAGAGGAGCGCAGCGCCGAGAGAGGGCCTGGCGCGCGCGCTTGCGTCGTCGAGGTGCGCACCCAGGATGATGGTGGGTGCCGACGCCAGGCGGAGAGAGTCCCTGAGTCCGCGGCCACGTCGAGATGAGGAGAGGTTGGTGCTGTTGCGTGCGGGCAGCCGCGGCTGTGAGTGGGTGACGGCAGCTCCTCGTCGATGGCGTCGACTGGCAACTTTGGCTTGTCTCCATGTTCGGCCGACAACAGGTCGTCCGTCCCAAGTGGCGGGTTTTGGAAGGACCTCAAAAAGAGCATGGATTACAATCCCAAGTCATTACTATTCATCGATATTGAGCTAGATGTTTGAGCTAGATGTATGCCTCAAGGAATCTCCAGCCCGGCCGCCGCCCACGCCTCCTCCACCGTCTTGCGCAGGCGCTTGAGGCCCGTCTCCACCTCGTCCTCGGCCACGATGGAGAACGACATCCGGACGTAACAGCTCGTGCCGTTGCCGGGGATGAAGCTGGCGCCCGGCAGCGCGAGTACGAGATTGGCTCGCGCCTGCTCGAAGATGAGCGCAAAGCTGTCTCCCTCCGGGCTGTCGGGCGTTGGCGGCAGCTTGAGCTTGAGCCTGGGACGTTTGGTGGGACCCGGTGTCAGTCACGTCGTACCAGCGCAAGCGGGAGTGCAACTCACCAAAGGAACATGCCAGCCACAGGTCGGACCCACTCGGCAATCTGCTTGCCGCTGCCTTCCTTGCTGTTGGCACCCAGCACGCGGGTCACAGCCGCCTCGAAGAAGTCGCGGCGATCCTTGTAAAAGCTCGCCACCGTGTCTGCATGCTGAAGGAAGCCGTCCCGACCCCAGTGCTGGAGCAGGGCAAGTGCAATCGCCTGCGTCGGACCGGCCGGTTGGAGGTTGCTGATGGAAGTGTGGGCACAGATTGCATCGATGATGGCGTTTGGTCCGGTGGCGAATCCGAGGCGAAGGCCAGCCGACATGATCTGTCGCGAGTTTTGAGAATGGCAGGGTGAGCGAGTCTTTGCAAGGACACGTCCAGAGGGGCAAGAACTCACCTTGGACATGCTGTCGAATCGTACTACTCTGCCAGTGCCCCACTCCTGCCGGCCCTCTTCCTCAAGGGCCCAGTAGCTTGGTGTGCGCCTCCTCGTTTGAGGCGTCATCTCTCCGAGTCCGACGAATGAGAGGTAGTAGTACTGTACGCGGTGTAGATCCATATCAGCACGGCACTGACGCCTCGCCTCGGATCGGCTCCATGCTCACTGGGTCATCCTCGAAGAGGAGTATGTTGAAGTCACGGATCACTTGCAAAACCTCGCGCTTGCGCTGCTCCGATGCCGTGGTACCAGCAGGGTTCGCGCCGGTAGGAGTTGTGTAGACAATCTTGGGAAACTTGAGCGATGCCGTCTTGGGGTCAGTCTTCCAGCTTTCCAACGTGGCGCGGAGGTGGCGCGGGCATATCCCTTCCGCATCCGACTTGACAGGAAAGGCAGTGGCTTTGAGCATGAATATTTGAGGTAGAATGCCACTGTGGGAAGGGGTTCAATCAGAGCAGGTTCCCTCCGGCAAGCGCGTCAGGATACGTACGAGTATGCAGGCTCCTCGACGAGGGCGACATCGCTTGGGTCCAAGACGGCTTCAAAGGCCTGTTGCAAGATAAGCGCTGTGAGTCGCGGTGGCAACAAATGGCACGGCGGCCACTCACCTTGCCCAGAAGGTCCTGGCTCCCGTTACCGACTGTCAAGCTCCAAGCAGAGTGACCATCCTTGCCGTCGAGATCCGATCCTTTGGTGATGATTGCCCTGCTGTGCTGCTCGCTGACGAAGTCGGTGAGCCACTTGACGAGCTTGGGGATGCCGGCCGTGGGCCCGTACTGCAGCGCGGTGACGAGGTCCTCCCCGGCGATGGCGACAGTTGTAGGCTTTCCATCTGCGCTGCCACCGACGGCGTCGGGCTTGAAGGAGAGGTTGATGGCATCGAGGGGAAAGGTAGACGCGTTGGGCTTGCCGGCCAGGAAGGAGACCATGCCCGGGATCGACTCGGAAGGAAAGAGCGACCGAATCGACGACGGCGGCCGAATGCGCGTGGCTTCCGAGAGGAGGGCGGAGAGGTCGACGTTGGCTGCCATCTTGTCAGGCTCGTCTGCGCGCTGGTGCTCGAGGTGCAATGGTTCGAGGCAGCCTGTCGCGGTGGTGTGATGGTAGATGCGCCCGTCGGCGCGGTGGTCGGAGCCGTTCAGAACTTTGAGCGATGGGGAGCACGTGAGGGAGAGGCGCAAGGTGCCAAGACCCACCTGCACCGACACCAGGCGGAAATACTCTCGACACCGCACCATCCCTTCGACGCCGACGACCACGACCACCACCATTCCAGTCCCCCTCGAGCGGCGGGCATCGACCACGCCAACACAGCACGCAAGACAACCACATCGCCAGCATGCCCACTCGCTGTAGTCGCGGACGCAAGGCATGGCGGCAGCAGTGCGCGTACGCGGCGTCCAGCGTGTGCATCAATCCATCCAAGCATGCCAGGATATACACGGACTAGGTGCGTTCGCGGAGCATGAATCACACAATCCTGGGTGCTGCTGCTGGAAAGCGGACCGCGGGCTCTTCACCATGACGCGCACCCATGTCGTGTGCTCCAGTCCAGCTGAGGAGCGGCCGGGCATCATCAGGTGAGTCGCCTCCGCCGTCTGAGCGCCAGGATGCAGGGATGACTGATGACCCCTTCCCGACTCTGTCCTCAGTCTTCAGCCGCGTCGGAACCTCAATGTCCAGCTCGGACGCTCGCAGTGCGACCAAGAGCGCTCTGAAGACGTCGGCAGGACGTGCACGCATGACGAGTCCGCACGGCTTGCGGTTTGCTTGCAAGCATGACTGTGACTTCTCCTACGTCCAGGACCCGACGGCCAGTCCAAGCCCAATCACCAACGGCAACCCTTTAGACGGTGAGTGATGATGCATCGGATTCGGCCTGCCATTGTCGCTCTGTACGCTGATGATGGGTGTCATACCTCAGTCATCACAGTGCAGCACTAGACCAGCGGTGGTTATGTAGATTTACATTGCACACGTACAGCAAGAATGAGGCCAGCCGCGCAGGGGAGGACGGGTGAGTGGCGAGCCCTATGCCGGAGGAGTCTTTGCTCCCAGTTTTGAATTCTGATCTCTGTGTTCCAAGCTGCGCGCTGCGCGGTCAGCCACGACCTGAATACAGAGCGTAACGTCCATGGCTGTTCAAGTACGGGAGCCAGCAGGGCCACGCAGACTGGGCGTCTCTGCTGACACGCTCGGGCTCTTATTCCCACATGCAGGTACCCCTTGTCGCGCCTTCCACGCCGGGTCCGATTGGGGGGGGCGAATCCGCAAGACGGTGAGTGCTGCGCGTGCAACACTTGGCAGGATGACACTGAACTGTCAACGTTGCCTTGCATGCGATTATCCGCGTCCGCCTCGATCCCAAGGTGTTAGGTGAGCGATTGATTGCGGAAGGCGCTCAATCCCGCGTCAGTCGTCGAGCTCAACCCATCACGTCCGCATCATGTCCCTCTCCCCCTCAGGCCACTATGACGAAGGCGTCTGATCACTCGAGCAACCCTTCCACGCATCGACCCAGCACAAGACGAAGTACGAATCAAGGTCCGACTGCAAGTCTACCTCATCCAACGAGGATTTGCCGTCTCTGCTCGGCCGCGTTACGAAGCCTCAACGCAGTCGCAGACGAGCTTCCTTCCAGTCATCCCTTTCTCAGCTTTGCCACACCAAGTCGACGGCTGGCAGGCACCTGAGCGTCAAGGCAAACCGCAGACATCAAGGCTTTGGAGGCAGTCGTCACCGCGCTGGACCCGCAGCAGTATGTATCAGGCACCGCGGCCTTGGACCGTAGGATGTCGCGTGCGTGCATCGCGTTCAAGGCAGATCCTCAGAGAAGACCTTCCGCTTCAGGGAGTGTACGCCGGGGGTGCAGATACGTCGAACCTGCGTTCGGGTCGTGGGACTTCCGCACACGAACATCCGCCTCTGCGTTCAATGTCGCGCCTTGTCCGCCTTGTCGGTACGTACATGATTGTCCGCAACGGGCAAAGCAGGAGCCTACCTGGCATCTGCCTCTGGCGCGCATCTGCACTTCAAGGTGAGTGCGCTGAGATCCCAAGCACTTTCCAAGCATTTGGAATTGCACGTATCATCGCCCGCATGCTCATCTCAGTCCCACAGAAGCCTTCGGATCCCTGTCAGGATCGTTCCGCTTCGCGTCCATCACCTAAAATGGGGCTGGATTCCAAGCCCATACGCCTGCCCGAACTCCCTCCGAGCTCGCACATCCCAACATCCGCGGAAAGGCCACCTCCGAGCGCAGCGACAACCTTGTGAACATCAAGCTGGTCGGTAGCATAGGCGACTTCAGTTGCAAAAGGCTCTGGCGTACCCGATACCGAAGACACGTTGAGCTTCTGTGCCGCTGAGGCACAGAGGTTCATGGACGGATTGCAGGTGCGCGGCGAAGCCGTCACATCTGCTTGCCCTCGATCTCGTGTCACCTATACTGAGCCCTGCCGTCTTCCCCACGCAGCACGATGCTCAGCAATGACGCTCAAGGAGTAGCCGTCTCGGTTGACCATGCTGGCCAGGCTGGACCAAGCGTCAACGCTCGACCACAACAACGCGAAGCCTTGCAAGCGGGCGAGAAGGCAAGGGCCAGAGTGAACATGGCCTGCAAGCACTGCCGCCAGCGGTAAGTAGCCATGCCCAGTATAAGCTCAATGCCTGTGTTGATTTACATCATGAGCATCACAGGAAGATTCGGTGTGATGGCAGCGTGCCCCAGTGCAACAACTGCGCTCACCTCGGACGACCATGTGCCTATGAGCCTGTGCCAATCGAAGAAAACCTGGCGACTCGAGATCGCAAGCGGCGCAACAAGAAGCGCAAGATGGAGCAGTCGGGTGCTCGCACTCAGTTCGAGCGCGGCATGGTGCACTCAAGCTCAGCGACAAGCCTCACGTCCTCGTCTTCGGCCCCGGATGACACCAGTACCATCAAGGACACCGGTGCCATCAAGGACACCGGTACCATCAAGGATTCCGGCAAAGTCACGAAGAGGACATTGGCACAGCGTCGAGCCAGAGGGCCAACATCCGTCACCCTTCTCTCAGGGCCAGCAACTTCTCGACACGCACCCTACGAACATCGGCCGCCGGGACGCTTGAGTCCACAGGCACAAGCAACCCAAGGGCCGTCCACAGAGCAGTTCGACGCTCACGCTCTACTCAGCGCCCCGTCGCTAGCCACATCCGTCAACGCCAACTCAGACTTCACATATTCGCCTTACCATCTGATGGGTGCGCCGGACCCACACCTGCAACGTCTCCGGCGAAGGTCATCCCTCGACTCATCGGCTTTGAGCCAGCTACTGCTCTCAGCAGCTCAGCTTCCGCACGCCTTCGATCCTGCCATTCCTGCGCCGCTCAGCAGCCATGAGCTGGACACAGCACCGTTCCCTCATTCCTGGGGCGTGCTGCCCGCCGACAGCACGACGCTTCATCTGGACGTCGCTGCTCAAGCGAATCCGCACAACGGTGTAGATGGTGCATTTGCCAGCCCTACTTTGCCTCAGGGCATCCACCCAGGGTGGGGCAACGTACATTTCGGGGCATCCGGACCATCATATCAAGGCTCGACAGGATCGATGCAACATTTCGAACGGCACGGGAGCTTGTTCGATCAGCTGAACACCAGCGGCGAGTCGTCGCTCGATGATTCGCTGCCTCCCTCCACGCAAAGCAGTCAAACAGGCAGCCCAATGGTGGCCCGCACCGACGCATCGACTCGGTCCAGCTCTGGCTCCTCGGCTCAGCCGTACAACACGACGCCTTTCCACCCACAACGGCTGAATGCGGTGCCAAGTCCCCACCAGTACGGGTCGTACTCGTCGACCACGCCCTCGCCAGCGTCAGGATCGGTCGGCCATGTGGGTCCGTCAATTTCAGCGCCAGCACCCATCATGCGATCAGCAAGCAGTGCTGGTGAATTGGCTGCCCATGCAGATCTCTACTTTCTGGGCGGCCAGCACTCGGGGCAAGCACCCACGTCGCAGCAGCAACTCTTCCCTGAGCAACACGCATCATCCCGGCCGTCCTCCATGGTGAGGACCGAATTTCCGACCTTGTCGACGCCCGTGGTGTACCAGCAGCAGCAACACCACCCCCAGCAGACGCCAACCTCGCTGCCATGGTCCTCGGCAGCTGCTGACCCATCCGCACCCGTCGACCAAGTTCACCACGGCCTCTTCAACATGCGGCTCACGGAAGACCAGTCTCGCGCGCTCCTCAGCGCCTCGGCAGAACAGCACCATCAAGGGTTCGCATTCCGGCCGTCGACGGCTGGGCTGGATGATACTCACGCGAATGCCGGCGCCATGCAGCACCTCTTTGCCGCGAACGACGGCAGCATAGACGACGGCGTTCAGCACGGGTCCCGCTCGACGTCGGTCTCGGCGCCGAGACCGTTCGACCAGCTGGACACCGCCTCCCTGTATCAAGCGTACAACAACCTCTATCACTCGCAACAGCCTCACGAACAAACCCAGTAATATGTTTATATCGCGCAAGGACGCTACCTACCTGCTTATCGTGTCTCGGCCCCTCCGTCTCTCCCCCTTCCTCGTCACCCCTCGATCTATCGGTCTCTCGCTCGGAACGGTCTCAGCCTCTCTCTCGGATATCGCGTCACGGGCAACATGCAACGCACGCACCAAACCAAGTTCAGTAGACGGGTTCTTGCAACTGACGAAACGGGCCCCCCTTTCCTATCACCCCAGCTCTCCTGGTCCTCCCTATCCACCTCGCAGCTCCGACTCGGCGTGTCGCGCCGTCTATATATTAGTAATCGAAACTGTTCACCTCCGCCCTAGCTGGGATGCACCTGTTTGTCGTAGGCACAACTGGATGTCCCAAAGGCTGCCTCGAGGGTCCCTAGAGTCCCTTGAGGCTGCAGGGGAGAGAAGGCGCGTGCGCCTTGCTCTTTGCTCAACACCTTACGCCTGCAACGGGTCGAGTGCATCTCCGCTCCCTCGGGATGAGGGAGTAAGGAAGGCTCAGACCTGTATGGCCAGCGACGGATCGTACGCTGGGAGGCACCTTTGGGTGCGGCAGGATTGGGGAGGGGAGGAGAGGGCAGGGCAGGGCAGGGAAAGGGAGGGAAGGGACGGAGAGGGGGAAGGATGGAAGGAAAGCGCGTGCTGGGCTGTGTAAGGAAGGGTACTCGAATGAAGGAGGTCAGCACGTCAGTCCGCACAGTGCTATCACGCGTCGCCACCCTAGCTTCGCACAGAATGCAACAAGGGACGATGCAACTCGGAACGCAAGAGAAGGGAGGGCCGCAACGCTAGGCTCGGCTCACGACAGCGTCGCCTCCGTAAACGTCGGAGCCATGCAGACGCCCTTGTCGGAGTGCAGCAGACGCGTCGTCTTGGGCCCGTCCGGTCCATCGTTCGGGCCGGGTCCGACCCAGGCCGCCTCGCCGTTGAGCGTTGTGCAGTAGTTCGGCTGGATCGCTTCAAAGATCTGAGAGAATGGGCGGGCCAACGTCAGCGCGAGGAAATCGTGAAGAAGGAGCTCCAGGAAATCGCGCACCTTCTTCTTGGGGTTCAGCTGAGCCTCGGGGTCCATGCCCTCGTATCCCTCGACCCAGATCCGATCGCCCGGCTTGCTGCCCTCAGGCGGTAGAACGGGCTCGACACCGCCGTCCTTGCCATCCTTGTGCGTGGCACAGAGAAGCATCGCATAGCTCTTGATCCCGCGCATCGCCTGCGGCTTGAGGTTGCAAATGCCGACCACGGCCCGATCGCGCATCTGCTCGATGGGCACAAAGTGGACAAGACCGCTGAGGACCTGGCGTGGGCCCTCGGGCTCGCCAAAGTCGACTTGTTCGAGGTAGAGCGAGTCGGCGTCCGGGTGCTTCTCGATGCCGACAATCTTGCCCACGCGGAGGTCGATCATGGAGGGGAGCGGACCTGTCGACGCGGGCGCCGCGCCGCCGGATGAACCACCGGCGGCGGCACCGCCCTTGGCTTTGGCGGGCTTGGCACCGTCAGCTGAAGCTGCTGCCGCCTTCTCCTTCTTTGCCTTCTTCTTGTCGTCCTTGTTCTCTGATGGTGTCTCCTGCGTCGCAGCGGCAGGTGCAGCCGCGGCAGCCGACTTGTCGGCCTTGCCCTTGCTCTTGGCCGGATCGGCGGCAGCGGCACCTGCCGCAGCCTTGTCGGCCTTCTCCTTCTTGGGCTTCTCTGGCGGCGCTCGACCGGGCACGCGGGGCATGCCCTCGAACGTGGGAACAAAGGGCGTGATGGCTGGCTCGAGCTTGGCGCCGGCTGCGATAATGTTGGGAGACTGAGAGATATGCGAGACGTAGCGGGTGACGGAGGGCAGGCTGTGTTGCTCTGCTGCCGGGAAGGCCGATACTTGAGAGAAGAGGGCTGCGAAGAGGGCATAGTCGGCTGCTGATGGTGATGTCGCGCCGGGTCCAGCGAGGTAGGTCCTGGTCTCGAGTGTAGTCTCAAGGCTCTGTGAGTGACCCAGAGATGGGAGAGGGGATGAGAGGGCCGATGGAAGAGGGCGCGACTTGACAGATGCGTCAGTAAGCTTGGCGTGCCAGCTTGATGTGCCGTAGAGCCATGTACACACCTTTAGGTCTGCCGTCGCCGCGCCGTCTTCAATCTTGGCCAGCCATGCGCTCGTCTCGGCCTGCGCCTTTTGGTCGGCGCCGAGGGCGGAGGACGTCTTTCCTGCTGCGTTGGCCAGGTCGGCTGCGAATACGGGCAGCTTTGCGCTCGCTGCTGATGACTGTAAGGAGGACAGCGCGGCCTGTGGGCGAGGGTACACAGAGGTCAGTGCTGCTTGGTGAGGCTCCAGCACAAGATGCGCACTCACCGCGTCCTGCACGAAGGGCGAGTAGAGCTGGAGGAGCAGCTGCCGCGCGCGCACCGCACCGCTTGCTGCTGTTGCTGCTGCCATGGTGGTAAGTCTTGGATATCGAGTGGGCAGCACTGAGCAATGGTGATGATGGGATGATGGTCGTCTTCGAGGTCGAGGTTTGCGTCCAAGCACAGCGCAGAAGACAAAAGTTGGATGCTTACATAATCATCGTAACCCCGACCACGACGGCCCGGACGCACGGGACACCGTCGTCCCCACCAACCTTCTCATCGCGGGGTCCCAAGGTGGCAATCGATGGCCACGACGACGACGACGGCGAACCCTCAGCATGGCTGCCAACACGACGATGGCAGAAGCAGCGGCAGCGGCGACGGCAACGGCGACGGGAGTCGTGACGGCGGCGACGACGGAATCACAGCCCGACCTGACCCTCAAGGAGTCCGAGGCGCCTCTGCCTCCCACTCTCACCGCCGCAGCAGACAGCGCCAATGGCGAGCAGCCTGCGAAGGACGGAGACGCTCCCACCGAGGCCAAAGCAAGCTCACGAGGTGGACGTGGTGGCCATGCCGGGCGCGGAGGCGGCAGAGGCGGCGGCGCGGGCTCCACCTCCTCAACCTCGCCCAACCAATACCTCAACCGCGACCGCTTCAAAACCGGCGGACCCCAACGCAAACCCCTAACCGAGGACGAGCTCACCGCCAAGCTCGAGCGCGCCCGGCTGCAGAATGCCGCCATTCTCGCGCGTAGGGAGCAGGTGGAGCGGGATAAGAGCCAGTATGAGAGCATCACGGCGCGGGAGCGCGAGGCGCGCGCGGCGGAGGCGAGGAAGAAGAGGGAGGAGCAACAGGCGCAGGTGAGATCCCTTCCCTCCTTTCCCTCTCTCTCATACCATCCTCAGAGTCGTGGAGCTCATCCCAACCTTGTGAAAATGGACAGATGGAGCAAGAGGCAGAACGCGCCAAAGTCCGCGCGCGCAAGCTCCAACACCAAGACTCGCGCAGCTGGGACAGCGAGAAGCAGGACGAGCCGCTGTGGCAGGCCAACTATCGCGCGTATGCCCCGGATCATGTCCATGCCCATGGTCGCGGTCGAGGTCGTGGTCGTGGGGGCGGTGCCGCTGTCAGTGCCAGTGCTGGGGTCGAAGGTGGTGCCTCCCGTGGACGCGGTCGGGGAAGGGGACGGGGCGGCCGGGGTGGGACGTCCTCCGCCGCCTCCTCGACGCGTGGCGGCACATCAAGCGGCCAGCGCGGTGCCCAAGGCGACGTCAATGTTGGCGACGACGCCCAATTCCCCGCCCTGGAGAGCCCATCGCACAAGGATGAGAAGGACGCGCCGCCCGTTCGAGAGGGAGAGGGCACGGCCGCTGGCGCCGGCGCCGCCACCTCATCAAGCACGTAAGCCGGGCGAGGTCTCCATCCATACCCAAGTTCTCCTGACACTTTTGCTTTCACACTGTCCACGGCGACGCGTCCTCGTCCTCACGCGATGAACAAGCGACGCGTCCCGTCAGCTTCGCCTGCTCTCATTCCCCTTGCCCACATCAATACCCCTCGTCACGCGTCATTCTCCCACACGTCACACTAATCTCAATCCATACCTGCTCCATCCTCCATTTCCACCGTGAGTGATGAGAGCCACCATCATCCCATCTCTCGCTCGACCTGCCGCTCGACGCGCGAGGCATACTCCTGAACACCACCAGCCAGCAGGCTCAACCGTCCCTCCTCGACCAGGTACGTCCGCCCAACCTTGCGCCCCGATCCCGCACCATCTACGCCGCCCGCACCATCCTGATAACCCCTCCCGCGTTCCTCCTCGCTCGACTCCTCGTCCGAGTCGGGCGAGCCATCGTCGTCCGTTAAGGCGGCACGGGCGCGTTTGGCGCCTTCGACGATACGCTTGCATGCGTGTCGGTCATGGGTGACGAGCACGATGGCGCCTTCGTACGCCTTTAGGGCGTCGGTGAGCGCATCAATCGTGTCGCTGTCCAGGTGGGCTGCGGGTCATCACGACGACGCGCGTCAGCAGGGGCCAGGGAGCATCCACACGGTCCGCGAGGGCACAAGGGCCTGTTCGAACTCACTCGTGACCTCATCAAGCACCACCAAGTCCGGCGCATCCCAAAAACCTCGGCCAGGCCCAACCGCACCTTTTGCCCCCCACTCAGCATGCGAACAGGGAGCGTATCCACCGTCCGGCCCTGCAATCCCAGCGAGCCCAACAGCCCGCGGGCGCGCTGCTCGTCCAGCCCGCCCGACGCCGACGCGGAGACGGAGGAGGAGGAGGCAGCACGAGTATGCTCCATAAAGTGCGCCAGGGCCGTCTGATCGCGCGGCACGTCCGCGCCCGTCAAGTTCTCAATCGTGTGCTGGGCGTACAGCCCGACCCGCGCACGCGGGTGCTTGGTCGCGCTCCCGCGCGTGGGGAGGAGATTGCCCACGACGAGGTTGACAATCGTCGATTTGCCGTGTCCGTTCGGGCCGACGAGGGCGACGCGCTCGCCCTCGTGGATGGTGAGCGAGACGTTCTCGATGACCGGTCGTGCCTTTTGGGAAGAGGACGAGGGCGGGTAGGCGAAGGAGACGTTGTCGAGGTGGGCGAGGGCGCCTGGATAGCGCAGCGGCGCGGGATCCGGGAACGAGATGTGGATGCGCTTGTCGAGGTCCTCAATCGTGATCGTCGCGCGCGACGTGAGGCTGTACCCGCCAAAGTCTCGGTTCAGCTTGAAGCGGTGTCCCTTGGCATTGCGCTCGAGACCCCATCGATCCTCGAGCTTCTTCTGCCGACTCTTGACCATGCGCATCTTCTTGTCGTCGCCCGAGCTCTGGGCCTGCTTCATGCCCGCGGCGATGCTCTGCTCAATGTGCTCGCGCTTCTTGTCGAGCGCGCTCTGCTGCTTGAGCAGATGCTTGCGCGTCCGCCGCATCGTCGTCTCATACTGGGACAGATTGCCGCCAAAGTAAGTGAGCGTCTGCTTGCGGAGGACGATGAGCTCGTCGGCGACATTGTCGAGAAACTCGCGGTCGTGAGAGACGGTGACGACGGCCTCGGCGCGGTCTTGAATGAAGCGCTGGAGGAACAAGACGGCGGGTAGGTCGAGGTAATTGACCGGCTCGTCGAGAAGGAGAATGTTGGCGTGCTGGATGAGGGCACTGGCCAGGCTGGCTCGGGATCGCCACCCGCCTGAAAGTGTGGTGTAGGGTGCGTCGATGCGCTCCTCCGAGAACCCGAGGCCGCGCAGGATTTGTCGTGCCCGTGCTGGAGCAGCCGACGCGTCCATGGTGGTGAGCTCGAGGCCAATCGTGGCCGAAATCTCCGTGGCTTCGGCGGTAAAGTCACGGCCGAGGTCCTCATTTCTGACAAGCATCGAGGACAGGTCAATGACCGCTCAAGTGACGACGGGGAGTCTGAAAGGCCTACTTACGACGCCAAGACCTCCTCAGCCTTCTTCATCTTGACCTCCATCTGGATCAAACGCTGTCGAGCCGCGGCACCACGCGCGCCACTCCTCCGAATGGCGATACGACGTGCGTCGTCGAGTTCATCCTTGACGCGTAGTCGTTCGATGTTGAGCACGGCTTTCCTGGCGACGTCCTCGCCGCCTGTGTCCAAGGCACCGGTGAGGACTGTGACAGGACGGAGCATGGTTAGAATCCTCAATGACGAGGCGGAAAGAGGCCCCGTCGAAGAACGTACTCTGCATCTCGCGCTCCAGCCGGTGCCGTTGCTTGTCGCTGGCCAAGACGACGTCGATGACGCTGAGGGACGCGTCCTCCGCGTCGCCATGGACGGTGGCGAGCGATTCGACTTCGAGCTGGCTGACGAGCTGGATCTTGAGATGGGGTGGGAGACCGGGTATGAGACCATCTGCCATGGCTCTCATGAGTGCTTGAGGTGAAACAGATGTGAGGGAGGTGAGCTAGGTTACTACAAGCAAGCATGGTCCGACTCACTCGACTTTCCATGTCCATTCCTCGCCACGAGACCATAATGAACCCCTTCCTTGATCCTAAGATGCGCATCGACGAGGAGCTCGCGCTCGCCGATGGAGAGACTGACCTGCTTGAGGTCGAGTTCCTGGCTCGTGTTGGTGATGGCGTCGATGGAGAAGCGCGTTGCTTGTGCGGTGGCGGTTATGCTCGTTCCTGCGAGGTAGTCGTCCAGCTCGGCAATGTCCGAGTCGAGCTTGGATGTGGACGATGGTGGCGCTGTTGAGGATGCCTTGGTGGAGGAGGAGGATGCCTTGGACGGCGCTGTGCTGTGGCCATCTTCGTTGTGGGTTGGTGCCTTCTTTGTCCTCGTTGCGAACGTCGTCGTCGTCGTTGCTGTAGTTGTCTGCTTGCCTGCCTTCACCTCGACCTTGGCCCCCTCCTTTCCTGACGAGCCACTGCCCTCACCGCGTGCCCACTTGTCAAGCACCTCGGCGGCGACCTTCTTGCCCAGTCCCGCATCGAGCAAGATGGGTCTGGCGCTGCGTTCGAGGCTGGCTGGGTCGCGTTGGTGTGGTGGGATGGCGAGGTAGTCGTCGAGGGCGGCGTCGAGCTTGGCCTGCGTCTTGAGCGCGGCGAGGGTCTGGACGATGAGGGGCGGCAAGCTGGCGAGCAGGGCTGCCTTGCTGGCGTGGTTGTCGGCCATGATGGTGGACGTCGTGGATGAGTGGTGGGAGGGTGAGGATGGAGATGGTCGCCATGGCCCATGGGCAAGGCGTGTTCTTAAGTCCTATTCGATACCATGACTGCCAGCAACCACGACAACACCCGTGTCCTCCTCGCCAGCGCCCTCGCCGTCGTCGACAGCATGACAGACCGAGAGGCCAGTCGAGTGAGCGTGTGGCCAAGGCAGTGAGCTGCCTCCTCCGCCCCTCCGACAGCCGCCACATCGTCGTCTGTGCGCACTGCTCGGTAAGCGAGTCGAGTCACTCTGAGAGCAGGCAGCCATGACTCGGCATCGACTCGGGATGCGCTGAATGCTGTGAATAATAGCATCGACAGGCATACGAGTAGCAAAGGGAAAAAAGGAAGGAGGTATCATCGGTGACAATAGGCCAAAGAGCACTGTGAATAGTTCAGTAGCCACCACGCGACAGCTCGAGCGCACCGAGCACAACGAGCGCCGTCCCAAACGGAAGCACCGCAGCACAGACCAGCAGATCCTGGTACAGCCGTCGTCCGCGTCGTCGTCGTTGCAGCTGGCGCTCTTTCGAGGCAAGGAGCACCGCCAGCGGGTCCGGATCACCATGTGCGCCGCTGGGACGAACGCCACCGCCGGGACCCTCGTCGTCGGCTTCGATGCCGTCGTCGTCGTGTGAGATGGAGCGAGGCAGGGCCACGTCGTCCAACCCGCCTCGTCTCCGTCCCTGCACACGCGTGGCCATAGTTGCACCCCCGCCGTGCTCATCGTCGTCGCCGTCAGACGCGTTGGCGTCGGCAAGGAGGCCCCGCCGCTCCTCAGTGTCCTGCCGATGGACACGCTGACCACCGCCCGTCAAGCTGCCAAAGAAGCCCGAGCCTCTGCTCGCTTCGCCACCCGCGAGCCGTCGCCGCCGCTCCCGCTCCATCGCCTCCCGCCTCGCCACGCTCAGCCCCCTCAACCACGCTCCCGCCCGATTGCCCAGCTCCTGCGCAACCGCCGCCACCTGCACCCCCAGCGACCCCGCCAACAGGATCGCACGCGGCCGCCGCACATGGAAGAGCACAACCCACACCAGCCCAGGCAGCACAAACCCAACCGCCGCACCCAGCAGCCCCACCATCTCCGCCGACCGCACAAACCGCGCCTCCTCCCCCGCCTTTTCATTCCGCGAGCGGCGCAGGCCACCCACGCCCGAGAGGTACGCCGTCCCCGCGCACGCGAACCACAGGATGAGCCCGCCCAGCGCGTTCCGGCTCAGTCGGTTCCATTGCCGGGGCACCTTGCGCTTCGGCGCGGGGAAACTGCCCGCGTGCTGGTGTGGGAACGACGGGCTGCGTGGGATGGGTGGGTGGCGCAAGCTTGTCGGTGGTTGCCCAGTCGGCGGACCCGCCTCATGAGACGATGTGCCCGGACGAGGACGTGCCCAGCCCGGTCGTGATGAGCTCGCAGGCCCCGACGACGACGCCGCACCCGCACCCGCACTCCTCCCCTCATTCCCGCCCCCTCCTTGCGCTGCTGCGCACCACGCCGATACCGGAACGGGTTCAAGTGATACAGCCGCAACAGCCGGCCCCAACTCGACCGCGCCGTGACGAGACACAGCGCAAAGTGCGTCGCCAGCAGGAGCACAAAGCACACCCGCGCCGTGTTGAACAGGTGGTCGTCCATCGGCAGGCTCGCCATCAGGTTCGGGTGCGTGAGCGCAATGCCCAGACGCTTGCCCATCCCCTGCGTGCCCACGCCAATGCCAAACGCCACCCCGATGCCGGCGACGAGCAGCACTTGGCCCGCTTGCGCGGCCATGAACGCCTTGGTGTTGGACCGCGACATGCCGATGCGCCGCAGCGAGCGGTTGTGCTGGATGATTTGCAGCGGCGACGAGGACAGGGTGAGCACCGGCAGGAGCGAGTACGGCGCCCAGATCGAGGGCGGGTGCAGCGGTTGTGCGTTTAGCCCATTCACATGAACGGGGGGCAGGCGCGTGTCCGTATCCATCGTGTAAATCTTGACCAGCAACGCCGTGAGCAGGATCGGGTAGAATATGACGGCACAGGCCGTGCTGAACCGGATCAACGTCCGCTTGGCGAGCGGGAAGATGACGAGGGGCGCGGTGAGCAGCCCGCCGACGACGGCTGTGACGAAGAGTCGGTCGTGCGTGGGCACGCCGCGGGGGCTGTAGTGCAGCAGGACTTGGAGAAGCAGGTCGGCGAGGGCAAAGTAGGCGAGGAAGGCGGTGCCCGTTGCGTAGGCGGCGAGAAGCGCGCCACTGATTGTGCGGCCGAGGGTACGCTTCCAGACGGTATGTCGACCGAGAGCGGCGCCCGTGACGCCCTCGAGCGTAGTCATATTGCCTCCCTCGCCGTACTGAGCCGTCTTCTTGGCACGCTTGCGAGATGCATGCCCATGCTCTGTTCGCGCCAACAGCGCACGATCCGCAGCCGCGACATCGTCTGCTGACCCCACGACGTCGTCGTCGTCGTTGCGTCCCACGTAGCGTGCAAGGACGATCCAGAGCCCGCCGCCGACACCGCTGAGGAAGCCGACGCCGAGCAGGCCGATGAGACCGAGGGCGAGGCCGGTGCGCTCAAAGTAGTACGGCATGCTGAGCAGCACGGCCGGGTGGAGCGAGCCCGCGAAGAGGTTGAGCGTGACGGCGGGGGCGGACAGGCTGTTCTGCGTCGGCGGGTTGGTGAGGAAGCGCCAGCAGGACCGGCGCTGTTGGGAGGTGAGGATGGGTATGGGCATCAGGTCGGGCGCGACGCGTTGCTGGCCTCCTCGTCTCCGTCGTTGTCTTGAGAGGTGATCGCCTTCGCCACTGGTGCCGGAGAAGCGTCCATCGCCACTTGCTGCTCCGCCTCCGCCGTGGTAGTACTGATCGTCCTCGTGCTCGAGCGCGAGCACCTGCGGCTCGTCTTCGTCCGAGTCGTCCCATGCGCGTTGCGAGTCCGGCACGAGCATACCATGGCGTGGATCGCGGTTGGCCAGGAGGGCGCCGCTCTCGATGTCCGTCTCGTGGTCGTGCTCGTCATCGGTGCCGTAGTCGGGGTCGCTGGCGCTGTCGCCGTCCTCGCCTCCGCCACTGCTGCCTGGGCGCGCATGGACATTGACGAGGACGTGGACCTGGCTGCTCCCGTCTGGCGAGAGGAGGAGGTGCTGGGCCGCCGTGCTGGCTGGCAGACTGGATGTGGGTGATGGCGGTGCTGATCCGATGCGCGGCAGGCCCGAGCCCGCCGTCGAGGCAAACGCGTGGCGGGGCAGGCCGCCCTCGTCGTCGCCGACGTTGGGCCGCTGGTTGGCCATGGCCAGCTCACCGCCGAGGTTCGTGCTGTGGAAATGGGAGGGCTGATCGTCGTCGTCGTCGTCGCCGTCGTTCACCACCGACATCAGCCTCGCACTCCCTCCCAAAACAAAAGGGCGACGCGCCCCCCACGCGCACTCCACCCAAATTCTCCGGCGGGCGGCTCCACTCGACTCGACTGCTTCTCCCTCCGAGAGAGCACACTGGACAGTCGACGACTCCTTCGCAGGCATGAGTATCGACGTTGCTCGCGCGTGTGTCTTCGAGTTGGAGAGTTTGCAGAGGGAAAGAGGATGAAGAGGAGGCGACAGGATGAGCACGTGCACAGGTAGAGTCAACGACCCTTGCCCGAGCAACACACAGGCAGAACACGTCGAGCAGGACGAGGTGACCAGAGGAGAGAAGAAGGAAGGAAGGGGGGGGGGGGGGGGGGGGGGGGGGGAGTTGAGGGAGGGGGAGGGGGAAAGAGAAGGAAGCCTTGTGTACAGATGCGCGCCGCATTAACTCTTGACCGTGTATGGGGGAGGTTTGAGGAGGAGTGCATTTGCCTTACTTGCAGGATCCGAGGTGTGGTGTCGACGATTCGAGAGGGAGGAGGGAGAGGCTCGACGATGAGAGGAAGAGCGTGGACTTGTTCTTGAGTTGGTACGGTGAGATGGGAGAGGCATCATCGCGTTTGCGGAGGGCGTCGTAAAAGCAAGTCGACCGTGCCTCCAGAGAAGGCGATCCGGTGCGTGCCTTGCGACCGCCTACGAAGAAGTCGAAGGGCATAGCAGAGCCGGTAGCCCCGGCCAGACTGAGAAGGCCAAAATCGTCCGCGTCCCAATAGAAAGTTGAGGTATCGCAAGATTCGTCATTTTGTCCAAACTTGTAGACGCACGTAGACGGAGTGGCAACGGGTTCGTTCCCACAAATCTTTGAGGGTGAGATTGCGAAGACCGGTGACCGAGAAGTGTTGCACCGAACCGTTCGGCAGGTGTGTGCACCGAAGCGTCCAGGAAGCGGATGTGACCCTGTTGTAGGCCGTCTTGCTCGCACAGGACCAAGTCGAGTGGCCCGAGCGTCGTCAGCGACGCGTCGTGGTGCCGCATGTCGACGATGCCGCCCATTTCGGACATAAATCCCCGTCCGCACACGGCTCCATCGAGGTGTCAGGAAACGGAGCGCTGCGCCGCATCATGGAGCCAGCCGCCGCGCTCCCAGTCGTATCCAACCCGCCACAGATTCGCTGACCGGTAATCGAGATTGGTGATGCCCTTCTTGATGTGCGCCAGCCTCAAAAAGTCAATCGGCTTGAGCAACCAGCCATCAAAGCCGATATCTTGCAGTTCTTGGCGCATGTCTTCTGTCAGAGAGGCCGAGACAGCCAGGATGGGCACGCCGCCGTTGAGAACGTGCGATGCGGGCCGATCTTGGGTCGCTCGTTCCTTCTCGATCTGACGAATGCGCCGACATGCCTCGCGGCCGTTGCAGATGGGCATCTGTAGGTCCATCAATACGAGGTCGATCTCGTTGCTGTGCTTGAGGAACTCCTGCAAGATCGAAAAGTGAAGCCGGACGCGTCAGTTTGTCCCCCGAATCGATCTCGCCAACCCTGCCGGCTAGCACGTACCTGGACACCCTCCTCGCCGTTGACCGCCACGACGGCCGTATGCCGATCCACAACAAGCGCTTCTTGAGAATCGCAGCATTGATCGGGTCATCCTCCACCACAAGCGCGCGCAGCGAGGGCACCGCAGGCTTGACCGACGCGGGAGAGGACCCGCGTCCGCGGTTGAAGCGCTTCTCTGCAGTAGCGCAGCGGCGGCTGAGGCCGGCGTGCTTGAAGTCGGAGATCCGGCAATGCCGCCGCTGGATGGGCTGCCGATGGCGGGAGAGGGGGATGTGGCTGCTGTGGTTGCGGCTGCAACGGCTGCTTTGGCAGCCAGCGGTGAGCCGCCATTGACAGCGTCACCTGAAGCTGGGCTTCGGACCTGCGGCAGGCTGTCGCGCGACTGTCGCTTGGCCTCACTGCCTTGGGACCCTTCTGATCGCCGGCTGCCATCTCGAGAGGGTACGCTTGGTAGGCCGCGCGCCTTTGGGCCACTGGCAGTCGCACCAATGTAGCCGTTGCCGGAAGAACTGAAGTAATCCGGCGAAGGTGGTATTGCATCGAGCTGGTGGGAGTCGATCTTGACCGACCGCAGTGGCACGTTGGAGCCTTCAATGGGCACGCGTCCACCACCTAGAGCAAAGTCGTGCGCGATGATCGTCTTTTGCGAAGGAGGCCGTGCCCGCACGGCTGAGCTCGGAATGGCATCTACCCCCGAGTTGGGCGGGTCGATGGAGCGTCGCGGTGTCGCCTCCGCATTGCGCCCGTCCGATCCGAGATGGGGAGCATTGAGCGCTTCAACAAGCGAGTCGATCTCACTCCGAGCCGCCGAGCTGCCGCTGCCGGCGCTGCTGCGCGATGCGCTCTTTCGCATTTGCTGTGAGACAGGCACGTTGGGAGAGCCTGGAGAGGGCTTGATCGGTGGTACGGCGCAGAACGGGATGTAGTAGGTGAACCGGGAGCCTTCTCCGACTGTCGACTGTACGCGCAATTGACCGCCGAGGTTCTTGACGATGCGAGCATTGATCGCTAAACCTAGCCCAAGGGACGCGTCCCTACGGCGCTTGCGCAATACACCCTCGACATCCTCGATCTGGCTTGCATCACCCGGTGAGACATCATTGGGCAGAACCGTTTCCACCTCCTCGAACTCGCGGAAGATCGCCTCCAGCTTCTCCTTGGGGATGCCAGCGCCAGTGTCCGAGATGACAATCTCAGCCTCCATGTCGAACGCCGCATCGTTCGAGGTCATGTCGTCGCCAGTGCGCTTGTACATCGCCACCGTGACTTGGCCCTCCTTGGTGTGGCTGACGGCATTGGTGACGCTGTTGACGACAATCTGCCGCACTTTGTTCTTGTCGCCGAGGACCATGCAGTGCTCCGGATGAAGCTCGAGCGAGAAGTTGATCTTGCGCCGCTTGGCCTCCGACTCGTGCATCTCGACCGCCTCCCGCAGACAACTGCTGAGATCGAAGGGCTCCTGCAGATACAACTTGCGGCCCTCCTCTTGTCTTGTTAAATCGAGCAAATCGTTGATGACGAAGAGGAGCGATTTTGACGCGAGATGGGACTTGCTGAGATTGTCGCGCGTATCCGTATCCAGCGGCCCGTCCAGCGCAAGCTCGAGGTAGTTGATGATGTGGTTGAGCGGCGTTCGCACCTCGTGACTTGCGTTCGAGAGCAGCAATTTGTTCATCTGGTTGTGCTGGATGGCTTGCTCACGCTGCCGCCACACCGATATAAACTTGCCGTAGACCAGGCAGAGCACAGACGCCGTCTCCAGCTCCTCGTCCTTCCATGCGCGGCACGTACCCTCGACGGTCTCCGACCACTTCTTGAACGACTTGCGTGGATCCAGAATGGCATCCGCCTCCTTGCCTTCCTTGAAAGGCTTGCCGGCCCAGTTGATCTGGCGCAGTTGCGCCTTTCGCAAGAAGGCTATGAAGTCGCCACCTGATGGCGTGAGAGGCACCACGAGGAGACCTGCGATGGTCTTGAGGGCCGACGGAATGATCATGTCTGGGAAGTCCTTGAGCATCTCGTTGGATGTGACCACGGTGTCGAAACGCTTGATACGCAGGTATTCCGTAATGGCAAGCACCTCCTGGCTCGCATCCAGCGGCCCGAGAATCTTGGCCTCTTGGCCAATCGCAATGATGCCAAAGTCCGCATCGAACAGCGCCAGCAGGTCCTCCGCATTCGAGATGATGTATCCGCTGGGGTTCTTGTCCGTCGGCAGCGTGTTGATCAGCTTGCGCGCCGACAATCGGCGTGTGTAGCTCAACCGCTCGATGTTGCGAGATACTGAATCGCCGATCAGGCGCGAGAGCTGCCGAACGGGGAAGCTGACTCGTTTGCCGTGGTCGCCGTATGTGTGCAGTGCGATGAGGCCCCAGAGTTGGTCGAATGCGATGATGCTGATGCTCATGCTCGCCCGTACGCCCATGTTCTCCAGGTACTTGATGTGGATGGGACTCATGGCCCGAAGGAAACAGTGCGTCATGTCGATGGGCCGGGTAAGGTCCGACTCGTCGCGGCAGACCATCCGCGCCGTTGTCTGGGAGCGATCGTATAATAGTCGGACCTTGTTGACCTTGTACATGGCGCGCGCCTGAGCCGGGATGTCCGAGGCCGGAAAGTGCAGGCCACGGTACAAGTCGTGCGTGTCGTTCCAATTCACGAGCTCGCATACCACTTGCCCGTTCCAGTGCTCGTCGAACTGGTAGATCATCACCCTGCTGAAATCTGTGCAGCAACGCGAGCAGAGTCAGCTCCGGATGAGGCTGACCTATGTAGTTCAGGGGCACACTCACTCGTAATCTCTCGAACAATGCTGACCGCAATCTTGAGGAAGCCCTGTAGATCTGATTGAGCGGCGAGCTGCTCGTTTGCTTGACTGAGAATGCCGAACATGTCCAACGAGACATCGTCCGCATCGCCGCCAGAGCCGCCGGCCGAGCGGTGGATGCCTGGCCCTCCCGCGCCTTGTCTGCGGCGGCGTACCTCGCCGGTGGCGGAGCGCCGCTTGGAAAGCCGCATACGTGCAAGTGCCTTCAATGGCTTGGACGTGCTGAGTGTAGACTCTGCCACGTCTTCCGCGGCAGGAGTATAGGGCTGTCCTTCTAGACCTCCTCTTGGCCCTCTGCTACTGTTTGAAGATGAAGACATGGCCGTGACCGTCGAGGGTGTCGCGCTGCCGGATGTGTTGCGCGTCGTGCGATCCGAGTCTGTTGTGGTCGTCACTTCGCTGGCAGGTGGCGATTGAGAATGGGCCGCTGTACTTGGCCTGCGCACCGGCTCCCGCTCATCCGCCTCGCCTCGAACGGCGTACATCTCACCCGATGATGAGGCACGGTCCTCTTCGGTGAACGTGGCTGCTGGAGCTTGTCCTGGCCTTGGCTCGTCCCCAGGTGGATCGCGCGGGTTGAGCTCGTCGTGCACGAGCTCGAACTCGAGCACGATGAGCGGTGGAACTCCGTCGTCACGCTGGCCTTCTGGGCGGTGTGCTGCACACCAGACATCCCAATGCTTCCTTGCCCGCGCTTTGCCTGTGCCCGGTCCGGGTTGGCCCCAGCCATGTAGCCTGAATACTGTCGGCCCGGTCTCGTTGAGCTCATCCGGTGATTCGTTGAGCGCCTCGATGTTGTCCCACAGAACATCGGCTTGATCGTCATCCATGCAGTCCAAGAAGGACGGTAGGGAGAACAAGTAAGACGGCGTGAGTGCTAGAATGTCGCCCGTGTTCTGAGGTGGAGAACGTCAAAGTCAGTCCAGCTCGACACCTTCGACCCAAGCTGGAACACGCACCTCCGAACATTGCCGAACAACAAGGACGCCCTCCTCGTCTTCTCGCAACACGATCAAACACCCGAATGATTGAATCGCCCCGGAATGTGTATTGGCTGCCCATGACAACGTTGGGTCAGCACATTTCCGTACCTTTCCTTGAGCGATCCTGGTACGCAGCACAACTCACCTCATCTTCGCATCGCATAAGCTTGCCATCTCTGCCCGTGAGCACCATGTGTCCCTCCTCGGTCTGGACGTGTGTGAATCGCATGGTTGTCTTGCCCTCCCATGAAGTATCATCACTGTTGGTGAAGCCGGAGTGCGAGTCTGTCGGTTCGGATGGTTGCGCAGCTGGTGCAGTGGCATCGGCCCGAATGATGGTAGCGTTGGCAGATCCTTGCCCAGAGCCGGATGCCGACCCAGATTGATGCTGATGTGCGTCGGACTGGCGCTGCTTATCCTCCACCTTGGGCGCATCTTCTTCGTGCAGTGTTGGCATACCGTCGCTCACGCTGTCGACTCGATGAAGGTCTGAACTGGCTCCTTCTGAAGGGTGCAGAGAATGTGGTCGCTGATCCTTGGAATCGACGCTGGCTGCTGAACTGATGATACTGCGGCCGCCGATCGAAGCACCGCCTTGGGAAAATGATCTTTCGAGGCCGACTGGATTCAAGTCGGCGGGCGGACTGGCTCCGAGCTGGTGGCTGTAGTAGTGCATAAATGTCTGTGAAGACGGGGAACGCGAGTCGGTGCTGATGACTGAGCTGGTGGGAGCGTCCAGTGGCGATGGCAAGGCCACGGACATGCCCCGACTGAGGCCGGTAGTCGAATCGTGAGACCTGGTAGAGAGCGAGCCGGACTCGGACGAAGGTGCTGGCCTTACTTTGACGGCGGATCGGATGGGGTAGATGAAGGGACTCCCTGAAAAGGGCGCTTGGGCCGGTGACTGGAGCCCTACATGGCTGCTGCTGGAACGCACATGGTTTGGACGAGTGGCGGCCGTGGATGAAGAGGACGAGTTGGTAAGAGACGTAGCCGAGAGACGGCCGATGTCGCTGTCTTCAGTGCTGCTGTTGGCTTCTGCAAAGTCGGAGGAGCGTGGTGGATTTGTCAGGGAGCTGTCCCGGAGGGTGCACCCGCTCCGAGATGGCTCATCGGCGGCGGCGGCGGAGGAGGAGGAGGACGAGTCCGATGGTCGGCCAGAGAGCCGCCGTTGCCTTGATGGAGACGTCATGATCCCGTGTTGCTGATACGCACACGACGTTCGGGAGGTCGTCGAGGGCGCCAGCGGCTTGGACCAGGAGCGTTTGACCTGCTCCTCCTCGAGATCGGTGCTGGTCAATGGCAAGCACCGATGGAAGGGATTGGCCACGTCAGTCAGTCACTGAGCGCTTGATGAGATCCTTGGTAGAGATGTTGCTGATGAGAGATGGCTTTGCTGGATGCTGGTGGCGAGACTGGAGGAGGTGTTCAGCGGCCGGGTAGGGTGGCCACTTGAGACTTGGCAGAGGGCCGAGGGAGGAGGATGCGGGCTCGATCACGTCGAGAGACCGCTGCTTTGGAAGCTGCTGCTGCTTCTGTTGATGGTGATGATGAGGATGGCCTTGAGAGGGAGAGGCTGGCCAAAGGCGAGTGCGGTCGCCGTGTCAGGACAGGGAAAGACCGTGGATCTCGACGCTGGCCGGGCGCGTTGAATCCGCGACGGCAGGCGACTGCTGCTCCGTTGGCCGCCCTGGGAGCCTTGCGGGTGCCAAGGTGCGCCTCGTCCTGTGCTGGTGACGCGGGCAGCCCGCTAGTCGTCGAGGTCGTGGCGGCGAGAGCGACAAGGAAAGGTGGTGGTGGTAAGGGTGGTGGTGACGGGGCGTGCGGTGGGTGGTGGTGAATCCGTTCAGGCGCCGCGCCGCGCTGCTGATCAGCCGGGCGGGGTCCTGTTTCCTGACCAAGACCACGACGGAGGGGGGCGGCCACCCCTTCACTCACACCCGCACTCCCGCCCACGTCAACCCACAGAGGAGACAAGGAGCACCCAAGCCTGGCCGAGGTCACGACGAGCTCGCGGTGGACAGCATACACGTATACACGACATGACGAGGTCGAAAAGTGGCCCTGGCCGCGTGGGACGTACGAGAAGCCCCCATTGCCCATCAGCAAGACCACCACCGTCTCCCACGAGACTCCAACCTGGGCGTCAAGCATCACCCAAGGTCAGCACTGGGCTTGGTCACGGGAAGGAGCTTCAGCCACGACCTCGGCATGGACTCTCTGCGGCCGTGGCGGTGATCGACAGTCAGCCGGGAAGCCCAGGACAGGACGCTCGCCGGTCCAAGTCAACCCTCGCGCTCGCGGACCCTGGGCGCTTCGCCTCCCACAGACGAGGTCACTATACGCAAGTCACAACAAGCACACACTTGACCCTTTCCCTTCCTCCCTAACCGCGCCTCAAACCCATCGTGAGTGCAAGGCGAGAGGGGCGCGTCGTCCTGGCACTGCTGAGGGCTGGGTGCTGACTGCAACTCCTCCATGTCGATTACAGAACAGTACAGGCTCAAAGACCGAAGCACCTCTGCCTGTCACCCTGTACGCAGCAGGATGGCACCATGGCAGGTCCAGTACGCCGGCATTGGGTCGTCAAAGCCGTCCCCGACGCGGGTGGAGGTGGCAAGCTGGTCATCTGTTCGACGAAGATGAAGCGGTGGACGCGCGCAAAGGGTCGGCACCGCACACCAAGACCGGCGCCAATAAGCGCCAGGGTGCACTCGGGTCTCTGGCGACTGGCAAGATCTGGCACTGGTACCATACAGGTAGCCTGCGTGGGGTGGCACCCCGTCTCTCCCTGCACTCAAGCAAAAGGTGAGTGGCCGCTGTGCAGCGGACCAAACGGCGAGGTGCGCTCTTGAATTCGTGATTCGGCGCTAAACTGCCTTCTCCTGTCCATGCTGCCTGCACAGCAAGCCGGCTGGCGGGAACCCAGCATGGACTCAGCAAGATGAAAAGACCTCGGGCGCTCCGCCGGCGCTTCCACGAAGCTCACCGCAAGTCAGCAGGGACATTTTTACAAGCCAAGGCTTGGGAGGATGGACACCACGTACAATACGGTCGTTGTCGACTGTTGAACCGAGCGGTCGACTTTCCATTGGGCACTGCTTCCACTGGGAAGGCGTTGGTCAAGAGTCAAGACGTCGACGAGGCAACGCCGGACGCGGCGGAGAATGACAAGCACATGACCCGTCTTCAAGACCCAAGTCCATCCCAGACACGTCGCCGCCGCCCGCCCCTCCGACTTGCGAGGCCGCGCTCCGTCCCTCTAGCCGCTCCGGTGACCGGTGAGTGAGATCAAACACCCTGGAGTGACACGCAGAGCTATGGCCGGACCGCGTTCAAACTGACTTGACAGCTAACGCCTTCTCCCCCTCCTTTCCCACTCTCCTGGCTTCGGGCAGTTGCGCGTCCGATCAATCACCCATGGAAGGCGTTCGGCACAGGTGCTTCCAAAGTGGGTCTCAACTTTCGAGCCTGTCTGATTGGAGGGCCGAGCGTCAAGCAGCCTGAGGGTCCCACTCCAGCAGCAGGCTGCTAGCTGACCTCAAGAAGTCGCGCCGGCGCCATTGACGCCCCGGCGACTCGGCGACGAGGGGTTACTTGTCTCCTTGACACAGAGTGCGCGCTCACCATGGTCGCATCTCGAGGCTCCTCCCCGGCGCGGCGGTCCATCTCCATTCTCCAAGCCAAGATTGTTCCGAGCAGGATTGTGGAGCGGCTCCACGGACCGTCCGGACCGGTGTCGAGCGGCTACTCGCGCTGCTGCGCGGCGCCCGCGCTCGAGCCAGGTCGGAGGCTGCGCTGCGGACGTGCGAAGTCGTTCCCCAACAAGTGAGTACAAGGCGCTGCGGGGAGGTCGTGGGACTGCGTATCACTCATTACCACCTCGCTCATCTCTGTAACGCTCAAGCAAGGAGGAGGTTCGGACGTCCGACGAGGTGCAGTAGTGGCATGACAAGCGCCGCAGCGCGCGGTCCTTCCTTTCTTCCAGTACACGGGCTGCGACCGGCGGTGGCCTGCGGCCTGTGGTCTGTGCCCTGGCGACACTTGGATTGGGGTGAGACATCGACGTCGCCCTCGTAGGTTATAAAGAGCTGAGCTATCTACGCAACCCCCCTCCCTAGCCATCCCAGCACGCCCTCGACACATCTCTCCTCACAGACTTCGACTTCAGACGCGCCCACGACTTCCTTTGCCAGCTACAGCATGCGCAGCCAGATCTTCCGCCCCTTCAACCTCTTCGCCGGGTGAGTACTCGTACCGACGCGTCACGGAGTGTCTATACTCTCCCTTCGCTCCAATACTGACATTCGCCACGCTTCTCCTCTTGGGCCGGGGTGGACAGCGCGGCATTGGCCGGAGCGACGTTTACGGTGCTGACGTCGCGTCGGGCGTCGCAGCTTGCGCTCACGCAGGGAGCGCGGGGATACTTCCCCACGCCGGAGCGGAGCGGCGGTGGGATCTGAGATGGTGGCGAGCGGTGGTGGCGGTGTCGGTGGCGACGCGGCGACATGCAACGCCAGGGTCGACATTGCACTCGACACGCTACCACTTCGTCGTGAAGGAACTCCCCAAGCCCTCTGACTAGCTATGATACGAATTCGGACCAAGTTGTATACTAGCACCCATCCAAGCTCCGACCTTAGCAATACGAACACGAGAAGTGCTCCCGGACGGCGCTTTCGACCTTTGTCATTAGCAGCATCATCATCAACATCATCATTACCACGCACGCTCTTGCCAATCTGAGCGCAATACGTTGTCACTGAACCTGACCTGACCATGTCGCCCCTCCCTCTCGTCGCTGGGCCTCTAGCACTCCATGCTCAAGAGAGCGCCCGTCCAGAGGAGACCGGGCCCATGCTTGTCGGGCACGTCGAAGCGCGAGAGGAGGCAGAAGCCCGCGCGCTCGTAGTACCTACAAAAGAAGCCAGTATCAGTCGGGGGCGAACGGTGCGATGGGCCCAAGGTGAGGAAGAGAGATAGGACGGACCTGATCAAGCCGTCGCCGTTGCCTGCCCAGCAGTCGACGAGGACGGTGGGGAGGTGGAGGGTGCGTGCGAGGGTGCGCGTGTGGGCGATGAGGTGGGCGCCTGCGCCTTTGGAGAGGGAGAGGGTCGATGGTGGGACGTTCTTGTCGTTGGCGTTGTCGTTGTCGGGGTCGGGGCTTGTGAGGGTGTTGAGCGGGTTGCGGTGGGTGATGAGGTAGTTGAGGTAGAGGAAGGGCTCGCTGGCGCCTGTGCTGGCCGGTCCGTTTTCTGTCTTCGTCTCATCATCTTCATCATCGTCCTTGCGCGCTTCCGTGTGCTTGGCTATGCTTGGCGTGGACTTGTTGAGCCGCGACGGGGATGCGAAGAGGTGCTGGAGCGCGGGCGAGGTGAGGACGTAGTCGGGTGCGACGAGGGAGAGGCCGAGGGCGGCGATGCGGACCATGGTGTTGGTGTCGTCGTCGTCGTTGTCGTTGTTGAGGTGCGCTTCTGCGATGAGCAGCTTGGACCATGCAGCCGGCTGCGACGCCAAGGACGCTACCACCTTGCGCGCTGCTTGTTCGCTCGCCTCTTGTTCACTGCTCGCGTTGGGCCGGGCTTGCTCCCGTGCTTGATCTTCGAGACGGTCGACGTGTTCGGACTGGAGGAGGAAGGCGTGCATCTGGGCGACGCGTTCTGGCTTGTCTGTGAAGGGTGTGGTGCCCCACTGTGCGCCTGATCCGATGGCGGCGAGGTAGGGCAGTGCCGAGTCGAAGGCTGTGTGAGAGAGAGAGAGAGGGAGGGTATGAAGATGGAGAGGAGGTCAGTCTTTGGCGAGTAGGGGCTGGCTGTGATGGGCAAGGGTGAGCGGTACCTGTGAGGACAAAGTGGTCATCGTTGTGCTGTTCTCTGGCGGGTCGTATGTGGATGGCCATGGTGGGTGGGTGGATGAGGGGGAGGAGGTGGTGGTCGTGAGTACGGATGAGGATGACCCGTGCGAGAGAGTGAATACCAAGTGGAGGTGGTGCAAGAGTGCGGTTCCGTCTGCGTGCTGAGCTCATGCGGATGGATGCCCAGCACCTCGACAGCGTGTGGACAACCAGGCGCTGAATCCGATGCTGATCCATGCGAAGCAACGCTTCTTTCCTGGTACAACGACGACAAGCAACGAGGAGTGAGGAGTCGAGGACCCTCGGGTCGCGGGCGCGCGGCAGGCAAAGGACGCGCTGCTTCCTTGTGCACCGCAGCAGCAGCAGATTATCTCCACCTGCTCCTTCACCACGACCACGATCCCATTCCCCACGTCGTGCTCAACGGCCTCCATCTCGACATCGACAGCGACCAGCACGCACCGCGCACCTTGCACCACCACGACGGCGGCCGTCCTCATCACCACCTCCTCGTCGCTCAGGCGGCCCTCCTCGCTCACCCGCGCCCTCACCAGGCAGCACGCGTACGCACACGCCTGCGCTTCCACCACCAGCATGAGCACAGCACCATCCTCCTCCTCAGCACCAGCGAGGGCAGCGGGTCAAGCAGCAGCAGCCACCGCAACAGGCGCATCAAGAACAACGCCAGCAGCGGCATCGTCATCCTCGGCATCACAAGCACAAGCACAGCCCTACAAGGTGTCCTACATCTCTGCCGCCGTCGCACAGGCCATCGACAACGACCTCATGAGCCCAGACAGCGGCGCCTTCTCCATCGACCAGCTCATGGAACTCGCAGGGCTCGCCTGTGCCCAGGCCGTCTTCAAGTCGTACCCACCCGACACATGTCCCAACGTCCTCGTCGCATGCGGGCCGGGCAACCAGGGCGGCGATGGCCTCGTCGCAGCACGCCACCTTCTCCACTTTGGATACGTGCCCAGGGTATGGTATCCCAAGCGCGGCAAGACGGACCTCTTCTCCGTCAGTCCTCCTTCGAGCCTGCCATATCGACACCGTGACAACCTAAGCTGACCCTGCTTGGTTCTCTACAGCGACTCGTCCAGCAACTCGTCAACCTCGAAGTCGACTTTGTCGACCAAGACGACTTTGAGGACGCCCTCGAAACGGCCGACGTCGTCCTCGACGCCATCTTTGGTAGGTCCCTGCTTGCCAAGCACGCGTCTTCAGGGTACACGATCTCAATAGTATTCTCTCCTTCACAGGCTTCTCCTTCAAGGGCGACGTCCGCGACCCCTTTCGCGAGCCGCTCGAGCTCCTCAAGGACGAGTCCCGCATGGAGTTCGAATCACGCACCAAGCTCCCTCCCATCGTCTCCGTCGACATCCCCTCCGCCTGGGACGTCGACGAAGGCAACATCAACAATCGCTCCTTCACTCCTCAAGTGCTCATCTCCCTCACCGCACCCAAGCTCGGTGCACGCGCCTTCACCGGACGGCACTTCCTCGGCGGTCGCTTCCTACCCCCGGCCATGGCAGAGCGATACGGCATCGTCCTACCCCCGGCCTTCATTGGTGGCTCCGCACTGAGCGCATTGGGGCGGACGCCCAGCTTCGGCATGGCCACGGGGAGCAGCCGCGGTGATACAGGTATCCGATCGGCCGCCTCCGACCCCCGAACGCGTTCGAATGGTGGCGACAACAGTGGCGAGCAAGGCGACGACCAGGACGATGGCAAGCCGACGGGGGAGTCCAATCCGTCCAAACAAGCGCAAGCAAGTCAGGCGCAGTCATCCTCAGCAGCAACACCAGCCTCAGCAACAACGACGGCGCAAGCAGGATCGGCATCGGCACCCGCACCCACATCAACGTCCTACTTCCCGCACGCGTCGCCACAGCCACAGTTTGACGACTCGCAAATACTCGAGATCACGGGCGCGGAGCCGGTCGTCGTTCGGGACGTCACGCCGCCCAGTGGTGCTGGCTAGGCGGGGAGGGCGGCGGGGTACAACACAGGGGGATACGAATACATCAGGGCCACCGCCAACGCTAACGCCACCACTCGCCTTTCAACCGCGCGCCCTCACGCTCCACCACATCGCGCCGCCGCGTCAAGCACAGCCCCGACCCCGACCCCGACTTCGCCACCCTGATTCGTCCACCCGTCCGCCCGTACATTCGCCCGCCCACTCTCTGGCTCGCTTGCTCGTCCGGGCGCCCGCTCGCCCGCCCGCCCTTTTTCGCCTTTCAGCTTCGACGATACGCCGTTTCGCGTCCTGTCGCCGCCGCCGCCGCCGCCGCTGTCGGCCCCATACCGGGCCTCACCACGCGGCGCGCGGCACGCAGCACTATACACCAACACCAGCGACGCGCGTCCACACGGCGGCCCGCGGGTTCACATGGCGCGCGGTACGGCGCTCCGCTTCGATCGTCATCGTCATCGTGATGCGCCACCGCGTTCTCCCACTAGTCAAGCGTGCTGCCCCTCCGATCTGTCCTTGCTGCCGGCTCCAACTTTGCTCACGGGTTTTATTGGGTCGAATGTGGGGTCTCAAGTCCAAGTCCAAGGTGTGAGGCGTGAGGGGGCTGGCCTGGTCAGGATCCTGAATACGCTGGTACGAAAGTGGTGGGGATGACTATTCTCATGCTCGTTCTAGGGGTGTCGGACTCATCCACACAGACGGGAATAGAAGGGCGGGAGGGCGGGCCCACAAAGCGTGGGCAAGCTCTTGAATCTCCTACCCATCCCTGCTTTGCCTGCCCCGTACGATCCAAGGTGCAGGCGGTTTGTCAGGGTCCTCGTCAGCCGTGTCCTCCGCCGTGCCCAGCCGAGGCGGCAGCAATCGCTTGGGATGGTTCTCCTCTTGCCAGAATCGAACGGCCCGCTCCCCAGGTCGCTCTGCCGGCGTGAGCTCGGCGAACAGCTCCTCCCGGCTCGTCCTCTCCCAGTTCCAGTCCCGCCCCTGCTCGAGCTCGCGCTCGCGCTCCGCGTCCTCTTCGTCCGTCCGAGCCCACCGGTCATACCCGTCGTCCCCGTCGAGGCCAGACTGCGCAGCGCTCCCAGCGTCCACGGGCACAGCCAACCCACCCCGCCGCGCGGGCGAATCCATAAAGTCGACGTAGAGCTGCTCATACCCGAGGAGCAGCGCCCGGGCGCTCGCACCCATCGCGACGGCCGCTTGCTGGCGCGTGAGCCAGATCGTTCGTGTGTAGGGCGTGCCGTCGCCGTCCTTGACCTGCTTGGCTTCGTACATGGCGCCATCCGTGCCCTCTGCGGCTGCGGCTGCGCCTGCGCCTGCGTGTCCGTCCGGCTCGGCATCGCTGCTCGCTCCTTCGCGGTCCGCCTGGCCCGACGTTCCGTCGGCTTGGTCGCTCGATGCGGTAGCAGATCGCTGTTGAGGCGCGGGCAGGACATCGCGCGCGCGAATCAGCACGCGATACCACGCCGAACGCTCTTTGCCCGACACGCCAGGCGCGAGGTAGCCGTGGCCGCCATCGAGTTTCATCCACGTCGTAACCCCCGTACCCGGCCCAACCGAGTTGTCCCTGCTGCGAATATCGGCAAACTTGATGTGGATCATGCCGGGATAGTAGGTCCGCCGAGCCCGTAGATGCCGGAGCCAGTTGATGTATCGTAGATCCGATGCCAACGGTTGCTTTGCCAGGTTGGTCTCGCTGGGGAACACGCGATACACGGGGAGCTTGTAATGTTCCTTGAGCCAGTTGTCCGCATCGGCTTCCGCGATGTGGAAGGTAGGGTCGTACGCGATGACGGGGATATTCGCACATGCTGCCTTCCACTCGCGCGAATGGCGAATCCAAGCCTCACCCGCGCGCATGACCCGATGACCGCCGCTTTCATGTTTGGCCCAGATGGCCCAGCGCAAGAGCTTCCGCAACGTGTGGGTGGTGATGTTCAGATAGGGGTCCGCGGTGTAGATGCGGTTCGATTCGTCCCCCTCGCGGGTTTGGGGCTTGTATCTGAGGATAAGCGGATTCAGGTTTGAAGGTACCTTGAGCGGCTGGACGGGCGGAGGGCCCCATGTGGCCATGGCCTTGTTGATGAAGGAGATGCCATCGGGTACTGCGTAGGGGGTCTGTTTCCGGACAGCCTCGAGTAGGATGGAGAAAGTCTCTTCGTTGGGATAGCAGAGGATGATCTCTGTCTCCTTCATTCGCGAACCGACGTCGATTTGAGCCGCCGAGAGCGTACGAGCTTGCTCAGGTGTGACCGGATCCTTGAATGGTGGGGGAGGCGGAAGCAGGCGAAGGTCAACCATCTCCCTGACCTTGCGGCCACGCTCCATGATCTTTTCTTCGTGCTCGGTGGCGGGTCCTCGATCAATCAGCCATTGGGCTCGAGCCGAGGCCTCATATTCCCTCAGGAAGCCCAAGGGAAGCTGGCGCATCTGAAGATTGTTGGAATGTTCTCGCCGCAGCCGTGCCAATTCCAGCCGCCGTTCGCTCTCCCAGGCGCGTATGAAGCGCCTGACGCGAGATCCTGACAGCCGCCGGAAAGCAGATATCATGTCTTGTAACGAAGCACCGGCTCGAAGGTACGCGCGGAGGACCGCATTGAGGATCTCGTCACCGCGCGGAGGTTGCAACATAGATGTGATACTGTAGGTGGGCCCTTCAGTCCGCAGGAAGAGCGGTCGCAGTGGTCGTCGTTTCCGAACATCGACATGCTCGCTGAGCTCTTCTACCTCGGTACACGCCGGGTGAGCGCTGAATGCGTTCTTCGCCACATTTCCGGACTTGACATCCGCAAGGAGGCTATCGAGGTACTGACAGGCCAAGCTCAAGGCAAGCTTTGGCTGTCCGGCGGTGGAGACGTGTCGCAAGCTCGCCAGCAGGAGATACGTGGGCGGGCGCTTGGTGCCTTTTGCGACCGAGAATGCGCTCTTGAGCAATTCTTCACGATTGAAGTCCATGCCAGCATCGTTGCTGGTACCACGTTTGGTGTCTGAAGACTTGACGTTTTCAAGGAACTCGACGTAGCGATCGAGGGCATCTGGGTCCCAGTCTTTTGCTGTCCTGGCCCAAGCGGCAAACCGTTTGAGCGTTGTGTGCCAATCGGAGCGCCCATAAAGGCGTTGTGCGCGTCCTAGTAGTTGAGAAGTGGAATCCCAGGTGGGCTCCTCCAGCACTTCGGTGTCCACGACCTCTGCCTCGGACTGGGCGCCGCTCTCCATTGCGTGTTTCTGTTGGCGGAGGTTCCGTTTCCTCTCCCTGCGCTCCAAGTCTTTTTGCTCTTTGGTCCGCTTCTCGAGTTGCTTGCGTTGGCGGACAGACTTGAACAAGCGAACGACTCTGTTGTCGGAGACGTCGTCCAAACTGATGGCTTTCACATTCGGCTTGGGTACTTGCAGCAGCGATGGCCTCTTGAGCTCGGCCGTCCAGGCGAAACGCTCAGCTAGTGTTCTGATCGCGTCTGGTGCTGTCTCTGGATCCGTTTTGCTTGCGATACGTTTGAGTTCCTGGGCCCTCTTCTTCATCGAGCGAATCGATACTTGAGATGGACTTTCCTTGACCGAGTCTGCAATGAGTTGGACCCGAGCTTCGGTCTTCTGCAGTCTGGCATCGTCGGCATGAACGAGACTGGTAACGAGGAGCTCGAGTGTCTTGGCGGTGTGCGGCAGAGGACCAACGCCAGGATTAGGCCGACCCGGGGCGAAGGCCGAGGTGCTGGACGCTCCCGGAAACCTCTGTTGAACCCCTTCGTCCTGGCACCACTTGAGAGCATTGTTTGCAATCAGCCGTAGCGTCGGCGAGTCGTTCCTTTTGAACGCTGCCTTGAGTAATCGTCCCCAGATCTCCGGCGTGTAGTACGGGCTGTCCGGTGACACGGGAAACTCTGCTTGGAAGAGCTTGTACGCTTGCGGGGGAGCGATGGACTTCATGTCCTGCGTGCGAAATCTGAAGATGGCGCTCAGGCTGCGCTGGGACTCCTTCACTTTGTCCCTGTCGATGGTCACTGTGGGAAACGTCCAGAGCTGTCAGAAAGACCGCATCTGTATGGAAGGCGCCCAAGCTGCGTGCTCACCTCCGCGGTCCTTGAGCTTGGGCTCAAAGTACTTCTGAGGCGTCTGACGCGAACCTTTCTCAGCCAACTTCGCCGCAGCCGACGCAGACGTCGCCATCGTGGCGGTCCTGTAGCCGCTTGATGGCCAGACGAATGGAGGGGCGGTCGAGGAAGAGGGCTCTCCATGACAGGCGAGCCCGACCGCACACCCACAATGCTGTGCCGCGTAGCGCGCCTGATTGAGCAGCGCTGCTGGTATGGGCCTCATCTGTGGCAGTGCCGGGGCTGTCGATGTGGCGGTCCGTGTCGAGTCTGCCGCTGCGTGTTCATGATGGTGGTAGAGTGAAGGAAGCACCTCTCACTGCGTTGGCCCTTTCTTCTTGGGTCCTGCTCGGGGCATTTTGGCCGCCTCGGCTTGTCACCATTCGGCTCGTCCGACTCCTCCTCCTGCTCGCTGACCACCACCATCGTCGACGCCCTCAGCAGTTTGGTACGATGCAAGGACTCCCACGCCTCGTACAACACCCACTACGGCGCAGCGCAGTCGCGTTGGAGCGTGCTCCTGCGCGCGCCATCGCTCGGCCGCGCATCGTAGGCTCAGCCGCACCACCAGCGGGCGCGCTGAGGCCAACGCAAGCCGTCGCCCTTCAGGCTACGCTACCAAGGCCCATCGCCACGCCCATCATCATCGGCGCAGGTCTCATCGGAGTGTGAGTACTCGGTGGTAGAGGTGCACACGCTGCTCTTCAGCTTGTGACTGACGTCCCTCCTTTGTCTTGGCTTCTCGGACAACAGGGGCCTCGCCGCCAATGTGATGATGCGCTCCCGACCCAGCGCCACAGCGGGTCCAGGTGGCAAGTGGGTCAAGGGTGGATTCCAGAACAAGATGGATAAGAAGGAGGCTGCCCAGATCCTTGGACTCAGGTATGTGCTTGACCGTAGACCCGTCTGCTAGGCAACCTAGGCGCTTTGCTTACAAAGACGGTCGCTGTTCTTTCAGAGAAACGGCCTTGACCAAGGCCAGAGTGAAAGACGCCCACAGAAGGATGATGATCGCAAACCATCCGGACCGTGGCGGTGCACCATATCTAGCCAGTAGTACGTACGCGTCCTAGGTTTGTCTTCATGACATACACATCTCTAACACCTCTTGCCGTCCGTAGAGATCAACGAGGCAAAGGACCTTCTGGACAAGCAAGTACATCGGTAGCCCCTTCCCCGAGGTGCCTTCATCTTCAACAAGCTCGTCGCACGCAATGCAGCCACCGTTCATATCGATGCAACCAAAAGGAAGGTGATGTGATTGTCGCAAGTGCACGACGGCAAAATGAGCGATGGGGCGGACACGGCGGTGCCCGAGCTGGATAGACCTGGTGTGACGAATCGCGTGGATCAAAGAGTGATTGGTGAGCGGGTAAAAGAGCGTTCTGATGGAGAGAGTGAGGCAGAGGTGGCCAGCAGGGCTAGTTGATAAGGAGCCATCCGAGAAGCTCGCGCCAAGGCCACTGCGCACCGCCTCTAGAGAAGGGGCCGAGAGGCACGATGGAAGGAGGAGAGATGCGAAGGCATGTCCGGCAAGGGCGGCAGTGGACATGCCGGCGGCGGGCATCGAGGCTCTGCCCATTGCCAAAGCTGAGCACTGCCAGACTCGACGAGCGCGCTCGACGGACGAGATGCCTTGCAGCCCGCTCCCATCGATGTACGACGTCCGCCCATTGCCGAGAGCCTTCGAGCGCTTCGGACCGTTGCCATGGACGCGTCCGAGGCGGTTCGGCGGAGCGTGACACCGCAGTGGGGCTGATTGGCGATGCGAGGCGTGGGAGGGCATCCATACAGCTCAAAGATGCTGTCTGCTGCGCCACCAGCTCCGGTTCCAACGTGCTGGCCGATCTTGACTGACGCGAAAGGTGCTTCTGCCGCACCTTGGAGTCGCTGGTCGTCCAGCCCGAGGCCGATGGTCGGCATGGACAGCGACTCGGAAAGGCGTGTTGCCAGGGATGCTCGAGGACCTTGACCCGGGTTCACGCTCGAAAACCGCGACTGTCTCTGGTAGTCATGCGCGTTCGAGTCCCGGCATCGGCGCAAGGCGGCCAGCATGGCCATCGTGTACGGAAAGTCGTCGAGGGTCGGTGTACGTTGACAGATCGAGAAGTTGAAGCTTGTCGCTGGGCTGAGTGAGCCGTCGTCAGGCCCCTCGCCCTCTTCCTCGACTCTGTGCAACATCCTTGGCGTCCTCTCCTCGTCCGCATCATCGCGGCTTGTCTCCATCTGAGGCGCATCACTGTCGCCCGCCGGTCTTTGCGGGCTTTCCGGGGCACTGAGGTCGAAAAGGCTGCCTGGAGATAGACCGCTGTTGTGTGCCGCCTTGCAGAGGCTCCGCCTACACCTTGCCGCCCAGTTGGCTGCCACCTCAGCAGCATCGAGTTGGGCGCCCGAGCGAAGCGGTGGGGTGATTGGCTGCATACCAAGCTCGCGGAGCAAGTCGCTCAGAGCCGCCTTTGACGAGCCTTGGGACGATGAGCTTGAGCCATTACTGACATGGCATTCCGCCATGTTCGAGGACACGTCGGATGCTGAGTCCGACGCTTGGAGAGCACCACCATCGAAGGACTGCCGTGTCAAGGGCACGCTCACGGCGGCTTGTAGGCGTCCAAGAGCATCCTTAAAGTTGAGCAGGTCAAAGTCCCGGTCGTGACTGGACGTTTCTTGCAGCAAGCCTTCGTCCTCGACATCCGATGCTTGAATTGCCGTGCGGAGTAGCCAATTCGTGCTCGAGCTCAGAGCAGTCTGGATGAGGCCCTTGCGACAACGCGGCGTCGACAGCTGCGAGTCGCCAGCGTTCATGTCCGTCTTCTTTGCCTTGCGCTGGGATGGACTCGCCCAATTTGGACTGAGAAACGCGGGGTCCATGGCTTGGATGACGACCTTTGGAGCCTCTCGCGACGTCTTCGCGTTCGAAAGCTCGAGTGGCTCATCGCTGGCGTCTTCGTGTTGCACTGAGATCGACGCGATTGCGGATGCCTCAACGGGCCGAATGCTTGGGAATCGGTCCACAAGTGGAGTGTTCGACGTGTCGAAGGTGTTGAATGTGGCTGGCGTCACGGGGCTGCGCACGATACGATGTGTAAGGTCGGGGGAGCCCAATGGCGGTGTCATGACCACCGGGCTGACGGGAGCAGACACCGCCTCGATAGTGAGAGATGGACTGTAGTTGGCGTCGATCTTCAAGCACGACGTTGTGAACGCGGGTGGAGGTGTCTTGGCCCTTTGCAGAGCGTTCGCGCTCCGAATGGAAGGCACTTGCATCCATTCTGAGCCATCGAAAGACTCCTTGGAGCCCTTTGGTACGATGAGCTCCTTCCTGTCATGGCAGACCAGGGTATCGGTCGAACTTAGGGCAGAGTCGCCACCCGTTTGCCAACATCCTCCGAGCTTGAACATCGGCAGATCCTTCAAGGACGGGGATGAGGCGGTGTGTTCCGGACCGTAATTACGTTCTTGTATGAATGCCGGTTGAGGTGGACTTGGTAGAGACATCGCCACGCAGTGTTGTAGCGTGCTTGATGAGCGTGGACACAGGACATCTGCTCCCCGGCCGTTGCGGTCCGTGTGCTTGATTTTGGTCTGAATTGGCGAGAAGATGTCGGAAAGACTGAGGTCGTGGCTCATCGCGTGGCTGATAGCCAAGGGCAGCACGGATGCGCGCTCAAAGTTGGAGTCGAGCGACGATGACGAAGTGGAGCTTGCGATGTGTTGGTACATGGTCCCTTGCGCGACACTGCGTCGTCGAGGTCCCCGAATGACTGGGTACGATGCGCTTGTTCGTGAGCTGGACCGCGCCGGAGGGGTAGGAATTAGGTCTGCCCACGGGCCGAACTTGGAGGCGTAGTCCTGCCCGGAGTTCCACGAGGAGGGAGAGGCGAAAAGGATGTCTCGCCGGAAGGTGATGTGCACCGTCTCGCATTCTAGTGGCGGCAAGGATGGCGCCGTCGATGAGGAGTACTTGCTCGCCGACGAGAACGAGGTGTTGTTCTGGCTTCCAGGTATGACGTCCTTGCTTTCGGAGGTCGCGCGCGGTTGTTGCTGCTCAAACATCTCGTCGTCATCGTCATCGCTGTCGTCTTGGCCCAAGCAGGATGAGCATGCCAATACTGCCTCGAAGAGTGAGCGTGTGCTCGACCGGTCAGAGTCCGATGCGCTGAGATGCGACTCGCTCTTGCGCCAATGAATGCCGTTTCCTGCGGCCAGGATGGCAAGCGCCTGGGACTTGCGCAAGCTTTTCATCGCCGTGCTGTAAATACACCACGGTCAGCGAATAGGCAACGAATCAAGGTGCGGAGCAGGGAAGACTCACTGGACCTCCAGCCGTGCGAGGGTGCCGATGGGGGCGGTGGGTGACTATTGATGAGGGCAGCGATATATGAGCGATGCTAGCGATATAGGATGATCCTCTGGCGATGATGGGTGCTTGGCGAGGTGTTCTTCTTCTTGCGGGCGTGGGCGGTGGCGAGCATCCGAGAGGCGCCTTGAAGAGCAGATGGGAGCCGCGACCGGAAGAACGAGCAGGCGTCGACTCTGGCCGCTGAAGAAGCATCACCTTGGCTCGCGTCCATCCGACAAGGACGGCGGTGCGTTGTGCGCGAGGAATGGGTCAGGGCTCGCGACTGTGCCGGGTGCGAGTACGAGTCGCAGGGCACAGCGGCGGACACCCTTGCCCGTCTGGCACGTCTGCCGGCCCTTGACGCCGCGATCGCCTGGCGAGAGCATCGCCTTGAGCGTGGCCATTGGCCTCGAGCAATGTGCACGACCTCGCTGGCAGCGGGCGCGAGGAGGTGGTCAGTGGTGACCGTCGTCCGTGCGGACCTCGAGGCATGCGTGCACCGTCGCCTGTTCAGGGAGGTGGGTATTCAGAACGGTTCCAACCGTTCCAGTCTCCCTCACCTCCACATCCCTCTTCGCGCCTCGAACTCGTTAATGAGCTGAGCTCTCCAAGGACGGCTTCGACAAGGAGACGACCATCACCGACAGCAGCGCCTTCTCACGGCGCGGCGGCGAAGGCACAGCGCACGGCGGCACGGACGCGGTGTCAACGCGACGGAGGTCTGCGCGTGGGATTGCGGCACGCGCGCTTCTCCGGCGAGCCAGTGCGGTCCACGATGTCGACCCACGCCGACGACCCCTTCGAGCACCTCGATGGCGCATCCGCCTTCGGCGGCGGTCACTCTGAGTACTCGGACTCGAGCTCGTCAGCGCCGTCCGGGATCAGGGGCGGGCAGACAGTATCGCAGCAGCGCTCACGCAAGACTGCGCAGGCCGAGCCAGCCATCGACCTCGATCTGGACGATGCTCTGAACGACCTCAAGTTGACAGATGTCCACATCGACGGCACCTCGGGGGCTCTGCAGGCCTTCGGCGGCAGCGGCGGTGGCAGCAAGGCCAAGCACGGCGGCGTCAACGCGTCGGCTGCCAGTCACGGTGCCAACGGTCATGACGATGCTTTCGACATTGCCCTCGATCCGCTCCAGGTCGACCTTCCACCACACGCCTGTGCCTACTGCGGTATTCACAACCCGAGCTGCGTGGTACGCTGCCTCATCTGCAACAAGTGGTTCTGCAACTCGCGCAGCAGCACCTCGGGCTCCCACATCATCCACCACCTCGTTCGTTCCAAGCACAAGGAGGTATCACTCCACGCCGACTCCCCGCTCGGAGAGACCACGCCCGAGTGCTACAACTGTGGCGCCAAGAATGTCTTCCTCCTCGGCTTCATCCCGGCCAAGAGCGAAACCGTCGTCGTTCTCCTCTGCCGTCAGCCATGCGCGGCCATTCCGACGTCGAAGGACGTCCTCTGGGACACTTCTCAGTGGGCGCCGCTCATCGACGACCGGTGCTTCTTGACCTGGCTCGTCAAGATGCCCTCCGAGCAAGAGCAGCTCCGCGCAAGACAAGTCACGTTCCACCAGATCAACCGTCTTGAGGAGCTTTGGAAAGACAACGAGAATGCCACTCTCGAGGACATCGACAAGCCTGGTGTGGACGAAGACCCACCCGGCATATTGCTCCGCTACGAGGACGCGTACCAGTACCAAAACATCTTCGGGCCGCTGGTCAAGATCGAAGCAGATTACGACAAGAAGCTCAAGGAGTCGCAGACTCAAAACGACATCGTTGTGCGATGGGACCAGGGCCTCAACCAGAAGAAGATTGCTTGGATGACCCTGGCCAAGCTGGAGAGTGGCGAAGTTCGCCTCGCCGTCGGGGACGAGCTCAAGCTCAAGTACAAAGGGGAGCTGGCCGCACCATGGGAGGGTGTCGGGCACGTCATCAAGATCCCAAACAGTGAGTATCGCCTGACTGTACGCTTGGACTAGGAGACCTTATACTCACAGAATCTCGTGTGGTCGCTTTTCAGGCGTGTCGGATGAGGTAGGGGTGGAGCTGCGCCGGTCAGAGGGCGTTCCAGACCATTGCACGCATCAGTTCAGCGTCGATTTCGTCTGGAAGTCGACCTCATTCGACCGCATGCAGTATGCCATGCGGACCTTCGCCGTCGACGAGGAGAGCGTGAGCGGTTACATCTACCACAAACTCCTGGGCCACGAGGTCGAACCGGTCACCCTTCGTACAGCAATGCCCAAACGATTCTCGGCTCCCGGGCTCCCTGAGCTGAATCACAGTCAAGTGTTCGCGGTCAAGAGCGTGTTGCAGAAGCCACTCAGCCTCATCCAAGGACCGCCAGGGACGGGCAAGACGGTGACCTCGGCTACGATTGTGTACCAACTTAGCAAGATGAACCCCGGCCCTGTGCTCGTGTGCGCTCCCTCGAACGTCGCCGTCGACCAGCTCACCGAGAAGATTCACGCTACTGGACTCAAGGTAGTACGCATCACCGCCAAGAGTCGTGAAGCATTAGAAAGCTCGATCAGCTTCCTCACCCTACACGAGCAAGTGGCGAACAACGACACGCACATCGAGCTACAAAAGCTCATTCAGCTCAAGAACGAGCAAGGAGAGTTGAGCAGCAGCGACGAACGCAAGTACAAAGCCCTTACTCGCGCGTGCGAGAAGGAGATCTTGAACGCAGCCGATGTCATATGCTGCACCTGCGTGGGATGCGGCGATCCTCGTCTCTCCAAGCTCAAGTTCCGGACCGTCCTGATAGACGAGGCCACACAAGCGGCTGAGCCGGAGTGCATGATCCCACTCGTCCTCGGCTGCAAGCAGGTCGTGTTCGTTGGTGACCATCTGCAGCTGGGACCGGTCATCATGAACAAGAAGGCAGCGCGTGCTGGGTTGACACAGTCACTCTTCGAGCGGCTCATCATCCTCGGCAACCGGCCGATTCGTCTGCAAGTCCAGTACCGGATGCACCCCTGCCTGTCCGAGTTCCCATCGAACATGTTCTACGAGGGCACGCTACAGAACGGTGTCACTGCGCCCGAGCGCCTGCGCAAGCACATGGACTTCCCTTGGCCAGTCGTCACCTTGCCAATGTTCTTCTTCCAGAACCTTGGTCAGGAGGAGATCAGCAGCAGTGGCACGTCCTTCCTCAACCGCACCGAAGCTAGCAACGTGGAGAAGATTGTGACGGCGTTCTTCAAAGCGGGCGTGGTGCCAGGGCAGATCGGTGTCGTCACGCCCTACGAGGGCCAGCGCAGCTACATCGTCAACCACATGCAATTGCAGGGCAAGCTGAAAAAGGAGCTGTACAAGGAGGTCGAGGTGGCCTCCGTTGACGCGTTCCAAGGCCGAGAGAAGGACTACATCATCCTCAGCTGCGTTCGCTCCAACGAGCATCAAGGCATCGGCTTCTTGAGCGACCCTCGTCGCTTGAACGTCGCGCTGACGCGAGCCAAGTACGGTCTCGTTATACTCGGCAATCCCCGAGTCCTTTCCAAGGTGAGTTGAAGCGCGCTGAGCGTCTTGACGAGGGCGTTCAGCTCACAGATATGTCATCATCAGCACGCACTTTGGCACCACCTCTTGGAGCACTACAAGGAGAAGGGCTGTCTAGTCGAAGGCGTCCTGTCCAACTTGCAGCCGTCCATGATCCAGTTCAGCAAGCCACGGCGGCCACTGCAGAAGCCAGGCGATCTGGCGGCGCGCTTTCGCCACGAGCACTCGGCGGCTGACGCGCTCGGCAGCGCGCCCGGGGGATCGCTGGCATCCAAGGCTGTGTCGGCGTCGCTCAAGAATGGCGCTGCTCAGAACGGCATCTCGTCCATGCCCAACGGGCTCAACCCGGCCTTCTACCGGACGCACAACCCGATGGCCTACATTCCCAGTGACGCTCAGTCCATCACGAGCCTTGGCACCCAGGCGCCCTATCATGCCGGCAGCATCCCCTTCTCCTCGGGTCCCGGGAGCTTTGTGTCGACGACCACCTCCAGCGTGGGACCGGGCATCAAGAACGGGCTGCGTGGGCTGGGCGCAGGCGGCGTTGGTACGTCCGGCAACATCCCGAGCGGAGTCAGCTACGCAAGCAGTATCATGACCCAGGACGTCGGAGACGGTGACAACGAGTCCACGCTCGGCACCACGCGCGCACCGAGCACGGTCGCAAGCATCACCTTCAGCCAGAGCGATCGGCTCAGCCGCGCCGCTCGAGGCGACGGCAGCGCTGGCGGTCGACTGGGCGGATCGAACGGCCTCGGTGGTGGTGGTGGTCGTCGTCTGAGCCACACTAGCAGCGTGGGCGGCCAGTCGGACGCTGCCAGCAGCCTGATGACGGACGGCTACAAGAGCCAGGCATCGGCCATCGATCCGTCGGACGACGATGTGCGCTCGACGTACTCGGCGGCACTGAGTCAAGCTTCGTTCACCACGTTTTGAAACGTTCGGACCCTCGACCGACGACCTAGCGCGTCGAGACTTCTTACGACGCTCCGCCACCGACTCTCGCCTAGTCGTCCTCGGGCCCGAATATTCCTGTCATTGACGAGGCCGACCCGGTCGACGGCGGCTCTAGTGTCACGACACGGTCAATGAGGACACGGGCGGCTTGCCCAGTTCTGCCTCAACCGGTGACAGGCTTCGAGCTGGCCCCTTTGGCTTCTGGATGCGCCTGCAAGCAGCGGTGGCACTGAATCCGGGCCAGAACAGGCCTGTTCTTCGTGATCTTGTGATCAGGGCAGCTTCTTTATCCGAGTCGCGGTCCCTTGGGAGCACTTGGAATGGGACGTGTCAAGAGGACAAGAAGTCGCGATGGGACAACTCGGGCGTCGACGCGTCGGGCTCCCATGTAGGACCGCGCCCTTCCGTACTCCTAGGGCACGCAAGCCTTTTTCCCCTCGCGTCTCGCGACTCGCCGCCAGTGTCGCCGCGCTCACGAGCGCTACGACTCGTACCTTTGCTGTGCGCAGTGCTCGCGCGCTCCGATCACCATGCAATGCACACACACACACACACACACACACACATATACACACACACCCGTCTAACGCTGACCGGCTCGGCTCTGATCGCGTGTGTAAGAGTGGAGATGTGTGATTCCGGGATGGGTGTCGGGGGTGGGATGGATGCAAGAATACAGGTTGAGGGTCGAGGGTGCGGTTGTGGAATGAGATGCTCAGTCTGCGGAGGGGTGGGTAAGGAGGGCTTCAGCATATGTGTCGAGAGTATTGAGGTGATGGAGGTGATGGTACTCACATTCGCAGGAGACAAAGCTGCTGCCCGAGGCGCCGGTGTGGGTGATAGCTGTTCGAATGGAGCCGTTGAACGCGTAAGCAGTTTGCCAGGGACGATGAAGAACGCGTGTCCAAGACACTCACCGCCGCAGAAGCGGTGGGACGACTTGCCGACGATAACACGGTCGGGGCCGGGGCTGCCGCCGGTGTAGCCGCTCGAGCTGGTGACGAGGGGGAACTCGGAGTAGGACGTATCGGTGCAGTAGTCACCGAAGTAGAAGCCCTCTGCGAGAAACACGAGAGAAGGGTACGATCAGCTTTCCTTCAAGGCCGAGCGCAGAGCGCCAGGAAGGACGAGGGACACGCACCGTAGTTGTTGTAGGTGTGCGGGTACGTCGTCGAGGGCGCGGCGTTGTTGTTCGAGTTGGAGACGGCGCGGGCGACCTGGGTGGACGAGTAGTACTTGCCGCCGCAGTTGACGGCGGGCTCGCGCTTCTCGAGGGTGATGGGGCCGGCGAGCACGGCGGCCGGGAGGAGGAAGAGGAAGACCTTGGCGAACTGCATCTTTGGCGAGAAGAGTGGGAGGAGAAGAGAGAGGGGAAAGAGTGTGAGGAGTGGGAGGGGGGCAGACGGTGAGCGAGCTGGTGACGACGGACGACGAGACCTTGCACCTTCATCAACTCGAGATACTGTCAGTTATATACCTGCTCCTTCCCCTGGGTACCTCGTGCTAGGCCAGCTTGATCTAAGACGCCGTACCAATGGTCGTCTGTCCAGGTGCCGTCGTCGTCGATGGGGCAGGGATCGAGGCTGGCTGGGATCTTGAGAACGTTTCTCGGGAATGCTTGCTGCTTGCACCCTGGGGCCACTCTGCTCGCACCCCTTGCGCCTCGCGACGGTGGTGGTGGTGGTGGTGGCGGCGGCGGCGGCGCCAGCAGGAAGAGCAGGTCTGACCCGAGGCAGCTTGACAGCCCGTGGGCGGGTCTCCATCCTTGACCCGAGGCTTAATGGTGGTGGTTCGTGGGTGCAAGTTTGGCACGGGTCCCCGCTGGAGATCTCTGTCTTCGAACTTGCCCACGACGAACTCGAGCTGCCGCGCACCGCGACGGGGCCGTCCTGCCTGCGCTGGCGAGGCGCCAGGCGAGCAAGGACGAGGAGGAGGAGGACTGGAGGAGCGCGTGCTGGCAGCTGGCATCTTGGAACCGAGAACTCGGCCCACCGCCGTGTCCTTTTCGACCCTAAGCGAGCCTCGTCCTTCCAAGGGAGAGCCGCTCCCAGCGCACGTCGACGTCGCGCTAAACGGTCATCTACCAGCACTCTACACGAGTATTGATACGAGAGAGTATTCCGAAGTGCTGGCGGGTGCAAGCGCTCCAAAGGAAGAAGGCAGGGAGATCGCCGGCTGGGCACACGGGCGGGCGCACCCACGTGCGTGGCGCTCCCTCCCTCCCTCGCCGACGCGTCGCGGCGCGTGTCGCCCGAGTGTTGTTGTTGTTGTTGATGTTGTTGTTGCTGACGATGGAAAGCACTGACACCCACGACGACCATCGCCTCCCGTACGAGCCTCGTCCCAGCATGAGTGCCGCCAGCGGACCCTGCGTCCTCCTCACAGGCGCATCCAAGGGCATCGGCCTCGCCGCCCTCCGCCTCCTCCTCGAACTCCCGCCCTCGCTCCAGTCCTCCTCGTCCTCGGCAGCCAGTGGCAACCCCACCGTCGTCGCCGTCTCGCGTTCCCTCACGCCCGAGCTCCAGGCCCTCGCAAGCCAGCATGCCGACCGCGTGGAGATCGTCCAGGGCGACGTCAACGCGCCCGAGGTCAACCAGCGCGCCGTGCGCCGGGCCGAGGAGCGCTTCGGCCGCTTGGACTCCCTCATCCTCAATGCCGGTATCCTCGGCATGGGCAGGCTCGCAGACGTGGTACGTCCCATGCCAGGCTTCAGGCGAGAGTCGAAGGATCCTGACCCTCTCTGCCTTCCCGCCAGGCCCAAGACACCTTTGCGCAGGTGATCAATACCAACCTCGTCTCGCTACACACCACCATCCAAGCCAGCCTGCCCCTCCTCCGCAAGAGTCCCGAAGGCATCGGACGCGTCGTCCTCGTCTCCTCGGGCGCTGCGACGGCTGCTACCGCCGGCTGGGGCGCATACTGCATCTCCAAGGCTGGCGCCGTCTCTCTGGGCCGCATCCTCGCCGTCGAGGAGCCCTCTCTCGCCGTGTGGAGTATCCGCCCAGGCGTCGTCGACACCGAGGTGAGCATTTCCCCCTCACTCCCGTTCTTCCTTGTCTCCCTCCAGCTACTAACACCACGTCGGGGTACACCAGATGCAAGGCCAAATCCGCACCGAAGGCCAAGCCCACATGGACGCAGCGATGCGAAGGCGCTTCCTCGACTCGCACGCAGCCGGCACCCTCCTGCCCCCACACAAGCCCGCCCACGTCCTCTGCGCCCTCGCACTGTGCGGCACACGCGACGCGCCCCTCAACGCCGACGGCCGCGGGGCGGGTGCCGAGGGCACCTTCTTGTCGTGGGACGTGCCGCAGTTGGAGGCGTGGCGCGCGCCCGATGCGTAGGAGAGGGAGAACGGCACAAATGTCGTACATGGTCAATCGGAGGCAGATCGTGAATACATCGCGTCGCGAGGGGTAAGTCGTGGGTGAGGCGTGGAGAAAGCAAGGTCGGACAGGGTGAAGTGGAGCGAACTGGAATCTTGCTGTTCTTCTCTAGCCAGCCTCGGAGGAGGCGCCGCGTCGTCGAACCGAACAGACAAAGCTCACCGCCCTCTTCCCTCTCTTCCCTAGTCCCTTCAAGGCACCCCATTCCAGCTCAGCTCGGCCCGGACTCCCAAATTGGTCAGGTCCGCATCGGGCGTATCCGCCACGCGCACCACGAGCTTCTTGGCCCTCGGCGCCGTCCCGTCGCGGAGCGACTCGAGCCCGCGCCGGACGCTGGCGAGGCCGTCGGGCAGGACTTGGGCCTGGGCGGGGACGAGGGAGGAGGAGGCGAAGAGGGCGTTGAGGTCGGCGAGGAGGGCGCGGGAGAAGACGTCGTCGCCGTAGAACTGTTTGTTTGGAGAGTGTGAGGGGTCTCAGCTCGTTCTCGGTGCTTCTAGGGAGGTGGAAGTTGGGATGAAGCAAGGTACGCACCGTGGTGGAGAAGCTAATCTTGTGAATGGTGACCTCGCGCACCAGCCGCTGAGCCAAGTCCTGTTCCCCTTCCTCCCCCTCACCGGCCTTCTTCTTGGGGTCGCCAGCCAAACAGCACAGCTGGCCCCGCCCATTCCATCCCCCGTTGGCCTCCCGCAGCGCCCGCTCACAAAACGCAGCCGTCTTGCTGCCGACACAATCGATCGCAAAGGCGAGCTCGCCCTGCGTCTGGGAGCGGATCTGGTCGAGGAGGAGAGCAGGGTCGGCGTACCTGTCCAGACAGATTTCGGCGCCGATGGAGGCGAGGTAGGAAAAGTTTTGGGGGGAGGCGATGACGATGGGTCGGAGGCCCGAGAGACGGGCGAGTTGGACGGCGTAGATGCCTGTGATGGCGCCGCCTCCGTAGATTCTGTCCAGTGCGTCGAGGAGGGTCAGTCCCTTGGAGTGTGGAGAGAGGAAGGGGGGAGAAGTGGTGGAAAGACTCACAGGATCCATCTCCGATCGCGCTCCTGCGGGAGGCCGTCGACCTCGGGCACCTTGCGCGGGATGCGATCGGTGCCGAGCTCCTCGGCGCGTTGGAGACGGAAGAACCAGTAGAGGATGACGGCGGCGGTGACGAGGCCGGTGCCGATGGTGGCTGCGTCCTCGTCGGATACGTTGGGAGGGATGCGTCCGATGGTGTGGGCCTTGGCGATGCTGAAGCGCTGGTAGGCGCCTGCGCGCGCGTCGCGCGAGTCTGCGCATGTCCATACGCGATCGCCCGGCTTGAATTCGGAAGAGGCGCCGGCCACGTGGACGACGCCTGCGACGTCGCGGCCGAGGACCCAGGGGGTGTTGGCGATGCCAAAGTTGTAGAGGACGCTCTTGTAGTCGACGGGGTTGAGGCCGACGGCGACGTTGCGGATGAGGACCTCGTCGGGTGCGCTGGGCTCGGGCCTGACCCAGTCGCGGTGGAGCTCAAAGGCGCGTTCCCAGCCTTGCTTGCAGGAGCGGATGAGGAGGGCGTCGGCGAGCTCCTTGGCGCCTGCTGAGCTGCTGACTTCGGGTGGGGCGGTGGGTGAGGAGGAGCGCTGGTCGGGGGAGGCGATGCCTGCTGTCGAGTCGTCGATTAGGGGAGGCGAGTCTGCGCCTGGGTGGTCGTCTTGGAAGTCCCATCCTGCGCCGAGGACGACTTCGTGCAAGGGCGGGAGGAGGAGGGCGAGGGTGATTGTGCGCTGGGCGTCGGCGTCGTCGTTTGCGGCTGCCGTGGTATCGGTGCTGAGGGCTGTGCTTGCGCCAGGGGTGCGATGGGCGCGTGTTGGGTGCGCTGCTTGGCTGGGTGCGACGTCGACCATGTTGACTCGATGCTGAGAAGCGTCGTCGTCGTCCTTGTCGTCGTCGTCGTCGATAACGATGATGGCCTGCGATGAATCTCAACCAGGAAGCAGAAGGAGAAGCAGATGAGCACGGCGCAGTACCCTGTAAGTCTACGTCAGTAGCATGCTGAGCCTCCGCGCGGCTGTCAAGGCAAGATGAGCTGCCATACGAGGACTCGTACGCGTTGCAACCTGTACGGCGTTCAAGGTTGAAAAAACGGCCGGGCATGCGCTGTACTGTCCGGCGCTAACAGCTGCTGCCGTCTGCCCAAGCGTCTGCGGCCGTCTGCCCAAGCGATGCTGACTGGCCCACCTTCTCACGCGGTCGTCCTGCTGGATGCTGGTGGTGGTCACGGTGGTCGAAGGCCCAAAGGCGTCATCCACGCGATGGGTGGCACTATCTTCTCATCTGTGCGAGCCTGGAGGGAGCTCGCCTCAACACCGTCGACAAGGGGCCGACAAGATGGACGTACCACCCCCCATCAGCACGCCATTGCATCGCATCCTTGGACCACCACCACCACCCGGCAGTCCTCCGCAACCCAGCGCGGATCGCAAGCTCGCCACGGCATCGCACTCGGACACGCTACCCCAATGAATGGCGCCACTGGGTCGGCTCTCCAGCGCACCCCGCCTGGCAGTCTGCCTGCCAGCCGTGGCAGGGTCTGCGCACCCGACACGCCCTCTCCAACGCGAAGGCAGAGGCAGCGGGCACGAGCACAACGAGAAGGACGCCCCTCTCACTGATTCAGCTCGGCGTCGACTTGCCCGAGAGCGCGCTGCGACGGAACGAAGAGGAAGCACCTGATGAACTTCGCTTTGGCTGGGCTTGCAGAAGCCAGAGCCAGTCAGCAAATGCGCATCGCCGTCGCTGAGTACTTCTTCTCCAAGACGGGCGTCCGATTGGCTCATTCGGCTCCAACACCTGCCTCCGCCTTCCCTCCCTTCGGCCTCTATAAAGAAGCAGGATTCTCAGCGGGCACTGCCTGCTCGACGTCCTCCATCTCCTCCTCGCCCCTCCCAACGCCCTTGAGCCCAGCCAAGTTATCCCACCATGGTTCCCGGCCTCACCCAGAACGCCGCCCCAGGCGCAACCTCGTTCCCAACGTCCAAGAACGCGTCCCGCATCCAGCCCGACCCAGAGCTCGTCCAGTACCCGACCTTTGACTCGGCACCCTCCACGCCAGAAGAGTTCTACAAGCGCGCCGAGCAGGTCGCCGATCTCCTCCACCAGGACGAGGCTGTGCGCGACCGCGGCAACGTCGTGCCCCACCGCCAGGTACAGCTCCTCAAGGACGCAGGCCTCGTCACCTTGCTCGGACCCAAGTCGGCCGGCGGCGGCGGACAGACCTGGGAGCAGGCCTACACCGTCGTCCGCATCGTCGCCCGCGGCGACGGCTCCCTCGCCCAGCTTCTCGGCTACCACTACATCTGGTTCTGGGCCGCCGCCCTCGTCGCAACCGACGCCCAGCGCACCCGCATCGAGGAGTGGTCCACCAAGAACCGCTACTTCTTCGGCGGCGCCGTCAACCCGCGCGACTCGGACCTCCACGTCACCGAGCACCCCTCGGACCCGACCAAGCTCGTCTTCAACGGCAAGAAGACGTTTAGCACCGGCTCCAAGATTAGCGACGTCACCATTCTCGAGGGCGCCCTGCCCAACGGCCACCACGTCTTTGCCCCCGTCCTCAGCAAGCAGGAGGGCATCGTCTACGGCGACGAGTGGGTCGACACCCTCGGCATGCGCGGCACCCAGTCCGGCGGCATCACCATCAAGGACGTCGTCGTCCCCTGGGAGGACGCCTACGGTGAGTTTGCCACCATGTCTTGATGGACGCGTCTGAAGCCTTGTTGCTGACCGCTCGGCCTTTTTCTGACAGGCTTCGACGAGAAGCACGAGTTCCAGCCTCTGGGCGCGTACAACACGCTCAACCTGCCTGCTATCCAGGTGAGCCATCTTCCCTTCCCTCTCCGGTGTGGTCGCATGAAATGCTGACGCGTCTGTTCCCTTGAAAAGCTCGTGTTCACGTCCTTCTACCTGGGCATTGCTGAGGGCGCGCTCAAGCGCGGTCTCGAGTACACCAAGGCCTCGACCCGTGGCTGGCCCTACACGCCTGCGCCCGTCGCGCGCGGCACGGACGAGTTCTACATCCAAGACGGCTACGGCACGCTCCAGGCGCGCCTCTGGGCCTCGGCCGCCCAGATCGAAAAGGTCGTGACGGAAGGCTCGGCCATCCTGCACACCAACCCGCGCCAGAGCGTGACGGCGGAGCAGCGCGCGCTGTGGGCGGTCCACATTGCGGCTGCCAAGCTCAACATTGTCGACTTTGGGCTGGAGGTGACGAGCAAGATTTACGAGCTGAGCGGCGCGCGGGCCGTGTCGGGCAAGTATGGATTCGACCTTGCGTGGCGCGACTTGCGCACGCACTCGCTGCACGACCCCATTGCGCACAAGCGCGCCGAGGTCGGTCGCTTTGCGCTGCACGGACCCGGTGCCGACGGCTGGCCGACCCCGACTTGGTGAGTTCCTTTGGGACCGGAGCCCTCCATTGTACTCTTTGACTGACTTGTCCTCTTCGCGCCGTGTCCAGGTACACGTAAACAGGCGGTATGGGCAGTCCCGTATGCTCGACGATCTCAGGCCCTTCGACCACCTACCTCCATGTCACGACTTTGGGTCCTCTTCGCCTACCAGCTTGTACTCCATCTTGTCTACCTCTTACTACCATACTACTCGTACTGCTTGACACCCAATTTGCCGTCCCTTCTGGGCGCAAACGCCGAGCGTACCGTCAGACGTAACGTGCTCGTCGACGTAAGGACGGCGCACCCTCACGCCCACCACCATCTACATCAGGGCAACCTCGAGAGCCGGGCAGAGACGACAGCCACCCTCGTTGGGCAGCAAGACAACGACTCGGGGGCGTGCGGCCTCCGCAAGGACAGGGCGGCCGGGACAATGTCCGGCGCAACCTCCAAGCCGGCGTCAAGCCCATACGCAAGCCCGCGGCCTCTTGGATCGCTCAAGGTGACCTCGACGACCTCGAGCGCGGATCCCGTCAACGTAACTCACTCTTACGAGGCACGATCTCCACCCAAGGTGGACGACCATGAACAGCAGCAAGGGAGCTGCACGGCCCTACGCAAGTCAGCGACACTGTTCATGCGAACACTGGCCCGTGGCCGTCACACGGCACGGCGTATCGGGCGTCACGAACGGAGCGTCAACACCGGATACGCGCTCGAGTTGTTCCGTCGGGCGTCGGTAGAACCTACCTATCGACTGTGGCCCCTCGCGAGTCGCGAGTCGCGATGCGTCCGATGAGTCGGCGGCGTTGCTCCCAAGTCCCAACAGCGACTCCCAGCGTCCTCATAACGAGACAGACAAGCACGTCGAGCGCGTCCTTCGAGCTGTCCAACGACGGTCAACGCCGACACATGCCTCGTCCTCGTCCTTGTACCAACCGTACGAGAACTCAAAGTGTCAGCTCCCCCGAGCTTCCGACCCATCGCTGCGCCGGGAGTCCGAACCTTGATCCAGTCAAGGAACGGTTCCGATGATGTGGACCCAAATCAACCTCGCCGCCTGGAAGCCCGGCGTCGGTGACCTCGTTCTCACCAGCCTCGTCCTCTTCATCGTCACATACGCGGCCTCCCAAATCTGGGCCCTCATTGTAGCGCCGTACAAGGTGCTGTCCTACCCGGGGCCAGGCATCCGACACGCCTGGCTGGGCTCCTATCCGGACCGCCATCTCCTCACCGGCAAGATCGTCCAGGCCCTACATGACTCCATCAAGCAATACGGCCGCGTCTTTGGCGCCGTCCACGTCGGTCGGCAGCCCGTCCTCATCGTCTCCGACCATGCGGTGGCGGCTCAGATCTTCCTCAAGACACCCTGGCCCAAGGTGGTGTCCAACATCAATCTGTTGCGGCGCTTTGTGGGCAGGGGACTGCTTGCTGAGGAAGGACCGGGTGAGTGGATACCGATCTGTCGGGGCAAGAGGCGGAGCTGATGTCGATGCTCTCACAGTCCATCGAAGGCAGCGCAAGGTAGCTTATGTGAGTTCAGACTGATGCAGAGATCAAAACTCGATGCTGAACAATGATTGCTATACAGCCCGCGTTTACTCGAGAGGCTGTCAACGCCATGGCGGGGGTCATGTGAGCCTCAAAGCCTCTCGTTCTCCAAGTTCATTCATGCTGACACCAAGGTCGTCCTCACAGGCTGAACAAATGCCGGTTATTGGCCCAGCACTTTGAGCAAGGCATCCAGGCCTCTTCCACAGGCGAGCCTGTCATCGACATTGTTCACAGCTGGAACAAGATGGCACTCGATGTGATCGCCAAGGTCGGCTTCGGCTACGAGCTCAACGCATTGCGTGACGGAAACACGGTCCTGGAGTCGGCGTACGAGCGTATCATGCGCAGCATGCTCACGGCCTCACTGTACGCCACGTTGCGACATCGACTTGGGCCCGCGTTCGAGCAGCTCGGCCGGTGGTTGCGAGTGCCGGAGCAGGTCGAGCTCGACGACGCCAAGGCTGCGATTGCGAAGATCAGTCGTCAGCTCATCGATCGTGCCAAGGCAAGACATGTCGCGGATGGCCAGGATGGGTCCAGAGAGTCTGATCCTGGCGTGACAGGGCCAGGAGCGAGCGGCCCGGCGAAGGATCTGCTCTCGCTCATGGTTCGCGCCAATATGAGCGACGATCTATCGCCCAAGCAACGTCTCTCGGATGAGGAGCTTCTTGCCATCGTACCGTACGTATCTCCTGAGCCTCTACCTCCCCAGATCTGCTTGCTCACATATCTCTTGACCCACCGCGGCGACTAGGACCTTCCTGTTCGCTGGTCATGAGACGTCGACAGCCTCGTTGGCTTGGGCTTCTCTGGCCCTCACGCAAACGGAGCACGGCCTCAGGGTACAATCAAGACTACGCGCCGAAATGCATCGCGCCTCTGCAGACGCCGCGCCCGATGCGCCCGCGTGGCAATCGTCAGCAGAGGCCCTCGACGCATTACCTTACCTCGATGCCGTCGTCCGCGAGCTGCTCCGCGTCTACGCGCCCGTCCGATACCTGAGCCGCACCGCCGCTCGCGACGAGGTCCTCCATCTAGGCCGGTCCGTCGTCCTTCACGGCGTGCCCACGCGCGAGCTGGTGGTGAAGAAGGGCGTGCAGGTCACGCTGCCGTTGCAACATCTCAATACGGATCCGGAGGTGTGGGGCCCTGATGGCGGGGACTTCAAGCCGGAACGGTGAGTGCCGACCCGGCGGACGACCAGCTTCCCACACAGCCAGATTGTACTGACCTACTTACTTCCCTGCGACACACAGATGGTTGCCGGCCGATCACGAGTATTGCACGGGCAGTCAGGCGCCGCAGCCGGACATCAAGGCCGTCTGGTCCTCGCTCGTCACGTTCGGTCTCGGCCCGTCCTCGTGCATCGGCCAGCGCGTCGCAATCCTGGAGATCAAGGTGGCGCTCGCGACCATCTTGAGCGAGTTTGAGCTCCTACCCTCGTGCACGCCACCGCCCGACTTTACTTGTGAGTCTTGGACGGATGGCCTACAAAGGGCGAGAAGGAGACTGACAGGATGGACTGCGCTTCCCAGTCATACATGGCATCGTTGCGCGGCCCGTCGTCGTGGGCGAGGAGCACAAGGGCGTACAGGTCCCCGTCCGCATTCGCAAGGTTGTACACTGACAGGCACGGCGCGCAATACACAATGGCCGTAGCGCTGCTGTGGTATGTTTGACACTCAGGCGGAGTAACGCCACCGCTGACAGATGCGAATGACGATCCGGATTCGACCGGTGAATGGAATGCCAACGAAGTGGGAGGCGCCATGCCTCACCACCGACCAGCGCCGCCACGAGAGGGGGGAGGGCCTTGGCCGGCACCACCGCCGGGCGGACCCGCGCCCCATCTCCTCAATGTACCTGGCATAGGGGCGTGATTGGCACCCGTGGCCGCTGGAGGAGGCATCACATGTCCACCGTAGCCGCCTTGACCATACCCTCCTCCACCACCCATCGACGGCGGTGGCGGTGGTGGAGGGCCCGGCATCCTGCTGCCAGCGCCCAGCCCGGGCGGCAGGAACGCATTGGAGTCCATCTGATGGACGCCAAAGGACCCGGCGGGGCCACTGTTGCTGGAAAGGTTGGAGGTGAAGCCTGGGATGAAGTCCTCGGTAGCTGCAAGCAAAAAGAATAGGGTGAGATGGCCGGGTATCAAGAGGATGATATCGACAAACGTACCTCCCCACTGGCCCAGGCCCTTCGAAGGAGGAGCCGTAATGGCACCCATCGCAAGCCCGCCCTCCTCCCTCTCTTCCGACGTCTTGCCATCGCCGCCACCCGGCCGAGCGCGCGACCAAAACTTGGTATTAAAGTCCGCCGAGCCCGTGACGAGAATGTGGCCGATGGGATTCCAAGCCAGCGTCCAGATGCCGGCATCGTGGGCGTTCTCCGTCGTGTGCAGGGCCGTCTCGGGCGTGTTGGACGATGTGGACCAAAAGTGGAGCGAGCCGTCGTAGCCGCCGCTGACGAGGAGATCGTGTTGCACCGGGTGCCATGCGACAGCTGAGAAGCCAGTATTCAGTGACCGGGCCGTGAGACTGACGAGACAGTCGTGAAACTCACAGCACACGTCTTTCCGGTGTCCCTTCATGGTGTACAGATCAGTGAGCATGCGCAGATCGTATATCTTGACCGTCTGATCGCGTGAGCCCGTCGCGACGTAATTGCCGTCCGGGCTCCACTTCAATGCTTGGACAGAGTTCTTGTGCCCGTGACTGTGATGGACTTAGGATGAGCAACTCATGTGGTGGCCACAGAGCGCAATGAACACTTACTAGGTACCGATGTCGTTGCCTGTTCGAGGGTCCCAGAACTTGACGAGGTTGTCCTTACTTCCCGTGACGATGAGGCCCTTTGTCGGATGCCAGTCGCAGCAGATGACATCCCAACCGTGTCCTGAAAGAGAGTGCAAATCGTCAGCACAGAATTCACATCTCCAGGACAGTGACGGTGATTCACGCACCGGTCATGATGCGCTCTTCCCGCGCTTGGTCGAAGAGCCAAATCTTGACAGACTGGTCGTCGCTCACGCTGCAGAATCGGCCGTCGTCGGGGCTGAAGCTCAAGCCGCGAATGCTGTCCTTGTGCGCCTCGAAGACATTGACGTTGTTCATGTTCTGCTGAAAGTACTTGATGTGACCATTCTGATCCGAGGAAATCAGGAAGTTTCCTGATCGAGCCCATTGCATGGATCGAATGGGCGAATCGTGGGCTTGGAGGATGGTCTCAAAGTTGAATGTGAAGCCGTTCCACAGGGTGAATTCGCCACTGCTGGCGCCAGTCAGGACTCTGCGGCCATCTGGCATCCACTGTCGCAGCGCATTGAGATGTCAGAGCAGTGCGGCACGACTGTAATCAGGTCCACTCACTCTCGCGACGTTGACGGCGCACTTGATCTTGTTAACGGCCGTTTGAGCACAGATCGTCGTAATGTTTGAGGACGGATCTGTGTAAGCTGCCGGCGGCAGAAGCTGTATGAAGTACAGCTATAATCAGTTTCCATGGTGAGATGTTCAGCAAGTGCCGGCAATGCGCACCTCTGAGCAGTAGTGTGGGCTGGGTTTGAGGAAGTAGGTAGGGTGTGCGCTTGTGCTTATGCGCCGACGCTGTGAGGGCACCTCGGTCAGTAAGACAAGGATTTCAACGGGGCCGTCCAGAGCAAGCTTGTACTCACGATGCTCCACAAGCCCATTGAGCCAAAGTAGTCGACTGTCCTCCTCTGTGAGAACTTGCGCATCCTCCGGGGCTCGAGCCCGGCTTCAAAGGCGGCCTGGTGAAAGGCGGCCTCCTGTTCCACACCACGGTTGTACGGTGGAGGAGCCGATGGCGGCTCCAAGTATCGCCTTGGCTCCCATCGTGCGCGCTTGCGTGGCGGTTGCTGCTGTAGCGCGACTACCGTATCGCGAACCTCGTCCTCCTCGTCCTCGCCCCCTGTGCCGTTGGCGGCGCTGTTCGTCGCAGCTGGCACCAGCTTGGACCGGCTTCCGGCCGGCTCAGAGGGCAGGCCCGGGGGAGGCATCAGCTCCTGGTGCACATCCGCTGCGCTTGGTGCCATGGCATCCACACCGCGGCCGATGTCGTTGTAGCCTGAGGTTGCTGGTGATGGTCGTGCGAGCGTGCGTGCGTTGACAGGGCCGTCCCGAGAAGGTGGAGAGCAATGAGCCCGATCCAGCGCACGTAAAGCGCTTTTGAGAAGAGCTGCCAGACGCGCCTCGGTACCTTCCACAAGAGGCGGACGGGCGGTCGCGTCAACGCGTTGAACGAGATCAACACCTCGCCGCGCGCTTCCCGACGACGACGACGACGACGAAGACCGACGACCGCATCAAGGCGTTCCTCACCCGCGCATCCAGCAAGCACGTTATTGAAGCACAGGCAGCCGCGCTGCTTCATCAGGATGCGGAACGACACCGGCGCACCCGCGGCTCCCTCAGAGGCCATCGCCAGCCGGCGCCCCAAGCGCAAGGCAGCCGAGATCGCGTCTGCCGGTAAGTCGCGTCCAGCTGGTCAGCGCTGAAGGTGTACTGACTGCCCACGAATGTGACGATTCGCAGAACTGACTGGCCAAGGCAAAGGCAGTCGCTCCTCCAGTGGAGCCACGCAGCAGAGCAGCGCCAACTCCAGCCAATCGGCGGCGAAGACGCGCAGGGCTTCTGGTCGTGGCGCGACGCAGCGAAGCTCATACGGCGAAGACAGCGACAGAGACATGCAAGCTAGCTCTGATGAAGAGGGCGCTACACGAAGAAACGCGCGCACAGGTGGCAAGTCTGCTGCCAGCAAGACTAGCGCCCGTGCTCAAGCGTCCAATGACGGTGCTGAGGAAGAGGAGTTCAGCGAGTCCTCTGAAGACGTCGACAACGACGACGACGCCGATGCCGACTTTGGTGGGGGCCGAAAGGGTCGTAGCAGCGCGCGTCAGTCGCGTAATGCCAAGTCCACGACAGCCAGGAAGGCGGGCCAAGCGACGGCCGGCAATAGTACGAAGAAGGCCAAGAAGACCACGACCTCATCCCGACCCCAGACAGCTAGCAAGGGTCGCGCTCCACCTCAAGCAGCTGGAGCCGGACGGCAGGGTTCTGGAGCAAAGTCCGTGGCCCGTAACAAGGAGCACCTCCCAATCAAGGAGGACAATGTCATCTTCAGTGAGTGCGCTGATCTCTCGATCTGATCCTAGGACACCGAGTCTGATGTGGGCTCGTATCCATCCACAGATGCGGTAAAGGACCCTGATTCTGCCCTTGATACGGCCGCAGAAGACTGGGTCGCAATGTATCACGATGCGCCAGCCAAGGCGCTGGCGCAGATGGTCACTTTCCTGCTTCGAGTAAGTCCTCCCTCGTGCTGACAATAGGCGTACAAAAGCTCACGGCATTTCGTACCACAGTGCGCAGCGTGCAATGAAGAGGTCGACCAGCAGGCGGTGGAGGACCAAGATCAAGTCGTAGACAAGGTCGAAGAGCTGCAGAATGCCGCTCGGAAGGTGAGCAGGCTGTATCAGGTTCATTCAACATGGATACTAATGCCCGCACCTGTAGGAGTCCATGCCGTCATACCCCCTCGTCTCCAAGGCACCAGAGTACAAGCGTTTCCGTCAATCGCTGTCCGAGTTCTTCGGTCAACTCTTGGCAAGTGCTCACGAGTCCGAGGCGCTCTTCGATGATACATGCTTCGACACGCTCAAGTCCTGGATCGTCGCAATGTCAGCAGCCTCTCTCCGAGCATTCCGACACACCGCCACCGTACAAGCCCTCATCTTGATCTCGGCCCTGAACGACGTGCTCGCACAAGTCCGCAATGCCCTAGCTGCGGCTGTTAGGCAACGCGATACGGAGCGAAAGAAGGGTCGAAATGACAAGGCACGGCTGCGCGAGATGGAGAGGAAGGTTCAGGAGCAGAAGGATTTTGAGGCAATTCTCAAGTCTCATAGGGAAGACCTCTTCAATAGGTGAGTGCACAGCTTTCCTTCACGGCCAGACGATTCGCGTGCTGACCTCGATGTCTAACTAAAGCGTATTTGTCCACCGCTACCGGGATGCGGACCTCAACATCCGCTGCGACTGTGTATCAGAGCTCGGCGTGTGGATGAAGAAACATCCAGACTACTATATGAACGGCACCTGCTTTACCTATATGGGTTGGCTCCTCTCCGACGCCGTGAGTCCTTTTCACACCGCAGCATATCTGCCCTTCACTGACTTTCATGCCCAACACAGGAGGCCCCGGTTCGGCTGAGTTGTGTTCAAGCGCTGCACGCTCTCTACAGCAAGTCGAACATCACTGGACCACTGCGCCACTTCACCGACAGGTTCAAGGATCATTTGACCGACATGGTCGTCGGTGACGAGGACATTGGAGTACGATGCACGACCTTGACCGCCTTGGCTGCTCTCGACAAGAGTGCAAGAGAGGACGGAGAAGACGAGGACAGCATCCTCGTTGAGGCTCAAAAGGAGGCCATCGGTCTGCAGCTTTTCAACACGGATGCCAGATTGCGCAAGGCCTCGGCACCGTTCGTCTCAGCAACGATCGAGCATCTCGTTGAAGCTGGCCTCAAGGAGCTGGAAGACGACGCTGACACATCATCGGAGAACGACCTGGCAACGAACCAAAGCGCTGACCACACGAAGTTGCGGTTCAAGGCCATGGCCATGCTTCTAGTCAAGCTCAGCAACGTCTTGGATACTCGGCTGCGCGGCGATGACAATGAAGCTACTGTCAACGAGGATGAAGCTGTCCAACAGGCCGGCTGGATTTCAGGGGAGCTTGCTCGGCTCGGTCGCATCGCTGTGGCGACCCGGTCGCTCTGGGATGTCAACGACCACATCCACGAGGTCCAACCGCTCATCGAGCTGCTCGGTCTCGATCATTCTTACGACACCCAAGCTTCGCAAAGCGCGAGAATCGCGTCTGATGCGATCTCCTTGGCGCCCAGTCACCTCAAGCTTTCTGCTGAGGAAGAGACGGTCCTCCTAGAGGTATTGGTCACGCTGGTGTGCAAGATCAAGGAGAGCGTGGCTGTCAACGTCGAGCACGGCACGATCCAACATTCGGAGGTGACACGCACCTTGATCGAGGCCATGCCGAGGCTGTTTGCCAAGTATCGCACCGATGCCACCCGTATCAAGGAGGTGCTCCGGCTCCCTCAATTGCTCAAACTTGACGAATACCTCGAACTCAACGGCCTGACGGCCTTTGCAGCACTCTGGGACGACATCATCGACCAATTCGCTCGACACATCGAGCCCGACCTGCTGGGCACCGCAGTCTGCGCGATGCGTGCTCTACACGCAGCCAAGGGTCTCGGGGAAACAAGCGTGTCCAAGCTCAGCAAGGTGCATGAGCAAGTGCTGTCAGCCCTGCGCACCGCCGCCCAGGACCTCGACCTCGAACAAGATGACTTGAGCGAGTCTCAAGTCGCCACCTTGTCAGCGTGTGTGCTCCGCCTGCGCACTCTCGCCTCGTCCTTCGACAACATGCACGTCATGGAATCAGACAACGGCGGCAAGCTTTCGACAGGATGGGATCTCGCTCTGGCGCTGGCGTCTCGTGGACGAGTTGGCTCTGGCCGAGCCAATGAGGGGGACATGGTGCACGATGCACTACAAATGCTCTACTGGTATCTGGTCTGGACCTTGCGCCAGCTCCGGGGATCCATTGTGGTCGGTAGTGTAAAACAGGCGGCGTTGGACTCCTTCATCGACAAGCGCAAGACTCTCATCGGCCTCATGAGCGGCCTTGTTGGTGCTCCATCGGCAGCAGGGGTGGTTTTGCGTGTGCAAAGAGCGGTGTGTTCACCCGAGCAACGGCTACACTCCACAAAGAAGACTCCAACTCACAGTGCTTCTTCCTCTTTGCAGGCATTCGAGCGACTCATCCAGTTACATATTCTGTTCGCACCGCGCAAGAGTACTGCTACGTCAGACGAGGATGCGATGGCCAAGGCTCAATTGGCATCTTCCCTGGAGGTGGGTTGTTCACCTGAGCTCCAAGAGCGCTGCGTCAAGTTTGTCGAGTCCGATCTTTGGCGGTTCTCGTTCTCGCTCGCCCGCGAGAAAGCTGATCACCGCCGGAAGTACGCGCCGACCGACGCTTCTGCAAGCGACGGGAACGGTGACGACAGCAGCATGATCGACGTGCACAGCAGCGATATCGAGGATGGCGATGAGCAGCCCGCGACGAAGAAGGCCGGCACTCGGGGAGGATCTCAGGCTTCGGACTCCGACCTGCCGCCTTTCAATCCAAGTTCAAGCCTGCTCAAGAGGGAGCTCGAGTTCGGAACGGTTGTTGCAACCCTGATCAATGCCGTCCGCTGCGGCATCTTTGATGCCAAGCACACGGGAGTCCTTCTCAAGCACTACGGACGACTTGGCCAGGCATTCGACGCGTGCATGAAGGTACTAGTTGATGTCCTGCGCGAGGTGGCCCTGCGACTGGGACAGCCCACAGCCGTGTGCGATACAGTCCTGCGGGCTCTCGAGGAAGTGAGTGTCTTTGTTGCATTCCTTCGCGCGATTACTGACTCAGCGTGTTCAACAGGCATTTGACATGTACCTTGCGGAGGGCAAGAGGGGTTCGGACGCTACCTTCCTAGCGCTGTGCCGTGCGATCTCGTCCATCATCGTGATGCGTGGTCGGAACCTCGCCGTCATCCGTGCCGTACCGCCGAGCGCCCTTGTCCGTCTGCACGTGGGCGGCATCAAGCATGCAGTGCTCAAAGCTCAAGAAGGCGCACAACAGGACATTGACGTGTCGACGAAGCGCGCGCCTGTCGTGTTCCGAGGGCTGGTGTACATGATGGCTAGCATGCGGGCTGGCGAAGCGTTGAAGATGTGAGTGCACGCCAGGCTCTTCCTTGCAAGTGCCAATCTGACCCTGGTCGTGCACTTCAACAGCAAGACGGACATGGACAAGCTCATCCAAGAGGCGCAGCTTGACACGGCGACCAAGGCATGGGACCCTCAGCGCACGTACGAGAAGCGCCTGTTGGGCATCGTTGCCAAGAATCAAGGGACCAGGATCACCGCACAAGCAGCACAACAACAGGCCGCAGTGGCACCGACACCTGCACCGCGCTCAGAGGCCGGTGGAAGCGCAGCTGATCCGGACGCAGAAAAGGATGCTGCAGGTGACGATGATGAAGAGACCCACAATGTCGATCTCAGCCTCGCCACTGCCAAAGCAGTCTCAGCCGGCCCCTCCCGTCCGAAAGCGCGGCAGTTCAGTCGCCAGTCCAAGCGTACAGCTGCTGACCTTGACAGCGAAGATGGCGGCGATGGGGCTGAGCATGACAACGATGGCACCCCGCGGCGCCGCAGCTCGGCTTTCGGCACCGGTGCGGGCCCGCTCAGCATTCTTGCCGATGACGACGAAGAGACTGGTGCGGTTGAGGATGATGAGCAAACGTCGCCCTCGTCTTCGGCTGCGAACAAGGAGAATGCCCGCCCTTCGTCGGGGTCGCAGGCAGCGCGCAAGCGACAGAAGCGGGTACGTCTTCGCCTTCGACGGACACGCCGGCCCAGCACTGACTCACATTGACCTGTGCTTCTTACAGGTATGAGCACCACCTCGTGCTCATCTCATATGATCCATGCATGCCCTGTACCGTCCCGACTCGTCCTTTCAAGCTCTTTGAAACAGCACTTGGCTTTTTGGCTGTAAGTGATCGACAAAGGTTGACAGATTATCCGAGTGGGATGCTAGGTTGCAGATTCCCACCCCACCGTCACGCTCTGGCGCCCCACACGATCGACGCTCGCTATGCTTACGACTTCCTCCTTGCCACCACCACTAGACAAGGTCGTCAACGATGCCGCTGCCCACCGCGGAGAGGACAGGGCAAGCTGGACGGGACGAGGACAACGAAGGAAAGCTGGGTCCCCGCCAGCTACGCGCCAAGCTCAGAGCAGAGACTGCCTTACGCCGCAGCGAAGGCGGCAGCACACCACCCAAAGACGATCAAGATGACGCATCACATCTCACCACTTGCAGACCTTTGAAGCGCCCAAGAACCGACACTGCGCAATCCGGGCCAGACGCGAGCCTCTCAGCGACCTCTCGATCAGCCTTTCGCCAAGTGACCAACCCAAGTTTCATCGACTCCTACCGAGTGACGGGGCTTCATCCGCGAGCGCACGTCTACTACTGCCCTCATTTCGTCAACGCCGAGCTCGCCGAAGACTGGAAGACGCGGCTGCTCACCGAAGCAGCATGGTATCGGCCCACACTGCGAGTGTATGGGCGGGACGTCATTCAGAGTCGACAGATCGCAGGTGAGAGCTTCATCACGAGGGGTGGCCCGACTGTCGCTGATCTACCTGGCTTCTTTTCCTCGTCCAGCATACGCGACGACTTCTGATCTCAAGCTGACTTATAGGTAAGTGCTGGGCATGAGTGATTCACTTGGCGAAGCGGCTGACAGTCCCTACTTCTTGACATGCAGCGGACATCCCGTCGAGGTGAAGCACATCTCGAGGCAGTCTGCAAAGTCGAGTGCTGACCACCTTTTCCGCTGAATAGATGCATCACCCCTTCCCACCCCTCCTGAATGAGATCGCCTCGCACCTCACTCAAGTCATAGGCTCCGACGTCCACTTCAATCACGTCATGCTCAATCTCTACGAGGACGGCAGCCGGTACATCGGTCGACACCGGGACAATCGCGAGAACCTAGTCATCGCGAGCATCTCGCTGGGAAGCGAGCGGCGATGGATCATGGAGCGCGCAAAGACGCGAAGAACGGCAAAGAAGGGCGGCTCGGGTGGTGGACTGATTCACTTTGTGGGCTGGCAAGATCAGGGTGAAGGGCAGATTCCAGACCGCAAAGAGTGGTGCGTATTCCGTCAAGGCGTCGTACAGGCGCTCCTTCACTACGCACGCTGACTGCGGCCATTCGCTTTGATCAACAGGACGCTCGGCTCGGGCTCTCTGCTCGTCATGCAAGGCGATACGCAGGAACTGTACACTCACGAGATCCCAAAGGAACCCAAGATCAAGGATTTCCGCATCGTGGGTTGCCATTCTGAGATCCCGCCGCGTTGTAGACCCGGCGGCAAGCTAACTTCTCTCCGTCATGGTCCTCTTCCACTTGCTCAGAGCCTCACGTTTCGCCAGCTCATCGACAAGGAAGAACCAGCATCACGTCGCCGGGCCAAGGCATGACTCCAAGAGCAGAAGAACGCGTCATGTCGTGATTGTCATCGTATGGGGCAGCAAAATGCCTCTGTGCCATAGCCGTGAACAGGATGAAAGCTCGCTGAGAATGCCGATGAGAGGAAGATCGGTCCAAAGGGTGGAGCAGAAGCACAGCTGGACCTTGAGCTTCAAGGAAAAGGATGTCAGGTACGCGGGAGCGCGCGCCTGACTCCCCCTGACGATGCTTGCCCAAGTCTGGACGCATAGCTGGCTCGGCATATCGTGTGTGTTGCCAGACGCGGCTGCGGTCCAAGCTTGTCCATGGTCATGATGAGCTTGTGAGAACGTCCAGCAGGTTGCCGTTCGCAAAAGGTTGAAGAGGAGATGGCTACAGCCTGCTCAGGGTGCCGTAACCGTCTAGACCGCCCATTAAGATTGCCGTTTGCTGTGGGGATGTGAAGGGTGAAGATCCAATGCCGTGCGCGAATTCTTGAGAGATCCATCCGTGTGTTCCGCCGTCCCACGCTTGCAATGATTAAAGATCGAGAACGTCGAATGCCGCCAGAAGTGTCCGTGCTCTTGATTTTGTTACGATACCGGGACGAGGTGATGTGTGGAAATGCCGAGCCTAGGGTCGTCTGGTGTCTTGCACAGCTTAGCTCGGTGTTTTGCGGTCAGAGGCGATGCCAGCCGCCTCTTCCTCCTCCGTAGTGTCAGCCAGAGCGGACGAGCCCCGTCGCAGTTGCCCAAGGCCCGTAGCTCCGGACGCGTGTTCGCCGATGAGGCTCGCGCGCATGGCGGCGCCCTTCAAGCTCATCCGCGCAATCATGTTGGCCAGCGTCTCCGCGCCATCCGATTGTTCCAAGGCGGCAGCGATGGACGCTTCCTTGGAGCCACCCTTGCCAGAGCCAATGGGAAAAGCCAGTGATCCACGCCGCTCAGTCTCGATCTGCGTTGATGCACCCGCACCCGGGGTGGCCGCCTCGGAGTTACGTCGGCCCAGATTCGATGACGATCCGTGCTTGCCCGCCTCCGTGACCAAAGGAAAGGGATACGCTTCAATGGAGCCTGACCCTCCCTGTTGAGACGCATCGCGGTCACTTGTGTACTCGACACTACCACCGACAGCAGTCACCGATGACGCGTCCGTTTGCCGACCAAGGGTGTCCGTTGTGCTCGTGATATCCGCTGAGTCTTGGGTTTGCTCTTCGGACAACCCTTGAAGACGATCGCGACCCGCGTGCTGAGCCAGGGCTGCGGGTCTTGACCAGTGAGGCGTCGGTGGCAAGCCATTCGACCGTTCCGTCAGAAGTCCGCTGCCCTGCTGTCCGAAGCTCGACAGCGGAGGGAACATGGGATTGAAACCAGGTGCAGCAGCACCGTTGACGCCCGAATCCTGCTGATGTTGCGCGAGGTGAAGAGGCGCTCCTGGTGCAAGGTTGTATCCGGTCTGAAAGCCCCGCGCGTGTACGCCACCGGGCGTGACCAAGCCGCCGTTCAATGCGGCGAGCGCGCCAGCGCCGACAGCAGCCTGTTCATGACTGAGCGGCTCCACGCCAGGACTCAGGTATTGAGGAAAGTGCGGTGGTGTTTGAGGCACGGGCTGGAACGTCAAGCCTGGCATGCCGGGCGTCATCGGAATGCTCATCCGTAGCTGAGTTGGGCTCAGGACGCTCCTCTCAGTTGAGGCCGTACTCGTGCCCGGGAATGGCATGTAGCTGGCCGGCATTGATAGTCGGCCCGGGTGCGTACTTTGCCCACCGGTTGGTGATGTCCCATCCTGATTCGGGACCACAGATGCTGTTGTGCTGGTGCTCAAGGGCGATCGAGGAGTGCCCGGCTTGTTTGGAGGATCCGACGTGGTCGGAGAACCACGACGGCCATCCTTCTCCTCACCGGGTCTGGCTTGACTAGGACTGCCCTGGGCTCGCGCCGCTGCAGCCGCCGCTGCCGCTGCAGCAGCAGCACTCTCGCCAGAGAGCAGGGCCCCGAGCTTGTCCGTTGGGCCGACCGCGGACGAGGCGACCTGTGCAGCGCTGGGTCCGCTGGCGGATGCTCGCTCGCCAAGACCGAAACGTGGATTGAGTACCGGTCCGCTGAGAGACGCGCTGCGCAGATTCAAAGGGCCGTTCAAAGGGTCTGCAGCCGGCGCTGCTGATGCCTTCAGACCGGCCATGAAGGATGCGCGGGAGCCGATGCCGCTAATGGAAGAATCGCCGATCTGTTCACGGACCGGCAGCGGGTTGCGTTGACCATCGCGAGTCGAGTCCCATGCCCAGGGATCAGCGCCGAGCTGCGACCGTGCGAGATTGGTAGAAGAGAGTGGGGCACCAATGCTTGACCCAGCAGCTGATACCCTCTCCCCCATGCCTCCCTGCTGCTGCCGTGTTGTCCACGAGAGTGGTGCCTCCGATGCGCGCCTATTGAAGAACGCTGAAGCCTGACCCATGTTGCTGGCGCCGTATTGTTGCCCAAGCGCCCCTAGCACATCTCGCTCGAAGGCAGAGCTAGGTACAGCAGTCGAACCCTGGCCGGCGAAGGACCCGCTCCGAGGACCGAGATCGAAGAGTGACGCGCTCCGGCCAGCGAGTAGTGAGGAAGGTATCAGGCTGTCTGAGTCGCTCGGGCGGCCGGTTGACCTTGTAGCTTTGCTAGCGTCTGCCATTCGACCGAACGCCTCGAAGGTTGAGGAGCCGGCTGCGCCGCTCAGCGCGTTTGAGCTTGTGGCGCCTGTCAGCGTGCTGCCGCTGCCGTCACGTAAGCTGCGCATAACGCCGAAGGGATCGGCCTGCGATGAAGCCGACGATACTGACGATGCCTGTCGGTGTTGATGTTGCGCTGCTACTGCAGCCGAAGCGGCGTTGCCGGCGTTGCCGGCGTTGAGCGCGAAAGGATTTGTCCCAGCTGGGAACAGGCCCCCGCCAGACACAGGTGGCACACCAAAATGCTGGCCCGCCGCTGCTTGGACGTTGCCAGGTCCGAAATGTCTTCCGTTCTGAGACTGCGCATTCTGCAGGACAATCGCGGCAGCCGCTTTCTGCATATGAGCCTGGGCCGCCGAGGCTTGTTGCGTGTACTGTGCGTAGGCCGCCAACGCAGCAGCGTACTCAGTTGTAGCCGCGTAGTGATGTGGGTTCTGAAGAGCCAACGCAGCAGCTCGAAGGCTTTCCGCAGCGGCAGCTGCCGCGTGCATGCTCTGGGCGGCATTCGGAGCCATCGCGCTGCCGGCGCCATGATGTTGGTTCGTCGGGTGGGTCGGCTGATTCGCGGCCACGAAGGCGGAGGTGTACTGCGAGGGCGTCGATGGAATCCCATTGGTAGGCGGTATGCCTTGATGAGCGAACCGATCGAAGTGAACCTTCAATGTGCGGCCCGTGTACTCGTACCTGTGAGGATAAAGACGTGAGTGCCAGAAGCAGTCATCACTGGATCACAGAGAACACCCACCCGTGATAGATCCTGACGGCGTTCTGAGCGTCCTCTGGAGTCGCGAACAACACTGTGCCGAACCCCCGACTTCGACCTTCGGGGCCTAATGCAACGTCCGCCCGAAGAATATTGCCAGCAGCGCGGAAAAGGTCCTTCAAGTCCTGCCATTGGCAATGGAACGGGAGATTGCCCACAAAGAGCACGCGACCCGCGTACGAAGTGGGTTGCAAGGGCACCGGACCCGATGGCGTGGCTGGTCCACCGACGTGATTCGGCGGGTTGGGACCTTGGTGCATATTGGCGTACGGATGAGGTTGTAAGTTGTTGCCCGGCCCTGTTCCGAAGGATCCGCCACCGGCGTTGTTGAAGTTGTTGAGGTGGGGTGGTATGTTGCTGCCATTTGGTGGCAATGGCAACCGGGACCCAGCCCCAGTAGGCCCACGCGATCCTACAGCGAGAGCAGGCGTCAATCTGTTGCTCGTAGTACAAAGAGGCGTTTGGGACTTTGACACACCTTGTTGCTCTATCGGAGACTGGTGCTCCGTTCCCAAAGCCGACATTGTGTTTGGAGAGGATCCTCGTTGTTGCGTAGCAGTTGCGGCAGCCGCGGCGGCTGCGTTGCCCTGCAGCAAGGAATGCAGCAAGTTCGGATCTCGTTCTTTCGCCCCAGGCGGTGGTGGCACGGCCGGAGTGGTAGAGCGATCGCGAGTACCGCTGGCACGAGTGTCTTCATCGTTGCCTGCCTTGTTTTGTCCATCAAGGTTCGGTGAGGAGGTGGTCAAAGGTGACCTAGAGCGCTGCGAATTGAGCAGAGGGCTGCTGGCCGAGGTTGGACCAGCTTGTTTGGGACTGCGATTGCTATTCGTCATTGCCAGGTAGGCGGCCTCAGAGGGGATCTGGCCGCCCGGGAACGTCGTTGCCAGAGGACTTGGAGTATGCTGAGCGCGCGGAGAGTAGCCCATCATGTTGATAGCGCCGCCGGGCAAGGCGCCCATGCCGAGGCCAATGCCCATGTTCGCCGCCGCTCCTCGACCGGCTCCGTTCAAGTAGTCGGGCAACGTGCCCATGCTGGCGTACGCGTGCGAGCTTTGAGCTGATCCCATGCCGCCTCCGCCAAGGATTTGAGTCGGGGCCGCCAGCAAGGTACCACTGCGATCGATGCGGCACTCGAGTAGGCGGCCTTGCCAGGTGAAGCCGTTGAACATGTCTACAGCGCGCAGAGCGTCCTCCTCGGTCGCCATCAGTACCGTGCCGTGCCCCTTTGAACGATTGTCGGGCGTAAGAGCGACGTCGGCGCGAAGGACCGTGCCCGACTTGCGGAAGAGATCCTTGAGATCCTGCCATCGTACGCGATAGGGTAGATTGGAGATGTACAACTGCGTCCGTGGATCGGCTTGTGACAGGGGTCCCTCCGTACCTTGCGAGACGGGAGGCAGATTCTGAGGGCCGGCCCCGGTAGGCATAGGCGGAAAGCTGCCTATTGAGGCAGTGGTGGCGGCAAGAGCAGCTAGCGATGATGGCGGCGGCGGTAAGGGCGACTGTTGTCGGTACGGTGGCAGAGGCGAGCCGTGTGACGACGCGCCGCTCGTTGGCACGGACAGCGTTGGGCCACCTATGGCCGCGGGAGCATCGCGCGTCGGCGCAAGCGTCGAAGCACTCGCGTTGACATCGCCGGTCGAGGCAGCATGTTCGCCAGCACTCGATGTCATCGGAGCAGCACCGTCTTGAGGCCCATCCATCAGGTGGAAGCGGGCGTCCCGCGCGCACGATGAGTCTGTACACGGACCAAGGCCACAAGTGTCTGTCAGTCAGTGCGGTGGCGGGGCAAGGAGGTTCCGCAAAGGCGCGGTGCTCACCTGCTGTTGGCACCGTCTCAGTCGCAGTCTGGCCGTCTAGGGTTGGTGTGATTCGCGGCTCTCGAGTTCAGGGACGCTCCCTGGACGTCTCCCCGCCGGCTCTGCCGCTCAACGCGCACTGCTTGAAGTTGATAGAGCAGATGCCTTTTCAAGGAGACTGGTGAGTGGTGACGAATGGTGTTGCTGCTGCTGACCTCGACGCTGATCCCGCTATGCCGTTGCACCTTTCCGTTGACGCTGCCGTTGCTGCTGAACGCCCAAAATGGATGACAGGAGTGAGCACCGCGTACACGTCGCTGAGAGAGGAAGAGAGAACCAAAGAGGATAGAACGATGACGGGGAGCCGCGGCCGGGGTGAAGGATGATCGTGGTCAGGTCGAAGAACGAACTACGCTCCTCAACGACGGCGAAAAGGAGGAGCTCGAGAGCGGCCGCCGCCTTCGCCAGCGGCACCGGCACCGGCAGCGAGCTAAGTGAACTCTCGTTTCGCGCGCCTTCGTTCGCTCACCTAAATTGCTCCCTCCGTACTCGTACTATCACGAGTGCCAATCAGACCGGCCGTACACAGAAGGAAAAGGCCGGAAAGCGGTACAGGCCGTTGCCCATTGGACGTCCCACGTCACTGGTGGATTGTGGTCGAGGTCGACGAATCGAGCGGCCAACGAGGTGATCCTTGATGTTGAAATGGAGGTCGCCTCAGCCCAAGCGCGCGGGGGAAGCAAGCGCAGCGAAGCGCTGAGCAAGTAGGCATCAACAAGGAAGCCGGCTTCTCTGCCTACTCACACGTGCCACACTGGCCCTTCGCCGCGCCTTCCTCTTCGCCGGGTCGCCCCCAACTCCTTGATGATGGAGTACGGTTCGTTCATTTGCTGACACGTCTGTCCAATCGATGTCGATGGGGTGCTCGTCCTTGCGGTCTACGGATCGACATCGTCGCTTGGACGTGGTTGCCACACCGCCAAGGACCAGAGGACCGCTCGTCGTGGCATCGAGGCTCGAGCAGTCGGCTCGTCCGTCATTGCTCGCCGGACGCCGACCCTTCGCGATGGCGGCGGACAAGCGGGGGCGAGAGTCGAAGTGGCCGAGCGAAACTGATGCTGTATCTGTTACGCGGTACTTTGCTCATGCGCGCCGCCCCCGCCTCCCAAGTCCCAACGAGCGCCCACAGGGCACAAAGCCGAACTCGCAGTTCCCTCCACTTTGACGAACGATCTGCGTCGTCCGAGGCTCCGATTGGCGAGCGGCGAGCTCTTGCAGGTCGCAGTTGACCCAAGCGGACGGTTTGAGGGCGAGTCCTGCCTCGTTGGTGGATAGATATGTCGCTCCGGCAATCCGGTCGCGCCGCGGGTGCGGCGGCCGTGTTCGCTCGAAGAGGCCATGGAGCGCCAGTCGGCCATCTTGATCTTGCTCCCCGCCATGCTTGAGCGCAGAGTGTCAGGGAAGCGGTCCAGGTATGCTTGTACTTGTTCAGCGACGTCGGCTTCGCTCAGAGGGAGCGCCTGGAGAAGGGCTAATCAGCAGCGCAGCGAATGGTTCTAGCTCTCCAAGCACACGAACTCACCAACCAGACGAGTATCTTCACATCGTAGTTACGCGAACGCCGTCGTGGACGGCCTCGGTCACAGCCTGTTGCGCGTTGCGGTCCATGCTTTGGTTGCTTGATGACCGTCGTCGTCCACGAGCTCGTCGTCGTCGACACCAAGCGGCATAGCTGTCGCGAGCTCGGCGTTTGGAACGCCGACGTTTCCTTCTCTCAGACACTGAGACGCTCAGGACAATATCAAAGGCATCGTGTGCTTGGTTGAGCAACAGGGCGTGGTAGAGCAGTATGCAAGGACCACCGTGGTATAGCTTCTTGACGTTCATTACATTGTTCTGAAGGTGTCCGTACACGGCCGCGGCAGGGACGAGACTACGCGTCCTCGCTCTGCTGGCCGTTGGCAGAAGATGTTGTAAGATCTGGGTCGCGGACGACGCCAAATTCACGCATTGGCACGGCTTCGGCGTCACCGCCTAGCCTTGCTGCGGATGTAGACCGGCCGCCAGGGTTCCAGGTCGCAGAAGTGGGCATGGCCGTAGCGGACGCGAGACCTGCGACCACGGCGGCGGAGGTGGACGCTTCCCGACGCGCACCACGAGAGCGGCCCTGACCCAAGCTCAATCCGCGACGATGCCCACCTTGGGTGGCTGCCCCATTGAAGCGCTCGATGCCTTGATTCCGAGCTGCTTGTAGAAGCTCCTCCATGGTCTGTTCGCCGCCTTCGCTGCGAGCAAGCTGACGACGCAAGGCGTGGCGCGCCATGATTCCGTGCGTGCTATGCGCAAGAGGGAACTAGTCAGTTTGAAACGCTCGGAATGAAAGAAGAAAGCGGACATACCGAGCATCGAGTCGCGGTTGTGAGGTATCAAGCCCTTCCTGCGCTTGAGCTGCCTCCGTTCGAGGCGCGACATCGCGTGCTGACGTACTGGACGCCACCGCTCTCTCAACTTCCTCAGCGGCCGCCGCCTTGGACGAGCGCCGCCGACCCCTGCCCAGAGCGCTGCCACCAAGCTTGCTGACCATCTTCGACCGTTTGAGCGTGATGAGCCGTTCCTTGACCGTCGTACGGTATTCTTCTTCAAGGATTTCCGCACGGAGCGCTTGTTGCAGAGTGACGGGACGCTGGCCCCCGCCTCCAGAGCTGATTGCGCTAGGAGCATGACTGGCGGTACTTGCACCCGTCGCGCGGCGCGGATGAGTGCCCATGCGGGTATGGCGCTCGTGGTCTTGGGGTTTCGTAGAGCCGGCGAACGCAATGCTGTGACTGGTCTGTCCAGGCACCATCGCTGCCGATTGAGGCACCGTCCGACCACCGCTGTCTGTTCGTTGCCCCGATGAAGAGCCTGTCATATCAGCATGTTGCGAGGTCGGGCTCAGCGTCGTTTGTATCGTCTCGTCAGGCTCGTTTGTGATGGTGGCATCCGTGATCTGCAGAGCAGGTGTTCCCCCAGCACCAATCGCCGTCTGACCGAGCTCTGAGCGGTCCAAACTCGTGCTTGGCATGTCGGATGTTGTGGCCGAAAAAGTACGTGACTGACCGCGTGGCACAGCGGATGGACTGTGCTCAGCACGCTGACGGATTGTTCGCGTTGGCGAACGAATGCTGGACATGACCGAGGCGAAGGAGCCCTGCCGCTCGAGGCGGAGATCGCCCGCGGCCTCTTCAGCAACCGAGTCGCCAGTCTCGCTGCGGCTATTGTGACGGATCATGTTGCGGTAGTCGTTCAGTATCGCCTTGGGCACACTCGCGGCAATGTCTTGTGTCTCTTCCACCTCCTCCGCCTCCTCGAGGTGCCGTGCCAGCGTGTCGTTCAGGACGATCTCTTCGCGACCGCTGATCACATTGTCGCCACCAACAATGTCCGACAACGAGCCCTTCTCCTCGACTTCGTCCTCTTCCTCGTCCCATTCGCCGACGTGACCAGCACCGCCTTGTGAGCTGACGAGTGCCGGGCCGTACCACTCAAGAGTGTCGAACAGGTTGAGCGCTTGAGTTGGGTCCCTGGGCAGCCAGAGGAAGGGATCCAGGTGATGATTGTAGAAGGGGTTGTTGTACTTGGCAGCATTGTTCGGCGTGTCGTCCCAGGTGACGGGCGCGTGTCGACGGACGAGCGGGACGTCGTCGTCATCAACATCATCGTCCCACTCCGAATCGTCGCCTTCTTCTCCGTCCGCTTCAGCTCCGTCCGTCTGCGTCCTGTTCAGGGGGTCTACCTCTCCACTGAGGTCCGGACCAGATGCTGCGCCAAGCATCGCCCCAAACTCGGAGACGTCGGGGTCTCTCTGAGCATCAGATGCTTGACCGGAGTAGTTGGTCCCCAATGATGTGTCCAAAGCGGGAAGGTCCTGGTGGGTTGACTTTTTGACAGTACCGCGATGACCTCGGTTTCGCTTTGGAGTGGAATGCACGCGCAGATGGTCATTTCCATCAGCGTCATCGTCGTCATGCGTGGGAACCGGAGCGTGCGAGCTGAGGACATCGAAGCTTGAGAGGAAAGGAGCTTCCTCAGAGCGGAAGCTGGCTCCTCGCGAGCGGGCTGTCTTGCTGCGAGAGAGGTGGACTCGATCCTCGTCACTGATCTCTTCTGTGACCTGAATCTCTGGAGGCCCAGCGCTGACGCTCATGGCCCTGTGCGCAGCCGCATCCAGCTCAGCCTCCATGGCTTTGACCTCGTGACCTCTTCCGAGTCCGAGTGTTGCCTTGGCGATGCTTGCACGGTGCTTGGCCGCGTGCGCTGTGCCTCGCGCTGCCGCCGCCGGGACATGGGCGAGAGCCTTGGCGCCAGCAACTGCAATGTTGTCCACCCGTTCCCCCTTGGCACCTTGGTGGGACATGTAGCTGGGTCGATCGTAGCCATTGGCATGGAATGAGTCGTGAATCTTCTGCCACGTGTTGTAAAGCAGGGAGTTCGTCTCCAGCGGTAGGATGATAGGAGGATAGCGTCCCGTCGCTCGGGCATCAAGCGGCGCATGAGCGTCCAGACTGCCTCGGAAGGACGAGTCGACTCCATATGAGCGGTCAACAGAGTGACCAGCTTCAGCGGACGAGCGTAGCGTTTCGACGCCGCATAGAGCGCACGCCTCTTCTTCGTCCAGCGCGCGGCATTGCGATCGCCACCACCGCGTAGCCAAGAGCTTGAAGATGACCGTGAGCGGAATCGTGAGCGCGCAGAAGCCGATGTAGACCGCCCGAAGCTTGAGCACAGCGAAGAGGATGAGGAGCACCGCCTGACCGACCACGAGACCGTCGAGGCTGAAGCGCAGAATGCGCACGAAGTAGACGACACCCTCCATCTCGTTGAAGCGGCGGTAGTAGATGAAGGCGAGGTTCTTCTTGAAGACGACGAAGGCGAAGAGCAGGTAGACGAGGCCGAACGGCAGCACGAGCGGGTTGAGCAACGAGAAGATGAAGAGAATGGTGACGATGAGGACGTGGAATGGCAGCCAGTAGTACCGATTGAAGTTGCGCGGCAAGGTCTTGATGGCTCGCGCCCGCGGTGTCTTGGCCGTTCGAGCTCCCCAGTGTTGTATGAGCGGAACCATGAAGCCGAGTAGCTCAAAGCCAGAGTGCAGACCCATACCAAGGATGAGGTAGGAGACGAAGTATGGGGCCGACGTTGGGAAACTGTAGCCGATCGTTGACAGGATGTTGGATGACGAACGGGCTGTGTCCGAGCCGGTGAAAGTTGCGATGATCGTTTGCAGGGCTGCCGAGCCGACAGCGAAGAAGACGACGACGTTGAGGATGACGAACTTCCAGTAGCGCGTCAAGCACATATCGTAGAGCTGGCTGAAGGCAACAAATCCTTGGGCCCGTTTGCTGATCTGAAAGACGAGCTCAGGGACGGACATCGTGATGAGGGCGACCGCGAGCGAAGGCAAGGTCGTGTTGACGAAGCCGGCGAGCTTGGGATTGTCTATGAAGAATTGCTTGAGAGCTCCGATGTTCGTGAAGTTGGCCAGTGCCGAGGTGAGCAGACCGATGAGGATCGTCCAGAACAGAGTCATGCCCCAGACGAAGACAGAGACGCCAGCCCCACGGACAACCTCGCCAGAGAAGGTTGTGCTCATCAGGCGCTCCCAGTCCAAGTCCTTGACCTCCGGCGCTAGGCGGACCTTGACCACGATCTGATCTTTGAGCTCGCGCCACACCATGCGCGCCTGGCGTGGATCTCGGAAGGTTACGAAGGCGATCGAAGCCGGCGCGTAGCTGGATGGCGGTCTGGCTCGCATTTCGGTCACCAGTGCCGTGAGCAGATTGAGCTTGGTGAGAAGGTAGTCGATCGTGGGAACCGTTTGACCGCGGAACAGTGCTGAGAGTCTTGTAACGGGCTGGTAGGGATCCAGCAGCTCTCGAGGGATCTCAGCCAGAGCCTCCCAGATCGTCTCGTCGACCTTGATGTCGTCATCGTCGGTGGCTGGATTCCCGGCCTGAGCCCTCTGATGGTCGTGACTTCGTACGAACGGTCCGAGATGCTTGATCAGCTCTTCCGTCCGCAGGTTGCGCTCACTTAAGGGTACGCCGTCGCGAGCCTCGACATCGCTGCTGTTCTGTGCTCGTATGTGCCGCCTTGTACGCTTCTTGATGGAGTCCAGTCGCCCGCGCAGGCTCTTTGGCTCCACCTTCGCGTCGCTCGCAACGCCGCGCTCTTGCCTATTCAGGCGCGCTCGGACGTCCGCAAGCACGGCACTGGCCAGCTTGACATGGGCGGCCTCGAGCTGCCCCAAGACAGCCTGCCTCCGGGCAAGCAGTGAAGACAGCTCGTTCATCTTGCGGACAAGGACCACCGCTTGTACCGGGCTTTTGAGGTGGCGATCTGGTTGCATGTCGGGCTCGGGTCCCTTTGGCTCGGGTACCTTGCGCTTGGACGATGACTCGGGTGGGACCCCATCTTCGTTCACCATGGTCTTGACTGGAGAGGCAAGCTGGTCCAGTGTCTGGTGCGTACCAGATCGATGTAGCTCGCCGGATTCTTCGCCCTTCTGATACTGACTGTCGCCATCGTGGTGGTCACTTGACCCGACGCCAGTCTGGATCATCGAGTCGCGCTCGTCGGCCACGGTGCTGGCATCGTCTGGCCGAAGATACTCCTCGAAGTAGCGTCGAATGCCGGCCTCGTCTCGCATGGTGGCGGGCAAATTGGCAATCATGAGTGTTCGTTGCCTCCAGCCCCGCGAATCGAGGTTTTCTTGCGTAAGGGGGGCACGTTGAGATTGATCCGCCTTCTGGGCCTCGGTTTCCCGAATGCGCTGGATGAGGCGCCAGCGAATCTTGAGACCTCCGTGAGCGAGCCTCCAGAGGAAGTACCACCATGTGAAGGTCATGTAGTACAGGAGCAGAAGGTGCACCCAGAGGATCTTCTGACCCTGAGGATTTGGGCTGAAGATGCACTGCTTCTTCACCTCCTTGTCCGTGCTGGCGCATTCGATTGACGGCGACGCGGCGACGTAAGATAGGGAAGCGCGTGCCATGTTGCTCTCGTCGATTGCATGACTCTTGACGAACTGCTCGCTGTAGTGGAAGTGAATGGCGAGCAGGGTCGGGGCTGTCGTCAACGTGTGCAAAAGCGTCCACGAGACTGTTTGTTAAAAGGGAAGCAGAGAGAGCGTCAGCCCATCCTTCTTGTTGGTATCGCAGGCTGAGAGCTTCGTTACTCACTGCATGCCTTCAGGAAGCGCACGTATATGACGGTGTCCATGCCAGTGTGAGTGGCATAGAACCAATCGTCAAACCTCACGGCCTGCCAGGCCCATTGCAGTGGCCATTTCGCGAGCGGTGGCGAGGGCGTAGTAGCGTGAAAGGTGCGTGCGTGATAGAGGTGACCCATCTCCCAGTCCTCGCACGTAGTCACCTCGTCGCCTTTGCCGCCGCCGCCATCTGTCGCCCCTTTCCCGGAAGAGGTTGCGCGTGAGCGGTCTGAGTCATTGCGGCCCCTTCGCATGGAGCGGAAGTGGACGTTGGGCAGCCGCTTGAGCTGGCGCATGACCTCGAAGCCGATCAGACATGTGCCTCCGATGCCGGCAAAGATGGCCGTGGTGGTGGCCAGACCGAGGAAGGTCGTGTTTGTCGCATTGCCGAAGCTCATCTTGGGCGTGGTCGATCACCAGGGTGAAGTGCAGAAAGCCTCGTCCCAGGGCGACGAGCAGCACCGCCGCGTCCGCTCACGTTGTACTGAGGTGGATCAGCTGGTCACCAAAGGTGGTGGGGGTGGAAACGAGCTTCGATGCGACCGCGTCACCGTTGCCCTGCCCGCGACTCGCGGTTGATTCACCTCGCGCGGTGCTCGGTCCGCTTGAAGATGCGCACGCACTCGTCGCCGTGGCCGTAGGAGCGGGTCGTGATACAGATGATGGTCGTCGTCCGTGGCTAACGGCTGAGACGACCGGACGTGAAGGCGATGAAGGTCGGATGAGGGGCGCCGCCGTGTCCTTCGGAGGTCGAGGGCCTGTGCCGGGTCTCCCTCGTTCAGCCAGCGTCCGTTGCGACCTTCTCGCGCTCTTCTGCAGCGACTCGTATCCTTCAACAGCAGCGCTGGCCGCAGAGCCAATGAAGGCCGAGGTTCATCTGACTTGGAGGAGGCGATCGCTGTCGACGTCGAGGTGCAGTGGTGCTCGGATCGAGCAAGGGGCGCCCCACCCGCCCACCTGGCGGAATCGCGCGGCGCCCGGTCGGCGGTGGGCAACAGCATCGCAACATCATGGACCCTCACACCACCTTCCCCCTTGAGTCAAGGCTTCGTCAAGGCGCGCAGGAAACAAAAATAAATGTCTAATGACCAGCAATCAGACGACCATGTCAAGGTAGGGAGAGACAAGGAGGTGGCGAGGTGAAAGGGAAAAGTATCGGAAGTGGACGGACGCTCGTGCGAAGCCGAGAATCGAGAGGTCGTGGTCGAGTATACTTAGAGGCGGCATCGTCACTTCAGGGCTTCCGGTGCTTCTGCTCGGTGGATTGGTGAGAGGAAGCAGTCAGTCCACTGGCTTCTGCGACTGCGTGGGGGCTTATGTTCAAGCTCACCTGCCAGATTTGGATGTCCTTGATGGTCCAGTAGGCCTCCGACAGGTCGGGATGCTTGGCGTAATCCCAGAAGCTCTCGAATCCGGTCTTCTGGGCACAGCTCTGGCCCATGGAGCCCTTCCAGTGCCACACCTGGTCGTTGCCCGCCCAGTCTCCTCCGAACGTGTTCGTGATGGTAAGGGAATGCGAGCGGAAGAACTGTGCCGGGCTGCAGGCGTTCGGAGGCCAGTAGGCCGTGGGCTTGCCCCACTTCGTCGGGTCTGGCTTGCCCTCAGCAATGTCGCTCGGCATGTCGGGGGAGTGGTAGACGGCGATACCATGGTCCTCGGACCTGAGGGAGGTAATTTCAGCATATGATCAGCGAGAGCGTGGTGCTGTTGCAGCCGGATATGCTCACCAGACCATCATGTACGTGCCACCTCCTTTTGACCCAAACCAGAGGACATGTACGTCAGTGATTGAACCGCCGTACAGAGTATCCTGAGCCTGTACTCACCGTTGTCATTGATTGCTACACCGAAGTCCTGGCCGTAGGATTGCACAGCGCACCCCTTGTCACCCGTCTGCCAGGCCGCACAGTTGGTGCTACTCTCCGACCCGAGTTGGCCCGTCATCATGCCGAGCGCCCACTTCTCCATGTAACAGCCTAAGCAGAGGGGAGCACAGTCAGTCACTTGAATATCATTTCGAGCCCACAATTGTGCATACCCGGATTGGTGTGGATGCTCATCTTGTTGGACCGGTAGAAGTGGACACCTTCGGCAATGTCTACAATCGCGATTGGAATGTCAGCCACACCCTGCGCGCTTGGGGAATAAGCTGTACACTCACCAATCTCTCCGTCCTCGGGCCAGTTGCCATTCTTGCTGACGGTGAAGATAGCAGGCCACTGCAGTCAAGGGATAAGCATCAGCACGCGATCATGACAGGTTACAAGGGTCAGATACTCACGCCACCACAGGCTGCAGGCATGTGCTCGACACTATTTGAAGAAGCACATCAGCTGTGGATTCTGCTTTGTACTCAGCGCCAATTACTCACTTGACTATGACAATGCCTTCCGTGAAGGTCGTCTTCGTCGAAGGTCGAATGGTGTGGTACATGCCGTCGATCTTGTTCTTGGACAGAGCCATGTAGATCTTGCCGTTGTCCGTGTTCACCAGTCCCTTGCTCCGAGCATCGCCCATGTTCGAGTAGTAAACCATTCCGCGAGACGGATCAGGGCCCACGAACGTGTCCATTTCGTCGAAGAAGTTCGTGCTGTCGATGCGCTTCACGAGCTTCCAGCCATCCCTGTAATGGCAAAGACGCAACTCGTAGTTGGGTCAGCTCGGAACCTCATGCGCGAGCAGGTTCTTGTACTCACGAGTTCCACTGTACGGTGTTGTGCTGACCGCCCGTGGCCTGAGACTCTGGAGGCTGCTGCGGCTGCTGCTGCTGCTGCTGGTTGCCTCCGTTGTTTCCGTGGTGATGATGGTGATGATGGTGGTGGTGACCGTGCTTGTTGCGGCCATGCTGCTGATGAGCATGATGAGGAGGATGGTGGTGGTTGTGGTTGTGATGTCCACGAGCCTCAACGTGGTCGACGTCGCGTGTCTGCCCAGGGGCACGAGCAGCGAACGAAGGTGCAGGGGTGTCGGAAGTAGCCGCGACGAGAACCCCAAAGAGCAATTGGCACAAGGGCACGAGGTGGCGCATCTTGTACATGTCGGCTTATTGCTGATCTTGGTTGTGGACGTGTAGAGGGCTCGAGAAAAGAGTGTCGGCTGGGCCGCCTGCGCTTGAACAGGGCCTGTATGGGAGGGGACGGAGGGAAGGGAAGGCGGTAGGGAGGTGATCAGTGGAACCCAAAGGGAGAAGAGGGTGAGAGCGTCTCAGACGCTTGCGCAGCAGCGGCTTTATATGGCGAAGGCGAAGGCGCTGTCTCGCTGGAATGCGTCGTGGCGAATTTGCAGGTCAGAGCAGGATGAGATGAGGCCATGGTCAGACGTGTATGCCACAACAAAGCCCTGTACTGTTCTCCTACTCACCAGTCACGTTCCGAGCTCGGACAAGGCGCCCGGTTGTCGCGACCTCGCCGTTCAATTTCATCTGGCACAGTTGCTCGCCACCGCCGCGTGCCGGGCGATTGCGAGTACGGGTACGCGCTGACCATCGCCGAAAGAGCGGCACTTGACAGGGGCCACCCGTGCTTGCATCCCTGCTCTCCTTTCCAAGTGATGTAACACACCTTCATTGCGGTGTGGGTGTCATGTAGGCACGCCGCGAGCATGGACGGAGCCGTTGCCATCGGACTCATGCATAGGGACATCGTCGTCATCCTTGTCGTCCCGTCCCTGCTGATCAGCGCGCACGGTTTCGCTTGCCTTTTGCTCGAGCTTTTGATCCTTCGAGGCTTCCTCAAGAGCAGCGACCTTGGCGCGTCGATTCATGATGAGCTCGCGCAACTCTTTCCCGCGCTGCTCGAGCTTTGAACGCCGCTCTCGCCATTCGGTCTCCGCATCGTCTATGAGACGGTCTACGCGATCTTCCTGTTCGTCAAGTTCATCCTCTTGCGACGCGAGCAGCTTTGTCGGAAGATGGTACTTGGGACAAGGCGCGCCTTCTTGCAAAGGGCCGAGACCGAATGGCAGATCCGTAGCGTAATCGGAGGTCGACAACGGTTGTGTCGATGAGCCCCGACGGCCAATGGTGGAGCCCGAGATATCTACCTTGGCGCAGAGGAAGCTGGCAAGACGTCGTTTCTGCGCCTTGCGTACGCGAAAGTCCGTTTCGCCCAGCACGATTGCGTTTGTGATTCGCTGAAGCTCGGCCAGATCAGCGCGCTCATGCTGAGCCTGCGATGCTCGTGCGTTCAGCTGTTCCGTCTCTCGCTGGAGCTTGCTCTTCAGGCGCTCTTCAATCTCTGCCCGCCGCTTTGCCTGCGCGGAAGAAGAGGGAGCTACGTATCAGGCCCGACCGAGTGGCATGCAACGGAACGCGGCGGGGTACGTACGGCTTCGCCCGTCGTGAGCTTTTCGTTCTCGTTTGCAACCTTCTTGAGGGTCGATGTGACCAGTCCAAACATCCGCCGACCCCTTGAGCGCGCTTCCGCGTCTCGTCGTGGCCTCTTTGAATCTGGCTCTGTCCTGTCCGCATCGTCGTCCTGGTCGTCGGCCGCTCGCCGTCGAGTTGGTCGGCCCGAGGTTGATGGGGACGCGTTTGCCGTCGCGGCGTCCAGCGCAGGTCCAAGGCTCTCTGAGGCGACAGGCTCGACTGGCTCCGCCGGCGGGATATCGACTGCCTCCTCTTCTGCCATCGCGAAGATGTTGAGTTCGGCGACCTCAAGGCATGCGACCGTGGAGGTGCTGGTGACGCAGGTGCGGGCGTCGTACTCGTAATAGTCGAAGCTCGAAAGCGCCCGACGCAAGCCTTGAGGCCCGATGGCGGGCCGGGCAAACGGCCCGGACCATGTGGTCCTTCCATCGATGTGGAGGGTGCGAGGGGCAGGCGCTTGCGTGGCTCGAGCGGCGTGGCCTCTCGGACCACCTCAGCTCGAGCTCGCCGCGTCGTCCTTGTCCACGACGACCACCTACAGCTTGAAACTCGCTCGCGATATCACAGCTGGACGTCTAGGCTGAAGACTCTCAAGCTCGTCGCTCATTGCACTTTACGAGCAGCTCAGGGACCGCGCTCAAGCTTCTACTTCTTCAAGCGCGTGCGAAGCACCCTCAGTCACAATGTCGGACGAAGTCAAGCCCGCTGATGCTCAGCCCAAGGTCGAGGAGACGAACAAGGAGGAGACTGCCACGGCCATCCTTCGTCAAAAGAAGTGTAAGCACCTCTCGCCGTGCACACCGCTGTAGCAGTGTTACTGATCAGATCCTTGTCCATCCAACAGCGCCCAACCGACTGTTTGTCGATGAGGCCGCCACAGACGACAACTCTGTGGCAGCCCTCTCGCCCGCCAAGATGGAGGAGCTTGGACTCTTCCGTGGTGATACCGTTCTCATTCGCGGCAAGAAGAGACGCGACACCGTGCTCATCTGTTTGACCGATGAGACGACCGAAGACGCCAAGATTCGACTCAACAAGGTGGCGCGTAACAACTTGCGCGTCAAGCTCGGTGACCTTGTCACCATCCACGCTTGCCACGACATCAAGTACGGGAAGCGCATTCACGTGCTTCCCTTCGACGACTCTGTGGAGGGCTTGACCGGCAACCTATTTGACGTGTATCTCAAGCCCTACTTCCTCGAGGCCTACCGACCTGTTCGCAAGGGCGACACCTTCACCGTCCGCGGAGGCATGCGGCAGGTCGAATTCAAAGTGATCGAAACGGATCCTGCAGAATTCTGCATTGTTGCGCAGGATACTGTCATCCATCATGAAGGTGATCCTGTCAAGCGCGAGGACGAGGAGTCCAACCTCGCCGAAGTCGGCTACGATGATATCGGCGGCTGCCGCAAGCAGATGGCCCAAAGTGAGCCTGGAAAGTGCCTGTACAACGCCATAATGCTTGACTGACGCGCAATTGGTTCCCCAGTTCGTGAGATGGTCGAGCTCCCCTTACGCCACCCACAACTGTTCAAGAGCATCGGCATCAAGCCTCCGCGCGGAGGTAAGCTGTCTCACCGGCCTGGACATCGCCGAATTGTCGACTCACGCCCACCTTTCTTTCGCAGTGCTCATGTTCGGTCCGCCGGGCACTGGTAAGACGCTGATGGCGCGAGCCGTTGCCAACGAGACCGGCGCTTTCTTTTTCCTGATCAACGGTCCGGAGGTGAGCCGCGCTTCGAATTGGGACCTCTACGGCTGTTGAGGTGCTGAGCAATTGTTCCCTTGGATCTTCAGATCATGTCCAAGATGGCTGGCGAGTCTGAGTCCAATCTTCGCAAGGCTTTCGAGGAGGCGGAGAAGAACTCCCCAGCCATCATCTTCATTGACGAGATCGACTCGATCGCACCGAAGCGCGACAAGACGAACGGAGAGGTTGAGAGACGCGTTGTGTCTCAATTGCTCACGCTGATGGACGGCCTCAAGGCGCGCTCGAACATCGTCGTAATGGCGGCCACGAACCGACCGAACTCCATCGACCCCGCTCTCCGCCGATTCGGTCGCTTTGATCGGGAGGTCGACATTGGCATCCCCGACCCTACCGGCCGTCTCGAAATCTTGCGCATTCACACCAAGAACATGAAGCTCGGTGACGATGTTGACCTGGAGCAGATCGCCGCAGACACACACGGCTATGTCGGTTCGGACATTGCTGCGCTTTGCTCGGAAGCAGCCATGCAGCAGATCCGTGAGAAGATGGACTTGATCGACCTGGAAGAGGACACGATCGACGCAGAGGTGCTCGACTCGCTGGGCGTCACGATGGACAACTTCCGCTTTGCTCTTGGCGTCTCGAACCCTTCGGCGCTGCGCGAGACTGTCGTCGAGGTCCCAACCGTCACATGGAACGACATCGGCGGTCTCGACAAAGTCAAGCAAGAGCTTCAAGAGACAGTGTCTTACCCTGTCGAGCACCCCGAGAAGTTCCTCAAGTACGGCATGTCGCCTTCAAAGGGCGTTCTTTTCTACGGCCCTCCCGGAACAGGCAAGACGATGCTTGCCAAGGCCATCGCGAATGAGTGCCAGGCCAACTTCATCTCCATCAAGGGTCCGGAGCTGTTGACCATGTGGTTCGGCGAGAGCGAAGCCAATGTCCGCGACGTCTTCGACAAGGCGCGCGCGGCTGCTCCGTGCGTGATGTTCTTTGACGAGCTTGACTCGATCGCCAAGAGTCGAGGCGGCTCTTCGGGCGACGCCGGCGGCGCAGGTGACCGGGTTATCAACCAGATTCTTACCGAGATGGACGGCATGGTGAATTTCTGCTTCTCTATGCATTTTCAGACCTGCGACTGACCACATTGCTTCGGTCTGCGTGCAGAACGCGAAAAAGAACGTGTTCGTCATCGGCGCAACCAACCGGCCAGACCAAATCGATCCAGCCATTCTCCGTCCTGGTCGTCTGGATCAGCTTATTTACATTCCTCTTCCCGACGAGGAGTCACGCTTCTCTATCTTGAAGGCGACTTTGAAGAAGTCGCCCATCGCCAAGAGCGTCGATCTCCGTTTCCTCGCCAAGAACACACACGGCTTCTCTGGCGCTGACTTGGCCGAAGTGAGTTCTTCCGTACGTGACGGCGGTTTGTCGTGTTGCGCTGACACGTATTCTTCATCCCAGGTGTGCCAACGTGCGGCCAAGCTTGCCATTCGGGAGTCAATCGATGCCGACATCAAGAGGGAGGTCGAGCGCAAGAAGGTAGCCGAGGCTGGCGACGTCAAGATGGAAGAGGACGCGACCGCCGAGGTCGAGGATGACCCCGTGCCCGAGATCACGGTCCAGCATTTCGAAGAGGCCATGCGATTTGCGCGTCGCTCCGTGTCGGACCAAGATATCCGACGATACGAGATGTTCGCTCAAACGCTTCAGCAGTCGAGAGGCTTCGGCAACAACTTCAAGTTCCCTGCGGGTGCAGGCGGTGCGGATGGCGCTGCGCCAGGCGGCGGCGGCGCTGGTGGAGCAGGAGGTAGTGGCGCTGCCTTCGGCGCTGATGATGCCGATGACCTCTACGCCTGATCCGAGTCGCCCAAGCACAGCGCCGGAGCACACAACTGCCCGCGTATCCGTGCAGCAGCATGTTCCTCTGTGATACGTATCCTGTCCCTTTCTGAATCACACAGATCACGATGTCCTGCGCCAGTCTCGTTGGGAGAATGCGTACCCGCCCGCGAAGACGCTGATGAGCTGAACGCGTCGACGAGAAGCCAACACGCAACACGAGGCGGAGTTTGAAAACAAAAGATTTTGAGACGAGGTGAAGTGGAGGTGGTCGAGCTCGAGAGAAGCTCGTCGCCGGTGCGCTCATCTCATCAGGCTCACCATTCCGTCCTTCTGAAGTCCTACCACCAGCTCTCCATCGTACACGCGTCCGACTGCCAAGATGGACATGCTCTACAAGCTGTTTGGGTCCACCCTGGAGTGAGTACTATAGGCGTGGCTCGCCTTGCCGTGCGCGTATGTATGTGGCCGACCGTGAGCTGAGGTTGACTGGGCTCTGGGTGCGTTGCAGCCCGAATCCCAACACTCGGAGGGCCGCCGAGCTCGAGATCCGCAAGCTCGAGCCCCAAGAGGGTATGCTCTCCGCAGTCTTTCAGATCGTGTCCTCCGCCGACGCGGAGCTCCCAGTACGGCAGGCTGCATCAATGTGAGTCTCAGCTGGCGAGCTCGCCGCTGGCATGGACGTTAGACGCACAAGCTGACACTGTCGTCGCCTGCTCATTGTCAGCTACCTGAAGAACCGCGTTCATTCTGGTTGGGACGCCGAGATTGCGGCAAGGCGTGCTACGCTGCCATTCGTGCGCGCAGGAGGCGGCAGCGCGTCCGGCACCAACGCGGGCGTCATCGCCGACGAGGACCGCCGGACAATACGTGCTGGCATCTTGCCCACATTGATGCATGCACCGCCCATGATTCGCACCCAGCTATCGTCAGCGCTGCGTGCAATCATCGCGCACGACTACCCAGACCAGTGGCCGGACCTCTTGACGACTGTACTGCAGATGTTGGTCACGGAAGAGCCTCAGACGCTGTTCGCCGGCCTCTCAGCGTTGCTAGAGGCTGTACGGGCTTTCAGGTGAGCATGAACAACAGCTTGACCTGCCCATGGACTCGATGCTGACCCACTTTATCGGTACGACTCCCCATCGCAAGATGGAAGAGCTCGTTGGCAAGCGTCATGGACGACATCGTATCGTCTGCGTTCCCTTCCCTGCTCAGCACCGGCCAAAAACTCCTCCAAGCCCCGAACGCGTCTTCCCAAGAAGCTGGTCAATTGCTCTACCTCATCACCAAGTGCTACAAGACGAGCATGGAATCACACCTCACCAAGCACCAGCAGACCAATGAGTCCATCATCCCCTGGGGCCAACTTCTGCTGGCAATCGTGGACAAGGACATCGACCCGTCGCAACTCCCAGATGACGAGGATGCGCGGGAACTGGCGCCTTGGTGGAAGGCCAAGAAATGGGCCTACTTCTCTCTCAACAAGCTATTCTTCGCGTACGTGCTCTTTGACTCAACGTGGAGCCTCCGAACTTGACTCACTCTCCCGCCCTTCACAGATTTGGCAACCCGTCTCAGCTCCCACCCGCCAAGTCCATGTACAAGCCCTTCGCGGAGCGCTTCTCACAGCTCTTCGCGCCCGAGATCCTCAAGGTGTATCTGCGCAAGACGGAGCAGTTTGTATCTGGTCAGGCGTGGCTGAGCAAGCGCGCCAAACGCTTTCAGCTCAAGTTCTACGAGCAGTGCATTCGTCCCAAGTCGACGTGGGCTTTGCTCAAGCCCTCGGTTAACGACATCGTTCAAAAGTTCGTTCTTCCGACCTTGTCATGGAGCGCTGCAGACGAGGAGCTGTGGGAGCTCGACTCAGCGGACTACGTGCGATCCCAGACTGGTGCGTGGTCCGAACTCCTTCCTGGCCGAACGCGTCCATTCTGACCAGCTTTGTTATCGCAGAGGGAAGCGACGATCATGCCAGCCCCCAATTCGCGGCGCGCGACTTCCTTCAGTGTGAGCACTTTGCACGTCAAACGCATCACACGCGCTTGTCAACAGCTAATGAGGCGGGTCCTGCTCACAGCCGTGGTCACGAAGCGTGCCAAGACAACGCTCCAGCCGCAACTGCAATTCATCACGGCCGTCATCACCGGGTACCCGAGCACGTACAACGCGGCGCAGAAGGACGGCGCGCTGAGCATGTGCGGCGCGCTCTCATCCCTCATGGTCAAGCACCCGCTCGTGTCCGGCACGCTCGACACGTTCGTGCGCGAACATGTTGTGCCCGAACTCGGCAGCGAACACCGATTCCTCCGCTTCCACGCCTGCGAGGTCATCAAGGAGTTCGACCGGAACGGTATGCATTGGCAGTCCGAGAAGGTAAGTGTTTGTGCGGAACAATCGTGATCCTTCCAATATTGATCACCTTCCCTTCCTCCAAAAGACCCTTGAAGCGGCTTTCACCGGCGTTATGGGATGCCTGGGCGACGCCGAGCTGCCAGTCCGAGTTGCGGCCGCCGAGGCTCTCGGACTCTTGATCCAGCATGACGAGGTCCGAGCAGCCGTCGCACCTCGAGCAGCCGAAGTGATGCAGACGCTCCTCAAGCTGGCAGACGAGGCCGACCTGGACAACCTGGGAACCGTTCAGCAAACCTTTTTCGAGGAGTTCCAGGCCGAGCTTCTCCCTTTCGCTCTCCAGTTCGTTACCCAGATCGCCAATACGTACCAGCGCCTGCTTCTGGAGATGCTGGATCTAGGCAAGGACGAGGATGGACTGGAGGTCTCTGTCTCGGCGGACGAGACCGACAAATGTGAGTGCCATGTGCTGACGCGGATCATCACGAGCGACGCTGATTATTCGAAATGTCTTGACTCTGCAGCCTTTGCCACCATGAACTGCTTGGCCACCCTATTCCAGGTTGTGGACGCGGCGCAAGGCAGTGTGCAAACCTTGGAACAACTCGAGGCGGTCATCTTGCCGGTTGTCAGCTTGACCTTGGAGAAGGAGTGCATCGGTACGTGCACATGCATGCTCACATGCCATTACTCTGGATCTCACGCCAATTCTCCGTTCCCTTCTAGACTTCTATGACGACTGTTTCGAGGTGACGGATGCTTTGACGTTCTACCAAAAGAAGATTTCGCCTGCCGTATGGCATCTCTTCGGTCAGATGTACCAGTCCTTGAAGTCATCAGGCATTGACTTCTTCTCGGGTGAGTTGAAAACATCAAGACCGTGCGAGATAACAGCATTCATTCTCATCTTTTTCATGTCACAGAGATGTTCAACACCCTAGACAACATTGTGACCTGGGGAGGCGAGACATTCAAGTCCAACGCTGAGTACCGCAACATGCTCTTCGACATTCTCAACACCGTCATGACGTCCGATCACCTCGGTACAAACGATCGGGTCAGCGGCGCGAAGCTGGCAGACTCGATCCTCCTGAGTCTCAAGGACAGCGTCTTTGATGTAAGCATCACACGAGAATCCTGCTTTCTTGCAGTCGGATCGCTGACCCACTGACTGCGGCAGGCTTTCGATGGTGTCCTCGGCCTCGGCCTGCCTGGCGTGTACGACACGAACAAGGACTCCCTGCAGTTGCGCAAGTGGAGCTCGGTGGTCGTGCTCGACATGATCTACCTCAATCAGCAGCTCACGCTCTCGCTGCTCGAGACGCGCGGCGAGACAGTCAAGTTCTTCACCGCGCTCATTGGTTCAATCTTGGGCACCTTCAGTCGCGTGCACGAGAAGCGTGTAGCGATTCTTGGCTTCCTCAGCCTCCTGAGCGCTCCAGCGGAAGTATTGCCCGCGTCCGTGCGCGACGGCTTACCGCAAGTCTTCAGCGGCCTCCTCCACCAGCTCGACACGCTGCCTGAGGCGATCTTGAAGCGCAAGGCATTGCAAGACCTGTTCGAGGACGAGGATGACGATGAGGAGGACGACGACGCTCTCGAAGCTGAGCCGGTGGATGGCTTCGACGATGACAAGGACGTTATCGATGCTGAGAGTGAGTTGCTTATCAGGGCCGATCCGCATAGAGACTCTTAGCTTACTGACGTCCTTGGCCGATAGACGATATACAAGAAATGCTCGCGGCAGAGCAGGCACGACTAGCAGCTCGCAACGCTGCCAAGGCGGCCGGAGTAGAGGTGCCCGAGGACGACGATGATGAGGACTTCGATGATGATGAGGATGAGGATGATGAGTTTGCCTTCACATCGCGTGAGTAGCCAAGAATGTGGAAGCGTGGGCCACGCATGAGACTCACAAGTATGATCGACTACTTTGCAGCCATCGACGAAATCCCGCTCTACGACAGCTTCCGCTCCGTCATGGGAGGTCAGTACAGCTCACGCGGCGGATGCATACGACGTGCTACTGACGGATTCCCTCTCATCACTGCAGAGCTCCAAGGTCAGCGAGCGGACCTGTTCAATAGCCTGATCAGCGGCTTGAACGACGACCAGAAGGCGACACTTCAAAAGGTGTCCGCTTTGCAAGATAAAGACGTCAACGAGGCTGAGCCACCGCAGGCGCAGGACTTCTCCTAAACGGGTTGCCGACTCGGCAGGCTGGACGCACTTTCCTCGTTGAGCTTGTCGTACCCTTTCGACATATCACACTATTGCTGCCCACTCAATATGCAACGATACCTCTCTATAGTCTTGAGGATAAACAGAGGAGGCGTGGCCCTACCAGTGATCATCCGCTTAGCCATCCTCTTGCGTATTGCCAGAGTCTCGCAGGGCGACGGCTTGCTGGAGGCAAGGAGAGGTAAGTACGAAGGTCAGCTTGTTGCCCACCACGTCCGCTGTCACGACGACGCACCTCGAGCAAGCTGCGCATCGCCTTTTCCAGCGCCTTGAGGCGCAAACCCTTGGTTCGATCGACCTTGAGCAATGCGAGCTTCTCCTTCGCGCGTTCGCGACGCTCTGCGTCTAGCCTGTTGGTGCCACCACTTTTTTTTGTCAGCCAGGGCTAGGTTCTGAAGGTTCGCCATCTGGTAGGGACGTACCTTTGCCGTTCGGCAAGCTCGTGCTCGAGTCGACTGACGGTCAGCTGATGCTCATCGGCCAAGATTGATGGTGTCCTCAGCTCCGGAGGGGCAGTGGTGAGGAAGTCGGTCTCTGACTCCATGTCGATGTCTTGGTATATTGACCTGATGAACGATGCGCCATGGTCAATAGACCCATCACCGGACCGTCGGCGCATCACATGTAGCAAGTGGACGACATACCTGAGCTCCCTCGTAAGCTTGATTTCCTCCTCAAGCTTGGCCTGCTCGTATCGAAGATTTTGGAGACGTACGAGCTTCTCGTCCACCTGTGTCCGTACCGCGGCGACGTCGTTCTTGGCACTTCTTGCCCCGTCAGAGAGGATCCGATACTCGGCGCGCAGGGCAGCGACGATGGGCATGATGCTTTGAATGAACGCACTTTGCTCTTGTGATCCATCTTCAATCGTTCCAGAGCCGGGTAAGGCGAGTACTTCCTCGGCCAGTAGCATCAGTTGCTCGATCTGCGATGTGATCGCGTCTGTGGTACTGCCAGCCTGATTGCGGCACCGGTGACGGAGGAAGAGTCAGCTCGCCATGAGACAAGAGCAGGGCATTTTCACTCACTGTCATGGCTTCGACAGTTGCTTGTGCGGGTACAGTCAAGACCGTGGTGGTGGTCAGGCGTAGGGAGAGGCGACGGGGTGGATGAGGCGACGCAAGTGCGGCGGCGTGAGAAAGCACACCTTGAAGCTCCGACAACAAAGGGAGAGGCGGAGGGCACCATCCTCCTCCTCCTCCTCGTCGATGTCGACGTCGACGTCCACGATGCCTGATCAGCCCTCTGGGCGCCCAACGGACCCGCATAGACGACAGCGCTGGATGTCATAGTCAACATGTTCGGTCTCTCGACTGGGCCGGGGCGACTGGAGGTGAGCTTGTGCACGCGTTGTCGGTGGTGGCGGGACTCTCATTGACCCTGCCGCTTGCCTCCTTCCAGCTCGAGAGGCTATGTGCCCAGCTCGTCGACGCCGCCCAAAGGCGTAAGACGTCGGCTGTGGCCGACACGGTCAGAGCGGTGACCGCTCTGCTGCAACAGAGGCGTCGGGACAACTTGAATGCCTTCGGCACAGGCCTCGCCGTCGTCGAGATCGAGAAGGTGTACGCGGCCCTCTCCTGGCTCTTGCGCGATGACGGCGGCGTAGGCATGAACGATGGCAGCCGAGCCGCGGTCTTTCAATGCCTCACGGTCCTTGCGGAGGATTGGCACCCAGCATGGATCGTCGACGGGGAGCCAGCATATCAGCGTTGGCACACGGTCTTGGGCCTCGGTCTGTACCTCTTGCTTCGGGGTGCCAACCTGCCTCAACCCAAGCCTGCGCCCAGCGCCACGGCCGGCGAGACGTCAAAGATCGCGACGAGGCCCGTTGAGATGGGCGAACCGACAAGAGTAGCGATCCTCGAGTTCATCGCGGCCATGCTACGACCGCGAAGACGCAGTGGGCGGTTTGACGAAGGACGTGCAGCGGCCTGGGAATGGGACGGTGTCAGCGAGCTCCCCTCCCTTCAAGATGCTCTCGACTTCTTCGAGTACGATCCCGACTTCAAGCGCGAGCAAACGACACAAGACACGCAAGGTCCTCAAACTGCGTTTCCTATCACTGCCCATCTACGCTGGGCGAATCAAAACACGGAGGCTCATCGTCGCCTGATGCAAATTTGCGTTATTTCCCTCGACATTGCCTGCAAGGCTGAGTACTCGGATCTCCTCCGTGCCACGGCATTGCAGACGGCGCGCATCGTTTTCACGACATGGCTCGCCGGCGTGAATGAGGCCACCGTAGTTGCACTCAAGGATCTATCGAGAGATGCCGCTCAAGATGGCAAGGAGGACAAGTCAGCAACAGCCCTCGCTTCCAAGGTTCGGTGCATCTTGCCCGGGATGGTCTCGGCCTTGATCAGGATCCTCACCGGCAAGTCAATAGGTGCAAATCTCGAGAACGTCAACACACGGCCGCTCCCGTCAAAATCGAATCTGGCCGTGATTGCTCTGGAGATGCTCACAGAGACGACCATACTTGGATACGATGATCGTGCCACGAAGCCTGCACGTACAGTTGGTCCTGCTACTGGAGGGCTCAAAGCGCCAAGTGTCAGTCTAGAAGAACTCGCTGCTCGAGCGTCCGGATTGAGCACAACCGACGATGAAGACTCGTCTTCATACGCCTCGCCTTCCGTCGACCAACAGCCCGGGACTCAAAGCCTCCTCGAGTCGACGCTCAAGATGATTACGGCACTCAGACTGGTTGTCAAAGCATTCCAACAGCCACAAACCGTCCATCATGCGATACTCCACGCTGCGGTGGACTTGGTAACGACCTTGTTGGCTCGCTGCTCACAGACGTTCTCGTGGGCGGAAGGACTACCGCAGGCCCAGGCGGTGCCCAGGAGCAGCTTAGGCGACGAACTGGTGCAATTGCTCATCGATATCACCGGTGTTGCACAAAGGACGAGCAAACCACTCTCGAGCAAGAGCTGGACCGCGCTCCTCAATCTTTCCGGTTCGAACGAGCTCAGCGAGACGACCAGGCGCGGTAGACCTCTCAGCGAGGACACGCGTCGCTTCGTACTTGCGATAGACCGCGTCGCCTCAAGTGCGCTCCAGGACCTCGCTCTCGCTATCCGGACCGACCGCGAAGACGAGGTCATCAGAGACGCTCGACGCATTTGCGTGGCAGCCGCGCTGTTTGACAAGGTCGCAGTCAAGATGTCACATCGAGACGAGGGCTTCGACCAGACAAGCGACGGATCTCAAGCCTTCAAGGAGCTGTCGTTGCTCTTGCTCATTCTCAGACCGGAGTCAATCGGCGATCAGAACTCAGCATCACATCACGCCTTCTTCAGCTGGTCCAGCACTCTGCTCCAAGAGCTCGGGCTCGCTGACAGCGAAGATTCGGCACCATGGGACAGCGCAACGGGCAGCCCAGACCTCAGATTGAAAATAGGCAAGGAAGCGCAAGAGGCTTTGCAGCTGGCGCTGCGCTCTGTGTCGGCGGCCATCGTCAAGACATGGGTCTGGCGTCAAAATGTGGCAGCAAAGGAAGGCAAGCTGTCAGGCATGAGCAAACGACATGACCAGCCTCAAACCGTAGAGGCCGGCTTTGCCTTTGTTCTGCACTTTCTTCAACAAGGCGCGAGGTTACGGACGACCCGGCTCACGCTAGAGGCGATGATGGCCCGGAGACTCTGCTCCTCTACCCTTTTCGTCGCCGACCAGCTCTTCAGCAGCGCTGCCTCGCAGTTGCTACATCCGGCCACGGCATCACTGGCGGGATCGAAAGCCCAGCGGAGGGCAGCAAGGAAGTTGGGCAAGCTTGTTGTACAAATCGTCAAGAGTGTATTGGAGGAAGACGGCGAGGAGGCCATGGATCCCACCAACGCACAGGCTCTGCTTTCCGAGCGTGCTTCTGATCGGCAACGTCTCTCGTACCCATCATCTGCGAAGGATGAAGTCACTATCGAGTTTCGTCAAGGCGTCGAAGCTAGGCCGCTCAACATGGTTTTGGCCAAGGATGGTGTTGAACCTCTTCAGGACGGTGATACGGTCGCATCGGCTGTGAGCAGGCAAGAACGGGCCATACGACAGGTCAACATCGCCACTGTTTTGCTCCTCAACTTGCTCGCGACCGCGGCAGAGCTGATCGGTCAAGAATTTGAGACGACCTTGATCTCGCTGATCTATCCCCTCGTGTGCTCAACAACATCCAGCGCCAACATGGTGCGACAAGCCGGGAAACAAGCACTCGAGCGCATCGCCTACGCGTGCGGCTACCCCGACTTGAGAGGAGCGCTGCGAGCTTGTGCCGACTGGGTTGTCAGCTCGACTTCACAACGCATCATCAACGATCTAGCTCCAGAGCTGGCCCTCTACACCGAACTACAGTCGGGCGCAGAGGGACGAATGTCAACAGTTCCTGGTACGCTCGGAGGATGCGCCCTTCCGCTGAGCAGCGCGCAGGGGGCACCCTACGTGCTCGTAGAGTTCGTCCGACTTCTCGGAGTAGACGCGCTCGTCTCCGTTGAAGATGCCGTCGACGAGATCCTCGATGCATTGGACCGATTCCACGGGTATCAAGACATTTGTCAAGGCCTGCTCGGCGTCCTCAGAGCGCTACTTTCCGCGAGCGCTGACCTCACAGCCTCTGGGCCAGCTATACCGTCCCTCAAGAATAAGGGCGCTCCATTCCGCGTCCAGTGGCAGCCCGAGGCGGATCAGGACCTGGACAGCTATGAGCACTGGTTTCACAAGCGTATGCGACCCGAAACACTTGACCAAGTGCAAGACGGTGCCACGGGCCTTGCCGATGTCGATGGCGATAATGGAGAAGGAACACCAGCAAGGAAAACAGGAGACAGCGCCGACGCATTGAACCCTCCGCCGTCCCGCTCCCAACAGATCGTGGCCAACATCTTGAAGAACAGCATCCCTTACCTCAGCCACCCGTCAGCGGTCATTCGCGCCCAAGTCTTGCGGTTGCTCAGCTACGGCGTTCTCGTCCTGGGATCTCAAGGCCGCGAGCTCGAGCTCATTCCACTGCTGAACCGAGCATGGCCGATACTCCTTGCGCGTCTAGGAGCAAGCGCGACCACGCCTGATGCGGCGGCGAAGGCTCAACACTCGGAGGAAACCATACGTCCCATGGACGGACGACGGCCAACCATGCTGGGCCAGTCAAGCGAGCAGGAGCCGGCCGTATGGCTTGAAGCTGTCAACTTGATCGCGGTCCTGGCGGAACACTGCAGCGCGTCGTTCGGCCAGCGCATCATCGACGATGCGTGGCCGCGGCTGCGCCTACTGCTGATGAAAATGGCACGATTAGAGGCACAATCGGTCAATGTGCACAGAACCATCACGCCTGGACGACACGATGCAGGCAAAGCAGTCGCTAGCGCGGAGACGTCAACCAAACCTCTCTATGTACCTGACGAGCTCAGTCAAGGCGGTCGACTTCTGACGGCGATTCTCAATGCCCTTCAAGTAACTGTTCGACAGGTTGGGATCCATCTCGATGAGGTCCAGGCCTGGCTGATGGCCACGGATGCGATGATCTTAGGCTCGATGCACGACCGTCAGGCGACGGTCATTCGCAAGGCTGCAGACGGCGTGGTCGCTTCCTTCGCGGCTCGCAACCCAGATGCCGCATGGCTCGCGCTTCGCCAGCATGTCCGCACTGACGGCCAGCCCGACAACTTGAGTCGCCCTCTGCTCAAGCTGGCCTACCTCCAGTCGATGCGTCCAGAGCTCGAGCTCGGACAAGCGCGCTTCTCTGGTGTTGTCTCCTGTTCAGCTTGTTGACCTGTCGACACGGTACGTTCGTCTGCACGTGACTCCATCTGCTTTACGCGTCGCGACGCGTGTGGAGCTCAATCTCAAAACAGAGTCCGACACGAGAGACTCTGGGAGCCTTCGACGATGCCGCTGCTGCTCGCCGACATTCACTTGCCCGGACGACCAACACCACACGGATCAGCACCAAGCGGACATGTCAAGCACAAGCTCGCCCCAGTCTGCTCGATCGACGCGCCTGCCATCCGAGGACGCGCTCGCCGCGGAGTTGGAGGCCTATGTCCTCCGCACCTTGGAGAGGGACAAGCACGCTGCGAGCACAACCTTGACGCCGCGCAACATTCGCAACTACCTCATCGCCCGCTTTGGCTTGGGTGACGAGCACGCCCTCGATGATTTCCGACCTTTCATCAAGAAGATGGCTCGCGACGTTGTTGTGAGTGCAAGGGGAGGCGGCAACTCCACTGCTTGTCGACAGTAGCGCTGTAGCCCTGCTTTCTTTGCTCCAGGAACGTCGTGATACGGGCCAGGCGCCGCTATATCTACACACAAATGATGCGCCGACGCAGGCCTCAAGCAGCGGCTCCAGATCAGCGTCAAGAACGCATCGCAGAGTCGCTCATAGCGATGAGGATGACGGGCCTCGCCGGGAGGAGCTCAAGTCCCCACGACGGACGAAGGCCGCTTCTGAACCGCGGCAGAGGAGAAAGGTACGCACCGTACCATTCCCTTCAGCCGTGACCGTCTCCTCTGACACAATTCGAACCTCAGAGGAGCGCTAGCGTCTCAAGCTCGGGTGAAGACGACGTCTCGGAAGGCACTGCGACTCCCGATAGTCATTCGAGCAACATGAAAATTAGCAGTGGAGACGAAAGCGGAGAGTCGGCATCAGTGGACAGGTCAAGATTTTCGGGCCGGCAACGCAAACGCTCAGCTTCCGACGAAGGGAAGAGCGGCAAGCAAAGATCCAAAAGGACCAAGACCAAAGGACGAAGGAGTAAGGTGAGTGTGTCGTTGCGCGTGTTTCCCCTGTATCTAGAGTCAGTCCGCGCTGATGCTGGCCTTGTGAGCTTGCAAAAGAACACGCAAAGCAGACTCGACTCGCTCAAGGCCCTCTGTGTATCGTGTGGAGCTCGCAAGATATGGGCGACATATTTTCGCTCTCAAGGATGTCCAGGTGACCCAACGACCGACTCGGACGTCGAAGCAGCTCAAATACGCTGTGTCCTCGAGCTGCTACGCAGCATTGGGGCGTGGGAGGGCATGACCGCAAAACAGGCTGCTAAGCTCAAAGACGAGCGCGAACTCGCCAAGGAGATTGCGGAGATCAATGCCGACTCGAGTGGATGCGCCGACCCTGCGGACCGGCCTGGCAAGCGTGTTCGCAAGCCCAGCGCCCTGGCCATGGCCTCCGCCACATACAAGAGTGTCGTCTCAGAGGCGAAGGCAGACCTAGCAGAGGCGGGTGACAGCGATGCTCAAGACGTGATGTCGGCCCTAGAGGAAACGGACGACGATCTGGACGCGACTTTGCCAGCCAAACGTAGCGCCCGACGACGAATGGTTGTCGGCCAAGATACGGACAGTAGCGACATCGACTTTGAAGATGCGTCCTGAGGTCGATATCATCGCTACTCATTGGCATCTTGCTCAACAACGATTCGGGTCAAAGCAATCCTCGACCAACAGGACACGGTGAGTTTACAGCCTCAGTGTCGGCCGTGTCCTCCATACGACCCAACTTATCAGTTTCTTCGACTTACGGCATCGTGACATCGCGATCGCTTGGGACATCCTTGCGTGTCTTATTGGACAACCCATGTTGGCGCTTCAAAAGGTGCTGTGTCAGGTGCGTCGCCCCGCTGTGCCGAATTGAGTGCAGGGCAACGTTGAGTGTTGACATCCTTCGACCTGTTCTTAGATATCAATCATGCAAGGAGGTCCAGCGACGCAAACGTAACTCTCCGCACGAGAAATCGTCACGAGATCAGTATGTAGACTTTCGCTTGGCGACTCGCTCATCTGCACCGCCCTACTTGCCGACTTCATGGCGCTGACCTATCCGCTGCCTTCCCTGATGGCTTCACAGTTCGTCTGCTGAAGGGTCTCGAGGTCAATGGAGATCAATGTTGAAGCTCGGCACCACCAGTAAACCAGCGGGTCGGTGCCACGTGTCAGCGCTACGGCCGTCGAGTATCGAGTGGAGCTCACGGCTTGCCGGCGAAACGCTCGCATCGAACGGCAAAGGCGGGCGTACAAGCCGGCTTACGACTCTGCGAGTGTTGTCAACACTATCACTTTCTCCTTGCTTTGCGGCCACTTCCTTTGGGACATGTATGCGAGCCACGGGGACACGACGCGCGGGTGCTGGGATCGTTCGCGTCGACGCGCCGCCCCACGCATCGGTGTACGATCGGGGACCAGCTTTGGATTCAAGGTCTCAGTGTCCACCTCCGCATGCGGGCCCAGCTGCTGTGCAAGCGCAAAGGCAGGGCGGCCAAACCATCGTGACTTTCGTGAGTCCCTTTCTTCGCTAGCTCTGGGCGACTTACGAGCTGACTTTGGGAATCCTGCCTGATGCCTGAACCGCAGACCAAAGCGGCCACACAACTGTCGCCATCGACCGATAATCTCAAGACATGCGGAGGTATCAAGTGTCAAGTGTCAACTGTCGACTTGTCCAGCTCAAGATCTCGCGCCCGCCGATGACCGATCAGCGCAGGCAGCACTTATGCTTGCAGAGACGGTTGCGGTCCTGAGGATCACTGTCCGGTGGCGCCGAGCCGCGCAAGGACGGAGAGTACAAAGTCGGTCAGACCGTTGATCGGGTGGGTGATTGAGAGGAAGCGCCTCACAAGAACACAAGCTACGAACCGCAAAATCCCACAGATTTGCCCGGGCTTCAGCCAGTCCAGTGCTTCAGTATATCGGCTTCAGGCCCAAGTTCGCGAACCACTCAACGTTGCCGGTCGAGCCTTGAGAACGCATGGCGGTCCGGAGGAAGTCTGTCGTTTGCGATCTCGCCAACAGTCCCTTACTTTATCGACATTATCGTCAAGGCAGTCATCACATCATCAAAGCCTGTCCAGAGTGGACAACGACATAGCACCGGCCACAGCATACCACCAGGTGCAGGCGGCGGCAGGACGAGGTCCTGTTTGGCTTTCGCCGGCATCGCCGACGGGCAAAGGTATACCAAGGTGAGAGCTCGTGCTCCGGGCCGCCAGCTCGAGGGTTGGAGACTGCCGCTCACTCACTTGCTAGGCTCGAAGGTTGCCCAAGAACAGCGGTCCCACGACGAGACGAGCGTTGCAGAGAACAACTGATCAGCAGTCAGTACCACTACAAGGTCCCATTGGGTCAGTCTCACAAGGATGCGGTTCAGCGTTACTACGGGCTATTGCTGTGCTTGAATGTCTCCTGACATCTGGTATTTCTTCCTCATTCAGCGGGCGCCTGGGCCACCATCCGGCGTCCGGGACCAAGATGCATTGGGCCCCCTTGCCTCAAGCCCCCAAGTCTACAGGGCTCAAGCAATCAAGCCAAGCCCGCTCCGATGATCCTCAACCTTTTGGGCTTTGAGGCCGGATGCTGCAGTCCTTGCATTTGATCAGCTCGTTCCCAGGAGAACGTCGGGGTGCTATGGAGAAGAGAGTATGTGAGTGCTCGAATGCCGCTCTGCCAGATTCAAGGCTGAATACCGTTTGTCTTTACAAACAAACTCCCACGCCAGTTGTGGTGCGTTGTGGGCTAACCGTCCATCGTTCATTGGCCGCTCGTAGCAAACATGCCTCAACGCCCGTGGCCAGCATCGGTCCACCGTCCATCACAGCCAGATCAGAGACGCCCAAGTCCGCCCCTCCCCGACGGGCTACCACTCCGCCCGCCGTATTCGCCCTCCGCATGGCGCGGCACGAGCCTTGACCGACGCGGCCGGCGCTATCAAGCTGAGCTGGTCGACGAACTTCTCCTTGGCCTCGCATTGCCGCTTTGGCTCTCCGGCTGGGCCTCCTTGCGGTAAGGATGGGGGTTGTCTCTGGGGGGGCCGTAAACCGAACTGCTCACCTCCTTGTTTTTGAATCGTCATCCATTCCCAGGTCCATCACCTCCTCCTTCCATCCGCATCCCATCCTCCTCGTTTCCGATCGTTTGGGTCTCACCTCCCTTACGTTCTCGGCTCCTCCTGCCCTCTCCGTCCTTTTCTTTGCTGCGTGCCTGGCGTACGTCAGTCCACCTTCCTTGCAGACAGTCATCGGTGCCGCTGGTCCGCATCGTCAAAGCAGGCTTTGCATCAACCGGCTTCGTCGCGTCGGCCTCGTCCGTATACCTGTTTGGTCACGACCGCATCGATACCTCTCGGGGATCGAGAACGGAGGCCACAGCTACAAGGAGGCTTTGCCGCCACTCCCCTTTCGCATCTCGCAGGTCGCAGCTGGTCTACGTCCTCAATCCTGCTCCTTCGCCGCGCGCCAAGCGACGAAGGCTCATCGGACTCGCGGTCCCATCAGACGATTGCCTTCGAGCTACGGTACATACATTACCTCAAGATCTCCCAGTCTCACATCTTCCCGCTCACCTCCTCAAATCTCGACCACGTCCACCTCATAACGGTCAGGTCCGTCCGTGTCGCCTCCTGACATCTGCTCAAGCAACCGCTCCTCATCTTCGGTCCAGGTCACAGGATCCCAAGCTCTCAACCGTCTTTATCTCGGCGAGGTCTTCAGCGTTCCAAACAAGCGACAACCGCCTCGAGGCCTCCTCATCTACTACCCCGAGATACTGGCACCTACGCCCGCCGTCGAGAAGCACAAACACGCCGAACGTCCTTCATCGTAGCCGCGACTTTGCCCCTTGCACGGTCCGGATAGCCTCTCGTCGACTGCCGTACCAACGGATCCCGATCCTCATACTCCTTCAGGACGATCGGTAACGAGTGCATACCCCGCCGTTCAGGTCGGTTCCCAGGAGTACAAGTAACCTCGGTGCGAAGCGTTGATCGCGACGTTCGAGTCCCCTCGCAGCCCATCGCCAATCCCCCCCCCTTCCCCCATCGGTCAAATATCCTCCAACCTGGACACCAGACCGGCACCTCCTCCACACAACCTCAACATGGCCGCCGCAACCTACTCGACTTCTTCCATGTCGGCCTCATCGTCGGCCTTCAGCCTCCGCCGCAACGGAGCGAGCCTCTTGCCCAAGTGCGTTCACGACCCTTCGCTCCTCGACCTCACCAAGCAGCGCGTCTCCAATGATATGATCGGTGGGTCTCGTTCTCAGCTATGCCCGCGCTCATGCTCGCCAGCTGATGCTGAGCCATCCATACAGCATATCTTGCCGTTCAAGCAGCACATGTCATCCAGTGTGAATCAACACAAGGCCTCAACACCCCGCCGTCCACGCCCACCAAGACGCTTGCGTCTGCCCTTGCCGACCCTTCGGGAAGGACAGAGACTGCCGGACTGCCAAGTCTGGAAGCCTTCATCCGCGGCCTTGTCGAGAAGAGCAACGTCCAAGTTCCGACCCTGCTCTGCACCTTGGTCTACCTGGACCGGTTGAAGGCTCGACTGCCGCGAGTGGCAAAAGGTGAGTTAGATCGGGTGTCTCTACGCTGGAGTGCGGGGCTCATTTCATGCTGTGACCACAGGCATGCACTGCACACGGCATCGCGTCTTCCTTGCCACTCTCATCGTGGCCGCCAAGTATCTCAACGACTCCTCACCCAAGAACAAGCACTGGACCCGATACGGTGTCCTCTTCTCCCAACCTGAGGTCAACCTCATGGAGAAGCAGCTGCTTTACCTCCTCGACTACGACCTCCGGATCGAGGAGGAGGAGCTGCTCGAGCACTTCGAGCCCTTCCTGCGTACGGTCGAGGACGCCTCCACGGCTGGTGCTCGCGAGATGTTCTTGCGAGGATGCGATGCTGGTCGCGAGCGGGAACGTTACGCTCGTGCTAGCGAGCGCCGCGTCCTTCTTCGCAACCTTCCTGCCTCCGAGGTCCCATGCTACCGTGCTCAAGACGAGGCTGCAATGAAGGCCAAGAACAGCGAGATGCAGACCAACAAGGCATTCTCAGCGGCGCCACTCCACAACGGCAGCATGCCGGCTACCCCCATCTCGCCCGGCTACGACGACGGCATGTACCATGCCTCCTCGAGCTCGGTCGCCATGGGTCGGCAACAATCGACTGACTCAACGGCATCGACATCGGCATCTAGCACGGGCACCCTCGGCGAGCTCACCGACGACAATGGCTCCAGCTCTTCGTCGATGGAGGACTACGAGGACGAGGACGACTGTGAGCAAGACAACGACGAGTTCTACAGCGAGGGTGTCAGCCGTGCCTCGGTCACGACAAGGTATCGCCTCCCAACCAAGGACAGCATCGAGACTGAGGGGCACGGACAACGAGGACGTCAAGGCTGGGCCGGCAACGTGCCCATGCCGATGTCAATCGACGAGAACACCAAGGTCGGCACCGGAATGCGCTACATCCACAGCGAGACGGCAGCAGCAGCGGCCATGGCGGGCAAGGGCGTTACCGTGCCACCCGCAGCACTATCAGCGAGCGCGACGATGCGGACGATGAGGAGCTCATCCAATCTCCTCTCCCGCATCCTCGGCAACTGAGGCGGCCCGTCCGTCCGCAGACCGTCCAAGCCCACACCTCACGCTCATCGCAACGTCGCATCTCGTCAAGTGTCCGCTATCTTGGTCGCCCTCCGTCCCAGCATGGTGCATATCGCAGCATCTTCTTCCTCCGTCTTGCATGGTCATCGTCCTTAACGTCGCTCTCACGTCTGCTCGGTCCCTACCCTCAAAACTGGGCGTCCTCGCCCTGGCTGTACATCTATCTCCCCATCCTCGTTGTTTGTCGTACTCCAGTCTTGTTATGGTCATACACCTCGCCCTCGGCGGCGTTGCCGTTCATCCCTGGTTGGTCCTCCTCGTCGCCCTCATCATCACGCTGCCGCCCATCATGCAGAGAATGTATCGTCTCTCACCCTTTCCTTTTGCAATCACACTATCGCAATCGACCTAGCATCTTGTTCTACGTACGTGACGCTGTTCACATCGCGATTCGGTATCGTGGTGCTTCAGAGAAACGCCCTCCGAAGATGGAGTACTGCTTCGACATAAGTTGATGCGACCGGGTACACTTGAGATGAGAGCTTGAGGTACCAAGACTTGGAGGCAACGAGGGGCCTAATATTGAAGCTGGATATCCCCACCTCCGGAAGCGGCTCCGTCCAGGTCTTCGTAGGAGCGCTGAGAGCGCCGAGCGCGAGGGTCGGGTCCAGACGGTGGCGTGGGCAGACGCTCGACGGCCACGCGCTTGCTGGGGGGCATGGCTCCGTCGCTGCTTGCGTGGTCCGCATCGATGGCGCGTGGCCGGTCTACTTGGGGTCGAGCGGGCAGGCCCGCCCCTGCGGCGAACGGCACCGTCGCTGTTGAGCCCGAACGCGGCGCGGCGCCAATGCTGCCACGCAGCCCTGAGCCCGACGTGAGGCTGCCCGAGGCTCCGCCACCACCGCCGCCGCTGCCGACGGGCAAGCTTGAGGCCAGATGAATCGGAAGTGAGATACCGTTGCTCGCCGCCAAGCTGCCGCCACTTGGACCCGAGGACGACAGGGCCGCTGAATCTCCGGCGTTGCGCGCCATCTCCTTCATCCCTGCCGCTGCCATGGCCGCGATCATGCTGGGGTTCATCGGCATGCCGAATTGGAGCGCGGCAAAGGCGGCCATTTGCTGCAGACCCGGTGCCACCGTGGGCGTTGCCGCTGGCAATCCGTAGGGCATGTTGACCCCATTCATGAACTTGCCATTGGAGGCACCGTTGCTTCCAGTCATTCGGCCCGACGATGAGCTGTATGAGTTGCCGAGTCCGTTGCCGTGCGCCGAATTGTCTGCTATGCGAGCGAGTTGCACTCGGCTCGGATCGAGGGCAAGCTGGTTGAGCTCCATGGCCTGCGCAAAGGAGCATCCATGCGAGAGCATCGTAAGCAGTCATTCAAAGAAGCTAGGATGGACGTGCTCACCTCCTTGACCTCTTCGCCAACGAGCGGGTCCAGGACCGCAGGCCTGTGCTTATTCACTACATGCTTCTGAACGAATAATGCCGTCTTGAACGCCTTGTTACATACCGCGCCGGTGGGTAGCATCACCGAGCATCTGAACTTCTCCGGGTTCTCCTCGAGTACATAGGGCTCCGCCGCGTTAACAAGCATCCTGTGGCGGACGTATCAACAGTTGTCAGCACGGCGATTCCGCGCTCGCCTACACCTGTACCACTCACTTGTCCACATTCTTGCCGCCATACTCTTCCACGTCCACCGCACTCGCGTCGATGAGAAGGTTGGCCTTCGAGTCGACCATCTTGGCCCACGATTCATCGTCTGCGGGTACTTCTCGTGTCAGTCATGCATGCGACTCTGGTGGACATCGCAGCCGTTGCTACTCACTGGTATGGTCACGAGGTGACTCGATGTTGACGCCCGGCGCCGGCTGCTTGCGCACATGACGCGGTACGCGCCGCACGAGCTCCTCGGGAAAGTCGCACAGCGCTCCGAGATAGTAGTCACAGTGGTACGCGACCCGTAGTAGGTCGAGGTGCAAGTCGAGATGTTTCTTGAGCTGAGGGAGGGATAGAAAGCTCAGCTCGGTGCCAACGTCATTCTCAACAGGCTACTCACAACCTCTCGGCGGTGCTCTACGTTGGCATCGCTTGCCTCGCCGTCGCCTCCAAGAGTGTCCATGCCCAGCCCAAGCGTTTGGCAACGCTTCTCAATCTCGTATGTGGCCGAGGATGCGTTCACGTCGTCACGGCTGTCATCGGCGAACAACTCGCGGTCCTCCGCCTCGAAGGCGGCGACAATCTTCTTGGCCTGATTGAGGTCCTTTGTCAGACGCTCGATCGAGTTGGCGTACTCGGGCGTTACACGCCGCCGTCCTGTTGCCGCTCGATCCGCTACGGACATGTTGAGCGTGACGTCTCCCGCCTGTACCGCAAAAGCATGCCAGTGTCTGAGCACTTCAGACGTGTACATGAACCGATGCTACTCACCTGCGACTTGTCGAGCCTCTTCACAATGTCCTTCACATCTGTGCCCTCATCGAATCGAACCCAGGCGATGCGGGACCACCGTTTGAGCGCGTTGACCTCGCCGTACGCAGCGTATTGAAAGCCGGGCTCGCCTTCAAACACAGCATCGACGTCCTTACGTGCCAACGTTGTGGGCAGATTGACCAGTAAGATTTGTGTAGTCTCTGGCGGGATCGAGATCAGGTCTTTGTCTGCCGTGGGACTGATACCGTGACGCTTGAAAGTCAAGTCTTGAATGATGGGGCTGAGGCCGGCTTCGGTTGGCCGTCGACCCGCACTCGTTTCTGCGTTGGAGTCTGCGGCGCGCTCCCTCTTGACGTCCGCCGAAGACGAGCCTGCCGCCGAGACGTCAGCTTCGTCTTCAGCAGTGGCTTTGGACGTGGAAGCGTTCTCGTTGGATATCGAACGGTGCTGCAAAGCATTGGACGGGGCATCTGCAAGGATGCGAGTCTTCAGCATTCGCACTGCGTCATAGGGACCACTCGTCTTCGAAACAGCCTCCTACACGTACCTTCGGCGTCAAAGGTGATAGGGTCCAACCGACCCGAGCGCAACTCCTGCAACCAGCGTTCTTTCCTTCCCTCCCGACCTTTCCTCCGCCTCTTCTTGCGCGCGCTGACCAGGTCGTCTTCGAGACTGTATCGCTCTTGGAACCATGCCTCGTGGCGATGCTCGCGCCAGAAGCGCTCGATGGCGCGCCGGTTGTACTCGCGCTTGTACGCCTGGTGCTTCTCGTAAAGTTCCGCCGTTGTCGTTTCGCGGTTGATGTTGGGATCGTGGGCACGGACGAAGGCGCAAAAGGCCTTGAAATTGAGCAGATTCTCCTCGTCTAGGGGATCTCGAGGCTTGCCGCTTTCGCGGCTGACGAGACGGACGGTCCGCGTCGGAGGTAGCACGGCCTGTCAGCTCCAACGTCCCACTAAGTCTGCAAGGACATGACGCTTTACGTACCTATCCAGCTCGTCATATCTTCGACGACTGCCCTGCTCCGCTTCTAGCGGCACACCGTGCGCAGGTACGTAGCGGTCAACCCCGCTGCCGCTGCTCGAGCCCGCGCGTTCCATAAGGCGCCGTGAAGAAGGCGAGAAGCCGACCCTGTCCCCACCATCACGGTAGCTCGACCTACCATCGCGCCCTCGCCGCTCGCGTTCATCAGCCCAATCGCCATCGTCCGCGCCGCCCGGGTGAGCGACGGAGTGGAGCCGCTCGTGCTCATGGACAATGGCTTCTTGCTCGTCGAGCCAGGCTTCGTACCCTGGGCTTCCCGCGCGCTGGCGATATCGGTCGCGGTCCGGGTCGAGCTGGGCGCGCCGGCGCTGGCGCTCGGTGTGGTGGCTGCTACTTCCGCTGGCTCCGCCACCGCCTCCGCTGCTGCCGCCGACAGGAGCCCGGTCCCAGCGGCTGCGGTAGGAAGCGTCTGGGTCGGGGTAGTCAAAGTCGTCGTTGGGCGAGCGTCCGCGCTTGCGCGATCGGTCCATGGCGGACAGAGGGCCTGTTGCGCTCCTTCTCGTGCGCGCTGTCGTCGAGCCTGTCGGTGGCGGTGGTGACACCTGTTGCACAGATGAGGTGGGACGCCGTGCGTGCTACGGCTGGGAGGGGAGGGTGTGGGTGACCGTGCGTCCTGCGCCGGACCCGTTTGCTGTCTTGCCCGGTGTCGTCGTCAGCGAGGCAAGAGCACAGCGCGATGTTGCGCCCGCCCCTTCCAAGCTGGAGCCGCTCGACGCTCGCCCGTCCGATGTGGAATGGTGTTGACGTCGTCCCTGCGCTGCTCGACGTCGTCGTCGTCGTCACGATGGATGAGCTCCATTCGTGGCGTCGGCGGGTGGGGATGAACAACAATGCCGACGCCTCCAGAGTCCCGGTCCGGGCAAAGCGTCCGGGGTGAACATGTCGGCGTCCTCCTCCTCATCCACCATCTCCTCATTTCCTCCTCCTCCTCGACGTCGTCCTTGACAACGTCAGCCATCTGTCCACCCCAGCATCAACGACGAGCAAGCGCACGTGTGCGCCTGATCTCTCAGGCCGAGCCAGAGCCAAGCCCTCTCTCGCCCACATACATACGCACCATGCGCGCGACCTTCGGCAACGTGATGCTCCTGAGCGACCTCGAGGTCCTCCAGGTGGCAAACGACCTCGCAGCCAAGTACCGCGTCGACGCGGGCGAAGCGGCGGACCAGGGGCCGGTAGCAGACGGCGTCGTGGTACCGCTCAAGAGTCCCATTCAGCATCTCAATACGGTGCACTACGAGGTGAGTGCCGCCTTCTCTTCGACGAGGAAATGCCTTGCCAACGTTCACCTGCTTTGAATTGGACCCCTTCCCCCAGTTGATGTCCTACCTCCACGCCACCCACGCCCCCCGACCCTGCATCAGGCAGACACCCGCCGGCGTACGCGCCTTCCTCGCCGCCCTGCGCGACGCCGGCTTGAGCCCGCCCTCGATGAGGAGAGACGCAGGGCAGGACGAGGTGTACCTCACCCGGACGGAACGGCTCATGCTCGTCAACCATGCACCCACCACGCAGGTCTTTCTCAGCACGGTGAGTGGTGTAGTCTCTCGGAAGCGAGTAGTGCAGTACTGAAAGGATGGACCTGACGCCCTTACCCCCTTCCCAGCTCGTCGAGGAGTGCTTCATCCGCTTCACGCCCGAGCAAATCCAGCTCATCCTGAGCCTCGTCCAAGAACACCTCTTGCCACCGCCTGCTGCAGAAGAGCCAGCGCCAGGGTACACGGCCGATGCCGCGATGGACGCAGAGGCGACGGTACCAGGCTCAGGCCTCGAAGCGAATGGGCATTCAGCGGTACATAGCCTGAACGACGATGAGCTGTTCAATACATGACAGCCCACTTCACCTCCCTCGTCTAGGACAAGACGCGCTCCCTTCTCAGCCTTCAGATGAGCCGCAGCGGGCATAGCACAAGGGATGCGTTCGCGACAGAGAGTGGGCGAGAGGGAGAGGTACGATGACCGTGTACAGCACGTGCTGACCAGACCTTGGTGCGAGAAGAAGCGAGCGTGAGAGGGGTGTCGAGGAGCGAAGGGTGAAAGTAATAGCTCGAGGTGGGGGTGTATGTATAAGGTCGCTCGAACCAGACCCTCCCAAGAATGTCCATTGTCACCTCCCTCAAGAACACCTCAAGAAGAAGGCCGCGCACTCGCCATCTTGCCCTCACCCAGCGCCGCCGCGTCCGCCTCCCTCGACGCCTGCTTCCGCGCATCCGCCAGCGCCTTCTGCGTACCCTCGAGCGCGACCTGCTGCAGCTGCTCCATGTCCAAGCCTTGGATGTCGATATCGTCGTGGTGGCCTGCACCCGCTGCGTTCTTGCCTTGCTTGGCTTGACTGCCGCCCTTGCCCGCTTGGGAAGGCAGGGCAGCCGTCGCGGCGGGGGCCGCAGCAGCCGCCTTCTTCGCGTCTGCTCCTTCCTCGCCTTCGGGCCCGTCGTGAGCACCAGCACCGGCATGACTGCCAGGAGCGGCGACAAGAGGACTCTGCTTCGCGCGCGCCGGCGCCTCATCGAACGCATGTCCACCGGGCTCGGGCAAGATCTCAGGCTTGGCGCCCTCCTGCGTCGTCTCGGGCTTGGGCAGCGGCTTGGATCCGTCCTTGCCCTTACCACCACCCGCATGCTCCGCCCCCGCGCCCGAAGAGGTCACCAGCTGATCCGCCGTGAGCTTGACGTGCGTCTCAAAGTTGGCATACTCCGCCTTGGACGCCGGGAAGCTGCCGCAGTCAAAGTCCCACGTTTTGAGCAGCCGCGCGCGCTCGCACGCCGACGAGGTCCACTCGCCGGCGTACGCCAGGGGCGAGTACGTCTTGAAGGCGATGAGGACGAGGAAGACGAACGCGCCGGCTACGCCGAGCCGGGCCTGGGCGCGGAGCGGCGAGGTGACCAGGTCGAACATGACCGCGAGGAGCAGGATCGAAAAGTAAAGGGCTGGTAGGTAGTGGTGGACGAACAGCTGGCGATGCATCACGAAGAAGGGCAAGTAGTGCAATGCCCATCCCGTGAACGCAACGGCTGCGGTCCGATCGTAGAAGGCGACGGTGGCTGCACACATACCGAGGTCTGTTCAGCACCGAGACGCTCCTGTCGAGGCGACACCAAGCTACTCACTGTTATTGAAGTCCTTGTACCCGCGTTTGGCTCTGAGCATGAGCAACGCGCGGATACCCACGTACGCAAGCACGCTGAGAGACGCCGACCACCAGACGACGGGGTTGGCAATGAGGTAGATCTGACGGTGACCCTTGACCCAAAAGTTGATCCCACGGCGGAAGAATGGCCACTGGCCAGGACGCGAGTCGTACGCATGCCGTTCCGTCAGCTTCTTGTTCGTCGTCCACATGGCCGTGTTGAGCTCCCAGAACCGGCTCCAGAAGGAGGGGCGGATGTAGTTATGCAGCTCGGGCATGCGGCCCTTGTTCACTTGCCTCGCCTCCTCCAGGGTAAGGTTGTGCGCCCGAGCGCGCTGGAGGAGCGGGTGCGCGTTCGTCTCGACGTACCAGAGCGAGTTGGGACGCGTCGGGTTCTTGTTGCACGTCACTTCCTGCTGTCCGAAGCCCCAGTCGGGCAAGTTGACCTTGTGCGAGAAGAGGTAGCACCCGGTCAAGGCGTGCCGGAGACGGAACACGGTGCGGAGGGCGCGCACGCGCTTGCTAGACTCGGGATCGGATCGCTCGCCCCCGTCGATTTCGATGAGCCAGTTGTCGTTGCCATCGCCGGCAAAGCCGGGGAAGCCGTAGGCGGTGACCTCATTCTGGAAGTCGGACTCGGTCAAGGGCGGGCGGTACGCGTCGTGAGAGTGGAGACGCTTGTGCGACTGCTTGTGAACGAGGCGGACCTCCATGCCATTGGTAACGTACCGAAGAGGAACGTTCAGATGAGCGTCGAGCTCGCCAGGGCCCTCTTTCGGGAGCGGCACACCGTCCTTGTCCAACGGCTGCGACTCGTGATCCGCAGGAGCCGCCACGATGATCCAGTCGTTGTTGTGGTCGACGTGCGGGTAGAGCGTGATCTGTTGCTGCTTTGAGCCGGCAGGGTAGTTGGAGTTGTGCGAGTGCAGGTAGCCGCCGTGCGTGTTCAGGTGGCGAATGGAGAGTGTCGACCCGAGACTGACGTCGGCAAAGGTGTCCTCCATGTTGTGGTCGTTGAGTGTGTGCTGGAAGGCCGGGCTGAGGAAGGCATCGCCGTCACCGCCCCAGGAGAGGATGGAGAGGTGGATACCGAACATGCAGTAGTAGAACACGAAGGGCACGAGGATGAGGCCAAGGGCGCGTGCGAAAAAGTGGCGGCCGACCTGTGACATGGGCAGACGCGTGTCGCCGAGGTGGTTCCACAACTGTACAACGGTGCACAATCCGACGGTGGCGACGGTGAAGAAGCCGACCCACTTGCACGATGCGACGGCGCCGAGGTTGACACCCGTGAAGAGGAGCCATGTCCACCAAGCCTTGGAGAAGGGGGCGCGCTTGTCGGCATTGGTGAAAGTAATGTAGCTCAGCGCCGACGTTGCGGTGAAGAAGACGAGGGGCGAGTCGAGCAGAATTAGACGCGACTGTGTTGTGAGCGCGTTGTCGAAGAGCACGGCCAGCGCGCCGAGGAGGGCCGAGGTGATGCGAAGGCCGAGGGCGCGTAGGGAGATGTAGACGATGGGCACGGTGGCCACGCCAAGCAGGGCGGGCATGGTGCGCATGGCGACGTAGGGTACTGGCGTGTGCTCGCCGACGAGGTACTCCTTGCCGATGTCGTGGAAGTCGAACCTGCCGTCGAAGCCGGAGAGCCATGCGACGAGGGTGAAGAGGAGCTTGGCGAGGGGCGGGTGCACGTCCATGAAGAAGTTGCGCTTGATGTACTTGCTGGTGAAGCCGCCAAAGTGGACCTCGTCAAAGACGACGGAGCTTGGGGCGGAGAGACGCCAGAGGCGGACGAGGCAGGCGACGGCGACGAGGCCTGCGAGCGTCTTGTACTCGTGCGTGCCGAGGTTCCACAGCGCTGTTGGGCTGAGGGCGGCCGCCTTTTGCTGGAGATGGCGCTTGAGTTGGGGCGACCCTGGCCTGGCCGCGGGACCGGCCGCGCGGCCCTTGGCCGACGTCTCGACGTCGTGGTGGGTGTGAGCGGTGGCCATGGAGGTGCTACTGGCTTGCTGTGCTGCTTTGGGTCGAGCGCGCACCGAGGTGGAGCCTGCCGCGAGCGAGGTTGAGGCCATGGCTGCTTCAAGTACGCGTACGGGACGCGGTGCGTGCGTGTCGGTGTTGGTGTTGCTCTCGTCCTCGCAGCCCTGCTCCTGGTCCCTGTCGAGCGGCGGCCGTCGAGGAGCGCGCGGTGCTTGGGATGCGCCTGGCCAGCGCAGCGGGGGCGTGCAAGGGGCGTGGGCTGCGGAGCCAGCAGCGGTGAGCGGACCTTGACGCGGGTTGGGAAATGAGCTCCCCAACGATCCCCTCGAGGGAGGGGGCAAGGATTGCGCACGGCGTGCCTCGCACAGCTGATCAACTCCTGCCCCGCCGGCACAGGCACACCACCCTGGACAGCATCATGTTACCATGCAACAGGCAACGCAACGTACAGAGATGGGATCGACGTCGGTGCCGCGCGAGAAGCTTCTCGCCACTCGGGCCACTGTCAAGGACGCCGCCGACGACGACGACGACGCTGCGTCCTTATATACCCCCAGCATCCCCGTCCAAGCCAGGCGTGCAAGGTGCACAACGACGAAGAGCACCCAGCATCACCTGCCGCCACCATGAGCTCCGACGCCAATCTCAACGCGCTCCTGCGATGGTCCATCGAGAACGACCCCGAGGCCATCCAGCGCAATGCAGCCCTCGTACAACAGCCCTCCTCGACGACGGCAGGCCAGGGACAACCAGAATCATATCCAAGCAGTAGGGGACTGGCGCTACACCCTTCGGACACAGGCGCGCCAGCAGCAGCACCAGCACCAGCCAACATGCCAAGGAGCAAAGAAGAGATGGACGCCATCCTCGCGGCCCTGGCCGGCGGACGCGGTGGCAAACGCAAGAGCGAGGCCGACATGATGGTCGAGCAGATGGCCGTCGCCATGGGCAAGGTCACCGTCGACGGCGGCAAGGAGGTCGACCATGACGACCGCGTCATTGCCCTCGACAACTTTGAAATGGTGAGTGTCTTTACTGGGAGCCACGCAGGCTACGATGGCTGACATCGTAGTTCCCCTCCCTCCTCCCAGCTGATCGAATCAATCGACAATGCCAACTTGCTTCTCCCGCTCAAGCTGTGGACGCCCCTCTTCAGCCTGCTGCATCCACCCGCAGCGTCTGCCGGCCCCGAGGACAAGACGCCAGCCTTTGTCAACGACCAGACACCGGCGCAGCTCGAGGAGATCCAGGCGGCCGCCGCGTGGATCATCGGCACGGCGGTGCAGAACAATCCCAAGTGCCAGACGGAGCTCCTGACCTGGGGCACGGCGTCCAAAGCAAGTGTCGGGGAGCCAGGCGGGGGAGGAGGCGAGCGGCCCGTGACGACGCTGTTGCGCCTGCTCCTCTCGAGCCCGTCGACCCAGGTGCGCAACAAGTGCGCGTACGCCATTAGCGCGTTGCTCAAGCACTACCCGGCCGCGGTCCGACACTTTTCCGTCTCGGAGGGGAACGAGGAGACGGATGCGGATACGGTCAGCTTGGATCAGACGTCTTGTTTGGCCGGGTGGGGCGCGGGTCCTGGTGACGTTGCCACCGTGGCCACCGACTCCACAAGCTCCTCATCGGCGGCACGGGACACGTCTGGTGCTCAAGCATGGTTCGCTCAACACGGCCGCCACAACCAGGGCCCGGACGGGCCCGTGCTGAACGGGTGGACGGTGCTGAGCCACGCGCTGCTGGACCCGAGCCTGCTGGTGCGTCGCAAGGTTGCCTTCTTGGTCAACTCGCTGCTGCTGCAGTGGACCGAGGCGGCCGAGTCGGCTTCGACGACAAGAACAAGTGATGGTACGGGCTCACGAGGAGTGGTGGGGGATGCTCGCCCTGCGCCGTCGGGTGCGCCTGCCGAGCTGCCGCCGGAGACGATGCGGCAGGGCTCGCTCACGTACGATGGCGTGTTGAGCGGGCTGGTGTCGGCGGGGGTGATCCAGACGCTGCTTCTCTCCCTCCTGCCCGAGGACGACGCCGACGGTGACGATGATGGTGCGGGCGAGAGGAGCGTGTTGGCGGGCGCGAATGGGGATGAGGAGCCTCGGCGGGATGAGGACTATGCGGAGAAGGCGGTGCGTGCGGTGGTTTGCTTTGCGCGGTGTGCGGATACGCTGCTCGGCCAGGACGCGGCGGGCGAGGGTGAGGAGGAGACGACGACGGCGCGAGGGCGGGAGCGGGAGACGGTGCGGGCTGCGCTGCGACGCGATGGTCGACTGAGGAGGCTGTATGGTCGGCTGGTGCGCGAGCTGGCTGGTCCTGCGCTGGGCGACGGGGGTGGCAAGCGGGATGCCGAGCTTGGGCTGGAGGCTGGCGAGGTCGCGTGGCTCTCTGGCTGGACGGCTCGTGTGGGCGAGTGAGGGGGATGCTGTGTATGCTGTATACGAGTACAATGATCACCGCATGCTGAGTTGGTGCTGGCACTCGGGGCGGGTGCTGAGCGTGAGGCGGGGTGGGGCAGCCCGAGCATCGGCAGTGTAAACGTGCCTTGCTGCCTTCCTTCCCGTCTGGGCGCACCGCCTGGCGGGGATGGACGTACGTGCTGTTGCACGCGGAGTGCTGGGCTGAGAGACAAGTACAAGTACGGCGACGTGGCAATGCTGCTCATCGTCCAGGCGACGAGGAAATAAGTACCTCGTCCTCGTCCTCGTCCTCCTCCTCGACGACGACGACGACGACCATCCCCCTCGACACACACAGTCACGCGCGCCATCGCAGGCAGGCAAGGAAGTAAGCATGGCCACCTCGTACACCGGCCTCGCCTCGGGCACATCCACACCGGGCACGGCCACCCCGGGCAGCGTGCCCATCGACTCGGCCTCGCTCGGCCTCACCAATGCCGGGCCAGCATCCTCATCCACACCCGCACAGCAGCCAGAAGGAGCAGCAGCAGCATCAATAGCAGCGGCCACCACGGCCGTCCCCACCGATGTCCTCGGCAGGCTCCTCCACGGCGTCGCCGACATGCAGTCCCAGCTCACGCGCCTACATGCACGCATCGACTCGCTCGAGACGTCCAACTACGCCCTCCTCACCGCAGCAGGCGCAGGCGGCCGACCGGGCTCACCCGCCCTCAGGCCCAATGCCATCAGCAGAACCAACTCGGCAGCAGGCGTCCTCCTCAACGGCGGCTGCGGCTCCCCAAGCACCTCCCCAGGCATGCTCCCCGCACCAGGAAACGGAGCCCTCGCGCCCCACCTCTCCCTCGCCTCCTCCGTCCTCGCACAGCCCGCGCCCGTACTCGCCTCCCAGCCATCAACAGACATGTGGTGCGTCGTGCCCGCCGGCGGAGCAGGAACGCGTCTCTGGCCCCTCTCCCGCGAGTCCTACCCCAAGTTCCTCCTCGACCTCACCGGCACAGGACGCACCCTCCTCCAGTCCACATGGGACCGCCTCCTGCCCCTCTGCGGCGCTTCACGGCTCATGGTCGTCACCGGCACCGCACACGTCGGCGGCGTAGCCAACCAGCTCCCCGACCTCGACGAGCTCAACCTGCTTGCCGAGCCCTCGCCCAAGGAGAGCATGGCCGCCATCGGCCTCGCCGCCGCCGTCCTCAAGCGACGCGACCCCAACGCCGTCCTCGGCTCCTTTGCCGCCGACCACATCATCTCGGGACGCGACGCGTTCGAAACGGCCGTCACCGAAGCCGTCGAGGCCGCCAAGGCAGGCTACCTCGTCACCATTGGCATCGCGCCCTCGCACCCCTCCACCGGCTTTGGCTACATCAAGCTCGGCGAGAAGCTCAACCTCAAGGGCGGCGCGGCGCCCAACGCGCGGCGCGTCACCGAATTCAAGGAAAAACCCGACGCGCGCACCGCCTCGGCCTACCTCGCCACGGGCCAGTACCGCTGGAACGGCGGCATGTTCGTCGTCCAGGCCAGCACGCTCCTCAACCTCCTCGAGCAGTCCATGCCCGCCCTGCACGCGGGACTCGAGCAGATCGCCGCCAGCTGGGACACGCCCCAGCGCGCCCAGACGCTCTCGGACATCTGGCCCAAGCTCGACAAGATTGCCATCGACCACGCCGTCGCCGAGCCAGCCGCCAAGGCGGGCCGCGTCGCCGTCGTACCCGCCACCTTTGGCTGGGACGACGTCGGCGACTTCTCCTCCCTCGCCGACCTCCTCCCCTCGGAAAAGGGCGAGGCCTGCGTCCTCGGCGACGCGCGTCTCGTCGTCGCCGAGCAGCAGGCCGGCGGCCTCATCGTGCCCGCGGCCGGCAGGCCCATCGCGTGTCTGGGCGTCGACGACGTCGTCGTCGTCGATACGCCCGACGCGCTCCTCGTCACGACGCGTGCGCGCTCGCAGGAGGTCAAGAAGATTGTCGCCAGGTGCAAGAAGAGCTTCCCGGCGCTGTGCTGACTCGTTCAAAATGGCCATGCCGACTTCACGCACGCTCGTACTCGTACGCTGCCCACCCTTCCGTCCCGACTTCCCGAATGCATTTCAAGGACCAACATCAATGCCACCGCCGGCCCCGCTCCCCAACAACCCCCTCAAGACTGATCTACTCGAACCATGTCTTCGACAGCGTCTAATCGATCCCAAAATCAAGCACACCGCTCTTCCCACTTGTCCAAGAAAGGTCGGCGTCGCGTCGCGTCGTTGAGGCGGATCGACGCGCCACAGAACGGATAGGCCTCCAGAGTGGAAGATACGCGACGTCCATTCCGTGATGAATCCAAGCATGTTGGAGCGCGGCCGGCGCGTGATGGAGAGGCTTTCCGGGTAGCCGACAACGGACGACGACGAGGACGACGCCTAGGCCCTGGCCTCGGCCTCGGCCTCACTTGCTCCGCTCGTCGTTGTTCACAAAGTTGAGCGAGTACCCGCCCCCGGGCTGCTGTTCCATCTTGAAGTTGTCCGTCGAGAGACCGAACCAGCCTGTCCCGACACGACACGGCGTAGCGCGACGCAGCGCAGTCAGCTTTGTAGACTGGGTAGGCTCCTCACCACGCAGAGACGGGGAAGGAACTCACCGAGGACACGATCCCCCAACCCCTTCAACTGACCCACCATCTCGGCCCTCTCCCGCTCCCCCACCTCCTCCACCTTCCTCCCCACCCTCTCCACAGCCCTCTCCAGCACAGGCCGCAACGAAGCGGGCGTCTCGGGAAGAGCGAGGAGGGCGCGCAGGTCGTCTTGGGCGGAGAGGAGGGCGGACCAGGTCGATTTGGACTCGGAGGCCGTCGCGCGGCGGTAGAGGGCTTTGATGTAGGTGGGGTCGTCGTGGAGTGCTAGGAGGGGGATCGTCCGGTGGGGGAGGAGGGAGGCAGGGAATGAGTGACGAGGTGGATACAGGACGGAGGAGGAACGGGGGAAAGAGTGAGGACGTACCTGAGGAGCAAGCTGCAATAGCCGCATCCCAATGCTCCTACCAAAGCCGCCCACGACCAGAAACGAGTTCAGCAAAGGGACGAGTCGGTAGAAACGCACCATTGCTGGCGGCGCAAGCAAGCAAGCAAGCCACTCACAAAGACAAGATGGCACGCAGCCAAGTTGGCATACACCGTCGCGCGCAGCTTGGCGCACGCCGCCTCTTCCTCCCGCGCCAGGGCTTGCACAGCGGGCGATACCACCACCTCGTCCTCCCCCTCCTCCTCCTCCTCCTTCTCCTCCTTTCCCTCCTCCCCATCGTCCACGTCCTCCACCGGGCCTTCTTCTTGACGAGAGCCATCCCGCCGAGGCGGAAGAGCCCGCAGCGCATCCTCGTAACACGCCAACGCCTCGGCCGTCCGCTTGGCCGTAAAATGGACGTTGCCCTCCCTCTTGAGCGCCTCCGCCTCGGCCATCGCGTCCTGTGCCCGTCGACCGACGTCGTGTCGTGATGGTGCATAGGGAGGGTGGGGGACAGAGAAGAAGGAGAAGGGATGGTAAGAAACTCCATTGCGATGATCCGGTGTGGGACGAGGTACAGGGGAAGGGGAATGGGCCCACCGGCGCAGGTTGTGGGCCAGCAGGGGTGGTGGAGGGACAGGAAGCTCAACGCACCCTCAATCGCTTGGGCTGAGCCGCCACGCCATCGTCGTCGCCGTTGCCGCCGCCATTGAGCAGCTCGTCTTCCGCGTCCGCGTACGAAAGTGTCCTTGGCTTGGTGGCGTCTCCTGCGTCGCCACCGCCACCGCCGCCGCCGCCGCCTTCGACGTCGACTTCCCGGCCCCGCTTGGCCGACTCCAGCGCCGCAACAGCCTTGAGCCGCGCCTGCTTCGCAGCCGCCGCGAGCGCCGCGTTCTCGCGGTTCTTCTGGAAGTGCTCGGGCGGGAGCTCGGGTCGGAAGTATGGCTGGACGAGCCAGTGGGGAATCTGCGTCAGGCGTAGGCGCGTGTCGGCCTGGTCGTCCGTCTCTTGGGTGGTGAGGAGGTTGGCTGCGCTCCCGCCGTCGACGACGAGGCCGTCCACGGTGTTCTCGGAGGTGGCGTCGTAGTAAGGCGAGGCCGAAGCTGGTGGTATCAACTTGCGCGCCGAGCCCGCTCCCTCTGACGCGGCCCGTTGCTGACGCCACGCCTCCAACCCACCCGCAGTGTCCTTCTCCAACCTCTCTTCCAACTGCCGTACAAAATTGCGATACTCCTCGATCCGATACTCCCGCTTCGCAAGCTCCGCCTCGACATCCTCGACCTCTTCTCTTCGGAGCGGTTTCGGGTCATCGAAGGAGAAGTGGAGATGCGCCGTGCCGAGCACGGCTCGTAGGTCGGTGTGCACTTCAAGGGCGGGCTTGCAGATCTTGAAGAGATGCGCCTTGATGGCACTGCTGCCTGTGTGCGTGCGTAGACCGCGCACAATGTCCAGGTACTCGTGTGCGAGGGGGATCATGGCCGGGAAGGGTAGCTCGGGCGCGTGCGGGAACATTGTCGAAGGCTTTTTGAGGAGCGCCGAGGAAGTAGGGAGGAATATGGCCGGATTGAAGAGATTGCCTTCGGCGCTCATGATGCCGTCTGCGCCCGTGCGACGCATCGCCACCTCGACATCGGCAGGGTACTGAACGTTGCCGTTGGCAAAGACGGGAATCTTGACTGCCCGCTTGACGGCGCGAATCGCCTCCCAGTCGGCCAGACCCGTATTGTGGCCCTTCATTTCCCGCGTCCGGCCGTGTACGGTCAAGATTTGGGCACCCGCTCGCTCCAGCATTCGCGCATAGGCGACGGTGCGCTTGAGCGACGGGAAGATGCGCATCTTGGCGGTGACCGGAGCGCGACAGTTTATATGCAGATTGTTGATGAGCCGGAAGATTAGGGGCCAGTCCTCTTGAAGGAAGCTGCCGTAGCGACCTTTACGCGCTATGTCTTGTGGGCATCCTAGATTGAGGTCGACGGCCGAGCAGCGCGTTTCGACATACTGTGCCGCTTGAAGGAGGATGTCGGGATCGTTGGCGCAAAACTGTGGATATGCAGATACATCATGAGCGTTGCCGTCAAGACAATCAGGGACGGAGTACAAGCTCACCTGGACGATCAAGGGCGCGTCGGTGTCTCGCCTGCCTTCGTGCTCCTTGCCCAAGAGCTGTATGAGCTCAGCGCCTTCCTCGCCGCTATCGACGTCAAAGTTCATGTCCGAGTAACGCCGGCCCTTGCCCTTGCCCTTCTTGCCGTGCGCCTTGATGGCATTGACAAAGACTCCGGCGTTGATCATGGGCGAGTAGACCAGGTCGGCACCGTAGCGGCGGGAGAGGATGCGCCATGCGAGCTCGGACTGGTCGACCATGGGCGCGACGACGCGCTTGGGCGAGCCGAGGGAGGCGTACAGGTCCCATGACGCCAGCTTGGAGTGGACGGGCGTGCCCGTCTCGGGGAAGGAGTCGAGCGACAAGATGGAGTCATCGTCTGGGTCGTGGAGCGCCGAGCCGGGAGCACGAGGAGCACTCGGTCCACCGCTGGCACTGCTCGTTGATGCTGAGGTGGCCGACTCGGCCAAGCTGGTGCGAGAGCCCGACTTGGTGAGGTTCGACATGGTGCTGCTCGATGCACTTGGCAAGCTGTGGCAGTCAGAGAGGACGTTGTTCTGGAGCTGGCTTGCACTTGCGATGCCTTTAAGCAGGGCTGATGAGGGTGTCGTCCTTGAGGACGCCGGTGTAGGTAGGGTGATGAGGGCCAGAAGTCGAGGAGAGCTTGGACGTAGACGACCCACTGCGCGGCCGGCGCTGGCGAACCGACCGAGCACGGCGATGGGAGCAGCCAGCGTAGCGACGACGCTGAAGAGAGTGTTGACTGTCGGTGATGCTGCTCAAGTGGGTGCTGGATGATGGACGTCGTCGTGATTAGGAGCCTCGTCGCCGTCGGTCAGAAGAAATTTCAGAGTTACCCCCGATGGCATCGGCAACAAGTTCGCCGACGACGAGCTAAAGGTCCCCGAGTCGTTGCCACCGCACAGCACGAGATTATACGCGTATAAGTCCAAGCTGCCCAATGCGATTCCAATTCACAGATGAAAGAGAAGACGAGGATAACAAGAAGCAAAACAAGCGAGGTAACGTGGACCGTACAAATAGAGGGAGAGAAGGAAGGAAGAGCAAAGACGAGGAGCCAGCCCATCACATCGCCGGCACCCTCAGCGGCACATCCTCGTACTCGCGCCTAATCATTCGAGGCGGCATCGCGTCTCGCTGAGCGGCTGCGAGCTCAGCAACGGCCGCCTTGGCCGCACGCTCCGCGACGCTCGCCACTTCTTCGGCGCGTAAGCCGCCCGCCGACGACGCCGAGGAGGATGCTACCCTTGCTGCTGCGCCGGCAGGTCGTTGGTTCGGGTGGCCCACCTTGGCAGCTGCCGCTGCCGCTGCGCCGTGTCCTGCGCCAGGGACCTTGTTGTTGTTCTTGTCGCCGCCGCCAGCCGCCCCGGCAAGAGCCTCGATGGGCGCAGGCTTCTTCTCCTTCTCCTTCTCGTTTTCGGTCCCCGGCTCCTTCTCGTCCGGAGGCAACGGGGGAGCCTGGTTCTTGACTCCGGGCGGGGGCAACACCCAGCCGTCGTCCAGGCCCGTGTTCTCGAGACTGCCGCGGCCAGCGCCGACACCGTGTCCGCGCTCGTCGGCTTGGCGGCGCAAGGTCGAGTTCTTGCAGGGCATCTCTTGCTCGATGGCTGCGATGCGGTCGAGACGCCAGGCCGAGGTCCAGGTTTGGCCTGTCGGGGAGGGCTTGCCGACGCGCCAGCCGTTGATAGACAACGTGCAGTCGCTCGATGAGAGAAGCCATCTGTAGAATAGAATGTCGGCATTGTCAGCTTCGTGGTCAAGCACATGGAACGAATCGCACAGAGCACAGAGACTCACCCGAAGCACTTGGGGTTATCGTCACAGAACTTCTCGCAGTGCGCCTCGTCAAAGGCTACACCCTTGGCCTTGGCACAGTTGATGTCACACGACTCCTTGTCGACATCGCCGCTCTTCCAGTCGCGCATGATGACCGTCTTCTTCAAGCCAAGATCGCGCGCCGGGTTGGTGACGCCGCGGTCGAGGGCGGCCTTGTACTCGGCGTACGGCTTGCGGATCGACTGGGGCGCGAATCCCTCCCAGAGATCGCAGTAGCGCACGCCATCCCACTCGGGCAGCGTGGGCAGGAGCGCCTCCTCAAACTCGCGGAGATCCATCAGGTTGGCGGCCGAGTTGTGGTGGAGCGAGACGAGGTACGAGTGCCAGAGACGCTTGCGGAAGATGAGGACGTCGTACCCGTCGTGTTGGAAGAGGTCGGCTCCGGCGTCCAGATGGCGCGTACGGTCGGGCATCTGCCCAATGATCACACCAAGGGCGCAGTCACCGCAGGGCCAGCCGTTATACTCGGGCTTGGCCTCAAGCTTGAGGCCGTACGGGTCGTCGGCGAAGATGTTGTCCATGAGTTTCCTGCTCATAATGTAGCCAGCGCCACCGTGGGCAAAGTAGTACTTGATGGCGCCGTATCCGATCTCGTCGTAGCCGAGATAGAGGCTCTTGGCCGGATCGAAAGTGGCGAGCCAGCGCATGAGGGTGCCCCAGAAGAGGTACGTGTCGCCGTCAATGGTGACGAACCATTTGGCGTCTGGGTTCGTCCGCCACGAGTGCGCCGTCATGGGCGCAAACTTCCACTTGTCGAGCATCCAACCGTCGCGAGAGGGCGAGATGGGGGCGTGGTTGTTGTGGAGTTCGTTGAGACGGGTGTATTCTTTGAACTCGGCCTTGGACTTGACCAGGTCGCTGGCGTTGGCAAGGGTGTCGATGACCTTGTGCTCGCCCAGCTCGAGGGCGACGTCGGAGTAGACGTAGCGGTGAGGGATGTCCGGCCTTGGCCAGACGAGGTGCATCGGTACGCGGTCATAGATAACCGAGTGGCCCGTCTTGATCATGAGGACACTGTCCTTGGCCAATGGGTGCGGCTTGCCCGCGCCTGTCCATGGGTATTGGTTCGGCACGTCCTTGAACACTTCCGGCAGGGCCGTGGCAGCCTTGCCCACGGCAGACTGTGCCGTCTGCTTGATGGTGTCCTGGGAAAGATGAGACGGAAGAGGAGATGAGCGGCTGCCCTCAGCGCCAACACAGAGATGAGTCTCCCCCAAGATGTGCTCACATAGCTTGGTGGCCACATCATGCTGAAGATGAGAATGCCTGAGACGAGGGCGCCGAGGACCTGCGAGATTGCGAGATGGGATGATCAGCACTACGGCACTGCCATGCAAACTCCATAGCAGCCATAGCAGAGCACTCACGATGAAGATCCGCCTTCGGTCCCTCGAGTTGGAAGCCTGGTGGCCATCGTGGCCGAGGGGTGTGTAGGCTGCCTTGCTGGGCATGATGGGACTGCTGCTTGGGGGTGACCTGCTCCCAGTCCTTGTCGGTGGCAGTGGTGCTGTTGCTCCTTATGTATGAGTCTGGCTTGACGATGACGGCGCCAGATGCGCTGCTTGCCCTGTGCTCGCTCCGACGAGGGGGTGGCCGAGCAGGGAGATTGGCTGCCGGGTGCCGCAGACCCTGTGGCCGCTGGCGTTGACGTTGTCGGGGCTGGAAATGGCGAGGTCGACGTTGCTTGGGCTTCCCCTCCGACGCTGGTGCTGCGTCTTCGTCGTCGTCGTCGTCTGCGTCTGGAGAGACGAAGGGGGGAGTCCGATGTCTATTGGGGGCTGTCGCTGGTGTATGGACTCGTCGCCGTGGTGGTGGTCCTCGTCCTCAAGACGGGAGGGCTCGATGCCATCGTTGACCTCACGCTCTGGGTAAAGCATGCCAATGTCCAGAAGCACGGCGCTCTCCTCTGCCCTGCAGGACTGAGCACAGCCAGGGTCCCGCTTCCAGCCTGGAGATCCCGCTCCAGACCTGGGCGACTACTGGGCGTGCTCTTGGGCCGGGCAGGGGGCGTGCCTTCCCCTGGGGCCCGAGCCCAAGGCGGCTCGCTGCTACCTGCTCAATGCGGCCAGACACATCCTCACCCCCGTCCACGATGGCTCCTTCAGTCTCGATCACTCCATACACGGGCCCAAGGAGCCTGCGAGAACCGCACAAGCAGCCTTGCTGTAAGACAGGCGGCAGAGTGCTCAGAAGGAGGCGGAACAGGCAGAGGAGGGGGAGAGATAGCACAAGGAGATGTTGCCCAACCCCGACCGTTTCGCCCGGACGCGTAGTCCCGACCCGGGATGGAGTACCTCCACCCCTCGAAGATGGGCGCTTCGCCCACCTCATTGCCATCTCTCCCTCCTCTCTGACCACAACCACATCCTCCTCCGTCTGGTCAACGTGACGCCCAGTCTCCATGGCGGCGACCTCCGCGTCAAAGGTGGGTATCTTGTGCTTGTAGACGCGGTCCTCGTCCTGATTCACCCCTCCCATCTCTCCTTCAGGACGCGGCCCAGGCCAGCTCTTCAACCTCATCCTCGTCCAAGCCGAGTTTGCCACCGTCGTCATCATCCACATCGAACAAGGACGTGGCCAAGTCAGCGTCCGGCAAGGCCAAGGTCAGCTCAGACTCCAAGGCTTCCGCAACCGCATCAGTCGCAAAGAAGGCTCCAAGGACAACAGTGGCTGCCACAGGCAGCGACCCGGCCACAGAAGGATGGCAGGCCATTTGGGATCCCAGTCGCAGCGCATACTTCTTCTGGCACGACGCCTCCCGCACCAGCACATGGGAGAACCCCTACGAAGCGTCTAGGCGCAACTCGGACGCCGACGCCGACAAGGACGGGACCCAGACCAAGAGCGCCCAAGGGGACAAGGACCATGATGACAATGACGAGGCTGACCGTCCACCACTCGAGATCGATCCCGAACTCGCCTTCCTCGACCCAGCCCTCGCCCTCGCCTCACGCTCCTCAAGCCCAAGCCGAGCCGCGCCCTCTTCAGCAGTGGCCTACACTTCCAAAGCCCACTTCGACCCAAGAACAGGCCGTTTCCTCTCCTCCGCACCCTCCCACTCAGGCGGCACCACCGCGGCCCTGGCGGAGAAACACGGCGCCTACGCCGATCCAGCCGCCTACTTCTCCGCCGCCCAGCGCGCTCAGCGCCAGATGGACGTCTTCTTCGATGCCGCGGGGTGGCAGGCCCAGCGCGAGCGCGAGGAGGACCAAGAGGCCCGCGCGGCCGAGCTGGTGCGGAAGAAGAGACGCATCGAGCTCGGGCTCGGTCCTGAGGATGAGGAGGAGGATGAACACCACGGGGCAGGGAGCCATGCTGCAGGTGGAAGCAGCGCACACAATTCCGACGGCAGTCGGCGTCCGCCCACCAAGAAGGAGCTCAAGGCGTTCCAAGAACGAAAGCAGGCGCGCAAAAAGGCCAAGCTTGACTGGCTCAAGACGTGAGGCATCTCGGATGCTCTCCAGCTGCTTTGTTGGGCTCATCGCGTGTTTCCAACACGAGGGATCGATGACCACCTGCACCGTTTACATTCAGTCGCTGTCAAGGAGAGCACTGCGCGCGTCCGACGATGCTCGGAAACCCTGTTCAAACGATGCTCGGAATCCCTCCTCTTCCGAAATTTCCGCTCAACTCATACGCGTACGCAGCCTACCTGTGCGCGCAACGTCTTGAGAAACGCGCATATACCTGCTCATTCAGCTCGCAAAAAGTCCAGGTAGCTGAGTCACTCAGTTATGTAATGTATACATCCATTCGACCATCAAGATGCATCGTCAAGAGGCCGGAACAGATCGTCGGAGGGAGAAGGGGGGTGTGAAACGTTCAGAATGACGGACGAATGCCAGGGCAATGGAGTGAGGGGTATAGAAGGAAGAAATGCGTGTGAAGGATGTACTCGTACGTGCTTTTGCGTGCATCGAGCCTCAGAGAAGAGTGGGGGAGAAAGGTAAGGTATGGTATCGGGTCAAGTTGGGAGGGGAAGGGGGCCATTGGCCAAGGGTCCAGCTCATCGCGCCAAGAGCTTCTCCCGGATCCGCGCGCTCTGGAGCTGGCTCTGGAGGTAGGCGCTCCGCTCCTCGTACCTCTTCAACACGGCCGCCTTGCGCGCGTCAATATCGTCAAGCTCCGCGACCAAGCTCGCCGCCCCCGCCGCCGCGATCGGGTCGAGATCGAGCGCGTCCGTCATCGGCCCGCCTAGCAGACGGCGGAGCGGGTCCGACTCGGTAGTCGTCATCGTTGAAGACGCCGAGCTTGGGTCCGGGACCGAAGAGCGGTGGAGGACGACCGGGTCGAGGTCGGCGTCCGTGCTGGAGCCGTGTCCTGCATCCGAGCGCGTCGAGCCATTGGTACCACCCCGAGCAGCAGGGCCACTCATCGAGGTGCGCGAGCTAGGGCCCGATCCGGCGGCGGCGGATGAAGCACCGCCGCCACCAGGGCCCGTACTGCCCAGCCTGTACGACGAGGGAGGCTGCTGGCGCGGTAGGCCCCGGGCCCACAGCGCCGACGCCGAAGGTGGCGGGTACGCCGTCCGGCCCGTCAGACTGCCCGTGCGTGACCGCCGCGAGCCCGTCAGCGAGGAGTCAAGACTGAGTCCGCCGTTGCCACCATTGCCGCCGCCACTACCGGCGCGAACCGTCGCATACGCGTCCGGCATCAGCGTATCTTGCGTGTCGCCCATCTCGCTGCTCTGCCGGCTGCGTCCGCCGTTGTACGTCGAGGTCGGAGAGCCTCCGGCGCCCGTCTTGTCCTTCTTGCCACGGCCAAACGTGAAGGCGCTGAATATGCTTCCCGAGTTGTCGGTCACAGACCGCCTCCGATCGCGTGCCGCCGCTCGAATGGTGTTTATCCACCCGTCAGAAGAGCTGAGCGATGCGCTCCGCCGAAGCGTAGACGTGTTGCTTGCGTCGAGATCGTCTTCGGAAGCGCCGCCACCACCATGCCTCGCCTTGGCCGCTCGCTTGCGCGCCTCCAGGATGCGCGCCACAAGCTCAGGGCTAACCTCCGAGAAGGCCTTGCCGAGTGCAGCCTGCTCCAGGGCATCAAAGTTGTCCAGCATGCGGACGCCCTCCTCCTCAACGACGCTGATCTCCGCCTGGATCTCGGCCGAGCTCTTCTGAGCATAGTCGGCGCCGAAGAGTCCCGAGGCCGTCGCGCTAGCCGCTGTCGATACGCGCGAGATCATGCTCTTCGAGTCCGAGTAAAGGTGGACGCTTGCATTGTCACCACTCGTGCCGCCGGGGCCGATACTCCCACCAGCAGGTCCGCCTTGGATACTCCTCCGACCGACACTGAGCATTGAGGCGCTCTCTCCTGGCAAGCGGATCGACCCGGCCTTGGAGCGTATGGAAGGCGTGCGCTCGAGCGAAGGTAGCGACATGCCGACTGCCGCCGCGCGGGCGGCGCGGAACCGGTGTTCCAGCTCGTTGGACGACGCGGCGCTGCCTTTGCGCACCTTGTTGCGCTCACCCGTCCACGAGCCAGAGATGCTCCCGGTGCCCAAACTCCCAACACGACGCTCCCGTGATTGGCTCCCGCCACCACCGCTGATGCTGCCGCCTACAAAAGCCGAGCGCTGAGAGTCCAACACGCTGCCTCCGCCGAAGATGCTGTTCACCTCGCTGCCGGGTCCGCCACCTATTGCTGTGGGCGGTTGGAAGAGGCTTCCGCCCATGATGGACGGACGCGAGTGCGTAGACGCGGCCGATGTCCGGCCACCACCAACGCCTCGCATACTGCCTGAATTGCTTCCACTCCGCGCGCGATTGGCATTGGCCCAGCTCATTGCTGGGTCGTGGCCGTTCGCGCTGCCGTTGGGCAGACCTCCATAGGGAGGCAAAGCCTCCTGCATAGGGTAAGCGTCGCTTGAGGCGAGCCGCCGTGTGCGTGGCATGCCGCCACTCCCCCCCGAGGAGACGCTGAGCCCACGCGATGTGCGCGTGACGGTGCCGCTCCCATTCTTGCGCACGGCTGCTACGACTTGGGAGAAGAGAGAGCCCGGTCCATTGGACGCTTTGCCATCCCTGCCGCCGTTACTGCGATGGGAATGGGCGCTCTCGTAGATGCTGGAGCCGCCATCGTCAACCAGTGGACCGGAGTCGAAAGGCATGCCTGACCCTACGTGGTCCCGATTGAGCAAGCTTGACTTTGCTGGCCTTGACCCCTCCAAAGACATGCGAGACCCAATGATGCCTTGGACGGCTATTGTCTCGGGCACCTCGGGCTCGGAATCGCCGGCCATGCGATCGAATATGCCTTGGCGCAAGATGCGATATTCGTCCGGGTCGAGCAAACCGTCGGCGAAGGCGACGGCGAGCTCGTTGAGCTGAGCCGCTAGGTTCTGTGTTGAGAAAGTATGTGAGGGCGCGTAGCGTTTCTTGGCCGTCGTTGGAGGTGGGGGCATGGGCGGTGGCGGTAGGCGAGGCAGATGGGCTTGATGGGTCGAAGCACTGCCATGCCCGTGTTCAGAGCCGAACCGGGAGTTTGCCTCCCATTCCTCGACCTTCGAGCGTACCCTGCCCATCGGCACGCCAAGTCCTAACGGTGGCAGACGTGGGCTTGCGCCGGGACCTCGAGTAGGTGAAGAGCTTCTTTGCTTGCGAAGCTCACGCGAGGCGAGCGCAGACGCGGCTGGCGGCGGATGGGAGGGAAGCGGCTTGTGCTGCAGGTTGACCGGCTGAGGGGCGAGCAGGCCACGCTTCAGAGCTTGACTGTAATACGATGGCGCCGCATCGACGTCGGAGTCATGACTTGAGCTGCCGCCCCAGTCAGGCGCACCGTGACCCTCACTCCGTCCCTTGGGAGATGAGCCTGGGCTTGGACCCAGGTTGGGTACTGCGAGCGAGCCACCGTTGATCACGCTGTGAAGGAGTCCAATGCTCCGCCTCCGCCGATGTCTACGGTCCTCTTCGGCGCTGCCTTCTCGTCGGGAGCCGCTAGGGCGGCGTGGAGTTGGACCGTCCAATGGAGATGCGGATGGTGACGTCGAAGGAGCGTAGCCGATGTCAGACTTTCTGCTGGCGAGGCTTCCTGAGGACGATGGTCTGTCCAGCCGGTTGTGAGCGTGAGGCGAACGCGGTGGGGCAAGCAGGCCCCCGTTGGACGTCGTCGATGGCTGTGGATCTGGCGGCTGCGCCAGCGACTGCGCCGGCGAGCTGGGCGAGTGGGCGCGCCGTAGAAAGGCGCGCATGGTGGACAACGTCCTTTTGCGTTGCTTGTGACGACCCGACCGGCGGCGCCTTTGCTATCGTTCGAGTGTGGGCTCTGCAAGGCCGAGGAGATCGTCAGAGAGTACATCCATGCCAGGAAACAATCACACCGACTCACTCTCCGCTGCGCTGTCACCGTATGAGCCAGTAGCGTATGTACAGTGTGACAACGTCTCCTTCGTCCGCCCTGCCTGCCTCCTCGTACTCGTCGCACCCGGCCAGCGCGAGATGGGACGCGTGCGCGCGCGCCCGTCGCAGCACCCGTCCAGCTCACGCGCGTGAGGGCGGCGTCCGACGTTGTCGAGTCGTTATGGGCGCCGGTGCTGCTGCTGTGGCCGCGTGCAAGGCAAGCGATGACCCCTTCCGCCTCGCGAGGGCCCGAAGTCGCGTCGTTGTCGTCCGCAAGGTGCTGCTCCTCATCAGGATACTCGTACGGACGGCCCGACGCGGCGGCGACCCTTCGCCTCGAGGGTGATGGGATGGGGCGGCCGCAGAGCAACACGAAGGAAGGGAGGGAGGGGGGGGGGGGGGGTCAAAAAACTTTCAAGTTGACGGCCTCGTCCTTGCTGCTCTTGACGGCCACCATCACCTCCTCCTCCTCTACTGGTACCTCACCCACACCCTCCTCCTCCTCCCCCTCCTTGCTGATCTTCGTCCCGCTCCTTCCCCGACAGCTTCTCACTGCGTCCCGTCTCGCCCCGGAGCGGCTGCCACCTCCTCAACCATGGCGACCTTCAAGGCCAACATTGCGCCGGTACCGGACGCCAATGCCTTCCTCGACATTGCCCTGAGCAAGACGCAGCGGAGGACAGCAACAGTCGTCCATCCAGGATGGAAGATTACGCGCATCAGGAGCTTCTACATGACCAAGATCCAAAAGGCTCACGATCACTTCACCGAGAAGCTCGACGATATCCTGTCCTCGTTTCCCATCCTGGACAACCTCCATCCCTTCACCTCCTCGCTCATGAACGTGCTCTACGACAAGAACCACTACAAGCTCGCCCTCGGCCAGCTCTCCACGGCCCGCCACCTCATCGACAGCGTGACCAAGGACTACATCAGGCTCGTCAAGTTCGGCGACAGTCTCTACCGCTGCAAGCAGCTCAAGCGCGCCGCTCTCGGTCGAATGGCCACCATCATCAAGCGTCAGAAGGACCCCCTTGCGTACTTGGAGCAGGTCCGCCAGCACATCTCTCGTCTGCCTCAGATCGACCCCAACACGCGGACCTTGCTCATCTGCGGCTACCCAAACGTTGGCAAGTCGTCGTTCATCAACAAGCTCACCCGCGCCGATGTCGACGTGCAGCCATACGCGTTCACGACCAAGTCGCTCTTCGTGGGACACATGGACTACAAGTATCTGCGCTGGCAGGTCGTCGACACGCCGGGTATCCTCGACCATCCCCTCGAGGAGATGAACACGATTGAGATGCAGTCCATCACGGCGCTCGCTCACCTGCGCGCGGCCATCTTGTACTTCATGGACCTCTCCGAGCAGTGCGGCTACTCCATCGAGGCGCAGGTACAGCTATTCAACTCCATCAAGCCCCTGTTCGCCAACAAGCCCACGTTCCTTGTCATCAACAAGATCGACGTGGTCCGGCTCGCCGAGGTCGACGAGGAGCGCGCCGCCCTCGTCAAGAGCCTCATCGCCGACGGCACGGTCACTTTGGCGGAGATCTCGACATTCACCGACGAGGGCGTAATGGCGTGCCGCAACGCGGCATGCGAGAAGCTCCTCGACCTCCGCATCGACAACAAGATGAACGGCGCACAGCCCAAGGTCCAGTCCGTCCTCTATCGCATTCATGTGGCACTACCGGCGGCACGTGACGATGTAGAGCGCAAGCCATACGTGCCCGAGGCGTTGTTGGCGGCAGTCGAGGACAAGAACGACGATAACAATGGCGAGGGATCGTCCAACTTTGTGACCAGGCGCAAGTATGATCACAACGATCCTGAGCGCAGGCGGACGGAGCGCGATGAGCAGGAGGAGAATGGTGGCGCTGGTGTGCACAACATTGACCTCAAGAGTGAGTCCGGAGTCTCCCTATGTTCTTGGAACGCGCTCAGCTGACAATATTGCCTCTTTGCTGCAGAGAACTACCTTCTGGAGAATGACGAGTGGAAGTACGACGTCATCCCTGAGATTTGGGAAGGGAAGAACGTCGCCGACTTTGTGGACCCGGACATTCTCGAGCGCCTCGACGCGCTCGAGCGCGAAGAGGAGCGTCTCGAGGCAGAGGGCTTCTACGACGACTTGGAAGATGAGGAGGAGGACGAAGACGAGGAGAGCGCCGCGATCCGCGAGGCGGCCGAGGGCGTCCGCGCGCTCGAGCGCGCCGCCCACGCCACGTCTCAGGACAAGAAGAAACTCAAGTCGCGCCGGCTCATCCCGCGCAAGATGCAGACGCGCACGCTGGACGAGATGGCCGAGGGCATGCGCGCGAGCGGGCTGGACCCTTCCAAGATTGTTGAGCGGGCGAGTGTGCTGGCGCAGGCCAAGGGGTTGGCGGGTGGGAAGCGCAAGCGTGGTGGTGATGGGGAGGATGGGGATGAGGAGATGCAGGACGGTGAAGAGGACTGGGAGGACGAGGAGGCGGCCGAGATGGACATCGATGGTCCTTCCTCCCAAGGCAAGCGCGGCACCAAGGCGCGCAAGTCCAACTCGGGCTCAGCCATCGCTCCCGCCTCGTCCTCCAACCAGCCTCACCCACGCGCGCCGACAAAGGACAGGACGATGTCCGGCCTGCGCGACCAGGCGCAGAAGGACAAGTCGAGCAAGTTGCACGCGTTTGCGATCCGGTCGCGCAACTGGGCTGCCAAGGCGGGCGAGTCGGATCGCAAGATTAAGGATACGAAGCCCAAGTGGCTGTTTGCGGGTGCGTCTCTTTGGGCTCGTTTGGACTTCTTGCTTGGGTGGCACTGACAGTTCGCTATGGCTACACAGGCAAGCGTGGCAAGGGCACGACGCGCTCGCGCTGAAGCGCCGTGGGTACTCGTATACGCCTGCGATTTGTTCGCTCCCAGACCTCCCATTCTGTACATTTGTGCTGATCTCACCTCGCTACAACTTCTTCGGCTCGACAAGGCAATGTGACGTGGCTTACTCATCGCGACGGCAGCCATGCGTATGACAGGCTGCATCACAGGATGGGAGAGGAAGATGGAGGAGAGGGATCATGGCAGGCCGCGACCCTGATTGATCGCATTGGCCACCTGCGACGTGTTGGGCCGGTTCTCAGCATAGCGCGCGTAGCTCTCCAGGTAGGTCGTTTCATCGCTGACGGTAGCCTCCCAAGCCGGATGGGTAAAGACGGCGTGGGACCAGGCCTGCCACCGGGGGAGGAGGGCCGGATCGAGGGCGCGGGCAAGGTCGAGGGAGCGGTAGTGCGCCAGGACGTTGGTGGCGCGGTAGAGCCACGGCGCAACTGTGAAGTCGACCAGGCTGGGGGTGTGCGAGCCGTCCCAGAAGCCGCCGCCGCTCCGGGGTGGGCTGCGGTGGCCCTCCTTCCCGATGCCCTCCCCCTCCCCCTCCCTCTCTCCCTTTCCTCGCGCGGGCGCGGCGGCGTCGAGGCTCGAGGCGCGATCGCGCGAAGTGGGCACGACGACGTCCATACCCCTGAGGAACGCCTCGACCTCGGCCACAAAGTCGCGTCCGTGCTCGGCCTGCTTGTCGGCGTCTTGGGCTTGGAGGAAGCGGTAGAAGGCGGGGATGAGGGTGCGGTTCACGCGGTCGGCTGCGATGCGGTGTTGGGCGCGCTCGTAGGCGTGTGTGCTGGAGGGGGGTAGGAGGGTCTCGCCGGTTGGTGAGGTGCGGAAGCGGTCGAGGAGGTAGTCCATGCTTTGTTCAGCGAGGGGAGGAGAGGGACAAGAGGTCAGCTTGCAAGCTGAGGCGAGAGAGGCATGACCCCTGCTCACATGACGGTGGACTCGCAGATGCCACGCACGCCGCCATTCTCCTTGTAGTCGTCGTTGTGCTCGAGACGGAGGGCGGGCACGAGTCCCTTGGGCGAGAGCTCGAGCAACTCGGCTGGCTTGGCGTAGGGGTCGCATTCATAGTATTGCCAGGGCGCCGTGGCGTCGGTCGGCGGGCGGAGGAAGCAGAGTGTCGCCCATGCGCGCTGGACAAAGCTGTGTGGCAGGTTGAGGGTCAGATGAGAGGCAAGGATCTGAGGGCATCAAGCTACTACTCACGGACAGAAGCATGCTCCGAAGAGGGTAATCTTGTCCTTGGCCTCGTCGTCGCTGCGTGCGGCGGTGGCCTGGACGGTGGCGAGTGCCTTGCCGGTGCACTGGGTGTGGTATGGCTTGCTCTTGGAGTCTGTCATGGCTGTAGAAGAGAGGGGGGATACGGAGGGTCAGGGGGGAGGAGATGGAGGTTGAGCAGATGGATGGGACACCTGTGCTTGTGCTCATCCTGGAGGCCGTCGATCCCATCGGCAGGGGCGCCGACGTCATCCTTCGTTTCCGTCCTGGGAGCAGGCCGATGAACCCACCTTGCACCCCTAGAGATTGGCCAGCATGGTGACCATCGCCGCCTGGCCAGCAGCAAGTGTAGAGGCACCCGTTCAGCCGCCTCTCCTCTCAGCTTGGCCCGTCCCTCCTTCGTCGACGATGTCCACCTTGTCGCCGTTGTCTTTGGTGGGCTCGTTGTCGAGCCGAGCTGGATATTAAAAGGAGCACGTGATGCCCGACGCGTGGACGCGTTTCAAAACATTGGAGAGCAAGGCGGCGACGTCCCTGAAGGCCGCCCCTGTTCCCCGTATGCTGTCCGTTGCTCTCTGGCAGCCCGCTCCTTCGTTGGCGGGTACAGCATCGTGATGGAGCGGCCCCTTCGCCGTTCGTGGTTCGCACGCGCGTCGGCGTGGGCCGTGGAGGGTGGCTGGAGGGGAAGGAAGCCCCCCAGGCGGAAGCTGATATCGCGCTTGTACTTGGTATGCAGCATGGGCCCGAAGGCTTGCTGCTGGCGGGCCGAGGGAGTCCCTTCCGATTCGGCCTACTTGCTGCCTGCCACACTCTGTCCTTGACTTGCCGCTTGACAGCGAGGGCGAAGAGGAGAGGAGACGCGTGGTGTGATGCTGTGGACTGTGGTGGACAGGGAGGGCATCGGCAATGGCGTGGAGTGGAGTGAGGTGGCCGCCAGCAACGCACGCCTTGACCCTGTCTGTCGCACCACGTCTTCCTACCACACTGACAACCACGACGACCTCGACGACGACGACGACGACGACCCATCACCACATCCGTCTCCCATCCAGAGGAGCACAGACAGACACTCACTCACAGGGCAAACAGAGACGGCGGACCCCGGCAACTGGGCGAGCAGTGGGCCGTTTCCTTCATTCCAGCCCGACGGTCGGAGCCACGCGCTGGGTTGCAACTGGGGTCCACCCTCACCCACCTCTCACCCACCTCACCTCCTCGTCCTCGAACGACCTCGGCCTGTCCTCAACGTCACAAGCACAACGCCCACCAGACGCACAGACAAGACCCCCTCTCTCTCCGCCGCACCGTATTCGCCAAGCCACCGGTCGGTCGCATCTTGGGGACGGGAAAGGCGTGGGACATCATCAAGCTATTTACGAGTACTACAACCCTCGCACCCGACAAAGGGGCATCGTCGCCATCATCGTCACGCACACCCCCACCATCGCTACCCCCCAAGCCAGCCTCTCGCTCATCGCTAGCAAGGCCCGTCCTCTCTCCCGTCCTGCACCTGGAAGCGCCAGCGTGCGCGGGCAACCAGGTCGTACACGGCCCCGGCCACCATGTCCACATTGAGCAAACGCGACTCCATCAGCAGCATATCCAATGGTCATGCCTCGTCCGGCTCCATCTCCGGAGGCGCTGCTGGCACCGCAAACGGTAACACGACCTCGGTCCAAGTAGGTGAGTCGGTTCTCATGTTCCGAGTCGTGGGACGCGGCTCTTGTGCTTATTCGCGTTATTCGCACCTTCCACAGTCGTTCGTATTCGTCCTCTCACAAACGCAGACCAGACCAACATACCCCAACGATGGCAGCGCGTCGTCGTTCATCCTACCTCCGCCTCTTCGCTCCAGGTCGACCAATCATCAGGTCCTCCTGCCGGCGGGCCGGGGGCAGCGAATGCCGCAGCTTCGGCAGGCGCTTCCAGTGCTCAAAAGGATCACAAGCGCCAAATGTTCTCCTTTGACCGCGTCCTCGGCTCCTCCGACGGGCAAGCGCAAGTCTACGAGAACGCAGCCGAACAGCTCATTCCGCGCTTCCTCGAAGGCTACAACGTGACCATCCTTGCCTATGGGCAAACATCATCTGGCAAGTCGTACACCATGGGCACCAGCACAGCCGACTGCGACTACGAGGCCCTCGTAGCCGGACGCGCCCCCGACCCGTCTGTCGGCATCATTCCACGCGCCGTCGCTCAGATCTTTGCCGGCATCAAACAAAACCAGAGTCGCTCCGGCGCCGTCCAGTACACCATCAAGGTCAGCTTCATCGAGATTTACAATGAAGACCTCATCGACCTTCTCGCCGTCCACGACGGCGACGCGCGGCCACTGGTCCAAATTCGCGAAGGCAAGAATGGGCAAATTATGTGGCAGGGCCTCCGCGAGGTCAAGGTGAACAGCGTGGCCGACGTCATGAACCATCTCCTGCAAGGCTCCTCGTCGCGGCGGACGAATGAGACCGACATGAACGCACAGTCCTCCCGCTCGCATGCCATCTTTTCCCTCACCCTGGTTCAGCGCAAATATGTCGGTTCGGGCGCGCCACCTCCTCCTTCGGCAGCCCACGCGCCTTCTTCTTACAACAATCCCGGTCGCACCACGCCCACCGGTCGGACGGGCTTGCCACGCCCTTCCAGCACGCTCGGTCATCGCTCGTCCACACCTGGCGGGGGATCGGGCTTGCCAACGCTCAGCGGTCGCACGTCAGCCACGGGTCTGCGGCCAGTCAGCATGGCCGTGGGAACACCACGCAGCGCGAGTCCCGCTCTTGGTCACGGCGATGAGGGCAGGAGGCCGGGTGCCGCGAGCAACAATGACAGCGAGTGGACCGTGATCACGAGCAAGTTCCACTTTGTCGACTTGGCCGGTTCCGAGCGTCTCAAGCGTACGGCGGCCCAGGGCGAGCGCGCCAAGGAGGGTATTTCCATCAATTCGGGTCTTCATGCCCTCGGCAATGTCATCTCCGCGCTCGGTGATCCGGCCAAGGCGAAGCGGACTACTCACATTCCGTACCGAGACTCCAAGCTGACGCGCTTGCTGCAAGACTCGCTCGGTGGCAACGCCCACACCCTCATGATTGCTTGTGTGTCGCCGGCGGAGTACAACGTGTCGGAGACCATCAACACGCTACAATATGCCAACCGGGCGCGCAACATCAAGAACAAGGCCGAGCTCAACGAAGTTGAGGTCGGCTGGGAGGATGTGGCATACCTGCAGACACAAGTGCTCAAGCTTCGGCGCGAGCTGGGCATCCTCAAGGGTGTCAAAGGCAGTGGCAACACGGCTGCTCTCCGTGGCATCGCTGAGGATGCGAGCAACCGTGCCGTGGCCAAGGAGCTGATGGAGTGGCAGGACAAGTACTCGGCCGTGAGCCAGAAGATGTCACAACTCATGCTGGAGAACACCAAGCTCAAGCAGTTGGCCCAGCGCGCGGGGCCCATGTCCGACGCCGACTTCATGGCCGCAGCCGAGCCGGTCATTGTGGAGTACGAGAAGGTCGTCGACACGCTCGAGGGCCAGATCAACCTCATGAAGGCGGCACTCAGCCACGCTGAAGACGTGATCACGGGCCACGAGGCTGATATCGAGGAACTGTCCAACTCGCTCAACGAGACGCGTTCGTCGCTCGAAAGTCGCGAGTCGATGCTGGCCGAGCTTCAGGTACGGCTGAGCAAGGTCCAAGACCGCGAGACGTCGGCGGATGACTACGCGCGTGAGCTCGAGACGCGACTGCAGAAGATCTCGGACCGCGAGGGCGCCGATGCTGCCGTCACGACGGAGCTGCGGAGCGAGCTTGCGCGTCTCAAGGAGGCGCAGACCTCGGCCGAGCAGTACATTTCCGAGCTCGAGGGCAAGATGGCCAAGGACGAAGAGACCATCTCGGGCCTTCAGGCTCAACTGGAACGTGCCGAGAAGGAGCGCGAGCGACGGGAGGAGAGCTACAAGGATCTACAGGCGCGCATGGAGATGATGGACACGACGCGCGACACCAAGACGCTCCTCGAGGAGCTCGACGTGAGCGAACAGCGGAAGCTCGAGCTCGAGAAGCGACTCGACGCGGCCATCGCTGCGCAGGAGGAGCTTGCCAAGGAGAAGAGCAGCTTGACGGACAAGGTGGCGCGGGCTGAGCTTGATAAGGGCAAGGCGGAGGATCGCGCGCGCGAGTTCGAGGCGGCACTCGCTGCCGCTACGGCCACTGCGGCCGCCGCAACCGCAGCCGCAGCAACATCGATCACTAACGGCCACGCGGTCAAGAGCGAGGAGGCTACTCACGACGGACCCAAGGCTGAAGAAGTCGAGGCGTTACAAAAAGAGCTCGCGAGTCTGCGCGAGGAGGTTGAAGTCTGGCGATCCGAGCACCAGAAGTCTACAGTCGAGCTCGAGGGCAGCCGGCGCAAGTACCACGATTCACTGCGCGAGATCCACGACTTGAACCACCAGCTGTCTGAGCTTCGGTTGACGAGCAGCGCCAACTCCACCTCGCGTGCATCGTCCGTCTCGCACTCGACTACCGAGGACGGCGACGAAGAAGAGGTCGTCGAGGAGCTTGCGGCGCCGCCGCAGCCCAAGGCGGTGTCCGCCAACCGACGCGACTCTTTCCAGCTTTCTCGATCTGGCTCGGTCTCGAGTCGCCGATCCGGTCGGCCGGAGAGCTTACTGCTGAGCAACGATAAGGAGAAGACGTTGCAACGGCGCTCATCAGGTTCCTTCCTGGGCTACAACCCTTCGGAGGGGAGCACGTCTCCCGCAAGCACGACGATCAACCGGACGAATGGCCCGACACCGACGCGGTCACGCTCGCAGTCGCAGTCCTTTGCGCAGGAGATGGCGTCGAGTGGCGGGGGCAACACGTCGCCCATGACGGCTGCTCAGAAGATGCAGCTCCAACAACAGCTTGCAGCACAGCTGGCCAACATGCCGCCGACCCGACCGGGCCGACGCCCGCTCTCCCTTTCCGGTTCTTTGAACCTGATGAACGTCAACGGAGTGGTGCGCTCGCCTGGCACGGGTACCACCACGCCTACTCAAACGGGCTTTGGCGAGCTGGGCCCGTCGCCCCTGCCGCTCATTTCGCCAGGCACGTACGAGCGCACGATTGCCTCGCTCAAGAAGGAGAATCAGCACCTCGCACAAGCACTCAAGGAGCGTGAGGAGGAGCTCCAAGCTCTTGAGCTCTCTCTTCGGCAGAAGAAGGGCTCGGCGGGGAGTATGGAGGCGCATGCGCGCTCGGTGGATGCGTTGCCGTCGGGCGTCGTGGTCGGTGGCGAATCCGAGAGTGGCACCGAAGACGCGACGATCGGCGGTGGTGGCGGTCTACGCGCACCGCGTTCGCCTTCGACGGGCAGTCTGCAGAGCGGGCAGGTGACGCCTGCGACGGATCGCCAGCTGCGCGCTATCAAGCAGCTCCTTGTGGAAGCGGGTGTGGCGTCGAGCTCGCCGGCGGACTCGAATGAGGAGCAGATGGTGCGGTTGAATGAGCTGATGCTGTGAGTATTGGGGTTTCATTTTAGGCTTGAGCCACGCGTTCCGGCTTGCTCACTCTCGTGTTTGCCTTATGTCAGTTCGATGGCGCGCAAGGAGACGGCTCACAAGGACGCGATCGACAGCATGGCCGATGAGCTGGCAAGTCTCAGGCGCGAGAAGGAGAATCTGCAGGCTCTGCACAAGGAGCAGAGTCAGGAGATCATCACACTCAAGTCTCAGGCTGCGACTGGCGGAGTCGAGGTCGGCAACAGGACGCCCAAGCCTGTGAACAACGGTGATCGCCTCGTTCTCGAGGAAGTCGAGTCGTTGCGCGCTCAAGTTGCGGACCAGCAGACTGCTCATGCTGCGGAGGTCGAGCGCCTACGTGCTGAGCAGAGCACGAAGGAGGCAAGCTTGGGCGAGCAGATTCAACAGCTCAAGCAGGACTTCTCGGCGGCGGCCTCGGCCAAGGAGCAGGAGCATCAATCGGCTGTGGACAGCATCAAGGCGGCCCATTCGGCTGAGCTCGCCAAGGTCGTCGCGGAGCACGAGACGGTGTTGTCTTCGCTCAAGAATGCCCACAGCGAAACACTGTCGCGCAAGATTGCCGATCACGAGGAGCTTCTCCAACGCCGCGTTGCCGAGCACAGCGACATCGTCGAACGGCTGCGGTCCGAACATGATCGCGCACTCAAGAGCCGGGCGGACGAGTACGCCGCTGCCTTGCGTGAAATCGAGCTTTCGCGCCAGAGTGATGCGGCGGAGACGGAGGAGGAGCGCGCCGCTCTCCTTGCGCAACAGAAGCTGGAGCACGCCTCTGAGATGCAGCGCTTGCGTGGTGAGCACGAAGAGTCGCTTGCTGGCGTCACGGCATCGCATGATGCTGCTATCAAGACGCTCAAGGCGGACCATGAGGACAAACTCAAGGCTCGCGAGCAGCAACATGCAGCTGCCATTGAGGAGTTGTTGCAGTCGCACGCCGCCAAACTGGACAGCTTGGCGGCGGAGCATCGCAAGGCGGTCGAGGCGGCTGTCGCTGCCGCCACCGCTGCGGCTGCGGCTCAGCATGCGGAAGCCCTCGCTGGCCTCCGCACCGAGCATGCTGAGGCACAATCGCGTCTCATTGCCGAGCACAACGCTCAGCTCGAGCAACTCAAGGGCGAGCATGCCGATGTGGTCAAGAACGTCAAGGACGAGCACCAGAGTGCGCTTAGTGCCATGGCGTCGCAGATGGCGGATCTCAAGGGAAGCCACTCGCGTGCGCTGACCGAGGCCCAGTCTCTCGCTGCTGCTGCCCAGGCAAAGTCTCAAGAGGCCGAGTCCAAGGTGGCTTCCGAGACGGCGGCTGTCCGGGAGGAGCATGCCAAGGCATTGTCGGAGCTCAAGGAATCGCATGCGGCCGAGCTCAAGCGACTCGAGGCTGAGCATCTGAACAGTACCGCTGAGCTCAAGACGGCGTTCGCGGAGGAGCTTGCACAGCTGAACAATACGCACAAGGAGCGCACATCGACGCTGCAAAAGGACCACGAGCAGGTCGTGGCCGGTCTGCGCAAGCAGCTCACCGAGGCACAGAGCAAGCATCGCTCCTTTGAGCAAGAGATCTGCAGCCTCAAGCAGGAGCACCAGGGTGTCATCGAGCGTCTTGGTGTCGAGCACAAGATTCGGCTGGACAAGGTGCAGGCCGACCTGCTCACGGCCCGCTCGCACATTGCAACGAGTGCAGAGCAGACCAAGGCGGCGCAGCTCGAGGCGATCAAGATGGAACTTGAGCGCGAGCTCGAGATGACGCGTGCGGAGCTGGTGGAGACGAGCGATGCGCTTGTCACGCTAGAAGGCGCGCTCACGGACACATCCAAGGAGCGGGACAGCTTGCAAGCGCAGATCGAGGCGCTCAAGAACGGCGCGAACCCGCCCAAGCCGGCGCAGCTGCTGCAGGCCGACTTGACGCAAGCGCGGTCCGAGATGGCCAAGGTGCGCCAGGAGATGCTCGTCATTGTGGACGAGCGGGCGCGGATCGAGGCTCAGCTGCGGGATACGCAGAACCGACTGCAGACGGCCGAGGCTCGGATTCGATCGTCCCAGCAATCTGCGCTGGGCTCGCCCACGCTCGAGGGCCCCGTATCGGGTGACTTTGGCGTGGGGCGGTCGCCTGGTTACCGCCGTGGATCGGACGGCGAGGCGGGTGTGCCTTCGCAAGGGGCCGATGTGGCTTCGCACTCGGTGCGCAACTCGCGGACGATTGGCAAGCCGCCACCTCCGACGCCGCCGCCCAACATGCCGCCTCCGCCTACCCCCACGGCACCATCGAATGCGTTGGGCAGTGCGGCCGTCGTGGCTACGCCTCGGGCGAGCGGCGCGCGGGCGTCAACGTCGTCGCAAGTGACGCGATCGGAATCGCCGGGCGCGCTGACGCGCTCCTCGTCGCAGAGCTCGTTGACGACGGTGAACATGAGCTCGAATGGTGCGCACGCCGGTGCAAGTGCGGGCGCGAGTGCCGACTCGAGTCTGCGCATGTTGGCGGAGCAGACGGAGGAGATCAAGAAGTTGCAACGGCAGCTTGCTCATTGCGAGGCCGACTTGCAAGCGAACATTGACCTCGTCTCTACGCTCGAGGCGGCGCTGAACGACAGCGAGAGGAATGTGAGTTGTCATCTTGCCTCTCAGCGTGTTGGACCATCTTCTGACGCGCTTCTTGCCTTGCTTGCCACAGCTGCGCAAGTCTCGCGTCCAGCTTGGCGAGGTTACGCGCGAGCGTGATCGTCTGCAGACGCAGATGGACGATTTGCGCGACCAGGCGACGACGGCGCAGCGCAACCTGGAGAGCGTCCGGCACTCGGTGCTGCTGGAGAAGCAAGGCTTTGAGAGCAAGTTGCAAGAAGAGCGTGCTGCCAAGGAGAAGGCGCGCGAGGCGCTCGAGGCGCGGCTGGAGGAGGTGTCGAGGCGCAAGAACTCGAGGTTGTTCTGTATGTGAAGACGTTTCTTCTCCCCTCCTCACTCTCCTTTCCTCTGTCTCTCTGTCTCCCTCTCTCTCTTCCTCTCTCTCCTGCTCTCCCTCCTACACACTCACACTCACTCTCTGTTACGGCGCTGTGCTTGTTACTATACACACACTCTCTGTCCTCACTTACTCTGGTACCTCCTCTCTCGCTCCCTCTTACCACTTTGCTTGTTCAATCTGCCACTCCTGTCGTATCATGACCAATCTTCTACCCGCACTCAGCGCTGCTTTCACAACGAGCGGACGAAGCGGCTCAAGGGCCGGGGCTCAGGGCTGTGCCGCGTGATCAAGGGCGTGTCTTTGCCGGCGCCGGACCCTCATCGAGGCCGAGGTCGATCGGGACTGGGGTCTGGGGAGGCCCATAAATCATGCCCGTGCGTATGAATGGACGCTCCATACCCTCCTCCTCATCCTCGACCACGACCACAACCACCTCACTCCTCATCGACCAGCATGTCGCGCGACGTCCCGCCCAGCCAATCGCTCACCGTGCGCGACAACCGCACGGGCAAGACGATCACCATCCCCATCACCCACAACTCGATCCCGGCCACCGCCTTCAAGGAGCTCACCGCGAGCCGGTACGCATGCTTCGACAAGACGGACCGTGAGGAGGACGAGACGGAGAACGGGATCAGGGTGCTCGACCCCTCCTTTGGCAACACGGCCGCCATCACGTCGAGGATCACCTTCATCGATGGTGGGAATGGCATCCTGCGATACCGCGGATACCCCATCGAGCAGCTCGCTGCCAAGAGCGTGAGTCCATTCCATATCTCATAGTGTCTACAGCAACGATGTGCTGACGCTCGAGCTTCGAACCCTCGCTCACAGAGCTTCCTTGAGTCGGCGTATCTGCTCATCTATGGCGAGCTGCCAACGCTCAGCCAGCTTGATCTCTGGCTCGACGAGATCTCCAAGCACTCCTTCGTCCACCGCGACGTCGAGTCCCTCTTCGCCCAAGCCCGCTACGACGCCCACCCCGTCTCCCTCCTCGCCATGGGCTTCGCCGCCCTTGGCGCCTACGCGCCCGAAGCCAACCCTTCCCTCCAAGGCCAGACGCTCTACTCGCGCGCAGCGACAGGCGATGTCGGAGCGCTGCAGAACATCGACAAGCAGATTATTCGTATCATTGGCAAGGCGCCCACGCTCGGTGCGCTCGCGTACCGCATGCGCTCCGGTCGGCAGTTCAATCGGCCGCCTCAGGGTCTCTCGTACACGGGCAGCTTCTTGTACATGATGGACCAGCTCTCGGAGCGCGAGTACCAGCCCTCGCCTGTCCTTGAAAAGGTGAGTACCTTGGTGCCTTTCTGCCGGAGCGACGACTGACTCTCGATCTGTGCGAGGACAGGCTCTGGACACTCTCTTCTTGCTCCACGCGGATCACGAGATGAACGCGTCAACGGCGACGGTGAGTCCATGGCTTCTGTCCCTGACTCTTTCACATCCAGCTGACCCTTGCTGTCTTCGACAGGTCTTGCAATCGGGCTCTACGCTCGTGGACCCGTACAGTGCCGTGGCCGCCGGCGTGACGGCTCTCTACGGTCCTCTGCACGGTGGCGCCTGTGAGGCAGTCGTGCGCATGTTGGACGAGATTGGCACGCCAGATAAAGTGAGCAACCTTGTCGAGCTTCTGACTTGGCAACCAAGCTCACAGCCCCTTCTTGACGATGCTTAGGTTCCCGAGTTCCTTGAGCAAGTCAAGAACAAGAAGCGCAAGCTCTCTGGCTTTGGCCACCGCATCTACCGCAGCCTCGACCCGCGCGCGGCGATCATCCGTCAGCTGGCCGACGATGTCTTCAAGGAGGTGGGACGGTCCCCGCTGCTGGACACGGCGCTGGCGCTGAAAGAGGCGGCGGAAAAGGACGACTACTTTGTCTCGCGCAAGCTGTACCCCAACGTCGACTTCTTCTCTGGCCTTGTGTATCGCGAGATTGGCCTGCCTCTTGATTGTGAGTCGCGTTTATCTGGCTGTGAAGCCGACTTACCCGAGGCTGACACCTTCCCTCTCCATGGTACATAGTCTTCCCGGTCATGTTCGTGCTTCCGCGCGTGGTGGGCTGGCTTGCGCACTGGCGTCAGATGATGCTCGACCCCAAGGCCAAGATCTGGCGACCGCGTCAAGTGTACGTGGGCGAAGGCAAGCGCGACTACGTGTCCGTTGCGGACCGCGTACTCCCACGGGAGGGTCTGCCGCCGCACGCTGCCCCGACAGCGCTGGTGCACGGCAAGGACTCGTCGCGTCGTCGGCTGGCGATGTACAGGGATGAGAAGGGCCGCGAGCACACGCCGTCCAAGTTGTGAGCCTTCTCTCCTCCCTTTCCGGTCTCTCGCTCCCATGCGAAGGCGTATGGCTCTCTCTTCGTTCATCGTTAGGCAATTGGCATCCCTCCTTTCTCTGTGGTGCGCTCCTTATACGATGAGGTGGCGACTTCCGACGACGTTGCGGACGGAAGCGATCCCGCCGCCACCACCGTCCGGGCCGGGCGTTGCCTGGACCCCGCCCGGGCGACGGGCGTCCCAGAGGGGATGACTTGAGTGGCCGATTGATATGCGCCATCATGCCGAGATGTACCGTGAGACCCGGACCTGCCAGCCCATATCAACCAGACTGGGTCCCCCTCTCACCTCCTCACGGACGACGACCACCACCACCATCGACACCAGTCGTCCACCCGCCAGCCAGCCAGCCAGCTACCAAGAGAGGAATCCTCACCCGGCGCCCGGCCCGCGCGAAGGAGCAGCACGCAGCAGCATCGCATCTCGATTGCCGCCGCGCAGCTGCTCTGGAGCCCCCCCTTCCCACCTCGCTTTCCCACCACCCTCACCCCGTCAAGGCAGAACACTCTACCAGCTTGCTTTGGGTCCGCGATTGTGCCGTTGGCCCAGCATGGCGTCGCCCAAGCGCAGGATCGAGACGGACGTGATGAAGCTGTGAGTTGGTGCTCCATGACCCTGGACCCGGAACGGAGCTTGTCAGTTGACCCCCCTGTCCCTTGCTATCCTTTCACAGGCTCATGTCCGACTACGAGATCACGCTGGTGAACGACAGCATGCAAGAGTTCTTTGTCCGCTTCCACGGCCCTGCCGAGACGCCCTTCCACGGCGGCGTGTGGAAGGTCCACGTCGAGATCCCCGACCAGTACCCGTACAAGAGCCCCTCCATCGGCTTCATGAACCGCATCTTCCACCCCAACATTGACGAGCTCTCCGGCTCCGTCTGTCTCGACGTCATCAACCAGACCTGGTCGCCCATGTTCGACATGGTCAACATCTTCGAGGTCTTCCTGCCCCAGCTCCTGCGCTACCCCAACGCGGGCGACCCGCTCAACGGCGAAGCCGCCGCGCTCCTGAACCGCGACTCGAAGCAGTACGACGCCAAGGTGCGCGAGTACGTCCAGCGCTTTGCTACCAAGGAGGCGGCCGACGGGGCGGGCGAGGAGCAGGATGGCGAGGCGAGCGATGAGGAGGACGGGGAGGAGGAGGTCATGTCGGAGGTGGGGTCCCTGTCGGACAATGAGGAGGACGGCGCGGGCGAGATGACGCTCTGAACGCAGGGCACAGAGGACAGGAGGCGCGAGGGCGGCGCGGCGTGCTGGGAGTCATGCCTCCGCCTCTACCTCGGCCTCCAAGACGGACGTGCGGCGCGCGACCGAGGTCGAAGCTATCAATCAAGCAGCCCGCAACGCCCTTCCCTCTACCATCGGAAACGCGACCACACTCGACGGCGTCAAGGTCGACTTGGCTTCGGATCTCCACCGTACGGACACGGGCTAGGGACAGATTCGACATCAAGATACGCTACGTGGGCGAGCAAGTGCGGCTCGCTCGGGGCTCGGCGCCCGGCGCGAAGGCAGTGGCCACCGCCACCGCCATCTTCGGCAGGCAGGCAGACGTACGCAGCCAGACCGGAGAAAGGCCCCCCACACATACACACGCACACACACACGGACAACTCACAGCTGGCAATGCGTAGGCTCCTTTACGAGGAGCATCAAGGGGCCGCGACAAGACAAGCGCCACGGCCCGACTGAATTGATTCAGAATCGACTCATCGTGTACCACCACACACCCACCCACCCACCCACAAATTCACAAACGCGCAACGGGGCGCTCGCGGGCGCCGGCCTAGCCCACGCTTCCAAGTTCCAATGCCCCTTCCTCCCCCTTTGCCCCTGTCCCCTATGGCGGGGAGAAGCGAGCGCATTGTACACTTTCTGATCTTCCCCCCACCCCTCCAGCCATCTGCGCGTCTTCCTCCCCCTCCTCATTCGTCCTCGGCGCTCTCTCCTTTCTCCCTTCCCTCTCCTCTGTGTCTGTGTCTGTGTCTGTGTGTGTGTAAGCGCGCGCGCGCGCGTGTGTGTGTGTGTGAGCCTGTCAGTCCGCGCTGCGCGTTCGTCGTGCCCCGTGCGTCGTGCGTCGGTCGTAATCGTCTCTATCCTTCCCATCGACCGAGCATTGGTTCGTGACCTGTCCGTCTACGCCAATGCTCCCAAGCAGCCAGGACGAGACGCGTCCCGTGCCGTGCCGTGCCGTGCCGTCCCGACCTCGGCTTGTGATACGAGTAGATTGGGCGGCTCGAGAGTCTAGATGTGGTGGCGAGGAAGGAAGAGGAGGGATTCATCATTCAGGACGACGGAGGTCACGGCCAGGAGACCTCGAGGACGGCCCTGCCCACCCCTGCGCGCACCTCGCGCACGACGTCGACGGCGCCGGGCGTCCAGCTCCGGGTCCGGGTCCGGGACGGGCCTTCCTTCCTTGACCTCCCCGTCATGGTCTCCGTCCCCGTCCCCGTCCCCGTCTCCGTCGTGCTCGTCGCTCCTTGCCCTCCCTGTCCTGCCTGACCTCCTACTGGTATTGATGATGCACGCCGTGCGCCCCCGCGTCCGCCCCCACGCTCGACGGCGTGCGTGAAGGCTTGCACGCCGCCGCCGACGCCAAAGTAGAGGATCTTGGCTGCGATGAGGATGAGGGTGGGCGAGGGGTTGCGGCTCGGCGAGGGCTGGGGTGAGGGCTTGGGTGAGGACCCGTTTGCTTGATCCTGCTCTTCGCCTGAAGCGTGTGATGCGTCCTCCTCGTCCTCCTGTTGCGTTGAGGCTGGACCCGAGTTCTTGGGGACGTCCTCGTCGCTTTGCAGACTCGTGGTGGCGGGGGTTGTAGTGGAGGAGCAGGTGTAGAGCAAGCTGACGAGGTCCGGGAGGGTCGAGAGCGCGTACACCGTTTCGGAGCTGAGGATGAGGTCGTACCGCCCCTCTCTTGTCCTCCCTGTAGTGGTGGCGTCCGTGCTCGTCTTCATGTTCGTGCTTGCGTCCCCTGCGTGCTGCCCTGCTTGCCTCGCGGGAGGAGGAGGAGGAGGAGGAGGAGAAGGAGGGGAAGGGGAGAAGAGGACCTCGTCCAGCCTCGCCCAGGGCCCGGAGAAGAAGCGCAGGTGGAGGTTGCGCGCTTGGAGATCGGCGACGAAGGCTTGGAGGAGGTCTTGTGTCCCTTCCGCCTCTTGCCGTCCCCTGGCGGCATCCTCTTCTTGCCTTGGGGTAGGGAAGGGAGCGGTGAGAGCGAGGTCGAGCTCGCCTGCTTGATCGGGTGTGGGGAGGGTGCCGGCTTGCTCGTCTTGCGTGCTCGCTGTTCGGAAGGGCTCGGCGGAGGGGGAGAAGAAGAACCAGGTGAGGATGAGGTTGGGGAGGGTTACCTGTTGATCATTGTAACATTCGGGAAGAAGGGTGAGTCTGCTGTTCAAAGAGGTCCCAAAGGAAGACACGTACGAGACGGAGGACCTCGATGTTGAAGTCGGCGAGATGGAGCTCTGTCCGTGGCTGGGAGGGCTGGGCTTGGTCGTTGTAGTCTGTGCTGAGGAGTTGTGCAAGGATGTACATCGATGGCAGGGCTGTGCCACATCCGAGCTGAGGAGGCACAAAGGGCGTCCCTTGTCATTCCATCGACGAAGCTCAATTTGAGCCTGGACGGACTGACCTCGAGGATCCTGTGACCGCGTAGGGTGAGCGTGGGCTTGCCTGCTGCGCCTCTCCTGCGTGAGTCGAGTTCTGCGATGAGGTCTGCTGCGCATTCCCACGTCTTGAGGCCGCCTTCGTATACGCCGGGTTCGAGGTCGGAGTGTGTTCCTACTGCTCTGCGCTGAGCCTGGGTGTCGATGGCGAGTGCGTTGAGCTGTGCCTGTAGGGTGGGTTCTGTGCTGGCCGTGGCGTCGTCGCTGTGGTCGTGGTGCAGGAGTTGGAAGCGTGCGTCGAAGAGGTCTCTTCTTGGGAGATGGAGGCGGGTGGGCTGGGACGACGCGGCTGGTTGTGGCTGGTCGAGGGTGATGGTGATGGGCGAGTAGGAGAGTGCTGGTGGGAGGGTGGCGAGGAGGTCTCCCAGCTGCCATTCTGTTGGTGCTGGTCCCTTGTCCGCGTTGTCCTGTTCATCAAGATGGATGGCATGCTGCTGGTTGTCGTCGTTGTTGTCGTGCTCGCAATCGAGGTCGACGTCGTGGTGGCTGCCAAAGGAGAAGTGGAAGGACATGGCTGTGCGGTGTTGAGATGGTAGATGGTTGTGGTTGTGGACGAGGAGGGGGAGGGAGTGGGTAAGAAGGAGGAAGAAGGAGGTATCTACTCGGCCTGACTAGATGCTGGTGCGTACACCTGCTCGGCCCGGGCGGCCATGGTCGGTGAGTTACTCGTACTGTGGCGAGTGTGTGGGGAAGTGAAACAAGGCTCGACTTGTGCTGTCATGGTGGAGAGCAGGCAGGGCTGACAGCCGCAGCCAGTCTGGGAATGGCTGATATCCACGTCGGCCCCGTCCTCCTCGCCGCCGACCATCGCGCTCGTTACCCAGTCACGATGTCAGCTCCCACGGCCATCGACCAGCAGCAGCCGCAGCAGCCGCACCCACCGCCGCGCCATCACCGGCAGCACTCGTTTGGATCGATGGGAGCCGCCGCCGCCGTGTCGGCCCTGTCCTTCCCACGCACCGGGCCCCTCCACTCGCCCACCCAGCCGCGCTTCAGCATGAGCACCGCGTCCACCTCGCCGCCCAAGCCATGGACCCATCCCAGCAGCAGCCAGGACTCAGCATCCTCCTCCTCGTACTTTGACGATGCCACCCCCGCTGGCACCGGCACCGGCACCGGCCACCACCGCGCCAAGTCGGGCTCCGTCTCGTCGTCCTCGGCAGCCTCCTCCCTCTCCGACGCCGTCGGACCACGCACGCCCACACTCAGCAACGCAGCCGCCGCCGACGGACAGCGCATCTCCATCGTCTCGCCCACCGCGCCTCCCGGGCAACATCAGCATCGTCACCCATCGCACGCATCTCCTCCCTCGCACTGGCTTCATCGGCATACGACGCAGCCAAGTCGAGAGTCATGGCTCAGTCATGGGCTCCCACCCTCGGCTCACGGTGGGCAACCACCCCCACCTCGCCACGCACCGCCTCCACCGCCGCCTTCACCTCAGCACCAGCTGCAGCAGGAGCACCAGCTGCAGGAGCAGGCATTCCCTTTGCCCGACCGGGCACAGGCGCAGGCGACGACGACACGCCCCACAGCACCATCGCATCCTCGGGCCCCTTCGGCACCCTCTTTCGCAAGCTCAGTCTCTCCACCTCGCCCACCCTCGGCTTCACCCCAGCCATCGAGCCCGCCACCGACGATGTCTCCTCCAAGATGACGTCGAGACTCGCCCACCACTTCCCACCGCACCACCGCCACCACTCCATCTCCGTGCCCATGTCCCACTCCCACTCCCCCTCCCACGCCAACGAACAGGCACCAGGGGCCGCCTTTGGACCGGGAGGGAGCACCATACCCACCGACGACCTCCTCTCCTCCTCCTCGTCAAACTCGAACCCGAACCCGAGTCCCTTCACGCGCACGCCCACCGCCCGCTCCGAGCCCTCCTCCTCGCCCATCCTCCCATCCTCCTCCTCCCAGTCCCTACGCACAGCCGAGCCCGCGCCGTCCTCCCGAGGACGCAAGCCCAGCTCGGGATCAGCAGGAGGAGGGGGAGGGGGAGAGGGGGGACGCGGATCCGCCGCCCGTCGCCCGTCGGCGAGCGTCTCCTCTCCATGGGCCAGTTCTCGCACCATTGATGGGTGGACTGGGACTGGAACGGATCGGATCGAGTGCCAGGTTCGGAATCGGAATCGGATCGAGAGGGCGGGTCCGACTTGGCCTTGCCTTGCCTTTGCAACGAGCCATCCTTCCACCCTTCACCCCTTCAATCCTTCAACCCGTCGACACGCGCGACTACACGAATACGCCACCCGGCTCCGTCTTGCGCTTCGCCAGCTCCTCCGGCTACTTCGGCTTCGAATCAAGTCACCCTCCCCACTCGTACGAGTACTACATCGGTAACCCAGGCAGGCAGGCCCTCATCTCATCCGCAGGCGCGCCCGCTCTCTCGTCGATGACGGCCGTCGTCGTCTACTCGTACGACTACGGGTACGCGTCCCAGGCTACATACAGCGCAGCCTCGCCTGACGCCCCTGTATTGTCCCGTCTTGCCTCTCCGCCTCGCCGTCCGTCTGTCCGTCCGTCTTGATACGCGCCCCTCTCGCCTCTCGCTCGTCCTCTTCGTCGTCCCATGTGTTCCCGTATCGCTTCGCGTCGATTTGTAGCTCTCTCTCTCTCGCTCGCTCTCGCTCTCGCTCTTGCCCTCAGTCTCGTGTTTACGAATCACGACCGCTTGTCTGTCTGGTACGAGTACGAGTACCTCGCATCCCCACTCGGTACTCTCGTCCTTGCACGGGCAGGGAGAGAGCCAGAGGCAGGAGCACAGAAGGGGGAAAGGGCAAGCCGCGTCGCATTGTGTGTGGATTGGAATTGCAGCAGTGAAGTGGGATACGGATACGGATACGGTTCGGATACGATGTGAAGTATCTAGCCTGATGGGAGTGATGGATGGATGGATGGATGGCAGGGCGTGGGCGCGGGTGCAGCGCAGCGCAGCGGGGTGGGAGCGGGAGCGGGGGCGGGGGCGACGGGCATGCTTGCTTGGACGTTCATCGTATCGTGCGCCCGGCGCGAGCAGGAGTTGGGGGGCGCTGGGTTACGAGGTCGAGGACGCGTACGAGGATGGCTGGCTGAATCGAGTAGCTCGCGGGCCTCACTCGCCACCGCCCTCGCCCGCCGATCCCGTCCCCGTCCCCGTCCCCGAACCTTGACCTGAACCTTGACCCGCACGCGCACGCGCACCCGTACCCGCAGAAGGACTCGTAGGACTCGCCACCGCCACCGCCACCGCCACCGCCACATCATCAAGCGGCGCAAGGACCTCGCGCCCATCAATGACCCTCTTGAGCTTGCCCTCGCTCGTCACCTCCGTATCGGGCGAGACGCCCGGACCGAGGGGCGTCGCTGGGTCGGCCGCCGCCGCCGCTGCCGTCGCTGCTGCTGAGGAGGAGGAGGCGTGACTGTCCACCGAGGCGCTGCTGCTCACCGACGACGTGCGTGATCGTGGTCGTAGCCCGGCACCTGCACCTGCACCTGCACTCGTTCCCGCCCCCGTGTCGATAGCCGGCACAGTACTCGCACCCTTGCCACCTTCGCCCGCCCGCGCCGAGCCAGCCGCCTCCGTCGACCGCCGCACCGCCGCCTCCGTCGACCGCCGCACCGCCGCCGGATCGAAGAGATCCACGAAGGGCACGCCCGTCTGGGGCGAGGAAGCCGTCGGCGTCGTCGGCGTCGCTCCCTCTCCGTCCCCATCGCCATCGCCATCTCCATCTCGATCGCCGTCGTTCCCAAACGCGCTCGTCTCGATATCGCCGTCCTCCTCGTCAAAGGCGCGTCGGAAGTCGCGCGACCAGTCGGCGGGGGTGAGGTTGGCCTCTTGGCTGAAGGCGGATGCGAAGGAGCCGCTGGCGTCGTTCGAGTCTGCAAAGGGACCCCATTCGTCCTGCAGATTGGCAAGTCTGGTCAGCTTCAGTGTACGAAGGGTCGTATGCATATCGTGCTCACGTCTTGAGGATCCGATGTTCCCGCAACACCGGACACGGGCGGCCCAAACGCATCCTGTTACCGCGGAGATGTCAGTACAAGCACGTCGATACAAGGATTGATACTTGACCAACTCACATCAAAGTCGACGCCTCGAGCCTCTGCGCTGCCAACCCCAGCTGACAACCAGTTGGCTTCCTCGTCCGAGTCGTCGTCGTCGGACCCGCCAGCGCCCATCTGGGATGACAGCTGCGTGCAGAGGCCTGATCAGCCATCTGTTCTGCAAGGCAGTGCGGTGCGACATCGCTCCAGAGACTTACATAGTTCGCAAAGGTGTGATTGTCGCTCATGATGTGCGGGACTGAGAAACGGAGCTCCATAGGTCAGTTCCAGGTGCCAATCAAGAATGCTCCAGCTCTTACATACCATCATCATCGTCCTCAGCGCTACTCGCGCCAAAGCTGAGGTTCCGCCCCGCCACCGGCGGCCCACCAGCCAGCGGCGCCGCCTCGCGCTCGCGATTCTCCCGCAAGCTCTGACTGACAAAGTCGTCCCAGTCCGGCTGCTTGATGAACGGACGGACGGGTTCCGCAATCTCGGTCGGATAGCGCTCGAGAAGCTTGACCGTCTCGTCGGCGATGAGGTTCATGTGGCCCATGTAGCCGAGACGTATTCTCCTCGGGCCGGCACTGATCGTTATGGAGAGTCCAGTCAGCCTTCTGGTCTGCTGGCCAATGTGATCATGATGCCACTCACGAGGACTCCTCGTTGCGCCTGTGCCCCTCGACAATCTTGTCCGTAAGCTTGCCGTTCCGAAAGACGTCAATCGTCAACTGGCGGTTCAATCCAATGTCCATGCGCCCGTTGAAGAATTGTTGGAGGATGTCGTACACTACGTTGTGCAGAAAGTTGTTCCAGGGGAACTCAAAGAACAATGTCTGAGCGAGATCATTAGAGGTCAGCCCTGGATCACTCCTGGTGCGGTGGCAAGGCGAGCAACTCACAAGCAATGACGGGACGATGTTGCAGTCGATAAACTTTTGCTTGAGAAGATCGCCGACATTGTTGATGGAGCCTTGTGCTGATGCTTGTTTGTCTGTAGGATCGCTCGCCGTCTTGGAGGCAATGCTGGGATCTTGATCACTTGTCGTCGTTGTCGCAGTCGTGATGCTGGTCGCTGTCTCGCCGCCCTCTGTCGCTGCGGAGGTAGTCGTGGGCGTGATTGTACCCCGTCCTGCTTCTTCATCGCCTTGCAAGCTGGCTTGCGAAGCTTCCAAAGTAGGCGTATGTTGTGCTGAGCCCTGCTCGCTCGTCGACACCTCGCGCAGCAGCGCCTCGTCGTCCGTATCGTTCGAAGAGGTGGCGCTCTCCGGCGCTGATTGGTCTCGGACGTGCTGTGTACCACCGCGGGCATGCCGAGCGGACGGCCTCTCCTCCGAATCGTCCCCGACATCTTTGGCCGCGTCCTCATTGCTGGAGGTAGGCGGCTGGTTCTCATCGCGTTCTGTGCCCTCGGTCCCGATGCTCATGCTGAGGTTGCCCACAACCGAGCTCTGCGCGGCGCCCTCGAGGACGCTCTCGTCTGCGGCTTCCGTCTCGTCCGGGACGCCCATGGAGCGTGCCAAGATCTGGAAGCCATCGACGCCACCGAGCAATGACCCTTGGTCCGAGTACTGTGGTCCATCGCCAGGTAGGCGATTGAGCAGTGCCATGTTGGAGCAGTGAAGTAGCTCCGCGTACAGCTCGGTGATGCGATACCGCTCGAATGTGAGCGGCGCAAGCTCCCCCAGCGTCGTCTTGCGCGCCGTGCTCGACGATCGCGGGTTCATCAGCAAGTGCTGAAACTCCGGTAACCTGTCACAGAGCACCTTAAGCATCGGACCAAGGTGAACGATGCCCAGCTTGCTGGGGAAGTCCTTCATCGCCTGCTCCATCGCCTCAAGTTGCTCGTCTTCGCTGGGCTCCTGGAAGGACACGTTCGCCGCCCGCCGGGGCATCTCGTCCGATTCGCTGGTCTGGCTGAATGATGAGTCGCCCGCGATGGACGATTGCCCGCGCCGCTCTGACGTAAAGTCCTGCTGCCTTTGAATGAGATATTGACGCAGGGTGTGGAAGAGATGCTGCTCAAAGTAGTCGCTGTTGTTCTTGCGAATGAGCTCGATGAGAACGCCGATGCAGGTGACCAAGGACGAGGTAATCGTCTCGACCGTGACCCCGACCTCAGGAGCGCGTACGGGCGGGAACTCATCGTCGTTGGCTTCTGAGGCCCGATGTTGCGAGCTGAGCGACGCCGTCTCTGATGCGGGTTGATCGCTTGGTCGGAGAGGAAGCAAGGCCGGGTTCTTGAGAGCCGAGGGCGACTCCGACGGCGCGGCACTATCTGGCGGCGCGCGATCAATCTCCTTCTCTTCTGATGTCGCTGAGGGCACAGCGCTGTCCGTTCCCGCCGCGACTCCGCTCTCGGCACTGTCCAACTTGGAGTCGAGCATGAAGTGGACCATCTTGCGGATCTGCTCCTCGCTGGCCAGCTCGCGTACCAGCCGATTGTTCGTTCCGCCTGCCCGCGCCGACGCGAACGAGTCGACCGCTCCGAAGGCACCGCCGCCGAACGCGTCGGCGCCTTGGCCTTGTGGAAGGTTCGTCGCGGAGGGAGCGGAGAAGGCGATGACTGCCTTGAAGAGCTCGGAGACGGTGTTGTGTAGGTCGGCAGAGTGCCTTGGCGAGAGGAGATCCACGAGCTTGTCGACCAAGCCGTTATCGGCAAGCCACTGTAAGACGAGATGGTCGTGAGCTCAATGAATGCGGACAGGAACTACTCATTAATCACTCACGTCGATGGTACCGGCTTCGGGCGTAGCCTCCTCGAGCTGGATCATCCGGTAGAGCAGATCTACCACCGCGGGCGTCTCCAGATGAGCCACGAAGCGCTCTACGCTGCGCGGCAAGGACCTGATGAAGGCCAGCATCTGTGCAAGACCCAGAGGGATATCAGCGCTTCCTTGCCCTGCCCTGGCGGCCGCTGACGCGTCCGGATCCGACTCACCTCGAGGGGCTTCTTATCTAGAAAGACACCGTTCACCTTGGCCCAGTAGCCCGCCAGCACGCTCCGACCCGGCCCATTCTCCTGCGCGTTGATCGTCCTCCTCGTACCGCTCCCATCGAGGGCAGAGGTCTGCCCTGCACCACTCGCGCCCGCCGCGCCGACGCCGTCCTCGCCGCCCTCTTTCTGCACCAGCTCCCCGTTCAGGAGCGGGTGGGTGAAGTGCGTCAGGGGCGGCTCGGCGCGGCTTGGGTTGGCGCTGAGCACGGCGTTCCAGAAGGGGCGGAGGAGGTCGTCTTGGTGTGCTAGGATGGTGTCGAGGATGGCCCAGATGTCGCTTGAGAGGACTTCGGAGGCCATATATGGATATCTGGTAAGGAACATGCCGCCAGGTCAGTACGGACGCGCGCCTGGAGCATCGAGAAGAGACAGCTTGGGGAAGACGTACTTGAAGCGGACCTTCTCCTCCCACTCGAGGCCGCCCTCACCGCCGACCTCGGCGCTGCCAACGACATGCTCAAGCAGGCGCTTGACGACCCTGGGCTGCCTCAGGAACTCGACGAGCTTGGCGTTCTGCGACTTGCATTCTTGGAGGAGGTCCGGATCATCGAGCACCTCTTCGACGCTGACGCCGCTGGGCTTGTCGAGGAGGGTGTCTAGGGTCGAGGCTGTTGAGAAACCGATACGCCACTGGCAGGGGCAGGGGTGGGAGCAGGAGCAGGAGCAAAGGGGTCAGTCAGCGCCTGCCATCAGCACACACCGCGGCATGCTGGGTACTCACGAACATGTTGCGCGTCCTGGGTACGTTGCGGTCAGGAAGCTGCTGCCAGCAGCCGCTAGGACCTGCCTCTTGTGAGGGAACGCAAGGTCGGTGGCTCCCTCAATCGATCTCATGATCATCTCATCCCTTCCCGTTCCTGGCCTGCCCTATATGCCTATCTCCACGCTGTACAGTATACTCAATGTCAAGGACAACGAGAGTGGCTCTATTCAGTACGAGGGCTGTCGTGTCGCAGCGAGATACAGGGGCCGGGTAGGGCGAGGGACGAAGGGGCTGAGAATACAGTTCGCGCGCGGAAGGCGGAGGCGGGAGCGGGTAGGTGACACGGTACGAAGGATGCGCAGACTTGAGGGACGAGTATGGCTCCCGGCGCGTGGCGAGGGCCAGACGGCGTGGGGAGAAGGAGGCGGCTCTTGAAAGGAGGGTGAGGAGCGTTGCAGTGCAGTGAGTTGCGATGCTGTACAGGACTTGCAAAAGAATGTTTGGGCTTTGGGTGCCGGTGTTGTTCGAAGGGTATCGCCGGACGAGGGCCGTCGCGGTGGTCGTCGTTGCCATCGGTTGAACGAGGTGACCCAGGCTTGATTGACAGGGAGGAGGGTGGTGGAAAGCATCAGCTTGACGCCGTCTTGTATGTACAGCAATCGCCGGCTGATTCCCATTCGAGTAGAAGGACGTGTAGGTCGCACATCGGTTTCGGTCCGATCTTGACTGGGAAGTAGATGTCACCGCTGCGACGGCAAGCCGTCCAGCGAGTAGAGAATCGAGGTTAGCGGTGGCGCAGTTCTTGCCGATGCAAATGTGTTCGCTCGAGGGCGCGTGAAGTGAGTCGGCGCCTGGTCGATGCGACCGCCGTCCTCATGGAGCTGAGCCCGCGATCGCATACCGAAGGGTGCTTGACTCGCCGAGACCGAGCGCTCAATGTCCACGCCGCCGCTCGTCGAGGCCGGCTCGAAGTCGAGCTGCCGAAAGATCGGCACAAGCTCGTCTGGCTTGAGGAGGGGCACCTTCTTCAGGGCCAAGCTAGACTTCGGGGACAAGAACTTGGGCTTGGGCAGACTGGGCAGGAAGTCGAAGCCGTTCCCATGCCGAGTCTGGTGCTCCGCAACCATCGTTTGCGCCACGGGCGAGCCGTGGTTGAGCGCGAAGCGCCCGGTGCCCAAAAGCAGAGCGTGCTCGTCCTCCGCATCGAGGTCGATAACGCCGCCGGGGGCCTCGTTCCGCTCGATAGCGCTGTCTTCCTTGATCGGCATGAAAGGCATGGGCGGCGCCATGTGTCCTCCGCCATAGTGATGGTGCTGCGGCAGGCTCGGTAGCGGGCCAAGCTTGGAGTCGGGGCTTCGCGGCGTGAGCGGACTTGAGCCGCAGGTCGTCCCCGACTGCGTCGATCCGCATGATTCGCGAGACGTGGCGCTCCCACCCGAGGTGAAGACCGAGCCGGGAGAGGAGAGCGAGACCTCCATATCGTCACCGATTGGTTGAGCATGAGATGGCGAGACGCGTAGGGCTTCCGGCAAGCGGAACTTTCTGAGCGAGTTGGTGGACGCCCGCGAGAGCAGACTGGGCCGGCCCAAGCTGACGCGCGTGTCGTGACTAACCGCCCGAGCCATCGGCTCCGCCCCGAGGTACTCGTTGTAGGGCAACTGCGAGGGCGAGTACGGCCTTGCGCGGACAGTATCTCCGCCCTGATGCAGGCTGTTGCCATCGCCACCACCTTGACGACTCTGTTGCAGGGAGCGATTCGCCCGCTTGGCCCAGTCCGGCAGATCAGGCACCATGACATCGGCAGCGCCACCAGAGCCTCCGCCGCTGCCACCACGACCGTGCGATCGAGTGCGCTTGATAGTCTCCGAGCCGCTTCGTTCGCGGCCCAGATGAGCTCTGCTTGATTGCCGTTGGAGGATACGAGGCGCCGCGTGAGGAGGTGGCGGCGGAATCTGGCCGCCATCCGAAACTGTGGGAGCATCCATGTGGGCGTGTGCAGCGTGTGCCACGTTGAGATGGGTCTGCGAGCGATGAGAGGCCGCCGAATTGGCCAGTGCCGTCTGGCGCAAGGCCGAGCTGGATACTGTCCGGCCCCTGGTCAGAACTTGGTCCGAGGAAGCAAAGCGCTGCATTTGCGGTGGCCGAGGCGTGGTGATCAGTGCCCCTTGGTGAAGAGTCTTGTCATCCTTTGGCGGAGGCGGTGGGAACACGAAGTCGCTAAACTCGGTGCGCTGCGCTTGATTGTCAGCAGCTTTCGACGGTTTGGGAACCGCCAATTCCCTGCGTTCCTTGGCGTACTTGCAGGCGTACGTCGTGCCCGGCTTGGGACATGGGTTGATCAAACCAGTGAAGTTGAGAAAGCTGTCGCCCTGTTGCTGGCTTTTGGCCCCGGTGGTGGTACCGCTACTTTCGGTCCTTTCCATCCCGACGCCCTCTTGAAGACGAGTGCCCACGACCTTCCTCCCACTCGCCCTGATGTGCTGGACATCATCTTCGGCGACGCCCTCGGCCCTCGCCTTGAGTTGGAAGAAGACGGTGTCAAGCCACGCTTGCCGCTCGTCGGCCTGGCCCATCTTCTCGCTCCAAGCCGCAGCGAGACTTCCATCTTTGGCGGAAGGGAGTGCCGTGGTGGCGCCGTCGGCTCGCAGAACCTCTCCGACGTGCTTGTCGAACGCAGTGGCTAGGCCACACCCAAACGAGTCGTCCGAGTTCGCGTCGTCTTCACGCTCGGCGTGGACGCGACCCTCCTCGTGATCGTCCTCGTGCCGCCGTCGCACTGTCGGCTGGTGGCGCTGGAACCAAGACTGAGATTGCTGAGCCGCGTGAACGCCGGTATCAAACGTCGCCTGAGTGGGTGTAGCCCCGGCCGACTCGATCTTGCCAAAATCGACAGTGATGTGTGTAGTCGAACCCAACGAGGACGATGATGTTTGAGAATCGCCTTGAAGCTTGTGCCGGAAGAAGCCCCCTCGAGGCGAGTGGGGCTGCAAAGATTGTCAACTTCTTGCGGTTGCCATTCGCAGATCTGGTATGATACTCACTGGAGACTTGTGCGACGACGCGTCGGTGACCGTGGGCGGTTGCTTTGATCGCGTTCGGTAAGGATTATGACCGTGAGTCTGTGCCGAGGAAGGCGGCGTGCTCGTGTCCGACGCGCCCGAGAATGAGCTCGTCGACGTCGCTGACTCTGTCGACAAGGTGTGGGCGTGGTGATACCGGAGGGGCATCTCCCTCAACGCCATGCTTGCGACCTTCTGGCTCTCGAGTCTTGGGGGCCAGAGTGAGTTGGCGACAAACTCGAGGTCGAAAGTGAAATCGAGATGGACCGGGCGCGAGCGACGCGGGCAGGGTCGTATAAGGGCAATCTGATCGCGGCGGCGCACGCACGCTGGCCGGCTTGAGATGGGAGAGCGTGACCGAAATTGTACGATGTCGTCCACCTGACGGTCGAGGGCGCGCGGGTCGGAGCTCGATCCTTGACCTTTTCACCGGTTGGCTCACCGACGGGCGGCAGAGGGCCCTCGATGGGTGCGTTGCACCACCGAATGCTAGGGATATCTGTGCGTGCCGCCACCCCGCGGCTGGGCTAATGGTCGATTCGGCTTCGTTGTTTGCTTCAGCGGGGCTCGGAGTCGTCCAGCCACCGAGGTCAGTGAGCAGGGGAAGAAGTGCCCCGACCTGAGCGGAGTTGGTTTGACCGTCCTTGGTCCGTGCGGCCTTGATAGGTTGAGGGCGTGGTGGACGTGTAGGAGGAGGAGGTCCAAGCTACGCCAGACTGAATATACTGAGCAAGTCGGCTTGGGAGCGATTGGGAGGGCGAGGGCAAGGTCGACGAGATCCGTACTCTCTATACCTAGCCTCAATATGATGGTCTTGAAGCGCACGAGCTTGGGAGACGAGGTCATAGCGCTGGTGGCGACGAGAGATGAAGAATGAGCTCGACTCCCAGGGTCCGTTGCTGGAGAATCCCTGCTCCAGTGCTCATCTCTCATTCGCATCCCGACCGAAGCTTCATGTGTGGGCCCTTGTTGCCTGCGCTCTGAGGGCCTGTCGCCCGCCCCTTGTCGCCATCTTACGGTCTGTCGCGCCCGCCTAGCGATCAAGCAGTAGGACTGCCTCCGTCTTGCTGGCTCCTTGTCACCCCCAATTCTGCTCGAATAGTGCACGCTTGTTCATCGAGCAAGTGGGGCAGTGATTCGCCAGTTGCAACCGTTACAGCGCTTGTTTGCTGAGGAACTGATCCTTGCCCTGGGTCTCGGCGCTGTGCCTTCGCCGCTGAGGTGGTCTGTCTCTCAATTTTCTTCCCATCTTGCGGCTGCTCGGACAGGCATGTGGTGTGCGTGGTCGGTGCGCTCCAGGCCGATTCAACGGACATGTATCCAGGGGGAAGGAGGGGCCTGAGAAGAGAAGACGTTGGAGGTCAGTGAGCTCCGAAAACAAACAAAGCGAGTGAGTGGCCGACCGAACGACGGACCGACCGAGCTGACGTTTTGGAGAGCCCTTGTACTCACCCAGCGGATCGACGAAGCGCCACCGGGTTGGAAGCATTGGTGCAGCCGGCTGATTGGTTCGACGGACGACGGGGGTGCCCACGGTGGGATGTTGGCCATACACGAATACCTAGAGGAAGTCGGCATCGTGACTTGGATCCAATCTGAGTGGCGCCGTGTCACGCTGGGCGATGAGCGTGGCCGATCAAGACTTGGGCGAGGGGAGGTTGCGATTCCTTGCTGAGGCCCATCCAGGAGTCGAGCGGTAATTCAGGAGGCGATACCGAGCCTTTGAACGTCTGATTGCTGGCGCCCCGCACCGCCGCGTCGAGGGGCCGACTGGCCGAGGCTTCAACGACGCGCTGGCATATCGTGGTCGGACCAGATACGACACCGACGCGCACCGGCGGGAGGGTGAAGCCTGGACGGCTACATTCGGCGAGGTTGGGCGATGGTGTCCCGGTCCTTGGCCCAAGCGCTCGCGCTGTCATCGGCGACGTTGCGGACGAAGCGGGATTGCGATCGGCACATGCAAAGTGGGGGCGGGTGCACCGTGGTCCGGCGTGAAGGGGCCCTGCGAGCAGAGCAGCCTGCTGACGGGGATGACGCTCCTCTCAGCAGTTGTGTGCACATGCAAACCAGCGACTCGAGACTGGACATACCCAAGCATGGCCGGATCCTGGCGGTGTGCCGGTGCACCCGGTGCTGCTCCGGCTGCTGCTGCTTGCGCCTGTCCTTGGACGGTGACTTGGAGGTGCCATCTTGTGACGGTGCTGTGTGTGGGCGGGCACGAGTCATGGTCTCTGCTCCATGATGGCCTGTCCTTCTTGCTGGCCTTGATGCTGAGCGGGCTGATGCGCTGTGGCTCGTCGTCTGTGCCATGGGGGAGTGGCAGTCGGTGGAGGTCGGCGATGGGGAGTGGGAGGTGGTGGTCGGGAGGGGGAAGGGCCCTGCCGATTCCGGACGGGGGCCGTGAATTGATCAGCTCGGGTGGGCCCTCTCCCTCGCCGCCAGCGACAAGGCCGACGACGACGACGACCACCATCTGCTCCTCCCTTCTCCCATCGCAGCCATAGCGCGCCTCGTCCTCTTCCACACACGAGCGAGTCGCCCTCTCCTCACTCTGGCAAGCACGCCCCACGTCGCAAGCGCAAGAAGCACCACCCGCTCCCGCTCATCCGTCACCACCATGGCCCAGGTCGAAGGTGTCCGCATCACTGGTGAGTACCGTGCTGATACACGCCCACACCCCCAAGCTCACCGCCTCACCCCTCTCACAGGTCCCGTCCAGGGCCGTCACGCCGAGATCCTCACGCCCGAGGCCGTCAAGTTCCTCGCCGTGCTCCACCGCAACTTTGAGGCCACACGTCAGGACCTCCTCCGCGCCCGTGCCATCCGTCAGACTGCCCTCGACGGTGGCGCCGTGCTCAACTTCCTCCCCGAGACGGCTCACATCCGTGAGAATGCTACCTGGCAATGCGCACCACCCGCGCCGTAAATAGCATCGATCTTACCCCCTAACAATCACCTCGCTGAACGACTTCTGGACCTTGACAGTGGTCTCACCGACCGCCGCGTCGAGATCACGGGCCCTGTGAGTCTGCGCATCGAACAAACGCTCTCGAGGACGCAGTACTGATCATAGTATTGCACTTCGTCTCTTCAGGTCGACCGCAAGATGGTTATCAACGCGCTCAACTCGGGCGCGTACACCTACATGGCCGACTTTGAGGACTCCAACTCTCCCACCTGGCTCAACAACCTCGACGGCCAGGTCAACCTTCACGACGCCATCTACCGCAAGGTCGACTTCAAGGCAAGCAACGGCAAGGAGTACAAGCTCCGTCCCGCCGGCCAGACCGCTACCCTCATTGTCCGACCTCGTGGCTGGCACCTGAACGAGGAGCACTTCATCGTCGACGGCAAGCCCATGTCCGGCGGTCTCTTCGACTTTGGTCTCTACTTCCACCACAACGCACGTGAGCTCCTTCGCTCCGGCTTCGGCCCATACTTCTACCTTCCCAAGATGGAGCACCACCTCGAGGCCCGTCTCTGGAACGACGCGTTCAACGTCGCCCAGGACTACCACCACATCCCGCGCGGCACCATCCGTGGCACCGTCCTCATCGAGACCATCACGGCCGCCTTCCAGATGGACGAGATCCTATACGAGCTCCGCCAGCACAGTTCCGGTCTCAACTGTGGCCGATGGGACTACATCTTCAGCTTCATCAAGCGCCAGCGCTTCAACAAGGGCTCCGTGCTGCCCGACCGTGGCGATGTCACCATGACGGTGCCTTTCATGAACGCGTACGTCAACTTGCTCATCAAGACGTGCCACCGCCGCGGTGTCGCCGCCATCGGTGGCATGGCTGCCCAGATTCCCATCAAGGACGACCCCAAGGCCAACGATGCCGCGATGGAGAAGGTCCGCCAGGACAAGCTTCGCGAGGTGAAGGCTGGCCACGACGGCACATGGGTGGCCCACCCTGCTCTCGTCAAGATTGCGCTCGAGGTGAGTCCAAGACGCGTCTCCTTGTCATGAATGCTGTGCTCACACCGGCTTGTCTGGCACGCGTCGCTTTCTTCAGATCTTCAACAAGCACATGCGTACGTAGGACTTGAAAGCTCGGGTCATTAACAGAAGCAATCTGACTTACTTACCTTGTCCTCACGCGTCTCCAGTCGGCCCCAACCAGTACCACGTCCGCCGTGAGGAGGTCAACGTCACTGCTCTTGACCTTCTCAACTCCAACATCCCCGGCGGCAAAATCACCGAGGACGGCATCCGGTCCAACGTGGCTGCCCTTCTTGGCTGTACGTTTATGATCAATACCGCGCATGGCCTTGCAGACCCATTGACGCGTCGTTCCTCACCACAGACTGCACCCACTGGGTTGGCGGCCTCGGCTGCGTGCCAATCAACTACATGTGAGGCATCTGCTCCCCTTTGTCCAAGACTGGCGCGTGCTTACGACCTTCCTCTCTTACAGGATGGAGGACGCTGCCACTGCTGAGATCTCCCGTGTGATGCTCTGGCACTGGGTGTACCGTGAGTGACGAGCTGGCTGTTCGAAGTGCTGAGCATCTGAAGGCTTACGCGCTTCGCTCCCTTGACGCGTGTCTCCTTCCAGACGGCGCCTCGACTGTGAGTGTCTGCCGACGCGTTAATGGAGCTGGATTTGAATTGACATGATTCCCTCCGAACCCTTCCTTCTCTCCGTCTCAGTACGACGGCAAGCCGATCACACCCGCGCTCATCGACCGCATCCTCGACGAGGAGGCGGCCAAGCTGACCAAGCTCAACCCCAAGCGTCTGGACCTGTCCAAGCGCTACCTCAGCCAACAGATCCGTGCCAAGTCTCCGTCTGAGTGAGTGCCGCGTTGCAGTCACCGCCTTAGTGGGGAGTGCGCACGAAACTGACCCCTTCCTTTCCCCTGACCTCGCGCGCTTCTTCGCTTGTGTTGCAGGTTCTTGACGACGGACCTGACGCCGCACCTCGACGACAACGCCGCGCCCGCTCGTCTCTGAGCGTGTACGCAGGCGCGTATGTGGCGCGGCTACCTTATGTGCGGGTCTACGCAGCGCGTCGTCTGAGAAGACGTATTTCAAGGACGACGGGGGCGAGGAATGGCTGCCATCCTCCTATGCGACCCTCTCACACCACACACACCCCTTCCCCTTCCCCGTCCCCCTCCCGTCCATCCGTACCCTACGCGCCCCCTCCCTCCCTCTCCCAATCCGTCCCGGTCGCGCATCGGTTGCCCCAGCCAGGTCTGAAGTCTGACTTGAATAACTTCTCCCTTTCGCCTCCGCCTCCCGCTCTCGCTCTCCGTCTCCTCTCCTCTCCCAATTCGAATTTGACCCCTGAGCGAAAGATTGATATTGATCGAGAACTCGTCCGTGTCTGTCTCTCTGGTGGTGGGGATAATGATGATGGTTGGGTGGAGGGTACAAGTACAACATGATTGAGGAGGGGACGGGGCGCCGTCCTTCAGCCCTTCTCGCTCGTCTCTACGACGGAGTCCTTTGACGCCGCCGTCCCGCTCCCCGTGGCGTCCTCGCCAGCCTCCCTCTTCTCGCGAGCGTGGTCGTGGGCCGCCCGACCTTGCCCCGTATCCTGCTGCTGTGGCTGTTGCTGCTGTTGGGCCGCGACGAGCTGAGCGACGAGGGCAGGTGGGGGCTTGGCGGCCTTCTTCTTCTTCTTCTTGTTGCTCCCGCTCCCGCTCCCGCTCGTCGTGGCAGTACCGTCCCTCGACGACGACGCAGCAGGTCGACCAGGAGCAGGCGCAGCTATGACATCCCCACCACGCAACTCCCCCACCTCCCCGCCCCCCGCCTCGGCCGCCGCAGCCGCCTCAATCTTGTCCCGTGCCGAAACGAAGAACATCAAATCGCGCAACTCGTCCCTCACCTCGCCCAGCTCGGCCCGCAGCGTGCCCACCTCCTTCTCGAGCGCATCGCGCTGCGAGGTGAGGGTCGACAGGTTGGAGAGCAAGCCTGCGCTCTGCGCCCGTTCGGTGTGCAGCTCGCGCTCGTGCTTGCGCGCCGCTTCGAGCGCCTTGTCCGCGCGCTTTTCGGCCCGGGCGCGCTCCGTCGACAGTTGGGCTTGGAGACGCTCCATCTCCTCGAGCCTCGAGCGGAGCGCGACCAGCTCGGCTTCGCTCCCTCGCTGGGCGTCGCGCAGTTGGGCCGCGGCCGAGTGGGCGAGCTCGAGCTCGGCCTGGAAGCGCTTCACCTGGTCCTCGTAGAACGCGCGCTGACTCTCGAGCTGCGAGACGATGAGGTACGAGTACTCGAGTCCGAGCGATTCGACCTTGTCGTCTTCGTCTGCGGAACGAGCGCCGCCGCTGCCGCTGGTGGTACCAAGCGCCAGCTTGTCCTTGCCGCCGCCGCCGCCACCGCCGCTCCCGCTTGTCGAGAACGAGACGTCTTCCAATCCACTTCGCAGCGGCCCGCGCGAGGCGCGTCGTGCGCCACCGCCGCGTGCCGGAGTAGACGCCGCCGACGAGCCGGAGGGTAGTTCGACGAGCTTGCCGTCGGCCTTGTTCTGGATAAGCCGGTGCACGTAGCCATCGCCCGCGTAGTCCCACACCCTCTGCGTCTCGAGCTGAGGAAGGATTCGAACGCGTCAGCAAAAAGCTATCGCAGGTAGCGTAGATCTAAGCCGACGCACCTCAAGGCTGTACAAGTGGCCCGTCTCCTGGAAATGCTGATGCGCATGACCAGCCTTGTACCGCCCACACCCAACCGAGGCGCAAATGAGGCACACCCACAGGTCGGACGACGTCTTGCAAATCGTGCACCGGCTTTGGGCCGCGGTGAGGGTCAAGCCTAGGGCCCCGTTTCGGTGGCGCGTCTGGGAGTAGCGGCAGACCGGACATCTGAGGATGAAACGACGCGTTGGCATGAGCTGCGGGAATTGCATCCTCATTCCAAGGAAGGCGCTCACCTGCTATCAGTCCTGTTTGCCACCGGGTCAAACTAACAATGTCAGCGCCGCACATGGCCTCGTTCACAGCTCCAAACTCACCATTTGCTCAGGCACGAGCAGTGAAAGGTGTGCTGACACGTCACCGTCATCAAGCCCGTGATGTTCGAGTCCATGCGCTCCAAGCACACGGGGCACGTGGGCAGCTCGTACGTCAATTGAGCCGCGAGCCGCTGTTCGGTTGCCGAACCCGTCTGTGAGGAGGATGAGGCTGCCTCGGTAGGTGGACCCTTGCTCAGAGCGGGTGGGAGCATGGGCCATGGATCCGAGTTGGCGAGGAGCGGGTAGGCGTGTGGGAGCGTGTAGGAGGAGGAGATGGTCACTGATGTGATGTACACGACTTGGCACAGCTCGTCCTCCTGCGATTGAGCCGCATCGAAAGAGGGTCAGTCCACCTCTCTGGCAAGACGAGCGCTTCGAGACAGTGAGCTTACATTGATGGCATTGAAAGGCTGACCGTTGAACATCTTGTGAAACTCCTCCGCGTCGAACGCGTCGCGGAACTTGATGAGCACCATGCACTTTTCCGTCTTGAGCTCTCTGAAAGGTATACTTCGTGGTCAGCTTGGGATATGTAGGACGTGGGCGGTGGGTAAGACTGACCTGATCATTCGAATGTGACTGATGGCATCGGCCGCTGGCTCGATGAAGGCGAGAAAGTCGGCGGCGGTCATGTAGCCTGGGACGGCCAGAATGCCTAATATGGAACCTGCCTCGTCCTCCGAGGTGACTTGTATCGAGTCAGGGGGACTTAGCCCTGCCTCTGCCGCGCTTCGGCCATCGTTCGGATTGGCCGTGCTGGACGAGCCCGGCTTGCCGGCTGGTTCGAGAGCAGGGAAGGGAGCCTGTTGCTCGAGGGCCTCGGCCTGGTCGGCCTCGGTCTGATCGCGGAAGAGATGGACGATGCCAAAGGCTACGTGGGTGCGCCCGATGGAGTATGTGCTTGACCCGGCCTGGGCGAGGGCTGCACCGGGACGTGGTGCATTGGCATCGTTGGACCCGTCTGCGTCGTCGCCATCGTCGGCTGTGGAGAAGGTGCTTTGTTGAGTGTACTTGGCTACTGGTATGGGCGCGTCTTGTGCTGGTATCGGCTGCGTGACTAAGGGTGTTGCGCTCGTGGAAGGCGCGACTGTGGCGGACGTGGACGGTGCTGGGATTATGGAAGAAGGCGGTGTTGATGAGGTAGGGTCTTGACCCGGCCGTCGGGCAGCGCGGTCGTCTGGCTGCTTCTCGTGCTCATTGATCTGATGACCGGGCTTGAGATGGGAAGGGGTGCGGTCGTAGGGAGGGCGCGTCTGTGCGTGGGCTGCGTACATGGCGTGGAGACTGTCGTTGTCTGCCCAGTCGAGGCTGATGGGCCCGAGTCGCTGGTCGACGTCTGCGGGTTCCTTGCGCAAGCGGAGGGCCAGGGCGTCGTCTGCGCTGGCGAGACTGCCTTCTGGTATGGGTGCGGCTGCTGGCAGGTGGCCGTCGAAGAGGTGGTGTGGGATGATGCGTTCGGGTGGTGTTGCGCTGGATTGGAGCAGGCTCAGATGGACGCGGAAGGTGGGCAGGGCGGGTGCGTCGTGCTCGTCGTTGCCCTCGTCAGCTTCGCCTCCGCCGCCGCTGCCGCTGCCGCTGCCGCTCATGGTCGGCTGGCCATGGTGGGGAGGGGGTGGTAGCCTGTGCGGACGATGACCTTGGCGAGCTCGAGGTGTTGGAGGGTGGGGGAAGCCCGATGCTATAGCCTTGCAACACGGTGTTGCTTGCTACCGTGATCATATCTCCTGATCCTCCGAATGAGGATAAGTTCCGATTAAGGTTGATGTCCTCGTGCTCACCAGTCACACTGGGTGCTGCGTGCAGGTGCGGGTGCGGTGCAGGGAGAGAGCGGCGGTGGGTGGCGATGAGGTCCCCGACCTCGTCCCCGTGTCCATGCTGCCTTGGCCTCGCTGGCTGGGCCGCAACGCAGGCGTCTCATCTGGCTGTTGCCTGCGGTGCTGGGCTGCTGGCGTGCTGGCGTGCTGGCCCTGCCCGGTGCACGGTCGAGGTCGGGGCCATGAAGCGATGGATGACCGGGGGGCCAAGGGGAGAGCAGTGCACGCATGAGTCCATCGACCCGACGACGATCATCCCCCGTGCACACTCTGGCGTAGGGCAGCACGCGTGCCGTCCTTCCCTCGGCCTCTTCGCTGTAGCCAGCGCACGCGCCGCCTTGCCAGTCGCAGCCCTCCTCGGCCTGGGCAAGCGTCGTCGCTAGGTACGAGCGCTTCTTCCGATCCGGGTACGTTGCGTGCCTTGGACACCTTCTCCAACGACGAGGTCCAGGACGACGACGTCCAGCACGCCGACGACGTGAGCACCACTGCCTGGCCGTCTCCCAGTCCGAGCCCGTGATCGCAATCTAAGACGCGGTGGGCGACTCGCGCAGGGCAGAGGCAGGTCATCATATACACGAAGCCATCCCTCCATCGCCCAACTCCCTCGCAAGCCCACCATGAAGTTTGGACAGACCATCCGTCAGTCCCTCTACTCAGAGTGGTCAGACAAGTACGTGAGTATCTCCATTCCTTAGCAATGCCCCGAGCCAGGCAGTCCATGCTCATCCTCGGATTCCTCCCCAGATTCGCTACTCGGACCTCAAGAAGTTCATCAAGTCACGCACCGAGCGCGCCGCCTGGACCGACCAGGACGAGGACGACTTCCTACAAGAGCTCAGCAAGGAACTCGAAAAGGTCTACGCCTTCCAAAAGGAAAAGGTAGCCGAACTCGAGGCACGCATCAAAAAGGCCCAGGCAGAGGTATATCTCCTCGTCTCCAGCAGGCCCTCGTCCAACGCGTCCCTGCCTTCCCAGGCCCACTCGTCCGGAATTGGTGAGAACGGAGGCGCCTCGTCATCCCACCACCATCATCATCACCACCGCAACGACGTCGTCTACGCCCACGACGATGTCGGATCCGATGACGAGTTTGACTCCGATGGCGACGATTCCGACGCCATCGAAGATCACTTTGTCGAGCTCGAGGAGCGTCTCGCCATCATCATTGCCGACGTGCATGACCTCGCCCTCTTCACCAAGCTCAACTACACCGGGTTCCACAAGATTGTCAAGAAGCACGACAAGCAGACCGGTCGCCTCCTCCGCAAGGAATTCGTGCAGCACTACCTCGCCGCACGGCCCTTCTACAAGGAGAACTACGACGCCCTCATCGTCAAGCTCTCCAAGCTCTTCGACCTCGTCCGCACCCGCGGCAACCCCATCCAGGGTGACTCGGCCGCCGGTGGATCGCAGTCGGCCTTTGTCCGTCAGACGACCAAGTACTGGGTCCACCCAGACAACATTGTGCCCCTCAAGCTCGTCATTCTCAAGCACCTGCCCGTCCTCGTCTTCAACCCGGACAAGGACTACCAGCCCGAGGACAGCGCCATCACGTCCATCTACTACGATAATGAGGATCTCGAGCTCTACCTCGGTCGTCTCGAGAAGACGGAGGGTGCGGAGGCCATTCGTCTGCGCTGGTACGGTGGCATGGACAACAAGCAAATCTTCGTCGAGCGCAAGACCCATCGTGAGGACTGGACCGGCGAGAAGTCGGTCAAGGCCCGCTTCCCGATCAAGGAGGAAAACGTCAACGCGTTCATGAATGGGTCCTACCGGATGGACGAGACGTTTGAGGCGCTTCGCAAGAAGGGCAAGAAGACGGACAAGGAGATCGACAGCATGCTCCAGCTCGCCAACGAGGTCCAGTACTCGGTGCTCACCCGCAAGCTCGTACCCGTCATGCGTTCCTTCTACAACCGCACGGCGTTCCAACTACCTGGCGATGCGCGCGTCCGCATCTCGCTCGACACGGAGCTCACGCTGGTCCGCGAGGACAACTGGGACGGCCGCGATCGCGCGGGTTCCAACTGGCGTCGGATGGACATTGGCATCGACTACCCCTTCGACCAGCTGCCCGCCGAGGATGTCGAACGCTTCCCGTACGGCGTGCTCGAGGTCAAGCTGCAGACCCAGTTTGGACAGGAGCCGCCCGAGTGGGTGCGCGAGCTGGTCGCGTCGCATCTCGTCGAGGCCGTGCCCAAGTTTTCCAAGTTTATCCACGGCTGTGCGACGCTCCTATCCAACCGCGTCGACCTCGTGCCGTTCTGGCTGCCACAGATGGACACGGACATCCGCAAGCCGGTGACGCGCAACCTGGCCATTGAGCGTCCGACGACGTCGGCGCCGGGCTCGGGCCCCTCGTCCCGACCGGACACGCCCGGCTCGGACGCGCGCCTGTCGGCACCGGCAGCGTATGCGGAGCCCAACTCGGAGGACGAGTTTGAGGGCGGGGACGAGGACGAGCGCGAGCATGCCATTGCGGACGATGCGCAGGTGGCCCAGACGCTCGGCTTGGCGTCGCACGATCCCAAGCTCAAGGAGCTCAAGGTGCAGCGCGAGCAGAACATCAAGGCGTCCAAGGAGGAGCTGGAGCGGATCCGGCGAGAAAATCCCGAGGCGGCTGAGCTGCTTGCGGGCAACTCGAGCTCGTTTAACCGGCTCTCTGGTGGTGCTGGTCCCAGCACGTCGGCGATTGGTGCGTCGGCAGGCGCGGGTAGCTCTGCGCTTGGAGCAGCGGGCTCGTCGGCGGTCCATGCCGAGGCGCGCAAGAATGCGCCCAAGCGCGGGGACATTCTGAGCACGTCGTCTGCTTTTGACAAGACGTACTTTAGCAAGTTGACGCCGAAGAATATCCAGCGGCTCTGGCGCGCCAAGTACTCGCGCGATGCCGGCGTGCCTGCCTCGTCCACTGCGGGCTCGTCGACGGGCCGGGAGGACGATGAGGAAATGACGGAGGAGGAGCGCCGGATCCGTGATGCCCTCCTCGGCCGCGACGAGGAGGAGCCGCGGGGCACGGGCATGGGCCCACCCCCCGGCGTCGAGTACACGACCGAGTTCCACTCTGCGCCGGGCAAGAAGATTTCGATCCCGGTGCGGGTCGAGCCCAAGGTGTACTTTGCGAACGAGCGCACGTTCCTCAAGTGGCTCGAGTTCAGCGTCTTCCTCTCTGCGCTCGCGGTGGGCCTGCTCAACTTTAGCCACCCGGGCGACCGCTCCGGCCTGATCTCGGCCTCGATCTTCACCGTCCTCGCGCTCTTCTGCATTGCGTACTCGGGCACGATTTATATGTGGCGGGCGCTCAAGATTCGGGCCAAGGAGTCGTCCAATGTGTACTTTGACGGCATTGGGCCGTCGTTCCTCTGTGCGGCGCTGCTCGCGGCCACGCTCGTCAACTTTGCGCTGAGGTTCAAGGAGAGCCACGCCAGTCGGACGGCCCGCGGCCTTGCCAACTGATCGAGGAGCGGATACCCACCTTCGTACTCGTATGCCAACACGCGTCGTTGCCCATGTCAAGATTGGCGTATGACCGTCCTCCTATGCGCCTGCCCCATTGCTTCGTACCGTCCCCTCTTGCTCTTGTCCCTTCGTCGTTGAAAGAAATCCAAGTCCACTGAATAGAGACGAAGCTGTGGGAGTACAAACAAGTACGAGGCGGGTAATCTGGCTGTGTGGAGGCGGTTCCCATGGCCCGTGCGCATCGATGAGGCTGTAAACATGGCACAGCGAGGCTGTGCCATGCCGCGCCTCGATGCGGACGACGACCACGACGAGGTCAGCACTTGCTTATATCAAGCCAGCCAGCAAGCAGGAAGCCACCCCTTCAATCCCCTCCTGGAGCTTACAGTCCCACGCGCGCAAGTCATCATGAACCCCTACGGCGCACCCCCACCCGGCGGCCACTACCCACCGCCTCAGGGCCCACCTACAGGCGGCCAGGGCTACGGCTACCCACCACCCGGCGGCGCACCCTACCCACCACCGCCAGGAGGCGCGTACCCGCCCCAGGGAGGGTATGCGCCTCCACCAGGCCAGCCGCCGTACGGAGGATACCCACAGCAGCCGCCCTACGGCGCACCGCCGCCCCAGCAGCCGCCTTACCCTCAACAACCATACGGCCAGCCGCAGCCGCCGTACGGCGGGTATGCGCAGCCTCCTCCTCCCCAGCAGCCCTTCTACGGCGGCGGCGGCGGCGGGGGTGCACCAGGTGGACAGACCTACTACCTCGGCACGCCCGTCGGGCCCCTGCCCACCTTTGGCCCCCCAGCCCCGGCCCCCGGCTTCAACGCCCAAGCGACCGTCGACAAGATTCGCAAAGCGACCAAAGGCTTCGGCACAGACGAGAGCGCGCTCATCGAGGCTATCGCGCCGCTCGACTCGTGGCAGGCCGACACGGTGCGGCACGCGTTCAAGGCGGCCACGGGCAAAGATCTGGTGGGCGTGATTGAGAAGGAGACGTCTGGGTGGTTTGAGAACGTCTTGAGGGCCAAGGTGCTCGGTGCGGTCGGGTACGATGCCTGGCTTGTCCACCGCGCCACCTCCGGGGTGGGCACGCACGAAGTGCTCCTCAACGAGGTCCTCCTCGGCCGGTCCGCGTCGGATCTCTGGCTCCTCAAGGAGGCGTACCGGCTCCAGTTCGGCAAGCCGCTCGAGCGCGCCGTCGAGGATGATCTCAGCTTCAAGACGAAGAGGCTGTTAACGATGGCGCTGCAGGGCAATCGGCCCGATGATAGTGTGCCCGTGGATCAGCGGATGGTCGAGGTGGACGTGCAGACGCTGTACAAGGCTGCCAAGGGCGCGGGAACGGACGAGATTGCCATTGCAGGGTGAGCATCCCTTCTCCCTCATTCCCTGACCTTGCCTGTACTCTCTGCTGACCCACATCACTCCGCCACACAGCGTCCTCGTCAACCGCAACACGCCCCACCTCGCAGCCCTCGCCCGGGCCTACGAGCACACCCACCGCCAAAAGCTCTCCAAGATGATCCTCTCCGAGTTTAGCGGACACATGGAGAACGCCCTCGTCCACATCGTCCTTGCTGCCGAGGGCGACGGCGCGGGCATTGAGCGCGATGCCAAGTTGTTGGAGGACGCCATGGCGGGGATGGGTACCAAGTGAGTTCTTTCTTACCCTTCCCCCTCCTCCCCCTCTTCTGAATCTCTCACGACTCACCGCGAACATTTCACACACACAGGGACGAACTCCTCATCGCGCGCATCGTCCGCGCAAGCTGGAACAGGCCCCGCTTCGAGGAGATCAAGCGCGCCTATGCGGCCAAGTATCACAAGAAGGGTCTCCGGTCCCGCGTCGAGGGGGAGACGAGTGGCGACTAGTGAGTTCTTTGAAGGGGAAGAGGAGGTAGAGAGAGAGAGTATATGCTCCTCTGACACGTGTCCTTCTCACTCCCTCCTTCCTACCACAGCAAGCGCGCCCTCGTGGCGATTATCGGCTCCTAGCCGCGTCCATCTCTCACCTCCTCGGACACGGCCACCGAGGCCCAGACGATCTCGCCCTGCTACCGCCTCTCGCGACTGCTGTACGTGCCCCGCTCTCTGCACGCTTCCTTCTCCCTGTGTATAGTTCCAGGTCGCATGTGCTGGTATCTGGTCAATTACTACGTCGCTACGGGTCGAGAGGAAAGCCTCGAGGGCGTGATGGCGTCTTGTGTGCTACATGAGAATACTTCTGGACTTTACATTAGAAAAGCTGTCGTAGAGGCGGCACGGCGTGTAGAGCGATGCCTTTGCGTTTGTCGTTCCTTCCGTTGTACGTGCGAATAGCTCGGAATGGGACGCGACGCGTCAGGAACGCCGACCGCGTCTACGTAAGAGAAACGCTCACGAATCAAGAGCCAAAGTCACCAAGCTGGATCCGCGCGCCCGGGCGACTCGTCTTGTTGCGCCGCTTGCGCGCGAGCTCCGCCCGCTGTCTCTCCTCTTCATCATTGTAGTCGCCGAGTCCATCGGAAGGGTCCAACATCTTGCGCTTGGACGCGCTCCGGGTCACGCTGCCCCCCGCGTACCGTTGCTGATCAGCGGCCAGAGCCTTGGAGGCGGAGCGCGTGAGCGGTGTGGAGAGTGTGGCCGTCGTTCCTGCCCGTCGTGCGGCCGCTCGTGAGGGCGTAGAGGTAGGTGGGTGATGGACTGCCGTTTGAGAGGAGGTCGAGTTCTGCTCTCCGCCGGCGACGTCTTTCTCGCCGACGTGCGTCGCAGGGACTGAAGCGCCAGCGACGCGAGCGCTCCGTCTGATCTCTTGCGAGCTGGTCTGCGACGCGTCCTGTGATATACAGACCTGATCAGCAAGTTGTACAAGCAAGACTGGAGCAATGATCAAAGTCAAGACTCACGCTGATGTTTCCCTTCTCGACGGAGCCACTTCCCTTGCCACCGACGGAGCTCTTGCGGAGCCAGGGCGCGAGGATCTCCGCCTCGACACCGCCACCAGGCGTAAAGTAGCGTTTCTTGAGCTTGTGCCTCGGCACATTGCCCTTGAGCACCGTCACCGTCTTGGCCGCCATCGCCTTCGACTTGGCCTTGGAGCGAGCTGCCATCTTGGACGTGGCTTTCGAAGACTGACTGGCCGTCGTCGCGCCGTCTTCGCCTCGCCGGATGAAGCCCTCGGCCTCGCACCGGTTGAGGATGCTCCGAGCGTTGGCCAAGCTTGCTCCGATCGCCTCGGCAAAGGCGCCTACATCGCCTGGCCAGCCATCGTTATACAGCACATCGAGCGCGTGCCGCGTGAGCGCGAGCGTGCCGAGCTCCGCTAGCATTTTCACCTTCTCGTCCTCCGTCAGCATGTCGGCGCCGGCTAGCTTGCAGTTGTAGCAGGTAAAGGTGTCGGGCAAGGGCTGCTTGGTCGTGATCAGGTAGCCGTAGCAGTGAGCGTGCATCCATCGATGGCAGTCATCGCAACTGATCGTCAGACCGGCGCTTGACGGCTGGAAGTAAAATGCGAATTGAGTTCAAGGAGTTCTGATCATCGTACGTGGGTTCAACTCACATCATCGCAGGCACATGCCACTGCCACCGTATCGTCTTCAAAGCCTCCAGTTACTGAGGCAGTCTCTTTGGGAGTCTTCTGCGCCGCTTGCTTCTGTGGCGAACCGACAGCATCTTCGCGCAAGCCACGCGAGCTACGCGTGCGACGTCCTCCAGAGTCTGCCGTTTCGATGCTGTCGTGCTCCTGTGTAGCCACGCGCCTGTCGCTCTGTGTAAACGAGTTGATGGACTCCATAGCCTGCGACGCTGGCTCGACGCGCGTCTCGTCCGGGTCGATGGCCATCGAAGCGTCGGCGACGGCCATTTGCTTTGCTCCGGAGTCGTCGCTCCGCTGCACGTTGCGCTCTTCGATGCGCGTTCGCGAGAGGTTCAAGCTGGAAGGCGTCGATGAAGTCGAGCGTCTTGGGCTCTCAGTCTCAACCACGAGGCCATTCTTGCTCGGCGTGAAGCTGTGACTGTTCGTGGCGCGCTGAGTCAATTCCTTGGCCAACACCCCCTCCTCGAAGTCGATGTCCATAGCTTGATTGTCCGTCGCACCGATCCCCTCGCCGTCCGAAGTGAGCTGCGATCGGTGCGCCAAGGGAGAGGAAAGCAAGGGCTCCGAGGACGATCGCGGCGGAGGCTCGAAGGTTGGACTGGCGCCGGCGTGACTGGCGGCCGCATCGGCAGGCTTCTGCAACGGGAGCGACGCTGCGGGATGCGGCACCGAGCTCATGATGTTCCTCGACGTCCCTGTCGCCGTCGTAGCTCCAGCTCCAGGCGGACTGACAGCCTGCACAGCAATGGAGCATGCATCAGCCTCTCGTCGAATCAACACCAATCAACCTACTCACAAGCTGAGCAATGATCGCATTCGTCGTCTGCGGCGTCAGCAGCGCGTCCGACTGCTGCTTGATGTGCTTGACTACGAACGCGACGGGCTCCAGAACGTCCTCCTCATCCGAAACGTCCTCGCCACGCAGCCGCTTGTCCTGCCGCTCTTCTGCTTCTCGTACAGCGCTGGGCGGCATAGGCGCGACCGTTCCGTCCGGCAAGCGCACGCCCACCGGCTCACTGACCGTCGAGCTTTCGAGCCCGAGACGAATGTTGGCCTCACGCTGCTTCTCCCGCTTACGCCGCTCCTCCTGGCTCAGCACGGGTTCTGCCTCGCCTTGTCCACCGCCGGAAGCCAGGTTGTCTTGATGCATGTCTGCCGACTCCTCCGCGTTCCAGATGACGCGACGCTCGGCGGCGTCCTCTCGCTGAAGCTCCGCGTCCTCGCGTTGGAGGTCGTAGTGAGTCATGCCCGGCTCGTCGGGCGCCCGGCGGAGGAAGGGCGCCAGCGTGGCGAGGTGGATGTTGACCCTGGCAAACGAGCGTGGCTTAGCTGACTACGCATGCTATGCTTTCCACTCCATGGACTTACCCATGGAATCCTGTATCCACCGCGCCAATGGTGAGCTGATCTGGACGGTGCCCTATGGTGGGGGTTGAGAAGAGCAAGCGCTCTTGAGGTGTTCCGCCAATGAAACCAGGAGGTTCGTAGTCCAGCGGCACTGCACCACATGTAGGAAGCAGGGCTGTGAGTGTCCCCCTACAAGTGCGCCTATGCGTGGGTCGAGGCTCAGCACGTACCGTCATCCGTGTATCGAAGTCTCATCGTAAGGAAGCGCTTGCCTGCGAGCATGGGAACGATGAGCGCCCAGCCTTGCCACCACTGACACATCGCCACCACTTACGAGGCAAGTCTTGGAACGACTGCGACATCGTTATTAAGGCGCGGATGAGGAGCTGTCCGTCGGGTAGCTTCGTCAGCTTGCAAGTCTATGAAGTCACACTACGTGGCCATTGACTCGCCTGTACCTGTCTGCGAACGTCGACCACGGTCCGAATCGTGGGCGCCGAGAGTGTGTTACCGCCAGCCGTGGCAGCTGTGCCCGCGCCACCCTGATCGTAGATGCTCACGCTCCGCATGGACTCGGTGAGGTTGAGCAGGGGCACCTTTTGCTTCGTGCCCTCTACCTCGCCATATGAGAAGCTGAGGACGAAGATGGTGGCGAAGCTCAGCGGAGCTCCTCCTGCATGAGAACCAAAGTGGGACTCACTTGAATGTGTACGCCTCCACGATGTCATTGTCGTTCTCCTCGTCGAGGTAGATGCCGAGGATGAGAGACGCGAGGTAGTGCTTCTCCAGTGCGTCTTGAACGCCCTCCTCCTGGCGGCGTCCATGGAAAGATCCCAGCTCATCAGTGCACGGCGGATAGGAACGCGTTGAGAAGGAAAGGACGCACCCAGAGCTTGATGATGAGGTCGCTCTCCGCCGTCACGCCCTTCTTGAGCTGCTTGACCCTCATCGGCGCATCGTTCCGCATGCGCGAGCTCTCCTCAGCCGTCCCACCCTCGACCTGCACAAGCGGCGCGCGCCCAGCTCAGCTCAGTTCAACTTAGCTCGCCCATGGCCAGACTCTGCGATGCGCGAAGCAGCCAGAAGGGACTCACGACCTGGTCGACAAAGTTCTGGTCCGAGAAGAAGCCGCGGAGGAACATCAGACAGCCGATGCTCGTCTCTACGAGCGTCTTGACCGTGCTCAGCGACTGCTCGGCCGTGATGAGTGCCTGATATGGGGAGTGATAGGCTCGGAGGTGTCAGCGCGGAGGAGAGGTACTTGTCCATGACCAAGCAGGCCAAGGCACACTCACCGTCGACTGAGCCTGCGCCGTGTTCTGAGCGGCCTTCTGGCGCGGCCTCACGCGCTGCATCGTCCTCTGTGCGTGCCGCAGCCGTCGAGCTGAATGGGAAGAGAGCTGGAGGAGCGCGTGGTGGTGGCGAGGAAGAACATGGAGCTGGGCCTCGCACGCTGTCAGCACCACTCCAAGCGCCAGCCACAGCACCCTTTCCCACGCCATCCTCCTCCTGCGCGTTCCACACATGTTCAACAAATAAACGCGGCCTTCCCACGCTCTCTTTCACACGTACGGATCAAGATCACAGCGTACTACGACGCCACCCAGCACCGGGCGACACCGACACGCTCTAGATGGCAGCGCGCTTGGTAAGAGACCACCGGCTGTCCTTCGCCTGTTCCCACTCGTCCATATCGTCCGGCACACGCGGCGGCTGCCCAGCCGCACCCGCCGCCCTGGCATACTCGGGCGGCTGGAGACACTGCACGCGCGCCGCACCGCTCCGCGACACGTCGCTCGACGCGAGACGGTGCAGGTGGAGGAAGATGCCCCGCGCCGCGGCGCGCAGGACGGGTTCAGGAAACCCGGCGTACATCTCTTGGACGACTTCCCAGAGGGACCAGCTTGCGCTGCCGTCGCCCGCGCTCGTCTTGGACGGGGAGGGCGTGCCGAGGAGCTCGAGGATTTGGGCTTCGCGCTCGAGGCGGTGTTCGAGGTACTGCTTCAGCACGAAGCGGCCGCGCTCGACGACGGGTCCGTGGCCCGGGTACAGTCTATTCTCCGCGTCGGGGTGGAAGACGGAGGGCCCGGCCTGGGCGAGGATGTCGGAGCACTTGGTCAGGCTGTCGATGTACGCATTGAGATCCTCGAATACCGTCGTGCCTTGGCCGAGCACATGGTCCGCCGTGAAGAGCGTGCGTTCCTCCTTGAGCAGGAAACAGAGATGGTCCCCGGTGTGCCCTGGCGTCTCGATCGCTTGGAGATGGAGACGCTCGCCCGTTTGCGGGCCCATACCGCCGTCGCGATGGGTGCACAGCACATCGCCCGCCTTGAGCGGCCAGAGAGGGCTCGTCTCCGCACTGCCGTCGCTCCCAACCGCCCCGGACCCACCGGCGAACGGCTCAAACGAGTCCGCAGGCAAGCCACGCAGCACTTCAATCAAGGCCGGATCATGCTTCGCGTCCGGCTTCTTGTACAGACGCGGCAGCGGGAGGGGTTCGGACGCAAAGCTCGGATCCGAGCGTAGACGGCCGAGGAGGGCCAGGACGCTGGGTAGGCCGTCGACGTGGTCGTGATGTCGATGGGACAAGGCACTGCCAATTCACCGCGGCAGTCTCATCAGCGCCGCTCCGTCACACAAGACTTGGCCAGGGATACGAAGACTCACATCTGGGTGATGTACCTCCTGCCCTCAGGCACACTGCCATCTTTCGCACCAGCCGTATTGCTAGCCGCGCCGCGCAGTGTCCGCTCCAGGATGGGAATGTACTCCTCCACGCCGTCGCCCGTGTCGACGAGGATGGTCGGCAAGATGCCGCCGCCCGTCGAAGCCGCGACTGATGACTGGGGCGCGATCAGGTATGTGTTGGTGCCTGCGCAGGGGGCACCTCGGTGTATGATTAGTTCCTCATGCGAGTCTATTGTAGAGGGCAGCATGCCCACCTTGCAATGTGAACGGTCCAGGATTCTGCCCGAGCACCCTGGTGACTCTGGGAGAGAGAATGGCAATGGACTCCATCGACGAGGCCGCCATCTTGACAGTCCGTCCGATAACGTCTTTGCTGCAGTTCCTTAAACGATACGATGAGCTCTTGTCCGGCGCGAAGGAGGAGATCCAGGTCGAGGTGGTGGTCAAGACGAACGATCTCGCATGAGGAGGACGTGCGCGTAGGAATACCTCGGCCTCATCGGAGAATACGCCAACGACGGGCTGAGGCCATCGGAGGCATTAGGTAAGGATCGTCACCAGCAAGCGCTGGCACGCTCTTCTCATCTTCTTTCGCTGGCCTGCGCTCTACAATACGACATGGGCAGAGATGGTGATTGGTGGGATGGAGAATAGTGTAAGGCACACTGTGGGCCCAGTCTACAAAGTGAGGGATAAGATCTTCAGAGTTGCCCGCCCGGGAAAGCGGCGCGAACAAGCGTTGTCGTCGACTCGCTGGAGGTGAGCCAGTCATGGAAGCAAGGGCGTGAGGGCATCAGGATGGGTAGATGGCGGGGGGAAGCAAAGTCCTTTGTGGCTGAGCCGAGAAAGATGCGTCGGTAGACAGTTGTCTACTCCGTCTTGTCGGAGACGGCTCCGACGGCGGCGGTGTCGACGTTGCCCTTGCCCTCTGCAAGCAGCCGCTTCTTCTCCGCCTGGCGCGCGCGGTGACGGCGGTAGCCGGTGTCGGTGCCGAACATGTAGTCAAGGTAGCGGAAGCTGGTCGAGTAGCAGCCTACGAAGGCCTGGTGGTGGTAGTCGTGGTGGTCCGCACCGGCCCAGAAGGGGATGAAGTGTCGCAATGAGATGGGCAGGTCGTAACCTGGTGACAAGGGCAAGGCATAAGCGATCCTGTCGTGTGCGCGCGGGACGGCAAACTCACCAGAGTGGGCATCGATGGCCTGCCAGAGCCGGAGGACGATCCAGATGTAGACGGTGAGAATGTGCAGGTCCTTGGTGAGAGCGCAGAGGGCAAAGGGTCCGCCAATCGTGCCGGTGCCGAGGATGAGGACCTCGAGCGGGTGGGCGTACTCGGCGGCGAGGCCAAAGGGCGCTGAGAACTCGTGATGCTTCTTGTGAATGTGCTTGTAAAGGGGACCCCAGTGCAGGGCGCGGTGGGCAAAGTAGTGGAAGGCGTCTTCGAAGACGAAGAAGAGGCCGATTTGCCAGAGCATCTTGGTCAAGGGCGGGAAGGGGACCGAGTGCGTGGCGAGGCCAAAGTATTCGCAGATGGGGTGGAACGACCAGATCTGAAGAGCAGTAACGAGTGCAAGGTGTCAGAGAGTGTGTGAGGGTGGGCAAGGCTAGCAGGGTACGTACCTGGGGGAGCTCTACGGTGAAGTGGCTGAGGAGCACGTACTTGGCGCACTTCCACTGCTGCTCGGGCGAGGGGATCTTGTCGTCCTGGAGCTTGTATTTGCGCATGGAGGGCATGCGGTCGATGATGATCCATGGGATTGCCCTGTGAGGGGGGGTGGCGCCACAAGCGGAGGTGATGCTGTGAGAATGTGGCTCCTGGCTGTGGCGAGTCAGGGACCAGGACGACGAGGACTCACCTTCCAAAGTAGACGACCTCGTGGAGGACAAAGGACATGATGCCGGTTGCGAGGACGGGGTCGCCGACCCAGAGGTACCACTGTGCCCACCAGCGCTCAAAGATGTTGAGGGCGTCAAAGTTGGTGCCTGCGTAGAGGTGGGCTGGGTAGGAGGCGGCGGTGGCAGCGGCGGCGGCGGCCGAGGCCGTCTGTGTCGCGTTGGACGCGAATGACTTGATGAGGGGCTGTAGGAAGTCCATCGTGCTGGCGGGGGTGTGGGTGTTGGTCGTCGTCGTCGTCGTCGTCCAGGAGGAGAAGAAGAAGGACGGTGGGAGGGAGGTGATGCTCGAATCGTCTCATTATGGCTGCCGGAGTCAGCACCGACCGGCACCCCGACCCACGTGAATGGGTGGGTGGCAAGGTGCTCCTTCCCCTCCTCGCCATCCTCAACCACGACCACGACGAGGACGACGACGCTGACGCGGGCGCTGAGCACGGCGAGGTGCGCGCTGCGCCAGGCAGGGTGGCCTGCTCGGCCCAGGATGGCGTGGTGAAGGCCATGGGTGCTGCTCACGTCATGCCACCAGGTGCTTCCTGTCCCCCAACAACCCCGTCTCGAGATCAGCTCACTCGTACCGCAATGGACTACACTGCCTTCCCCTTGACGCGCCCAGCCCACGCGCGCGCGCTGACGACGGTGGCCCTCGTCCAGATGTACACAGTCATGAAGCAACACGTCGCCACCACGGATGGCAGCGTAGAAGGCAGGTAAGGATGAGCACCTCGGAAGGATCTCCACTGCCACAAAAAAGTGGGGACGTCGACGTTGAGCACGACGATCCTCCTTCTCGAGGACGACGCCCATCCAGACCGCCATCCTCATCTCCACCCACACCGCCCCGACCACGACGAGGTGAGCAGGCGCAGCACGCCATGGCAGGCAGCAAGCGCAGCCATGCCCAGGCCGACAGCGGCAGCAGCAGCCCAGCCGCCAAGGGACGCCCCACCGCCACCGTCTTCCGCAAGTCGGCCAAGAAGGCACGTCTCGACAAGGACAGCAGCACCAGCAACGCAAAGGGTCAACCTGGCAGCAGCAGCAGCAGCAGCGACGTCAAGAAGAAGCCCAAGCAGCAGCCCTCCCAGCCACCAAGGCCACGGCCGCGCGATCAGCCCAAGCCCAAGACGAAGCACGAGTTCATTCAGCAGAAGAAGGCTCAGGCCCAGGCCGAGCGCGACCAGGAGCGACTCGCCCAGGCCAAGAAGGACACGGGACCGGCAAGGAAGACCAAGTCAGGCGCTGCCTCCCAGGCGTCGAACGGTGGTGTCAAGAGCGGAGCAGGCAAGAAGGTCAAGCCAGCGCCAGCGCCTCCAGCCCTCGTCCTCCCACCACCGCCCTCGCCAGCAACCTCCTTCCGAATCGTAGCAGGCTCCTACGAGCGTCTCCTGTACGGCCTCCAGGCCAGTCTGGGACCCGCGCCGGCATCGGCGTCAGCATCTTCCAAGTCCAAGTCAAGGGACGACGCCCCTCCGTCCCTCAGCGTCACGCTCAAGCCCTACTTCATCTTCCCAGCCCATGTCTCTGCCATTCGCACCCTTGCCTGCGGTCCAGCTGGCAGCCGTTGGCTCGCTACAGGTGGCACTGACGAGCTCATCAAGATTTGGGATCTCAAGAAGCGCGTCGAGGTCGGCGCCTTGACCGGGCATGAGGGTGTGTACCTCTATTTCTGCTCCCATGTGATTGGAAGCCATACTGACCCATCTGCTTGCCCTCTTCGCCAAAGGCACCATCACATCCCTCTCCTTCCCGTCCAGGACGTACCTCATCTCAACAGGCACCGACGGCCGAATCAACATCTTCCGTGCCCGCGACTGGGCCCTCCTCCGCACCCTCAAGGGACACACCGGCCCCATCCACTCCGCCGCCATACACCCATCCGGCCGCCTCGCCCTGAGCGTAGGCAAGGACCGCACCATCCGCATGTGGGACCTCATGCGCGCCAAGGGCGCCGCCTCCACCAAGCTCGGCGTCGAGGGCGAGCTCATCCGGTGGGACTCGAGGGGCGAGCGCTTCGTCGTCCTTTCGTCGACGGGCGCGGGCGAGGGCATGGTCTTTCGCACGGACATGACGCGCTTGCATGCGCTCGAGGGGCTGAAGCGCTTGCATGACGTTCAGTTTGTTCGTGCGCGCATGGCGGGGCCTCTCGCTGACTCGGCCTCGGCCTCGAAGACGAAGAAGAATGGCAAGGCGGGGGTGAACGGACAAGCGGAGGAGAAGGGGGAGGACGACGACGGCGTCCATGCGGTGGAGCACGAGCTCATGCTCGTCGCGAGCGAGGACAAGTCGGTGCACGTCTTTGACCTCGACGCGTCGGCACTTGACGAGCTCGAGCGGGAACAGGCCAGGGCCAAGGCGCGGGCGGCTGCGGGAGGGGATCAAGATGCGGACGAGGAAGAGGATGAGGAGGAGGCAGTCCCGCTTGTGGAGATTGGCCGTCTTGTGGGCCATACCAACCGGTACGTCTTCCATTCTGACAGTCAGGATCACGCCTCGCATTGTACTGACGCCTCTTTCGCCACTGGACAGCGTCAAAGCCGTCGCCGTCCAGCACGTCATCATCCCCTCCCCCTCCTCGCCACAAGAAGCAACAACGACGACAGAGACAACACTCCTGGCAACTACCATCTCCTCCGACGGTCACATCCGCGTCTTTGACCTCGCACCGCTCCTCCATCTCCGGCCTCAAGACGCGCGGGCCCGCCCGTCTGGCTCTGCTGGTACGACCAAGGACGGCTCGAGTCTCGCGGCCGAGGCGGGAGCGGTGCCGGAGCTGAAGCCGATCGCGGAGCATGATACCAAGGGGTCGCGCTTGACTTGCTTGGCTGTCGCCCCTGGCGGTGGCGGTGGCTCGGCAGCGTCGGGAGCGGGCGCGAGCGCGGCGGCCGATGGGCAAGGGTCCAAGGGGAAGGGTCGGACCCTTGGACATGGCCAGGACGGGGAGCAAGAGGAGGACGACGGGGAAGACGACGATGACGAAGACGAGGGCGAGGACTACCTAGGTTCCGACCTCGACGCCCTCGACTCGGACGACTCGGACCAAGACGCTCATCAGGACGACGACGCAGACGCAGACGAAGACGAAGACGACCTCGACGTCGACCTCGAAGCCGAGGCGGAGGAGCTGGCCCGCCTCGAGAAGGAGATTGAGGAGGCTCGCAAGGCTGGCTTGGAGATTCCGAGCGATTTGGAGGGTTGGGATGGAGAGGATCAGGAGGAGGACGAGGAGGATGGGATGGAGAGCTTTGATGAGGGTTCTGATGGGGATGGTGGGGAGGAAGAGGAGGAGGGGGAGGATGAGGAGGAGGGAGAGGAGGAGGAGGAGGAGGAGGAGTAGCCCTGCTCTTCCTTTGCATGCCATCATCTATAGAGACGCTGCAATCTCGTATTCAAGCCTTCGACCCATCACGTCCACGCAAGGAATGACAGTTAGCGAGGCCGCGTACAGGCCAACGATCACATTCGCAGGCCGCAGCGTGACACCCTTTTAACGAGGCGAGGCCAAGGAACAATCAGAATACAATCAGCAACGTGTTACTTGATTGTCTTCCTCCTCCTCCTCCTCCCTCCCTCGCACACGCCCAGGGCAGAGACTTCCGAGAGCATCAGCCACTCCCAAGCTGCCCACCACCTCCCAAACCCGTGCCCGTCCCCGACGCCGACGACGCCTGCTCAAAAGGATTGACCACCCCCACGCCGCCCATCCTCGCCCGCGCCCTCAACAGCGCCCGCACCCCGGACCCACGCGCCGGCACGCCCCCACCGCTCACCTCCTCCTCGAGCACGAAGAGGGCATCGCGCATCTGGACGCGCAGCCGGCGCTGGCGCTCCGCTTCTTCGCGGGCGGCTTTGCGCGCTGCGACGTCGCCCCAGGCGCCGATGGCGAGGGCTCCGGAGCCTGTGCTTGTGCTTGTGTTTGAGGGCTTGGTGGGCAAGCTGGACTTCGTGCCGCCGCCGCCACCACCACCAGCAGTCGAATCGGAGCGCTTGCGGACGGTACCGTCCGCCTTGGACGGCGAGCGGCCCTGCGAGACGCCTTCCTTGCCGTCCTTCTCCCCGCCTCCACCACCGGCAAATGCATTACCACCCTTGGCCGCCGAGGACCCGTCCTTCTCCTCCGCCGCCAGCTTGGCGCTCTCCGACCCAAACTTGGGCGCGGGCAACTTGCCCTTCTTGGCGCCCGCACCTATGCCTGCCCCGCCGGCTCCGCCCTTGGCGCCCTTGGCGCCCTTGCCCGCCCCACCACCCGCGGCACCGGCCGTCATCCAGCCGTACGCCTTGCCGCCGATGAGCTGCGTCGCCGTGCTGTCCGTGAGCCGCTTCTGCACGTCTTCGGAGAGGTTGTGCTTCTTGCTGCTCCGCGAGGGTGCCGCCCCTGTGGTTCCAGGGAGGGCGCCGTTAGGGCCGGCCGCGCCGCCCGCGCTTGCGCCCGTACCCGTACCGCCGGCCTCGCCACCGGCCGGGTTCTTCTTTTGACGCTTCTTCTTGGGCCCACCTTCACCTCCCTCACCACCCTCCCCTCGGCCCTTCTTGCTGCCTTTCGCCGAGGCTCCCGCGCCCGCAGTGCCAGCTCCAGCGCTCGCACCGCCCGCCGCCGCCGCGGCTGGCGAGACGACGGCCTTCTTGCCATCACCGGCCAGAGCGGATGGGTCCACGCCTCCGTTCCCGCCCAAAGGCAGGTGATGGCCATTAGGCACATCCCCTGAGCCAGCACCGCCGCTGCCCTGAGGCCCTCCCTCGACGCCCGTCATGGCATCCACCCCATCCTCCCACCCCTCCCTCCCCACCCCCTCGCCCGACCGCTCCTCGTCCACAAGGGCAGCCAAGAAGGCCCGCTCGGCCGCCTCGCGCTCGATCCGTGCGGCCCGGCGTCGCCTCGCGCGCGCCTCCTCCTCGCGCTCTACCTTTTCGAGCGCGGAGAGCTGCTTGGCGGGGTCGGAGAGGAGCTGTTCGTGGTACATGGGCTTGGGCTCGTGTTCGGTATGGGCTGTGGCTGTATTGGCATCGCGTGCCTTGCCCTTCCTCCTCGCGTTGGCAGAGGCAGACGCGTACCTTGCGTCCTCGTCGAAGAGCGGTGGTGGGCGTGCGTGGGCCGATGCCCAGATCCGATGCCTTGCCGCGGCGATCATGGCTTCGGTGAGGTTGCGGAAGCGGGTCCGAGCGGTGAGGGATAGGTAGTTGAGCACGTCTGGCTCCACCCCAAGGCCGTGCATGGCGGCTGTGATGAATGTCGGGCCTGTCAGTCGAGAAGGCGGACACGATGACGGTGCCCGTTTGACAATGAGTACATACCAATGCTGTGTACCTTCATGCTGAGCGGGTATACCTCCAAGAAGAGGCCGCTCGATCCGCGTTTGGGTTGGGATGATGAGCTTGAGGAGCCATGGCCCTGACTGGACTGTGAATAGCTGCCGTCTCGTCCGCGATCGCGCTGGGAGCCGTCTCGAGCGTGATGTCCGTACGAGCTTGTGCTGTGCTGGGAGTGTGACTGTGAGCCAAAGCGCGTCTGTGACTGCATGGCTTCCTCCTCGGCCTGTTTATTAGTTCGTAGAAGCGTCAGTAGGGAGAACAATTTCTGAAAGAGAAGAATGGGTTACCTACACGAAGATCGACGCCTGCGCTGCCCATGACATCGGCAAGAGAGTCCTCTTGCGATGCGGTGGGTGCGGAGGGGGGCGGCGGCGCATCGTACGCGCTGCTGTAGCGTGCTGAGGGTCCTGCCTGGCCGCTGGCATAGGAGGGTGCTGGGTACGCGACGATGGGCGAGGACGCGCCGGAGCCATTGGGACCCGAGTGCTGCTGTTGATACCTTGCCTGCTGACTGGGCGGCCTGAGCAGACCCGAGCCTGCGGATGCGTAGGCTGTGGGAGACAGCGCGCGCGAGGGTGAGGCGGCTGCGGACGAGGAGCTGCGTGATGGGATGACGACCTCGGGCACGTAGCCGGACCGTGGCGCGGTGTCGATCGCGTCTGGGCTGTGCGCTGGGGCGTAGGCCGATGAGGACGCGCTGCCGCCGTGTCGGTCGTGCTGGAGCTGGCCTGCCGAGTACGAGGAGCGCGTCGGACTCCATTGCGGTGGGTGGGAAGACCTCCCACCGCCGCCGCTTCCGCTTCCGCTCGCCATGGCTGCGCCGACCTGAAGCGCACAGCAGACGCGTGTACGCCGATGCTCCCTCTGCCTCTACGCCGTCCCTGCGTTGCTTGTGCTTGCGCTTGACCTCGACAGCAGCGGTGTATGACTAGTTGTCACCCCCTGTTCCCGCGTGGTCCTCGGAGCGCGGTGCGCAAGGCTGTGCTGGGGGCCGCCGCCGATGGGCGACGTCGGACCCGCGACCGTGGAAGCCTTGGGCGCGGTGCTTGCGAGCGGGCGCGACGTCTGGCCGAGGAGGGAGGGGGTGTCGATGTTGATGGAGGTGGTGATGGTCGAGGACGAGGAGGACGAGGTGAGTGGAGCCACGTCGGGGTGCGCGTCTCCTCTCCCGATGGACGATGAGAAGAAGGCGAAAAGGACGTCGTCCCCGGCGTCGTCTTCTCCTTCCTGCTCACCACCACCAGCCGCGTCCATCGCACCAACAACAGCGTCGACCTCGGCGCCTGGCTTCCAGGAGGACGGCGAGCTCGGCGGTGTCCATGCTGCCGTCGCACTGACAGCCTCAAGGTGAGTCCATGTCCTGCCACCTCATCCTCCTCCTCCTTCTACGCCCCCTCTCCCCGGCCAACGAGGACATCTTCCGTATTCACACTCGGAGCGCAGACCTCGCGGCTCCTCGGGCGCCCCTCGGGGCATCTGCTGGCGACGTGGGTCGCTCACGCGCAGTGACCAGTTTCTACCTTTAGTCATAGTTACACTGAGGCCAGCGTCCTTCCTCCTCTTCCTCTCTCTCTTCCTTACTGGGCCCGGCTGCTTGGGCTCGGGCAAGGCGCAGTCGCTGACATCCTCTCCATCTCTCTCTCCTTCTTATACGCTGGACTCGCCTTGCTTGCCGGCCATCGACGCGGTCCTGTCCTGCTTCGACCTGGCCTGCTGTGTTCGTACTGGTAGAAAGACGAATGCAATCCCATGCCCTTACCATCACACGCCGTGGCCAAGACCATGACCATGTCTGCCTCCTGAAGCGCTCAGCTTGTAACCTTGAGCTCCCTCATCGACGTCGGGTCGCCTTGAGATGCTCATTGGGCGAGTATATGAGGATGGTCCCACGACCTTGGGGGAGAGAATGGGCATCGACAGCGATGCGCACGACGGCCATCATCGTGCGCACGACGGCCACCTGGACGACATTGGCCACAGGCGTACCCATCTCGCGCAGCCTGGGATCCTCCTTCTCCTCGGTGAGCATGTCCTTTATACTGATAGCATGAAGGCCAGTCCATCTGATGCGTGCCCTAGCTGCCTTGCCAGGTCCACTGCCGTGCCCAACAAGGACCAAGGGCAAGTTCATCCCATACCATCATGACAGCATCAAGCGCCGCCCAGCGAGGTCACCCTCGTCGCCAGGATCAGCTCGAAGACTGTCTCCAAGGCGGACTGGCCCTGCTCAACGAGCTCGATGCCGAACGTATGCACGCCTGGCTCGACCATGTCAGTCGCCAGCGCGACTTGCAAGACGACGACGATGGCGACGATGAGGACGCCTCTCACCGCGACGGCGATGGCGAGGGTACAGAAAAGCACAGCACTGTCCTCAGTGCAGAGGACGAGCCGGCCTACTCGTGGACGCAAGCCAAAGTCGCACCCGCCAACAGGCATAGCAATCGCTACAACAACATTGCCTCCTGGGACCACGCCCTCTTGCCAGGACCCTACCTCAATGCGGCCCTCATCCCGCCACTCCCACTCCCACTCCCACCACCCACCGACAAGTCCTCTCCAAGCGCAAGTGAAGAGAACGCAGCACGCCAAGCCTACGTTGCCTCGCAAGCGCCCACACCGCGCACCTTTGCCACCTTCTACTCCCATCTGTACGCCCAGCGCGTCCGCGTCCTCGTCATGCTCACGCCCTTACGAGAGCGCGGGCAGATCAAGGCGGACGCCTACTGGCCTTCGGCGCTGGCCGATTCGGAGGCAGGGGCATCGAATGCCAGCGCGAGCGCGGGATCAAGTCAGATGAGGTTGGACGAGGGGGGCGTGGGTCCGAGGTCATTTGCCACCCGGCTTCAAAGGCTCTACGGCGGCGGTCAAGGCAGAGGGCACGCAGAAGGGCAACAAAGTCAAGCAGCGTCAACATCGTCTCGAGATCCAAGCTCAGGGCCGAGCCAGAATGCCCTCCTGTTGGGCTCGTCAGGCTGGGCCGTTGACCTTCTCGACGAGCAAGAGCTTCACACTTGTCCGCCGGTGGCGATGCCGTCCGGCTCGTCCTCCTCTTCAAACTCGTCGCCAAAGCCTCTACCGGAAGGTACGCACCTGACACTCCGTCATCTCCGGATCTACGCCGGTACGGAACCCCCTCCTCCTCCATCCAGCGCCGGCCCAGCACCGCCCCCAGCAGGAGGACCAGAGCAAGCAAGGCGGCCCAACACGCACGACGTGCTCCAGCTCCACCTCGCCTCCTGGCCCGACTTTGGCGCCGACTCGACCCACACGCTCGACAGTCTGCTCGACTGGATCGACCACTTGCAATCCCGGCCCGCCGACGCGGACGCGGACGCGATCCATCCCTCTTCGGCGGGGGCCATCTCTCCACAAGGGGCCCGAGACGAAGGACGGCGGCCGCCCATCTGGATCCATTGCTCCGCAGGCGTGGGACGGAGCGGCACCGTCATCGCTGCGCATATGCTCCGGCACGACGACCATCTCGGGGCCCGTCGTCGGTCTCGATCCGTGTCCATGGAAGACGGCCATGAGCTCGCGCTCGATCTGCTTCGCGGGAGCGGAGGCAGCGGAGGCAGGGGCGCGGAGGACGGGCAAGGGGAGCGGGAGCGGGAGGAGGTGGCCCAGCGCATCTTGCACGACTTTGCCCATCTCTGGACAGCCGCAGGGCTCGAGCAAGGCATCGACGCCAACGCTGACGCTCACGCCGCCGCCGACGGCGCTGACCAAGACGAAGACCAGGTCGAATCCCACCAGCCGTACACATGGCAAGACGCAGCCCTGTCCCTCAGCCTCGTCGCCTACCTCCGCCGCTTCCGCCCCGCCATGGTGCAGGTGCCCGCTCAACTTGCCATGGTCTGCCACGCTGCGGCTGCGGCGCGGCGACGTGGGCCTGGGCGATGAGCGGTGCGCGGTGAGCGGTGGGCCGAGGGTACCGCCGCCCAATGCGATGCTTCCAAGGCGCTTATGATGCTCCAAGGTGCTTGCACAGACGTGTCGGTATTCACGTCCCCGCCCGTGCAAAGCTCAGTCAAGACTGAAGCGGTCAAGGCAAAAGCAAGCCGAAGGCAATGATGATCAATGGACACATTGAGCTTCCATTGCGCGTGCGAGACATCGCAAGAAGAACGAGGACCGAGCACAGACGAAGCGATTCCAAGGCGATGATGGGGCCCTTCAGGGAGGGGAGAAGAATGAGGCGCGAACACGAGTGACGGGCGGGCAGGGGGAGAATGAGAACCAGTCCCTCTCCCCCTCCCCCACCCGACACTACGCACCGCGCGAACACATCCGCTACCAGCTCCCGCGTCCGAGAAGATACCCCATGCCTGGGTGCGATCGACCGCGAGCCGCGTCCCGTCCTTCTTGATGGTGATCGATCCCGCGAGGAGGCGTGGGCCGCGCGAACGACACGAAGGGGGCCTGAGGAGGCGGTGACGGCTCGATGGAGAGGGAACGAACCAGTCGGACCCGTCCACATCGAGCCGCCACGGCTCCGCGCCGTCCCGCCGTCCTCCTCGGTAGGTGGACGATGTGATTGTCGAGGTGACGAGATTGAGATTGTGGAGATGCCATACGAGCTGGCAAATCGAAAGAATGTGCCGTTTCGCGTCATCGTGATTCGTTACAGGTGGCGCCCAGTTGTTGCTCTGGGAGTGACTTTGCCTTGTCGAGCCCAACGCTGGCCAACGCACGACCTTGGCGCAGAGTTGGGCTACCGGAGCCTCTCTGCGGCGCCTTGGAAGGCGGTGGCCATTGCGAGGCCGTGCGCTACGAGGGGCGAAAGTCGTGTCGTTGAACGTGCGCCCATTTCCATCTGGTGGAAAAGGGCGGCCGCTTGTTTGATGCTACATGCGTTGTGACTGCTGCTGTCCGAATCCGATGTACGTTAGAGGGGATTGAGGAGGGGTCGGAGGAAGTCGGGGGTCGGGGGAGAAAGGTTGTCGCGTTTGTTTGAAAGCCGTTTGAAATAGGAGGAGCACCGGCGTGCTTGCGCAAATGCTGCCCTCGTTACCAGAACGAGGACGTGGCCTTGACGCTCGCCACCGATGCTCCGAGTTGAAAGACGTCTACTGAGCTTGCGCTGGTGTTACTCTTGGCGGTGCTCGCAACAAGGGACGATCCAGTCGTCTCTCGTGCCAAGAGAACGGTGCTCGTGGCCGCCGTACCTCGTCCAGTCCAGCTGGCTGAGGGCGGCTCGAGGCGCCGCTCTCTCAGTTGACGAAGCGCCACTTGATGGGGAACTACAAGGAAACGACTGGGGTCGGTGGAAGGCTCCTGGCTCTACTTCTCGTTGTCTGCACACTCACCATGCCGACGCTGCTTGGGATGCCAGATGCCTTCCACGCGCCAAGCGAGAGGTCGATGGACATCTTGTTGACACAGGTGGGGCACTCATCGGCAACCTTGGCCTGGAAGCAGTTCCCGCCCTTGACCGGGCAGATCTCGACCATCTTCCCACAGTGAGCGCCGCCCGCGTACATGGCCGACTGCAGCGCAACGACCTTGTCCCAGTCGCCGTGGTACTGACCGCAAGCGCCGGCGTTGCCGCCCTGCTCGTAGTACGTAGAGTAACCGCCGGTCATGGGGAAGTTGCCGCCGCCATTGCCACCGCTGTTGCCGCCACTGTTCGACTTGGACTGGGTGGGCTTGGGCTTGGGCTTGTCAGCCTTCGTGGTGGTCGGCTTGGCATCAGCGCCGTCCGAGGCGTTGGCGGTGTTGTCATCGTCATCACCGTCATCCTCCTCGTCGTCGCAGTCCTCCTCGTCGTCATTGCTGTCATCGGACTTGGAGACCGACTCCGACTCGTCATCATCGTCATCACAGTCCTCATCGTTGTCCTCGTCGTCGCCGGAGTTGCCGTTGGAACCAGACCAGTCGTTGCCACCACCGCCACCACCACCGTTCTTGTTGGCCTTGTGCTGGTACACGTTCTTTGAGCTCGCGAACTGCTGCACAGAGTGGCCGCTGCCCGAGTAGTGGTTAGAGTGAGAGCTGCCAGAGCTTCCAGAGTTGCCAGAGTTGCCGCCCGACTGAGGGTAGTCAACAGCGTGGGTGACATCGATGTCATTGTCAAGGTCATCGTCGAAGCTGGAGTCACTAGCGGGGGCTGCAATCTTGGTGGGCTTGACGCGAACGGTCGTCTTGGTCTTCGTGCTGGTCGTCTTGGTCTTCGTGCTAGTAGCCTTGGTATTGGTGCTCGTGCTGGTCGCAGTGGCAGTGCAGGGCACCGAAATGGGAATCTTGGTGGCAGTACCATTGACGTACCCAGTCAGGGTGTGCACCTGGTTGGCAGTGCATGCAGCGTTCGTCTTGACCGGGTTGGTGCCGTTGAACGAGACGAGGATGGTGCTTGTCTTGTTCCCCGAGCTGGGAGTCAGCGTCAGCGTGTGCTTGAAGGTCGGGGCAGCTGTGACGGTACTAGCCGCAAAGGTGATCGTCGACGTGGCGTTCGTAGTGGTCGTGGTAGATGCGGCAGTTGACGTAATGGTGGCCGTACCGGTAGTAGACGAGTCGGTGGCATGCTTTGACGAGCCAGAGTGATGACCGCCGGTAGTCGACGAGGTGGACGAGGTCGAGGTCGTGGAGCCGCTCTTGGAGGTCGTGGTCTTGGTCGAAGACGACTTTGACGAGCTAGAAGAGCCCTTGCCAGAGTGAGTCGAAGACGCAGACGAGCTCTTCGATTCCTTGTGGAAGGTCGTCTCGTCGTCATCGTCCTCCTCGTTCTGGTGGTGAGTAAGGCCCGTAGCAGCGGGAGCGGCCTGAGCGTGCTTCACCGCACTGGAGTGAACGACGGCCGTGTGCGATGGGCGCACCCACGCCTTGTGCCAGGTGTTCGCTGGCTGGGCAGCGGGCTTGGTCCACGCGTGCGAGGCTTGAGGAGCGGGCTTCGAATCATCGGCGTCGTCATCGCCCTTGTTGTCGTCCCACTTGCCCTTGTTGTCGTTCTGGTTCCACGAGTGGCTAGCAGGAGCATCCTTGTGAGGAGCCGGAGCAGGCGCGGCCTCCTTCTTGGGCTGAGGCGCCGGAGAGGGGGCGGCCTCCTTCTTGGGCTGAGGAGCTGGAGCAGGCGCGGCCTCCTTCTTGGGCGCAGGGGCCGAGGCATGGGCTTGGGGGGCGGGGGCAGGAGCCTTCTTGGGCTGCGAGCTGGCGCCAGCGCCAGAACTGCCGCTGCTCGTGTCGGTACCGTTGCGACGGACGACACGGAGCATGCGGTGGCTGCCCATGTTGTGGTGGGCACGCGCGCGAAGGCCATGGGCTTGCTGGTGCTTGACGTCCATAGCCACGACCGGGCCTTGAGGGCTCAGAACGGCGAGCGAGAGGGTGACGGCGACGAGGGCCGAAAGAGATGCGATGCGAACCATGATTGGCAATCCTGCTTGAGAGTTGGCGTTTGGGGTCGAAATGCTGGATCAACAGCAGAGTTCCGAGCTCGAGAAACGTGAGGTCCAGCCGAAAGACGTCTTTGAGTGACCGAGTTGAAGATGTGCTGCACAGCAGACTTGAGATGCAAAGGCTCCAGGCGACGACCTGTGAAAGGGAGGGGAGGAAGAGGGGAAGAATAAGAGGGGTGGGAGGAGGGGATGGTGGTGGTAAGGAAGAAGGTGAAGAGGGAGGGACGCGTAAGGTCAAAAGGCGGAAAGGTGGTCAGCTCGGCGACGTGGGTTCGATGGGAAGGTGAAACCCCCTGGTGGTGAACGAAGCACTGCTGACTGCACTGCACATTGCACAGTGCACAGGTCCAGGACCGCACCCTGACTGGCCAAGTGGCCATCGACTCCTTGCCGCCCTACCGTCCACGGCCACGCATCGAAACACCGCGAGTCGTCGCCCATCCAGGGGACAAGGGGAGGGGGGACCCAGCGCCAGAGCTCTCCCTGCGGTACAGCCAAGCCCCAAACGCACTCAGGCCCCTCCAGGAGCCATGATGGCGGGCTTGGGTCCCCTTGGGAGCTCGAGTGACAAGTCGCAGCATCTGCCAGCAGACATGGAATCAGTTTCGAGTCTGTAGTGTCGCACGAAGAAAGGTCACTCACTCACTCGTCAGGCTAGCGGGCGCCTAACAGCAGTGCGAGTTGCGACTATGAGTGCCGTCAATCAGTGGTTGCGGGGTGCTACCAGCTGGGGCAATACACTGACCGCAGTTGGCCGCCAATTTGTTCGTCTTCTGCGCCCAAGGGCTCTGCCTCGCTGGCACCGATTCCGACTGCCCGCTAAGGATGAATATGTCGGCACGCTTGGCGGATTCGCAGCACCCACAGGCGACGCTGCGGTCCCACGAACGGCAGCAACGGGGCTCGATGTCTGATCACGTCGACAAGGTGAAGCGGTGAAGGCAAGGACCCTGGCCTTCGGCCCGCCTGGGTTCCATGATCCATGTGTGCGGCATCGTCGCTCGAAAGTCGTGGTCGTACTGCGCGCTGGGCCGGACAAGGAGTACCGTGGTCAAACTCCCGCCCGCCGTTCGCCACCGGCCTTAAGGCCGCTATGATCGCAGTCGGCATGGTGATCCGATTGCCACCGCCCTCCGTCACTTGCGAGCAGTGATTATTCCTGTAGGTTGCGTGGCCGTGTTACTGGGACTTTGGGCGAGTCAATGGTTGTATAGAATGGCAACGAGGCCGGCGCTGGTGGCAACGTATTTGACCTTGCAACGTGTGTCTTGCCCTTGAGCTCGATACCGAGATTTGAGCATTCGTGCGACGTGTCTTTGTCCGCTCAGCTTGACGCACGCGCTTGTCGATGAACTGTTAGGCCGCCCTTCGCAGCGCCGGCTCGTCCTTGGGCAGCGCGTACCATGAAAGGAGGCCAATGATGAGGCCTGCCAGGTTTTCCGTCCATGTGTGGAAGTAGAGCTGCGTCATGCCGAGCATGAAGGCCGAGAGCGCAATGTGACCGAGCATAGCGGCCAGGGCGAGGTATGCTTGTACGTGTGGGCGTGCGAGGATGTCGAGCACGGCCTGAACACCCGAGCCGGAGGCGCCTCCGCGGGACGTCGTTGATGCTGGTCTCCCAGTCGTAGTGGGAGGGTGGAGCGGGTCGAGGGATGCCCATTGCGCGCGAGGGATGAGCCATTCTACTTGCGCCTTGCTTGGTCGGATCACCGTTGGAAGGCGGAGCAACAAGTATGGCACGAAGGGGGCGGCCTCCTCCAGCAACAGCAGGATGGAGAGCGTGAGTAAGAAGGTGTGCCCACTCATGTCGATGCCGCCTCGGACTGTAGGCAAAGAAGACCCCTTGTCAGCCATGCCATCGTTTCCAGGTAGCCCACCATACTCACGGCGTGGTCGCAGGTTGCTCAGCGCGCCCTCTTCATGGTCCGATGGATTGAATCCATCCACCCGGAAGAGGTGCGGGTGCGACGAGAGGCTGACCGTCGTGCGCGCACGGCATATGTCGGACGGCACCCGAATGCTCTTGTCGTTGCCCAGCTCGAGACGGCACTCTCCCCCCGTCAGGAGGAAGGTGCGGTCGGCCAGACCCGGTCCAAGGAACCAGGACGTGAAGAAGACTGCAAGAGAGGTCGCATGTCAGCGCGGCTGGTGCAAGGGGGCTCAAGCGACCTTGACGACTCACTCCATGCCAAGGTTGCGATGATGTAGCGCAGAACACTGCGCGCGAGAGGATCGTTGGCCCCAGGCTGTTCAGCCCCTTGCGCTCGCTGAAGCACCTTGCTCCACGGCCTCCTCAACACGGCCGCCTGCAACACGCACGCCGCCGTCGTCCACAGCCATAGCCGCTTGACAAAGAGGGCATTAACGAGGTTCCGCCGGTCCGCAAAGATGGTCTGCGGCCGCAGCGCCGTCACCGCGGCTGGGAAGCGGAGCGGGTCGGACTGGAAGAGGTTGTAGGAGGATGTACCCTTGAGCACGGCGTACGTGCTGCCGAGGGCGACGACGGAGGCAAGCGCGCCGATGCTGAGCACTTGATACGGGCGCAGCGCCAGCCGCGAAGGCGCGCCCCTCTTGGGAAGCTGTCGAGTCGAGGACATGGGCGATGTTGATGATGGTGGACGACGAGGAAGGGACGAAGGATGGGCTGGGACGTTGGAAGCCTTCGCACCGCCTCGCCTGAGCGTCGTCCTTCGCGGTGTTGTGGGCAGCGTTATCGCCATCGTCCATGCTGCACGTGAGCTCACGGAACATCGTCGCGAGTCGCGACGCGTCTATCACACGACGGCATGTAAGAAACAGGTACGATGATTGATGTCAAACGGTGACATGGATAGCGATGAACAGGGGAGACGCACGTATGAGGACAAAGAGCGGAAGCGGAAGAGTAAATATGGATGAGGCTGTTGAACACGGGATGAGAGCTGTGTGGCCTATCGCGAGGAGGAGGACGGAAGGGGCCTTCACAAGCCGGGCGGTGACCTCTTTGAGGGGCTCGACCGGACAGCGCTACTGTCGCACGCTCGTGCGGGCGAGGATGGCGCCGTGTGCCGTCAGCGCCGGCCCGTTGTCGTCTTGGAAGTGCATGTACTCGAGCAGGGTGCGCGTCGTCCATGCCTTCTGGTCCCGCAAGATCATGGCCTGCTGAGCCGCATAGTTGCGCAGGTCTCGGTCAAAGTGGTGTCGCGAGTGTTCGAGGCCATCCAGCAGCAAGTCGAGATCCTCGAGGATACCGTAGAATGTGTCGATGGTCGTCATGGACGCGAATTCGCGAGGCTTGCGCACCCTGCGCTGCGAGCTCACAGCAGCAGCCTGTCGGTCTTGCCCGCTCATCGCCTGAACCACGATCTCGACAATTCGACGCGTCTCCGAGAGCACCGCCAGCGCTTGACGATCATTCTGACGCGAGGCCAGGTAGAGCGACCTTGAAATCATCTCCGAGACCAGGATTTCGATCCGACGACGGGTCACGTTGGGATCGGCCAGCACGGCGACTGTGCCCGGCGAGGCCTCGGACAGTGGGTCCGGCGAAGTCGCGTCCACCTCCAAAGTGAGGACCGTCGGATGAGGTGTTTGGTAGGGCGTCCGGCTGGAAGTCGTGTCACGGTAGGAAGCACCGACATCCAGTACCGCGACATCCTCAATCATCGGCGTCGGTGCGATCTCGTGCGTGACGCAGTCGTTGAGCGACAGTCCCTGGATGCCCAGGCGTTGAAGGAACTCATCGGTGGCGGAATGTTCCTCAACGAGCGTATGAGGTAGACCGCGAAGAACCTTGCGACCGTCTCGGAGGACTTCGGTAACGAAAGGGATTAGAGCGTTGAAGTCGAACTCGAGCTCGACAAAGATTTCCTTGCGATCTCCGTAGCGCAGGTCGCCGATGTTGATCCCGACCTCCTTACCATTGGCAGATATGACGGCGCTTGTAGGCCCAGAAATCTGTGTTCCAAAACCGCGAGATTAGCCTACAAGGCCAACCAAGCAACTGAGAGGTGCACTTACCTTGCGGACACGGAAGTGATTGTCAGAAGGAACACCGATGTGGACCTTGAAGTCGACCAGCGCAACCGACATGAGCGAACCAATGCAGCCCAGCAGGCATTCTTGGAGCTGATCCCATTCCCGTACAAATCTGCCCAGAGCGGAAAGAAGATGTGATGAGCACCACCGCACGCACAGGTGAACGTGCTCAGTCCGCCACTTACGTGTAGAGGCCGCGTGTCTGGTTGGAGAGTTGGAACAGCGTCTGAGCGTCGTGTGACTTGCCGAAACCGAAGGTATGAATAGGGACATTGGCAGCTTCGACGCGACCGAGGAGAAAGTCCATGTTGCCACGTCGAGGGGTATCGATGGTATCCGAGATCAACAGGATCCCAGAAACGGGGTTCTTGCTCTTGCGTTGAATCATGATGTCGAGTCCAATGTTGATCGCCGACGCCGAATCGACCTGTGGCGAATCGGCGCCTCCAAGCGCCGGATCCCGAGAGACGTCTTCTAGGAAAGGGTCTTCCTCCTGTGGGTCCCATCCATGATCAAGGGAATGTACGAATTGCTGGAATTTTTGCACACTCCGAGGCTTGTGAGAATTGAGAAGCGCCGTACGCCGGACTTGGCCGTTCTGCCCGACTGTGTAGGTGACCACCGCGAGTCGATCGCGTGGTCCCATGCTGGATATGATAAGCTCGAGGGTTGCGCGAATGACTCGGAGCTTGAGAGATGCTGTAGATGTAGCTGAGCTTGACGATGCTCCTGCGAAACGTGATGTTGGAAGCGGCACTGAGACCATGACCACCAGATCGATTGGGCTGTGCGGCAGGAGAGGAGGGGGTGGCAAGCTCGGATTGAAGCCACCGGAAGAGGACCAGCGAGCGTACGGGGCATCCTCAACCGACACGGTGACGATAGGCTCGGCCGTGGGAGGTTGTGGGCGACCGGGCAAAGTCTTGCGATCAGTGAGGTACGAACTTGTGCGGGAGTACGCGCCTGGGGATCGACTTCGTGCGCGACCACCGACGGAGGCGGGGCTCATGGGTGCATGCGAGAGCGGCGTCGCCGTTGCGTTCGGTGGAATCGAAGTGGAATTTGCATATCCAGCAGGGCGCCTTTGCATTGAATCGGCGCGTCTGGATGCGTTCGACGGCGACGAATAAAGTGCTGCAGACGACGATGGCGGAACGACAGCGCTGGCCGCAGGAAAGCCGTTGCCGCCGCCTGGCGTGAAGTCGATGCCTAACCCAGGTGTGGGTCTACCCGGTTCAGAGGCCGCGCGCATTCCCGAGAGTGACGGGTCGTACACTGTGCTGCGAGCCAAGGCGTTTGCGCTCAGGAGCCCGAGGATGAGCTTGGCCCACTGATTCATTTGCTCGCGTGTATCAAAGACCAGCACGAATTGATCGAGTGAGTCGTCGTCGAGCTTGATGTTGATAGTCTGCTCGACCTTGGGTGGCGAGCAGACAATCTTCCGTATGTGGCGCAGGTAGATGCGGCCCTTGAGTTTGAGCGCTGGTGCATGACTTGCGTTCGCGACCAGCGTCGAGAGGGTCTGATCGGTGACCGGCGCACCCGTTGCAGGCCCGGTTGGTGTCGAGGGCGCGGCGCCGGAAATGAAACGACTGAGTCCCTTCTTTTTCTCCTCGCCGATGCAGATGAGGACATTTCGGAAGAGGAAGACGTGAAAACTGCGAACCGTCGTGGTTTGCCGCACGGTGAGGCAGCCGAAGGCGAGCAGCGGCCCGAACTCTTCGAGGCCTTCGCCCTTCCAGTCGTTGACGCGCAAACGCAGGTCCTCTACGACGGCGGTCAGGACCTGATCGGCAGTGGTTGCGCCGACCGCCGGAGTCGCGCCGAAGGAGAAGGGGGCATCCTCGTCCGAAGAATTCAAGGTGGGGACTGACTCCTTGGGACCCGCCAACTTCTCGTCCGACCGTCCGTATGAGGATTGGAAGCCGCCCTCAGACCCGGACCCGCCGTGCTGGGCGTTCCGAATGGGTACGTGGCTGTTTCTGTCCTCGTTTGACATGGAATTGGAGCGCAGCGACGGTGAGCGCGCTAATGCGCCGGGGCCTGGGGCGCCCATCGGGTACCGTGGCGCGGCTCGGCCATGTTTGTCGATAATGTTCTCGTACTCGTCTCCATCGCTTCTGTGATCTGCGGGGTATGCGTGCTCGTTGATACCGCGACCGCGCGGGTACCCAGCTTGGCCAGCCATGGAGGAATGCTTGGCTGACTCTGAAGCAGCCGCCAGCCTGCTCTGACTGTGAGGAGGAGGTCTTCCATCGGCGGCATTGCGAGGACGGCGACTCGGGAGCTCGATGGTGATTACGCATACCACGTTCTGCTTGCCCTGAACGCCAGATGGGTCCTTGCGGTAGATGGTCTGATACTCTGGCTTGACCTTGATACTCGGAGCGACGGTGGGAACCGCTGCCGCCGGTGGTCGGGGGCTGCTCCCAGCCTCGGAAGTCTGGGAGGCCACCGTCTCGTCCGCCGTACCGACACGTTCGCGCTCGGCGCTGAGTGCCGCACCGGGACCCGAGCCCAGATGAGGACTCGACTGGCCGTTGGTCCCTGACGATCGAGCACTTGGCGGGATGCGAGACGAGCCCAAGCTGTCCGCCTCCGACGCGTCGGCGGGACTTGCCGAAGGCATAGGCGTGGGCGACGCGACACCGTTCTGCTTGCGTGACTGCCTCATGGCCATCGCTGCGCGTGTATAGCTGCCATATCCGGTGTCGCTGGCACTTGCGCCAGCGGTGGCATGCGATGCTCGTTGTACACCTGAAGTCGTTGATGTCGACTCGGCGGTGAGAGAGTCGGCTCGGTGACGGAGGTACGATGGTGACTGTTGCGAGGGTGCCTCAGCTACGTTGGCCGCCATCAGCGAGCGCGTTGAGGAGGGGCCAGGCGAGGACGTTGCGCGATCACGATGCGGGTGGTGATGGTGGTGACGGTCGTGGTCGACGACGGACGGACGGACGGATGGTTGGAACTTGGACGAGCCTTCGCGATCCACGGCCTTTGTACGCGAGCGCCCGCGCCCCGCCCCGGAGTGAGGCTCGAGCAGCGCCCGCACTCATACGAGGTGGGTGCCGAAAGTCTTTGAACACAAGTTTTTTCACCATACGTTTAGACTGAAATCGCCCCTCACGAGCTCTCGACTGAAGTCAGAATCCAACACAATAACTTGCAAGGAGACGGTGGGAGTCGCAAGCCTGTGCAAGCTTATGACTTTTCTCTCCCATGCTTCGAACAGGTTTCTATGTTGGAAACGGAATTGACCAAAGTAGGAGTCGGGAGGATCGGTCAAAATCTTGCCTCCCATACGTTTTACTAATGGAACCATAATCCCAACTACCCTGCTTAGACCATTTTTCCTCTCACACAGAAATCTCGCAGCAGTGAGAGGCGAAAAGTTGCGCAAGGACACAATCTACCATTCTCTCACTCACAGTTTTGAAGTCTCTGTACTGAGTTCTGACTTCAGTCGAGAGCTCGTGAGGGGCGATTTCAGTCTAAACGTATGGTGAAAAAACTTGTGTTCAAAGACTTTCGACACCCACCTCGTATTCAGCTCGGTTGGATGATTCACGCCAGTAGGAACAGGTGTCACTTGGCAGCTCGGCCCGGGTGTGCCGATCGCACAAAGCTGTGACACGTCTCTGATCTCGTACATACGAGGGACGAGTGCACAGAGGCAAGTCAGTCATCGGACTGTGCCTGACCCTGGCAAAGGTACGAGTACTGTAGAATACACTGAGGGCGACGAGGGGCAGCAAACCGCCGGCGCCCTACGACTTCTGGAGGAGAAACTCGAGCATCGCGCTCTCGCCCTTGACCTTCATCAGCTGCTCGATGGCGAGCAGCCGCTCGACGTCCTTCTCCGTGAGCCCGTAGGCGTCGAGCAAGGAGCTGGCTCGCCGATCGGCAGCGCTCTCGCCGCCCCGGTCGTTGGTCTTCTTCCAGCTCTCATTGTCGGAGCCGCCGTCGTCCGAGCTCAGGTCGGTCAGGGTCGAAGCAGGTGAGGATGCGCCATCCGAGCTTGCCGAGTGACCAGCTTTCCTCTCCGGCGTCGTGGCTCGAAGGTTGTGGGGTGTTGGGCGTCCTGTCGGTGGTACCAGTCGACTGGAATCCATGGCGGTCGCACCGGTCTGTTCTTGACGGTAGGCGACCTTGGCCAGATTCTCGCCCGCGCTACTTGCTAACGGACTAGACGCCTCCTCGACCTTGATAGTCGCACTTGGATTGACAATCGTATCCGGTAGCATTGCATTTGTTGGAGCACCGTCGTCCATGTTGGATGTGGTCCGCTCCGACACGGTCGGAGCATCTTCGAGCTTGGACAGCAGGATGCCGCCACCAATGCCGACGACACCGTGCACCCGCGCGCGCTCAACCGCTTCCTCGTACGCACGTTGCCCTCGAGCGGGCGGGAAGTCCGTGAGTTCGTCGCCATCGTCCTGAGGATGACCGAAAAAGCAAGCGTAAGCTTAGGGCAATCACAGGCAACGGCCATGCTGCTGCTCACCTTGAACACTCTGGATACGAGTTTGACGGTAGCCTCATCAGCCTCCGACCCCGTCTCCCGCACCGAGGCCAGGACCCTTTCCTTCCTAAGCCTCTCCATGGCGACCTCAGCCAAGTCGTCGAGGGCAAGGACAGGATCACTTTCTCTGTAAACAGAAATGGCAGAGAAGTGAGCGGCGCGACGACTCCACAGTAGACCATGCAAGTAACTCACTGAGTTGGCCGGCCGAAGCGCACAGCCACAGGCTGAACGTTGGCCTTGACGCGATTCCAAAAGTCTAGACGGACGACTTTCTCAGGTACTCGATACCGGAATCGCTGCCCAGCTCCGTTGGGATTGGTGCCGCCCACGATCATCTCCTCCCAGCCGGGACGGGTAGCCGAGTTGGAGCTGCCATCTTGATTAAAGAACGAGTCCGTTGGGTCTGGTATAATGTCCACGTCACCGTTGTTGCGCAGACGAACTTTGTATAGTTTGCCTTTGCCGATGTTGTCTCTGGTTGGATATGGCAGGGCGTACGGCTGGATGGCAGAAGCTGCTTTCGGCACCCTCACTTGCTTCTGCAATCGGCGCGGAGTCGAACATCAAATGACGGTCAGTAACTCTTTCTGAGAAGGACGTAAGCCGCCATCGCACTCACCATAGCATGGTCCGCATGATTTGGACACATCCATTTGCGTGTCATGTTGGGCATCACCGCCAAGGGTGGCGTCACGCAGTCCAAATGCCAGTGGGCGGTGCAGAAGTCGCAGCTGAGAATCCTTCGCCAGGTGCCGTCTGGGGTCGGTGTGGTAGCCTGTTGCGAGCGTGTATTATTGGAAGTTGAAGGAGGGCCGAGTGTTGACATTGTCACCTTGAGCAGATCGCTTGAATGCGGCATCGCGGGCAAGGCCGAACCGCCGCAACGGAAGCACAACACAGCTTTGCCGTTCTTGTCCTTGAGTCTGTACGGGTCCCGGTCTTCGATGAGGCCCTGCTTGTTCACGCGCAAGGGCCTGATCATGCCGATGTTGAGGTATGACCCATCTACTGCTGTGCCGACGCCCTTGAAGTAGGTGCGAATGTCGGCTGGCAGCTCGTACTGTACGGGATTGGTTTGCTCGAGCTGATGGATCAGGCGACCGAACAGACCCTTGGGCGGTTTGGAAGACGGCCGCTGAAAGTGTTTGACAGCGTTGTAAGTCATCTTTGTCGACTCTGTGGCCGGCTCATACCGACGGCGCCTACTCACCCTCGAGCTCCGGCAAAGATTGCAGTACCAGGCGTCGTCCATGTCGGTAACCTCGTCCAGGTCGACTGGAGGACTGATGCAAGACGGGTGGAACGAGCGCACGCAGCCATCACAGCAGAGAAAGCGGCCATGTCCTTTGCAGGCATCGCAATAGTCTAGGTTGGTCTGTGAACGTTAGAGGGACATTGATGAGACTTCAAGCTCTGTATCAGCACGTCGACTCCGTGTTGTACGCACCTCCTTCTCGCCAGGCATGGCTTCGCTGGTCGAGACCACTCCAGGACCACCGAGCAATGACCCTTGAACCACAGAAAGATGTCCGCCCGCCGCAGCCGCTGCGGCAAATTCAGCGGCTGGCGCGATTGCTAGAGTACCATTGGCCGTCATGCCAATGCCGACCGTCTCGTTGCCCTTCTGTGGCGAGCCACTCATGTGTGCAGATGCGCCGAGGGGAGGATACGACATTGCTGTTGGCAAAGACCTGCTTGGAGTGCTCGCTCGCGTCGTCACTCCGGTCGCGCCAGCGTGAGGTCCCGCACGCCCGGTCACCATCGCGTGCGTGGAAGGTCCCGGAGTGCCGGCCCCGCGGCGCGCGCGAGTCGATGCGGAAGGAGACTCAGCCCGGCCAGACGTGCTTTGAAGGCGTTGCTGCGAAGCCGAAGCTGATGACAGTACTGATGGTCCGGCCTCTGTGCTGAGTGGCACTTCAGATGTCAATGCCGAGACCGACCCCTCGGTCGTCATTGAAAGAGGAGGAGGTGCGAGCACGCCGTTCCGCTTGACCGTGATGCGTGGTCTTTTCACAGGAGTGCCGCCGGTGCTGCCTTGGGAGCCGGAGGCGTTCGCAGGCGTAGGCTCTTGTGAAGAGCCGGTAACATACGTCAGCGAAGAAGTTGTTTGGCGTGCTGGGCTCGATGTCGAAGCCGCCGAAGGTAGTGATCCGTGCTGGTCCAGAGCTCGCGTAGACCCTTCTGCCTGCTTGCTTGGGTCGCACACGGAAGGTTGGGCTCTCCTTGAGGCCAAGATGAGATCAAGGTCATCGTTGATGGTCGCTGCACGTACGCTTGTCGAAGCGCTGTTTTGACCACCTCCGGGATGAGCGAAGTGTTCGGCGAGCATGGGCGTTCTCCCACTCGCGGCGGTCTGAGAATTTGGAGCCAATATCTTGCGCCGCTTGCTTTCAGGCAACGCGTCGTCATCTACGTCGTCAGCCTTGAGAGCGCTAGCGGAGGTGTCGGCAGCGACAGTGATTCGGTTGTCGAGGGCTGCATCTGTCGCGCCCAGGCCAAGAACTGATTGGTCCATCAGCGACGCCGAATGTGAAGGGGTCAACGGCGGAGTGACTGCCGCATCGACTCCAGTCATTGTGCGGGTCGCCGAGCCTGAAGCCGACATCGGCGGCAGTCCTACGGTTGGCAGCGATGGCGACGGCGTTGCTGATGCCGAGTCAGCCAGAGACCGAGCTCTTGTGGTGCGCGGTGCGGTATTGGAAGCACTATGCGAGTGACAGACGCAAAAGCGAGGTCAGATACCTGGCAACCACAAGTCCACGCCCAGGCCAGACCGTGCCGCAGACGCTATGCCCAGAGCTGTGGACGCCTCGACCAGAGCTCGGACAATGGGAGGGGGAAAGCCATCATCGAGCGCAGGCCTTGGTGCGCACGATGGGGACAGCGACGTCTCATCAAGCAGACCATCGTCCGCTGGGCGGGGACATGGGTGGAAGGATCTCATACAACACTCACATTTCTCTTCTGGACTTGCGTGCGCGGCCTTTGTCTGTGGCTAGACCCAGTGCTTGGACAACCGAGCTAGGCACAACAGCAGGACCTGCGCCGTGGCCTACATTCGAGCCCTGGTTGATGGAGACTGCTGATCTCTTCACGCGTGAAGACGAAGCAGAAGGTGCTGTGCTTGAAGTTGCGCCAGCCGCACCACCGGACGACGCTGACGTTCCTGCTGTGGACGACAAGCTGTCTAGGTGATGAGACGAGCCTGCCCCAGCGGACCCATGCTGTACAGATGCCTTGGGTGGGTTTGGCTGCGTTCCTGGCGCTGGCGCACCGGTGTACGTTGTCGTCAAAGGAGGATAGTAGACGTCCTTGAGCGAGCTTGGTGGAGGCCCTAGCACCTCGGTCGCGAACTGGGCATTGGGATGAGGACGAATTGGAACCTGCTTGTGTCCATTCGGTATCGAGGTGCCGACAACGGCACCGTTCGCCGTCTGCGTTGCGACCGAAGAAGCTGGTGTGTCCTCAGCGGCGTACTCCGAGCTTGTGCTGGCACCACCTCGTGAAGAGACTGTCCGCATCTGCACAGAGGTCTCGGTGGGTCTTCCCATCGATGGGCCCGTTGAGGACGTCGCTCGAGGCTTGATTTTCGGGCCCCCAGCTTCATAAGCTGCCTTGAAGGAGTCCAGCGCGGCTGCCGCCGACGCCGATACGACGCTGGTGACGACAGGTGCCGTCGAGGTCACGGCGGTAGGCGCAGCAGTCTGCAAAGTTGCCCCCGGCCCGAGCTTGAACGTCGAGGTGAGGTCTTTCCAGGCAACAGCTCCTGGACGACGAGGGGCGGGCGAGTTGCGAGTGCTGGCCCTCCTTGCTGGCGCAGCAGCACTTCCGGCGCTCGATGATGAGCTCGTCGATGACTTGGACCGTGGGGCCGACACCGTGCTGCTCGCGTTGCGAAGGAGAACGCGTTGCGCGAGTGACGTTGAGCTGCTCTCGTCATCGTCGTGCTTACTCGTGTTCACGCTTGCTTGAAGGCCACCTTCGGACGCGTCTTGTACGATGGGCATCGACGCGTCACCGACCACGTCCTGCCCAGAGATGTCCACCATTCGTCTTGCTGAGAAGGGGTGCCGTCCCGGTCAAAGCCGTGCGGTGCTACTTGTCAAGGTCGTGATCGGTGAAGATGTACGGAGGGTGCTTGAGATGAGATTGAGGTGCGAGCACGTCCGTGGGCTCGAGGTGGGGAGCGGATCAAGATGAAGACCAAGATCTGCGAACGAGACTGGGACCCAGACGTTCCGGACTCGCCCTCAGGACGGACGATGGGAGGGCAAGGAGGGGCAGAGCGGTCAGCCGACGCAACAACGAGCACGTCGACCGGGTCTATGTGTCGTCTTGTCGTTGGCCAGCCGCGGCGCGTGGTGGTGGGGTGCAGGGACGACGAGGCGCGCGCGTTGCGCCGCTTGGGTGTTAACTTCCTCATGCGTTCGCACCCACCTCACCCCGTTCGCACGCTTTCCTTTCTCAAATGCTGCTCTTGCCAAGCTTATTCACCCATGTAGCGCTACGAACAACGGCTGAGGCCCTCGAAGCAGCATTGGGGAGAGGGTGCGCATCATCAGATGCCAGGAATCTGCTCAAAGATGGAAGTGCGGTCCAGGTGACGGGAAGGGGTCGAGTTGCACGCCTACTACTTCATACCACCCTTGTCCAAGCTTGCCCCCTCCTCCTCCTCCTCCATCGTCTTGACGTCTCCAGGTCCGTTCGACGGCCGCAGCGTGTTTCCGCTGCCATCCGATTCGGATGGAGTTGCTGCTGTGCCGGCGCTGGCAGATCCTGATCCTGACGACGAAGGTGGGACTCTCTCGGGCGCTTGAAGCGGCGTTGTAGCAGGCCTTGACGAGCTGAGGGTCTTTTCGCCTCCAGAGCTAGGCGTGTCAACCGCCGAGGACTTCTTGTTCTCACATGAACACGACGGTAGAGCCCCTCGAAAGCTGATCCTCCGGCTCGTCTTCGTTTCTGTGTCCGGCCGCTCACTTGGAGATGGAGAGCCAATCGAGCTTGGGACCGAGGGCTCGACAGACTTGGCAGAGGTTGCAGCAGCTGTGCGGACATCCGTGCTGGAGCTGTGTGGCGATGCGGTTGGCGCCGCTGCCGTTGTGGTCGTCGCCGACGACGGCTCAGCCTCCGAAGAGGTGGTTGAGTCCGTTTGCGTGCCGGTGATCAAACCCGAAAGGTCAAGACTCTTGCGACTTGCGGAGACGAATGAGGGCAGGACGTGACTGCTCCTGTTGCGCGCTCGCCGCTCCTTGTCCTCCTTCTCCTTGGCTTCCTCCCTCTCGGCTTGTTCCTCTGCTTCCCGAAGGCGTCGTGCCGAGTCTGCCGCTGCCAGCTTGGCCTGGAGGCGCGCCGCCTCGAATGGCGACGCACCTCGCTCAAGCTCCCGCTTCGTACGCTCGGCCATCAGCTCTGCACGCCGGTGATCCTCAGCCTTGAGTGCTTTGTAAGATCGTGAGCCTGGTTTCTTGATCGTTTCCTCCTTGCTCTCATGGGAGTCCACCTTGCCGAGCAGCTGATGATCGACAGGTTTGACGCCGTCCGTAGCCTCTTCAGATGACTTGCTGCCGCTCTCGGTCCCGACCAGATCCTTGATTACGCTCGGGATGGGCAGAGCGGGAATCGAAGGGAGTGATAGGGATGGAAGCGTCTGCAGCCGTTGAAAGGTGCTGCTTTTCGCAGAAGTACTGGGCTTGTCCCCGTCCACCTCGCTCTCAGCCCCGTCAAATGTTGAGTGGTCCTGACTTGGTGTAGAGGCCTCCGAGATCGAGAGCGGGCTCTTGACCAAAGTCAATGAAGACGTTGACAGCGAAGTCCGAGTTGCGCGTGAGGCTGGGGTTGCAGCCGTGCCGAACGGAGCTTTCATGATCTTGAGGCTGCGATGCTTGAGAGAGGTCGACTTAGAGGCAGCCGCATCATCATCGGAGAGAACGCCTTCCGAGTCTGAGAGCACACCTGTGTCGAGGTTGGCCTGTGGCGCGCTGTGCGCTGCCGTCGCTGAGTTGGCGGAGGTTGTTGCCGTGTCGGATCGCATCAGTGTTGCAGTCCACGAGCGCGTTGGCTCACGCTCGTGGCGAGTCCGCCTTGCAACGTTCAAGTTCTGGTAGATGAACGAGATGGCGTTCTTTGGCCCGTCTTCAGATCGGATCTTGCGGCCGACCTCCTGCGCCTTTTCGACCATGACGCGATCCTCTGCTGCCTTCTTGAGAGCGTCCGCGATGTCATTTGCGTCGAGACTGGAGACTCGAATGCCAGCACCCAATTTCTGGACCCGCAGCGCCCAGAAGTGCTGATCGCCGAAGAACGGCTTCAGGATGGTGACGAGACCGGCGCGGAGGGAAGCCCCCGTGGTACCAGCACCGCCGTGATGCATGGCAATGTCGATGCGCGGGAATAACCAATCGTGCGGAATCGAGTCCACAACGTAGCACTCGGGCGGAACGGGCTCCTGCTCTTTGGCTTGTCCCTTTTGCATACGGGCAGACCATCCTTTGCTGACCACAGCCCGAACGTCAGCCGCTTTGACGGCCGCGTAAATGTTCTTGGATAGAGCCTTGGGGTCTGGCACCGTAATACTGCCAAAGCCGATGTATACGATCTTCTTGTTGTCCTTGCGAGCAGTGTCGAGGAAGGCGATAAGGTCCGATGGGGCTTCCCATTCACCCTTGTCGGTCTCGAGGAACCAGTAGCCCGAGATGGCGATGCGGGAGCCCCAGTCGTTCGGAAATGGCACAACTGCCTCGCTGAAGTTGTAAACGAACGGTACCTTGGAGATCTCGAGCTGAGTGAGGTCTGTCGATTTGAGACCCAGCATATGTTTGCGCCACCGGTTGATCTGGCCAGAGGTCGCCCGCCACATGATCGAGTCGAAGAGGGTGTACGAGAGAGCGTTGTAGCTGGGTCCCATCTCGAACGGAGGCACGGAAAAGGCTTGTGGGTAGGCGCTCGTCGGAGTCCAGGGCATCGTGAAGGCCCTGAAGTAGGGTATCTCCAACGCCTCCGCGACATGGATTCCGGACATCGTCGAAGGGGACTCGATGAGTAGGTCGGCGCCTTGACACTGTTCCCACGATTCGCGCAGGAGCTCGTCGAGCCAGTCGCGGAACTTGCCGATTGACTCCCGGAAGAAGGAGGGGGACAGGATTCGGTGCTCGACCGAAAGCTGCATCAAACGACCGGGATCACCGCCGACGGGACGATAATCGATGCCATAGCGACGGACCCAGTCTTCGTCTGTGACCGAAGTAATGAGGTTAGTCAGCGACTTCGCCCTGTGAAAGCATGCCAGGCGACTCACATTCAGGGTGGGATACGATCGTCACCCGATGCCCATGTGCTTGCAACGCTTTGCCAAGGGCGATATAGGGCTGCACATCGCCGCGTGATCCAATCGTGAGGCAAAACACGTTCATCGGCTCCACCTTGGCGACCAAAGTCTTGGACACGTTGATGACTTTGGGCAGGTAGTTGATGGCGGCTCGATCCACGGTGATGTCTTCGCTGGGCACTTCGTCCATGAGAACGCATGGTGCCTGCGATGAGCGGTCCTCCTTGCCCGAGTGTGGCTCTGGCTGCAGTGCCTCATCGCGCGATCGGACGGATGTTGGGGTCTTCGCGTCAACGTCGCCTGTAGACTTCGCGTGAGAGTCTGTTGCTGGGACCTCATCGATGTTTTTCCTAGTTTGCGCATCTTGGTTCGATTGCCGCCTCTTCTCGCTCGATTGGACCAGAGCTTGGATCTGTTCAATGGCACTGTCGCGGAGTGCGCGGTCGTGAAACTCGAAGGGTAAGTCGGCGTGTCCACGGATGTGCAGGCTGAGACCCCAAACGTGCCAACGGAACGCTCGACTTGTGCTGACCCCGACAAGGTCGGACACTGGTATCTTGAGACGGATGTCGGGCAGGGAACCGATGCGACGGCGCCAAAAGCACAGATAGTGTGTGCTGATAGCGAGCGTTCCCGCTGAAGGGATAGTGCGCACAATGTCCGCCTTGTACAAATCGAGATCTTCGGGGCGCGACCTGAGGGCGAACTGCTCGATGAATCGCTGTGCTCTTTCCAGCCTCCTGGCTTGAGTCGCATCCTCGGGTGCTGCCCTAGACGTCTCTTTGGCGTTCGCGGTAGTTTCCGATGGCTTCGAAGCTGCGCTGGATTTGGCCGAGCCCTGGCTCATCGTCTTCTCGATGGCGACACTTGTTGCAGCGTTTGGCTTTGAGTCACTCGACGGAGACGGGTTCTGAGGAGCTGCGCCATCTGCCGCTGTTGACTTTGAGAGGTGACCGTCGTCGCTACCGCTGACATCGTGCTCATCTTGCACGCGGCTGCCTTCAACTTCGATGATCGGGACTGGGGTAAGGCGCATGGCTTCCTCAAAGCCGACCCATTCGCGCCACATCTTGGGGACTTGAAGTTGCTCGATGAGCTTGTCGATTAGTTCGGCATTGCGCTTGGTAAGTCCGAAAGCGATCTCACGCGTCCTGTTCGAGGGATCGTCGCTCTGAGTAGCTGCTTTGCCAGCCTCGTACTCGTAGATCCTAATGCTGCTTGCAATTGCAAAGTGCAGCATGCCGATCCGTTCCACTCCAGCGACGCGGGCAAGTGGAATGGAGATGCGGATCTTGTCGGACGAATTTCGGTAGGTCCAGAGAGCCGCTTCGAGCTCCCGTCGCCAAGCTAGACACCTGAAATATGCCATGTCTGTCAACACTTTGTTTGTCATCAGCTGATTGGTCTAGAGAACTCACGCCTCCTCGGTGCCAAATTCAAGACCAACAGTCTTGCCACCGACAACCTTGACGCTGAGCCAGGTTACACGTTTGAAGTCGGCTGGCAATATTTCCTCGATGTCTTGCAGCCTGATGCTGCCTATGGGCTGATAGAGATGCTCGCTTGACGGATAGGCGCAAAAGCCGTCGGCACGGAGCTCGAACCAGCAGCGTCTTTTGCGGTGCCACCCTGTGCGATGTAGAGTTGCTGGGCCTTTGATGAGGATGGGGTTGAATAGGGCTGGGTCTGCGGGAACACCAGGCCCGGCAGCTGGCTCTTGATCGTGGTCCCCGTGGGGATTGCAGTCCGCACCGCCTGGGCTGGCAACACCGGACGTGGACCCGTCCGAAATTGTGTGAGCTTGGGCGCCGAAGGCAGGTGGCAACATTGCAAAGAAGCAAAGCCGATGGTTCGTCAAGATGAGTGTGCCCCGAATCAGCACCGTCCGAAAGAGGACGGCCATGCACGACGCAATGTACACCTCCTTGTTCACTGTGTCCGGTGAGGCCTTCGACACGGAGCTGTCTTGCTGAGATACGACGGCGATGGGGAAGAATCGTGCTCGGCTTGGTCCAAACTCTTCTTGCAGCGCTCGTACTTTGGCGTGCGGGTCCATACGTCGGTTGACAACCGAGAGAAATGCAGTCTCGTCGTCATCCAGCGGTGCAGATACCGCGTCGGCGGGAGTGGCCCTCGTGTCTGAAGCCGGAGATGATAACGTCCCAGCGACTGGAGATGAGGCCAGATGTGCCACTGCGACACCCAGGTCTCTACGAGGGCCCGCGGCATCAATGGCTGCTCGGGCACGCCTCTTGCCTTCCGCCGATGCCTCTTCCGCTCTTCTCCTCGCCTCGTTGGCGCCGTATTCGCTCTCGGACCCCTCCTCGTCCCCGTGGTCGGATGCCTGAACGTCAGATGCCGAAACCCTCCTTGGCTGGAAGTCATGCTCTTCTTCTTCGCCCGCATCGTCGAGAGCGTCCATGGCTGTGAAGTCGAGGTGGGCGGCTAATTGATCGTCCTCGTCCAGAAGACTCAAGCCGCGTATATGTGGATGGGTTCCGGAGTCGCCAATGGCTGGTAGCAGTCGCTGGGTCCGCGCGGCGACGGGTGAGGGTGTGTCAACATGGACGTGCGAGTGAGCAGGATGACCTGCTATCGAGACAACACTTGGACTCGAGCGAATGTTTGAACTTGGCTGGCCTGTCGATGTGCTAGTATCCTCCAGCTCGTCTGGAGTGGTGACCAGGGGTCGGTCGAAGTACGTTGATGCGTCGTGGGGAATGGTTATCGTTGAGGGCCGCCCAGGGCGTCGGTAAGATGGTGCACATCGGCGAGGAGGACAAGAGCAAGACATGGTCAGCTTAAGGACATCGCAACGGTACGATGGAACGAGGAGTGTGGAAGGGATGTCTGGGCTCCGAGAGGTGGCCTTTTGAAGTAGACTCCATGGCTCCTTCCCGAGCACCGGGCTGACGTCCCGACAAGTCGCCCGGCCGAAGCCAGCCATGATGGACATCATTGGGCGTCCATCACTGAGGGCGTCAGGGTGTCAGGGTGCCCATCACGTACACAGCGATGTGTAATGCTTCGGAACCGGGCCTGCCTGTGGCGAGTTGTGCTGCGCCGGCGCAGCACTAATGAGGTTTCCAGCGAGCGAGTCACGTGTCACGTGATGGCGCGTCGCGACTCGCGTTGCCGGGGCGAGTTGCGCGCCCGATGTAAACAACCTCGAGCTCGAAGCTGAAGGCACCTCGGACCGGGTATCGTCTTGTCGATCTTCGATAGCGATGCCATACCGAGCATGCCACGATTCCAGGTTGCGACATGCCCACAGGGTGCGCCGTGAAGGGGAAGATGAAGGGGAGTAGAGGCGGAGAGACTCACCAGTGGGACGAGTGCCTTGACCGGCGATCAAAGTGTCTGTAACTTTGGGCGTGCTAGGCGATTGTGTACGAGTAGCAACGGAGTACGCCCGACTCGGGCTGTGCGGAATGGCCGAGCTGAGTGTCCGATGCCTGGGCGATCGATGGCGCCGAGTGAGCGAAACGGTTGAGGATGCGGACGCCAATGCGTACAGGGTCGCTGCCTCTTCGAGGGCGAGCTCGGCCGCTGCTTCACCGGCGAGGTTTCCGCTCCAGCTACGAAGAGGCGTGCGGCTTGCCTGCTCTGTGGGCAAGGCAAGCCGCGAGCTCTGCGAGGCCCCTCCTGCCGGGCCCAAGTCACCCTGCGTATCTCCGGACAGAGACCGTGAGCTCCCCGAGGCGCTGTTGGCGGCGACACGACTTGTCTGTGTTCTCCTCACTGTGGTGCTTGATTCAGCTTCCGTATCGCTTGGAGGAGTCCGTGAGGCTGGGCCAAGCGTGGCCGTAGAGGCTGCCACATCAGGTCCGAAGGCGAGGACAGGCTCATCGGCCGTGGTTGCGGTTTCGGTGCTGGTCACACTGGACGCGTCCTCGTCATCGCCGTCGAAGTACGATCCGTCCTCGGGACGGGGCCGCCTACGAGCTTCACTGTCGCTGTTGGCATCGTCGGCCTCGCTGTAGTCGGATTCCGATGGGCGCAAGAGCGTCGTATCATCGTCTTCGGTGCTGCTCGTTCCCGAGCGTCCGACACGGCTCGATCGGTGTGCGCTGGCGGCCGAGCGCTTCCTCCTTCGCCTCGAGGACACCAGAGCGCGATCTTGAACCTGGAGGGCCGCGCCTCTCAGAAGGACGTCGAGTTGGGAGTTCCACGAGTTGGTGTGCACCAAGCCCGGCCGTGGATCGAATAAGGACACCGGCGCGGCTAGCGTGGCCGCTGGCGCTGGCGCCGGTGCCACTGTCTGTGCTGTCGAGCTCGAGTCGAGGGTCGAAGCATCGTCCTCGTCTCCCTGCGACATTCTTGGAGGAGAGGGCGGTCGGTGCTGAGGATGGACGTCGTGGTGCGCCTCACCGATTGGACGTGAACCTGTCGTCTGAGGGAACGCCCGCGCCCGGGGGGGCGCACCCACGCCCGCCGGTGTTGCGAGAGGTGGAGGGCCTCGTCACTTTTTTGGACGGCGTCGAGCTCGGGGATGGCTCATCTTCCTGACCACCACAGCCCTCGTCCCCCTCGCCTGCCATGTCGTCGTCAACGCAGCTCGCACAGCTGGAGAGCAGCCTGCTCTCAGCCTCGACTCCGCTCGACGCGCGCTTTCGAGCCCTCTTCGAGCTCCGTGGACTTGCGACCAGCGGCTCTGAGCAAGATGCGCACACGGTCATTGACATCATTGCCCGCGGCTTCACCGACGACTCGGCACTGCTCAAGCACGAGCTGGCCTACGTGTTGGGTCAGATTGCCAACCCCCATGCAAACGCGTATCTCGAGTCGGTTCTCAAGAACAAGTCTGAAGACCCAATGGTCCGCCACGAAGCCGCAGAGGCCTTGGGCGCCATCAGCTCCATCGAGAGCTTGCCGGTGCTTCAAGAGTACATCAATGACGCCGACGTGAGCGTGCGCGAAACGTGCGAGCTCGCCATCGAAAAGATCAAGTATGACCAGAGCGACGAGGCTAAGGCAGCTCGCGCGGCGCGCCAAGTAGCTTCAGAAGCTCGCGCAAGCGGGGCCACGACTACCTCGGACGAGTCCAACGCGGCGACTGGAGGAGACCAAGACGAGGACGAAGCATTCGCACCTATCGACCCAGCCCCGTCCTTTGCGAGCGCTGCTCTTGGCCCTCCTTCCTCCTCACAGTCAAGAAAAGATGGGCCAGCAGCGAACGCGGAGGCGGCCGCTCAGTCCGTTCAAAGCCTCTCGTCAGATCCGTCACGCACACAAGAGTTGCTCAGCTCATACCGGACCGCGCTGCTTGACAGCTCACTATCGCTGTGGCACCGCTACCGTGCCATGTTCTCACTTCGCAATGTGGTTCACGCCGCGGGTCGCGCTTCGGAACGGTGTCGACGAACAGCCGTCACTTCCACAGACACCAACGTCCGCCAACAGCAGTCTGAACTCGCGAGCAAGTGGGACGGTATCGGCAATGATGCCGTCCTTGCCCTCGCGGACGGCCTACAGGATCGAAGCGCCTTGTTCAGGTGAGCCTTCTGATCATGAGTGTGCCACAACCCGTGCCACAACATTGACCTATTCTATAAACGTTAGGCATGAAATCTGCTTCGTCTTTGGCGAGCTCTCTCATCAGGCCTCGATTCCATCTATGCTCCGTGTCCTCGCTGATCCTGCCGAGCACGAAATGGTCCGCCACGAGGCGGCCGAGGCGCTCGGCGGCATCGCAGAGGAGGCGGCCGAGTCGGCAAGTCAGCAGGAGGGACAACCTGCCTCGTCCAGCATCGCGGATGTTGTCAAGGAGCTCAAGCGCTGGGCGGAGGACCTTACAGCGCCCCGCGTCGTTCGCGAGAGCTGCATCGTCGCTCTGGACGAGATGGCTTGTAAGTACATTTCCCTTGCCGCTTCTGAGAATAGCACGCTGAACCTCTCCGCTCGCCCCTCAGACAACAACGATCCAAAACAATTCCAGCGCATTGAGGCCTCTGCCAACTGAGCGCATCGAGGCTTCCCTCAGATCACGTGGGGCCGCATTTCGGAACCCCGTGTATCATCAGCCTGATGGTGAGATGCGTGTTCTCTGCGCGTTTCTATGATGTACATATGTTCCTTTTTGATACAGGTTCGAGCGTGACTATGCCATCCTTGGCCGCTTCGTCTGCCTGCGAGTCGCTGTTGAAGGCTGCTGTGCTTGTTGTGACTGTGACGGAGGACCCGAGCCTACATCCACAGGGAGCGGTGGCGGAGCAGGCGGCCCGGCATTCGTCGTAGTGGGCAGGGCTATTGGTGGCACGGCCAATGTCCTGGCGTTGGGTACAGCCGTTGCTGCTGCTGCTGCGGCCGCGGCCGCGGCCGCCGCTGCGGCGGCTTGATTGGTGGCGGCAGCGGCAGCCGCACTGCTGCTCATCTTGGGATCGCTCTCGTCCTGAATGACTCGCCTTGAAGGGTATGTTGCGCGTGGACTGGGGAGCGAGGCGAAAGCACTGTGATGACAGCCTTCTTGTGAGCTCATCTCAACCCATCCTCATCGAGAACAGCGCCATGAGGTCACTCACTCGAGGGTGGGAAGAGGTTCTTCCGAGGTAAACCAAGGATGGGCTAGCGCCTGAGCAGCTGTCAGCCGCTTCGCCGGGTCATACTGAAGTAAGGCTTCGAACAAGTTGTAGCCGGACGAGCTCTTGGTCTTGCTCGTGTACCACGAAGGCAGGGTGCTCGTGTATCTGTCGAATGATGACCAGTCAGTTGTGATGTAGAGCGTCTAGGGAAAGCAAGACGTACCGCTCAAGCTGAAGATAAGGGAACCAACTCTTGTACTCGGGCATTGCCTCTAGTGCTGGCCATTGTTCGGACGTCGGACAGCCAAGCACTTCGACGATCTTCTTGAGTTGATCTCTGCAAGACATGCTCAGGGAGTCAGTCGATAGTCAGCTCGATTTTCCTTGGACTGACTCACGATTGGAAGGGGGCCGACTTGTTGTTCTTGGGATCGATCTTGGCCTCTTCACCTTTGAACATGGGCCGAAGGAAGAGGAGTTCGCCCCAGATGCAGCCAATGGCCCACATATCGATGGCAGGCGTGTAGTGCTTTGCTCCGAGGAGGAGCTCTGGCGCTCGATACCATATGGTCACGACCACCTTGTCGCCGCTGTACAAAGGCTGCAATGGGGCCGAGTATAGTCGGGCGAGACCTAGGTCACCGATTTTGACCCGACCAGAGGAGGTAATCAGGATGTTTGCCGGCTTCAGATCGCGGTGTAGCACCCAGTTTGCATGCAAGTAGGCGACACCGTTGATGAGCTGGTACAGTAAAGACTTGAGCACAGCGGGTGGTATGGCATGTCGGAGCGCCGTCGAGTGGTGGTGGATGAGTTGCAGGAAGTCATGTTCCGCGTACTCGAACACCATATCTACGGCCTCAGCGCAGAGAATATCAGCCCCGCGCCGCGCCCATCTGAGCATAGCTCGTATGAACTCACAAATGGCCTTGTCCTCAAGCAACACCTCTCGTAGCGTGATGATATTCTCGTGGCTGAGCTCTCTGTTGAGCTTCCGACGGAGAGTGGCGTCAGCGCTCGACCACACCCTCGAAGCCAGGGAACATGACTCACAGCAATCTCGCGCATCGCGCTCTGGCTGATGCCGACATATACCAGCTCGCTTTCCTTGTCCGGCTTGAACTTCTTGATGGCGAATACCTGTGCATCGTCGCGCTCCCGATGAGCAGCCGCGCCGAGGTGGCTACTCCTGCGGCCACTCCGACTGCGGTGATGAGACTGACCCGACTCCTCAGTGGCGACGGCATCTTGCCTGAGACGCGCCTTGTACACCCGTCCGTACGTGCCGGAGGACAAGAAGCCGAGGATGGTGTAGGTGTCGAGTATGGGTCGGCGCACCGCGTCCCGCTTCGCGCGGTAGCCCGCCATGGCGGCGGCCGAGGATGCGCTTGAGGACGTGAACTCGCGCGGGCGATACGCTGCTGAGGACGTCGACGACATGTCGGTCTTGTGTAGATGAGTGGTGGCCGTTGCGACGATGAATCGTGTGAGGGCGGGCGGGTCCGCGCCATCACCGTGGCGCGTTATGTTTGTTCCCACGCCACCTCATCTACCCTTTTGTTCCTTCCCTGCCGTGCTCGCCATCGTCCATTCCCTCGACCACCATCATCATCCCAGCGAGCACCACCTTCGTCCGCCTGACATGCGGTCAGCTTGACTCATCTGGGCCAAAACGCAGCCCAGAGGCTGCCACAAGGTTCAAGAAGCCATCCCGCGCGGGCTCAAGCATTCTCCATCTGCTCCGTGGTCGGCCATGCCAGTGCACCTCGACGTCGCGCCCGCTCTCATCACCTTGCTGGGATGTCCGGAGGATAGCTCAAGATTGAAGGACTTCGTGTCTGCGATTGGAGGCAAGGAAGTACCGGAGCCCGTACGCAAAGCGTACCCCGACGTTACGTACCTCAACTGGTTCGACCTAGGATTGTCGTTGCAGCTCGAACTCGGAAAGGAAGGCCAGCCAGGGAACAAGCTCGTATCGGCGATCGATGTCTACAATGCGCCCGAAGCGCCAGCTCCTCCTCGCGGCGTCAAGAACGAGTACAAGCAGTTTCCTGCTCTGCCTCTCGACCTGTCTGGCTTTACGCCCACTGCGTCAGCAGGCACCGGTCATCAGCAGGGAAATACAGTCGCGACAGAACCAACGGGGTCCCACTCGGCCACGCCGAGCGGTTCGCTCATCCTCACGTCAAAGAGTACCGGCACAGACTTCGTTCGAGCATGGGGCGAGCCAACTCGCAAAGGTGGCGGCTCAGGACCTGCGGGCCGCGGTCCGGGTGTGTGGATGGAATGGTCAGGCTCCTTCCCGCTCGAGGAGAACAGCTCGGTCGCCGACTCGACACCAATCACAGCGCCGGCGGTCGCTCACGATACCGAAGCTCCGGAAGTGGCCACGGTCGGTGACGCTCGCGGAGGGGCGACAACGGGGAGACCTACGATACCCCTGAAGATCATGGTCGAGCTGGACGGACCTGGTGCCAGAGGTCCGAAGCGCTGGGAGGCGGACAACGCAGGTTCCTCGCCATGGAAGGTCCTCACCTTCATCAAGTAGAGCACGGGCTCCCGGATTTCGGTGCGCTGGATAAGCGTGACATTTTTCGAGCAAGAGGAGAACAGGGTGGCGCTCGAACCTGTCCTCGAGAATGTAAATCATCAGGGCAGACTGTACACGCGTCACAATCTGAAGCGTGAAGATCACTTGTGACCTATGATGCTGAGGAGGTGGCAACGAGGAGCATGAGCTGGGGTTGACGTGCCCAGCTGATCCACAAGGGATAAGTTGACGTTGGAGGACAACGCGTGGCACGCGCACCGCCGTGAAGGTTGAACTTGGATCCCATGTGATCGCGGAGGCGAGGAAGTGCGATCAAAGACTCTCCATTTGGGAGACGACCTCGTCGAGCTCTGCCTTGGACTGGCGGTACTTGGACTCGGCCTCCTCGTACTTCTTCTCCCAGGCGTCGCGCTCCTTCTCCGCCACAGCCACCTGCCGCTCAAAGTGCTCCGCCTTGACGTCTACTTGACGCAGCCTGTTGACGAGAATCAGAATGTAAGTGCTGATCAAGCTGGACGCTCATGATTCCCACTCACTTCTCGGTAGTCTCGCGCAGGCTCTTCTCAGCGGTGTCGAGCTCGCTCTCGAGGAGGGCGATCTTGCGCTGAAGGTTGTCCTGGTTCGAGCGTGAGCTCTCCTCGGCCTCAGCACCCCGCTTGGCGTCGGTCAGCTTGCCCTCGGCGCGCTCGAGCTCCGACTCGAGTAAGGAGAGCTTGTGGGAGAGGGACTGGATCTCTTGCTCCTTGGTGAGGTTCTCTTGCTCAAGCTGCTTGACCTTTGCCTCGGCGGCAGTGGCGCGCTCGGCCGCCGTGTCCGCCTCAGCACGCAGCGAGTTCAGTTTCTGTGAGATGCAGAGCAGTCGAGCGTTGAGCACGTCGTCTTTGGAGCGTAGCGACAATGGTCGGCGCAGTCATGAGGCGTTACCTACCTCCTTGATACGGTCCTGTGTACGGCGAGGCAGCGGACGCACGAGTCAGCGGCAGCCTTTCTGAACACCCAGACGACGCTGCTCACCATGACTGAGTTCTGTGAGTGGAGCGGCGAGTGCGAAGCGGTCTGACCAGTGGTGGAGACGGATAGGAGATCGTGGATGATGGTGGACGGCTCTCACGTCCGCAGCGTCAACGTCCGAGCTTGGGTGAGCGTCGAGCTCCGCGCGCTCCAGCCAGGCAACGCCAGCAAGGAGCGCTCGGACAGCCTCCATGCTACCAAGTCACATGATCTCCTCGGCGATTCGGCCATTGTCTAGCATTTAGGACCCTTGTTAGCGGTGACTGTTGCGCCGTCTCGTTTCGCCTCCCGCCCGCCCGCACCCTCTGCCGTCGAGGGTGACGATCACCTCGACGTCCATAGGCTCGCCGTGCTCGACCTCGACGACCTCGACGACGAGCTGACTCTCGTCCTATCAGCTACGGCCTCCGACTCCTCATACGTCCACCGCTGGCGGTCAAGCTCGGCTCCCGAGCTTCCTCGACGACGATGCTACGCCAGGTGCAGTCATCATCGCTCATGAATGGTGCGACGCGACGCATCGGCTTGGCGTCGACCGAGATCTCAAGATGCCCCTCCGCGAGATGTCAGCTTCAAGCTGCAGCAGCAAGCGCGCGATGCGTGTCGGCCCTGGCTACCTCCAGACGTGTTGCGTCTCTCGAGGGGCAGGTGGTCTCGCGTTCATATCGGACGGACGCCGACACCTTGGCTGTCAGAGGTGCACAAAGACTCTCGTCGCCCTCGTCGTCAAGAAGGTACAGCAGCGAGCCATCTCATGCGACTCAAAGCTCGTCCTCGAAGACGTCGATTCCGCCGATGAATGCGCCTCCTCCCAAGGTGCTTCGCTCGCTCAATCCGGCGCCGAGCACTGTTTCGAAAACGGTCATACCTCTGCGCTCGGCTTCCGTTCAAGCCGAACGAGGTGGACCACCTTCAACGAGAACAGACATGAGTGCTGAGACCTCCTCAGAGCAGTCAAAGGACGGGAATCACAACGCTCCCTTAGAAACCATCGCACCGACCAAGTCAGAAGCATTGTCATCGACGAGCACGTCCCCTGCGCAACCCTTGGCCAAAGTCGAGTCCGTCATAGCAGCCTCGCCAGCTCCCGAGAAGCTGTTCCTCGTGCAGCGCGCTCGGAAAGCATTCGAAGCTCTCAAGTTCTTGGTCCTGTTCTACTGGAACGGTGTCAAGCAAATCTTCCGGAATCGCTCCCGAGTGCTCGAAATTCAGGCGCGCGTCAAGGCAGGCGGACAAGCGCTGTCTCGAGAGGAAGCACAGCTGATGTGAGCAGCATGTCTCTGGATGCGACTGTACGCCGATAGGTCATCTGACGTCGCCTATCTTCCTTCACATACACGTCGCATGTAGCAAGATCCACAACAGCGACATGCGCAAGCTGCCACTTTTCCTCGCCATTGTCCTGATCTTGGAGGAACTACTCCCGCTCGTTGTCATCTACGCGCCTGGGCTCTTGCCTTCCACATGCATCCTTCCTTCTCAAATCGCCAAGATTCGAGGCAAAGACGAAGAACGGCGGAGCGCGGCTGTGCAAAGATTACGGGACGCAAGACAGAATCAGGCGACCTCGTCATCCTTTGGTGTCGAACCAATGGCTAGTGCGCGCTCTGCGAGCAGTGACCCACAGCAAGAGGGTGATCCAAGTTGGGACGAGTCTGCAAAGCAAGTCGTTAGCAAGCTGGATCCGGCCTCTTTGAAGGACTTGTCGCTGTAAGTGTGCTGCCGCTTGGCTGCCGAATTGGTAATTCGACTGACCTTTGCGACTGCAATATTGGGCAGCACATTCAATCTGCCAACATGGGGCGGATCCTGGACGCAACGCGGCCGACTCGCGTCTCATCTAGCGTACCTCCGTACCGATGACGCATTGATGGCGGGAACCACCAACGGCGAAGAGATTCCACAAGACGCTGAGAGCCTCGCGCGGGCCTGCACCGAGCGTGGTCTCTGCGCCAGCGGCCCAAGCAGCTCTGTGATGAGCCAGTGTGAGTTGCTTCTTTACCAGTCGTGGCTCGGAAGCGCTGACACACCTTCGCATCCTTCCAGCACTGCGAACTTGGCTCTCGCTGACTCGTCCCGGCCAAGGAGCACAATCTGTCACAGCATCCGACATCCTTGACATACCTCTCAGGCTTTACGAGCCAGCAGCCCCCGACAACACCCCTCAGCTCGTCGAAGCCGGACACGCGTCGGACCCAAAGTCTCCTCACGACAAGGTGCCGGCTGGACCTCTTACTGCGATACAAGACGACATCAGGATAGAAAAGCAAGCATTAGACTCTCCTCAAGACGCGGTCACGGCATCGCGATCGAAGCAGGCGGATAACAGTTCAACGACCAAACCTTGAACCTGGCCATACTTTACTGCATGAGCGCCTTAATCAGCGTGCCTGGTTGACACCGACAACTCCAGCGGCGCTGCTGGTTGCCACCCTTCCACTCGACTAAGAGCCGGAAGGGCCTTTCCGCAAGCGTTGCCAGCGCCCGGGCGCAACCTTCTCCGGTCGGCACGGTCGGGTTCGGAGGTTCGGACGCAGCTCGGCGAGGACCCTTGGAATCGCCACCAACACGTGATCGGAGAACGCGGCGAAGTTTATGAAGGGCGCCCACCTCCCCAACTCCCCCACCCGCCTCCCCCACGACCTCGGAGCGCTCTCCCAAGTCCCAACAGCCACATGTCTCAAACGTCCGGCTACCGTCCGCCCTGGCTATGCCTCATCTCGCCCACCGATCCACTCCCAACAACACGATGGGGCCCGCGCTGCGCTTCAATCGATGAGGCTCACAGGCAGGCTCACAGCGTTGCATGACCTGTCATTGGACCGGGTGCCGATTGGGTTGCTCCGTGCGCATTGTGGAGCCCACCTCGGCAGGATGAGCTCCTCCTGGTGTACGCCAAGCGGCCAACAAAGATAATCACGGCGACGACGACCGACGTGTCCGGGACGACCCTCGTAGGCATCATTGCCGCTATCGACCATGTTTGGGTCAACGAGTGGGCGGGCATTCCGCAGTTTCGCCCTGTGTGCACGGGTGCACGCCTACCTGCTCAACCTCCATCTTGGGCTGACAGGCCATCGCCTGGCTGCGATGGGGGGCCCGGTCTCATTTCAAGAATGCTGAGCACCAACCTCATCAAACGCGCCGGGATCAGGCGCCAGCGTCTTGATGCGCACAGCGCACGTCGGCGCGTCCCTTCCCCTGCGCTTTGCGCTATGAGGGAGAGATCCCCAAGCTTCCATTTCTGAGATGAGTGGCGGCTGCTCTTAAAGGTGACGCTGATGCTTTGTCTATAGACCTCGCTCCCCCTGTCCTCCTCTTCATGCTCCTCTTCTCCTCAGCCTGTGGGACCTCACGCGCTGCAGAGTTTCGAGGTCGCACATCCCCATAGTGAGTGATTCGCGTTCTACTTGGATGGACAGGTGCTGACTTCGACTTGTCCTGCCAGGACGTTCGCTCCAGCAATTGTACAACACCCAAGCACGCACTGTCCGCAGAGCACATACTCTCGGCACAGATCCGCCTAGGATCGCCTACTTCCGGCCATGTCTTCGAGTGACTCACACTCTGGCCCGACCAGTCGGTCTACCGACTTTGTCGCCGTCACCGCGGGCCAGTCTGGCACGAGCACGCCAGCAACGAGCCTTTCCCACAACTCTTCTTCCTACGCGCCCACGCGTCCTCTCACCATCAGCGCCAACGGCGTTCATGTCAAAGTCCAGGTCCCTTCCCACCAAGATGGTTGGCTGGCGTCTCAGCTCCTTCGAGAGGCGTTCGAGGCGTCCTCTCCCAAGGTCGTCCTTGGAAGCAACTCGCCGGCGTCTGAGCCTCAAGACCTTGTCAATGAGGATGGTACTGCCAAGGCCACTCGACCTCGCCTGCCCAATGGCGCCGGTCTCGAGCAATTCGCGCTCACGGCCGCGTTCCTCGGCTTCGCTGCCCGCAAGGCCGACGAAGAGCGCGATCGGCCCCTTGTCGACTGCGTCAAGGCACTCTGGAACTTCCTGCATTCCGAATACCTTACCATCGGCAAGAGCAAGCCCGTGGACATCCACTCCGTCGCCATGGACACCCTCCTTTTTGACGACAAGGTACGCACCAGTCTGCTGTGCGACTACTACACCGCGTACTGCACGCTCGAGAGGCACGATCAGACACCTCGTCTACCGACACCCAAGCTACTCAAGCTCGCCGGAACAGGGGACGCCGGCTTGTTCGCCCTGTTTGGTGGTCAAGGCACAAACGAGGTAAGAGGTGTTCACAAGGCCCCATGCACTTGATCGTTGCGCTCACCTTCAATTCTCGGCTCAGGTTTACTTCGATGAGCTCCAAGTGCTCTTCGACACGTATCGACCGCTCGTAGAGCCACTGTTGATCACCGCCACCAAGACGTTGCAGGCGCATGTCGAGCATGCAACTTTGGAGGGCTTTCACAGCTACTACCTGCCGGGCCTCGACGTGCATGCCTGGTTGACAGGAGCACAGAAGCGCCCGACGGTCGCCTACCTGGGCAGCATCCCGGTCTCTTTGCCCTTGATCGGCCTGACGCAGCTCGTCCAGTACCTGGTCACCCTGCGAACCAGCGGACTCTCGCCCAAGGCTTTCCGCGCATGCTTCCAAGGCTCGACCGGCCACAGCCAAGGCATAGTCAGCGCCGTCGTCATGGCGGCAAGCGACACTCTCGAAGCCTTCGAGTCGAACGTGATCAAGGGCCTCGGTCTCCTGTTCCACATCGGCAAGCGAGGTCAAGAGGCCTTCCCAGCCTTCTCCATCGAGCCTGCAGTCATCGGCGATGCCATGACGGGGGGAGAGGGCGTGCCTACACCCATGCTGTCGGTCAGCGGCCTCGACGAGCCAGAGCTCAACAAGTACATCAGCGCTACGAATGCGCATCTCGACGACGGTGACAAGGTGGCGATCAGTCTGTACAACGGCACGCACCGTTTCGTAGTCACCGGCCAGCCTCGTGCGCTCTGTGGCCTCGTCACCAGTCTTCGCGCCGTCCGTGCGGATCCCGAGGCCAACCAAGGCCGCGTTCCGTACAAGCAGCGCAAGCCCGTCATTCACATGCGCTTCCTTCGGGTCAACTTGCCATTCCACTCGACCTACCTTCAAGGAGTCTCTGATCGCATCGTATCAGAGTACTACAGCGGCGTCGAGCTCTGGAGCGTCGACGAGCTTGCTCTTGAGGTCAAGGACACGTACGACGGCAGTGACCTTCGAGCGCATCGCGACGAAGGCATTCTGCGGTCCATCTTGCGGCAAATCTTCGATCGGCCTGTGCACTGGATCAAGGCAACCGACGTGGGGGAGTCGGTGTCCCACTGCATCGACTTCGGCACAGGCGGCCAGTCTGGCATCGGTGGCCTCACGGCGGCCAATCTTCAGGGACGCGGCGTCCGTGTGCTCGTCGTGAGCGGCACGCACCGCGACTCCGCAGAGCTGTACGACCTTCACGAGGTCAAGCGTGAACAGCGTTGGATCACAGCCTTTGGCCCCCGCCTTGTCAAGACAACGGATGGCAAGCTGCACATTGACACGCGGTTCTCGCGTCTGCTCGGTCGACCACCGATCATGGTCCCTGGCATGACCCCCTCCACGGTCGGTGCCGGGTTCAATGCAGCCGTACTCAACGCCGGCTATCACATCGAGTTGGCGGGTGGTGGGCACTACAACGCCAAGGCGCTGCGAGCCAAGGTTGCCGAGATCCAACGAGCCACGGAGCCCGGCCAAGGCCTCACTCTCAACGCGTTGTTCATCAACCCACGTCAATGGGCCTTCCAGCTGCCACTCTGGCAGCAGATGCGCCGCGAGGGCCTACCACTCCAGGGCTTTTGTGTCGCCGCCGGTGTACCATCACTCGACACCGCCAAGGACATCATCGCTGGGTTGCGTGCGGCTGGTATCGAGCACGTCGCCTTCAAGCCAGCCTCAGCTGATGCCATTCGTCAAGTTTGCGCCATCGCCGCCGCCCACCCAGACTACCCGATCATCCTTCAATGGACTGGCGGTCGGGCTGGAGGCCACCACTCGGCGGAGGACTTCCACCAGCCCATCCTCGCCACCTACGCACGCGTCCGTCAACACGACAATATCTCGCTCGTGGCTGGGAGCGGCTTTGGCTCCGCGGACGGAGTCTGGCCCTACCTGACGGGCGACTGGAGCGTCGTCAAGTTTGGTGTTGAGCCCATGCCGTTCGATGGCGTGCTGTTCGGTAGCTGGGTCATGATCGCCAAGGAAGCTCATACCAGCACTGCGGTCAAGCAAATCATCGTCGACGCTCCTGGCGTAGATGAGTCCGAATGGGAAGGAACGTACGAGAAGGAGACTGGCGGCATCCTCACCGTCACTTCAGGTACGTGTTGCTCCGCCTTTGACTAGCGGCGCGAGGTGACTGATTGTTATTTGTTTCTCCGTAGAGCTCGGCGAGCCCATTCACAAGATCGCCACTCGGGGTGTCAAGTTGTGGGCCGAGCTGGACAAGAAGCTCTTCAGCCTGAGCAAGGAGAAGCGCCTCGCTTGGCTGTCCGAGAACAGGGACTACCTGATCGGCCGCCTCAACGCCGACTTCCAGAAGCCCTGGTTCCCGGCTCATCTCGACGGCTCCGTCGCCAAGAACGTGGCCGAGCTGACGTACGAGGAAGTCACACGACGGATGCTTCGACTCCTCTACATAGCCCACCAAGCTCGCTGGATCGACAAGTCATTGCGACAGCTGATGGGCGACTGGATGCGTCGCGTCGAGGAGCGCTTTGCTGGCATCGAGTCCGGCGGGCACAAGCTCTCTCTGCTGCAGTCTTACAGCATCCTTGACAAGGAGCCAAGCGCATTCCTGGACACTTTCTTCAAGGAGTATCCAGAGGCAACCAAGGTTCTCCTCTCAGCAGAGGACGTATCCTACTTCATCGCCTTGTGCCAACGCCCAGGTCAGAAGCCGGTTCCCTTCATTCCTGTGTTGGATGAGAACTTCCAGACTTGTGAGTCACGAGTCAGTCCGTGCCTGTGAAGCCAAATCCACTGACCACCATCGATGCGCGTGACAGGGTTTAAGAAGGATTCGTTGTGGCAGGCCGAGGACATCGACGCCGTCTTCGACCAGGATCCGCAGCGAGTCTGCGTCCTGCAAGGACCTGTGGCCGCTCGTCATGCAACCAAGGTGGACGAGCCGATCAAGGACATGCTTGGCGGAGTTGAAGCGAGACTCATCGAGCTCCTACTCGAACGCTACTACCAAGGAGACGCCAACAAGGTGCCCACCGTCCAGTTCCTCAGCCGGGAGGCGGCCGTAGCGAATGTGATAGAGGCTTGCGATGCCCTCGGCATTCAACGCACGGACACGGTCGTTGAGGGTCAGCTGCACCGTCGACTGTCAATCAAGAGTCGGGTGCCGGAGCACGATCACTGGCTCGGGCTTCTCGCTGGCCCACACGCGTCCTGGCTGTCGGCCATCTTACGCAAGACGAGCATCGTCCAAGACCGCAACTATATCGACAACCCGATTCGACGCATGTTCGCGCCGCGCCAGGGTCAAACTGCGGACGTCGTTTACGACGCTGAAACGATGGAGCCGCAGTCTATTCAGCTTCGAGGCGCCGCACGATCCTACGGCCACCACGATCCAGACTTCGTCGCGGTACACATGCGCAAGGACCCGTCCTCCAGCATAATCAAGGTCACGATCAGCGAAGAACGGCGCGGCGAGTCTGTACCGCTCCAGCTGGAGTACGTGTATCGTCCTGAGCAGGCGTTTGCACCGGTGCACGAATGCATGAACGGCCGGAACGATCGCATCCGGGCTTTCTACAGTCAGCTCTGGTTTGGCGACGCGGCTGCATGGCAGATCGTACCCGATGGAGACACCTTCAAGGGACCGGTCAAGGTGCTCGACGCGGCGGAGATCAGGCGGTTTTGCCAGATTGTGGAGAACCGTAACGTCGGCTATCACCTTCACGGTCAAGCACCCATCGACTTTGCTATCGTGGCAGGCTGGGAGGCTATCATGCAGGCGCTGATGGCCAGTGCTGATGCCGACCTGCTCACGCTCGTTCACCTGAGCAACCGCTTCCGCATGATCAAGGGAGCCAAGCCTCTTCAAGTCGGCGACACATGCACGGCAACCGCTCGGACAACCAGCATACGGATCTCCGACACTGGCAAGAGCGTATCAGTATCCGGTGTCGTGCTTCGCAAGGAAGCCGACGGCAACTTCGTGCCAGTGATCGAGGTGCTGTCCTCCTTCTTCTACCGCGGACGCTACACGGACTTTGAAACGTGCTTCGACCGGACGGAGGACGTCCACACAGTCCAGCTCAAGAGCGAGACGGACGTTGCTGTGCTCATGGCCAAGGACTGGCTGACGTGGATCTCGCCCACTCGACCTGTTCCGGGTGTCAAGCTCGAGGTCGAGACGGTCAGCGAGGTGCGCTTCAAGGACAGCGTATCGTTCTCTGCGGTCAATGTCAGTGGAACAGTCTATCGTCGCGACAGCAAGGGCGAACGTACCCAGGTGGCAAGCATCGAGTACTCTGCCGACACTGTCAGCTTTGGCAACCCCATAACCGAGTACATCAAACGTCTCGGTGGTCAAACTCAAGGTCCCGTGGCGCTGGAGCATGGATACTCGATCATTCCGGCTTCGACGACTTGCGCTTTCGTGGCACCTGCCTCAAACGAGGCCTACTCGACCACAAGCGGCGATTTCAACCCGATCCACATCGTAAGTACCCTGGGAACCCTCTCCTTTCTGGACTCGAAGCTGACAGCGCATCATTGTTACAGAATCCGTACTTCTCGAGCTTTGCTGCCCTTCCAGGCACGATCACGCACGGCATGTTCATCTCTGCGGCTACGCGCAAGTACGTGGAGGAGGTGGCTTGCGAGGGCCATCCAGAGAGATGCCTCAGCTTCCAGGCGAAGTTCACGGGCATGGTGCTACCCGGCGATGTGCTTACCGTGCGCCTTCGTCACACGGCTATGCAAGGGGGCAACAAGATTGTCAACGTCGAGACCGTCAACCAAAATGACGACAAAGTCATCGAGGGCTACGCGATGATCGCCCAGCCGCCGACCGCGTTCGTCTTCACTGGTCAAGGCTCACAGGAACCCGGTATGGGCATGGACCTCTACCAGTCCAGTGCCACCTCGAGGGCGATCTGGGACGAGGCCGATGAGCATCTGCGGGAGACGATGGGCTTTTCCATCTTGGAGATCGTGAACAAAAACCCTATCTCCAAGACGGTCTACTTTGGCGGCGTCAAGGGCCATGCGATCCGCGACCGTTACATGTCCATGTCGTACGACACGGTCGACGAAGCCGGCAACCCGATCACGCTTCCGCTCTTCCCGGACATCACAACACAATCTCAGAGCTACACGTTCCGCTCGCCCAAGGGTCTCCTTTATGCAACTCAGTTCTCGCAGATCTCGATCTGCCTCGTCGAGCTCAGCGCATTCCGGGACATGCAAGATCGGGGCCTGGTGCCTGAGGAGGCCGCCTTCGCTGGCCACTCTCTTGGGGAGTACGCGGCGCTGGCTGCCCTGGCGGGCGTGCTGCAAGTCAAGGACTTGGTCGATGTCGTCCTTTATCGCGGGTTGACGATGCAACGGGCCGTCAAACGAGACGACGAGGGTCGCAGCAACTACGGCATGATGGCTTGCAACCCTAGCCGTATAAGCCCAACCTTTACCGAGGTCGCCCTTCAAGAGGTAATCGACACAATCAGCCGTGTCTCAAACCGGCTCTTGCAGACGGTCAATCTCAACGTCTGGCGGCAACAGTACGTCCTCGGCGGCGAGCTCGTTACGCTGCTGACGACCACCAATGTGCTCAACTTCATCAAGATCAAGAAGATCGACCTCCCAGTCTTGCTCAAGACCATGACGCCGGAGCAAGTCCGGGAGAAGCTGACGGAGATTGTGCAGCAAATCTACGAGGCGGCTCTTGAGGAGGAGAAGAAGGGTCCGATCCAGCTCCAGCGCGGGTTCGCCACCATACCGCTGGCGGGCATCGACGTGCCGTTCCACTCGCGCTTCTTGCGAGGTGGTGTGGCTCCCTTCCGCGCCTACCTGTCGAAGCGCGTTGATGCGGAGAACATCGACCCAAGCAAGCTGCGCCTCCGCTACATTCCCAACCTGGTCGCTGCGCCATTCGAGACGACGAAAGAGTACGCCGAGCTCATATACAGCCAGACGGACTCTTCGCGTCTTGGCAAGGCTCTAGCCAACTGGGAGCGCGATGGCTGGGACTCGCCGGACAAGATACGCCAGCTTACGGCGCTGCTCCTCATAGAGCTCCTGGCGTACCAATTCGCTTCACCCGTGAGATGGATCGAAACGCAAGACCTCCTCTTCAATCCGCCGTACGACTTCGAACGCCTCATCGAGTTTGGGCCCTCGCCGACTCTTGTTGGCATGGCGCAGCGTACCCATCAGCTCAAGTATGCGAAGGCCGACCTTGCTCGCGGCAAGCGCCGGGTCATGTTGTGCCACGGCAAGGATCACGAGGCCATATACTACGTCCATGCGGACACAGCTGAGGACGTCGTGTCGGTATCTGAACCCTCGGAGAAGCTCGAGACGATCGCTCCGGCCCCAGTCGCGCAGGCAGTGTCCGGCCCTCCTACGACCGCTGTCAGCACCGACGTTGCTGCGGCGAGCGTGCCCGACGAGCCGCTCAAGGCCTCCGACACCATCCGCGCCATCCTTGCACAGAAGCTCAAGAAGCCCGTCGCGGAGATTTCAATGAGCAAGGCCATTAAGGACATGGTCGGCGGCAAGTCCACTCTGCAGAACGAGCTCATTGGCGACCTCCAATTGGGTGCGTAACACACTGTTCTTCAACTTTGTTGCCGCAGAGCTGATCTTCTCTTTGATCACGTCTTCAGAGTTTGGCAACTTGCCCGAGCGCGGCGAGGAGATGCCCATCGACGAGCTGGGTGCAACGCTCAACAGCGGCTACAGTGGCGCTCTCGGAAAGCACACCGCTGGCCTTCTATCCAGAGTCATCGGCACCAAGTTACCGGGCGGGTTCAACATGTCCGCCATCAAGGCGCACCTTACCAAGGCTTGGGGCTTGGGCAACGGGCGCATCGATGCCGTTCTGCTCATGGCGCTCACACAAGAACCCGCCAAACGGCTGACGTCGGAGGCGGAGGCGAAGGCCTGGCTCGATTCACTCGTTGCCGCCTATGCCTCTATGCAGGGACTCAACCTGCAACAAGGTGGCGGAGCCAGTGCTAGTGCTGGTGCCGGAGGTGCGGTGATAAGTAGCGAGGAGCTCGAGAAGTTCCGAGCTCACGAGCAGGCGCATGCTCGTCGTCAGATTCAAGCCCTCGAGCGCTACCTCAACGAGGACCACCGTTCATCAAACCGGGCGGCAGACGCCCTTCGTCAAGAGCTCAAGGATGCCCAATCTCAGCTGGATGCTATCGCAGCGGAGCACGGCGATGTCTACACGAAGGGCATCTTGCCACGCTTCGAGCCGCTCAAGGCCCGTCACTTCTCAAGCTACTGGAATTGGTCGCGTCAAGATGCCATGTTGGCCTACTACGCGATCATCCACGGCGAGCTCACCACGGTCGACCGCGAAATTACGGCCCGTTGCTTGACGATCATGAACCGAGCGGACCAAACCATGATTGACTACATGCAGTTCTACATCGATCGCATCGACCCTCGTATGGGCCCAACCTACGAGCTCGCCAAGACCTTTGGCCAACAACTCATTGACAACTGCAAGGAGGCCATGGCAGAGCCAGCGAGGTACAAGGAGGTCCACGCGCCTACGGCCCCTCACACACAGATAGATGGCCGAGGCAACATCGTTTATCAGGAGGGCAAGCGTGCTGGTGTCCGGAAGCTGGAGGCCTACGTCAAGGAGATGATGGTCGGCACACGCGTTGGACCTCAAGTCAACGTCGAGAAGGCCCAAGAGAACATTGCCAAGCTCTGGACTCTGATCAAGAATGAGCCGAGCGTGAGCAAACTCAGCAAGGCCACGCTGAAGAGTCTCTACACCGAGGCTGTCCGATCCCTTGGGCCGCTCTCTGCTCGGCCGCGTCTGGCAGGGCCTCGTCACACACGCGCTCGCCGGACCAGTGCCAATACCGTTCGACCAGCGAACATCGACTCGATTGGCATGCCCGACGATCGACAGCCATTCCTGAGCATCCACCGCAAGGTAGCTGGCAAGTGGCAGCCTAGTCAAAAGCTCACGTCCGTCTACTTCAGTCTCCTCGAGGAGATGGCGTCCAACGGTGTCAGCTTCGTCGGACAGAATGCGCTAGTGAGTAATGTCTCATCTGTTGGTGGCTGAACACGATCTGAACCTGTGCCTTCTTCCACCAGCTTACGGGCGTAGGCAAGGGCTCCATCGGCCTCGCTGTCGTCCGCGGTCTCCTGGCTGGCGGAGCCCGAGTGATCATCACCACCAGCAGTTATTCGAGAGCAACCGTCGAGTACTATCAACGTATCTACCAGGAGGTTGGCGCTCGGGGCTCAACCCTGACCGTGGTGCCCCTGAACGCTGGATCACGTCAAGACGTCCAAAGCCTGGTCGACTACATCTACGACACGATGCAACTCGATCTGGATATCGTCCTTCCCTTCGCGGCCATTCCAGAGAATGGGCGACAGATCGACGGCATCGACGACAAGTCGGAGCTAGCTCACCGAATCATGTTGACGAACGTCATTCGTCTCCTCGGTGCGATCAAGACGAAGAAGGCGGCTCGCGGCATCGAGACGCGGCCAACGCTTGTTGTCCTGCCCTTGAGTCCCAACCACGGCGTGTTCGGCTCCGACGGGCTGTATTCCGAGTCCAAGATCTCACTCGAGACCCTCGCTCAGCGCTGGTCGTCAGAGGGCTGGTCTACCTATCTCTCAATCACTGGAGCCGTCATCGGCTGGGTACGCGGCACCGGCTTGATGGAGCAGAGCAACATCGTTGCAGAGTCGTTGGAGAAGCTCGGCCTACGCACGTTCTCTCCTGTCGAGATGGCTTTCAACATCCTCGGTCTGCTCAGCCCGGTGATGTCGTCCTTTGCCCAGATCGAGCCCATCCAGGCCGACCTCGGCGGCGGCTTTGATCGAGTCCCCGACCTGGCCGAGAAGACGAACAGCATCCGAACGGCACTTCGCGCAGAGGCGGAGCGGCGTCGCGCTGTAGCACTCGAGACGTCCGCCGACTACCGAGTCATCCATGGCGCTGAGGCCGAGGCTTTGTAAGTCGATTGCGTACCTCTTCAACCTTGATTGCCATCGCTGACCCCTTCTCGACCCTCTACAGGCATCAGAAGGTTCACGTACAGCCACGCTCCCACTTCCGCTTCGAGCAACCCAAGATTGCCGCTGCGGAAGAGCTGCAGTCCATTGCCAAGATGAACGGTCCAATTGACCCTCACAAGGTGGTCGTCGTCACGGGCTTCGCTGAAGTTGGGTGAGTCGACTCGACAAGCTGATCGGACGAGATTGGGTAAACTAACGATACCCTGCTACATACAGCCCTTGGGGAAGTGCTCGTACGCGTTGGGAACAAGAGGCACGCGGAGAGCTAACCATCGAAGGCATCATTGAGATGGCCTGGATGATGGGCATGATCCGCCATGTAGACGGCAAGCTCAAGAACGGCAAGACCTACGTCGGCTGGGTCGACAGCTCAACGGAAGAGCCAGTGGAGGACAAGGACATGCGGGCGCGCTACGAGAAGGAGATCATTTCTCACGCCGGTGTCCGCTTCATCGAGCCGCATCTCTTCAAGGGCTACGATCCCAAGCGCAAGGGCTTCCAACAAGAGGTCGAGCTCGCTCACGATCTTGAGCCTTTGGAGGTTTCCGGTGCCGAAGCAGACAAGTACAAGCGCGAGCACGGCGACAAGGTGGATGCTTGGGAGACGGCACCAGGCACTGACTCCTGGCTCGTGGTCCTCAAGAAGGGTGCACGCATCTTTGTGCCCAAGGCCGTCTTCTTTGACCGCCTCGTGGCCGGTCAGATACCAACTGGATGGTCCGGCCGTCGATACGGCATTCCAGAGGAGATTGTGTCTCAAGTCGATCGCACAACTCTCTGGGTGCTCGTCTGCGTTGCCGAGGCACTGGTCATGTCCGGCATCAGCGATCCCTACGAGCTCTACGAACATGTCCACATCTCGGAGGTCGGCATCTCGATTGGCTCGGGTATGGGTGGCATGCAGAGCCTCTCGGCCATGTTCCGAGACCGTCGCAGCGACCTCGACGTACAGAAGGACATCTTGCAAGAGACCTTCATCAATGTGGCGTGAGTATGCGAGTCCTTTGCTATACTTGGCTGTCACGCACTCACACTGCCCTGTCTTGCAGATCTGGCTGGGTCAACCTGCTGTTGATGTCAAGCTCGGGTCCCATCAAGACACCAGTCGGGGCCTGCGCCACTGCACTGCAGTCTGTTGAGATCGCGGCGGATACGATCCTTTCAGGCAAGGCCAAGGTGATGCTCGCCGGAGGCTTCGACGACTTCAGCGAGGAGGGCTCGGTCGAGTTTGCCAACATGAACGCGACATCGAACGCTCAAGCTGAGATTGCGGCCGGCCGTGAGCCCTCGGAAATGTCTCGCCCAACGACGACGACGCGAGCTGGCTTCATGGAGTCTCAAGGCAGTGGCGTTCAAGTGCTGATGAGCCTCGCTACCGCGCTCGAGATGGGCTGCCCCATTCAGGCCGTCGTGGCTTACTCCAGTACACACACCGACAAGCAAGGTCGCAGCATACCTGCTCCCGGCCACGGCGTCATGTCCGCGGCTTTGCCGTTGCAGCGAGCGCTCGCAGGCTGGGGCTTGACCGCCGACGACATCGGCGTCATCTCGATGCACGGTACGTCGACGGCTGCGAATGACAAGAACGAGAGCCACGTCTACCACGAGATGTTCAAGGTCATCGGACGTTCGCCGGGTCATGCGGTGCCGGCCATGGCTCAAAAGTGGCTGTGCGGTCATTCGAAGGGCGGCGCGGCGTCTTGGGCGCTGAACGAAGTCATCCAAAGTCTGCAAAGCTCGATCGTGGCCGGAAACCGCAATGCGGACGACATCTCGCCCGAGCTGCGCAACTTCTCGTACCTGCTCTACGCCTCGACGTCGATCAAGCGCACGGTGCAAGACCTCAATGCGGCTCTGCTCACATCATTCGGCTTCGGTCAGGTCGGCGGCATCCTCCTGATCTTGCACCCGGCTCACGTCCTCGCTCGTCTGAGCGCCGACGAGCTGGATGTTTACCGCACCAAGGCTGCCCGTCGCCAAGGCATCACATACACGCGAATGCACTCGGCCTTCACACACGGCGATCTCGTTAGGGTCAAGGACGCACCACCCTACCCCGCCGAGCTGGAGGATGCCGTGCTCCAGAACGTCAATGCGCGGGCGAGCCCAACAGCGATGGGCACCTGGTTGTACAAGGCGCCGCTGGCACCGATGCCTGCGCTGGTGGAACGCCAGACGGTGGCCAAGTCGGCGGCCGCGTCAGAGCAAGAGGGTCGCATTGCAACGATGATGACCGGCGTCACAGGGGTTGGCGTCGATGTCGAGGACGTCGCCAGTTTCCCTGCCGACAACCCGACCTTCCTTGAACGCAAGTGAGTCAAGTTCGAGCTGATCCGTCTCCAGTAGAGCATCGACTGACCTTCCACCCCTCTGTCAGCTTCACGCCAGCTGAGATCGCACACTGCGAAGCCCAGCCCAATGCGCGTGCGTCCTTCTGTGGTCGCTTTGCCGCCAAGGAGGCCGTGTTCAAGGCGATGGGAGTGCCCTCGCGTGGCGCGGCTGCACCCATGCGCGACATCGAGATTGTCCCCACCGATGCCGGTCCCCGCGTCGTGCTCACCGGCGAGGCGGCTACCGCTGCGGGCCCGGCGACGTTCATCGTCAGCATCAGCCATGCCGAGTCGGCGGCTATCGCTGTGGCGCACAAGATGAATGGCGGCGGTACTCCCCTGGCCTGAGGTCGACGCTCGCGCCGGCTCGAACAGCACAACAAGACTCCCTTCTCGTCTCTTCAACTCTCGTCTCCTGCAGCATCCTCATAGATGTCATCGCCGCTCTTCTCGTCCCACGCTTCCGAACACTCCAAGCGATTCATTCATGTCTGTCCCGCTCACGATTGGCTCCGACTTGCGCTCACGTCACGCGTCCGCACATGACGAAACGTTGCCCTTCTTGTACATCTCTTCAACTCTTCAATGTGACCGTTCGTTGTCCCTGATCCGTTCTGCTCGGCTGACAAGTCGTTGAGGGAGGACGTAAGATAGGAGGATGCTGGGATGTGTGTGTGAGAGAGAGAGACAGTGTCAACTCGCTTCTCGGTAGCGGCTGTGGAGGATAGTGTCAGCTTTCTCTTGCTGGTTGACCGTATGGATACATCAGGGTCTCGACTTCTCGCTCCGCCCTGATGACTGGCTTCCAAGCCAAGCCAGGGAGCTCGAGCGCTGCTTTCAGCATCTGTATCAAGCACAGATCAACGCGACTCGATCTTGCGCTAGTTGAAGCGCCCAACGAGCGCAATCGAGCTGGATCGGATTGGAGAGCGAGCCGCCCTCATGATTTTGCGAGTGGCCTTGCACGTATCGCTGGGCCCCGCGGCTCGCCTGCGCTTCCCTTCCTGGGAGGGCCGAGTTCGACGCATGGGAAGCTCTCAGAGAATGGGCCTGAGAAGCCGCTTGAGATGCTTGGCCGTCGCGCCTGGCCGTGTACGTGTCATACCGCGCAGACGCGCCAGATGAACGCCGGACATGTGCGAGTTGAGATGGGACTTGCCGGCCTGTAGACGATCAGAACGCGCGTCAGCCCCATCATCGCTGCGAGGGTCATCACTTGAACGCGGCGGGGAAGGGCAGACTTACCCGTCCGCGCTTGAAGATGCCAGCACTGGGCGCGCCGGGCCTGCGGGCGGTGCCTCCGACGGGCTGAAAGCGCTTCTTGGTGCCCATGTGCGTCTTGAGCTTGCCGCCGCCGTGTGTGAGGGCCGTGCCTGCTACCGGAAAGCGTTGTGCCGTGCTTGTACGTATCGACCGCACTTGAAGAGACGTCCTCGCTGGAACGGGAGTAGACCTTGGCGCAGACGAGCGCGCCGTTGGTGCCAGGCTTGCTCTTGCTCTTGCTACCCTTGCGGACACCCCCAAAGACGAGGAAGCTATGCTTCGCACCTTGTCCGCTGCTCTTGAAAGGCTCGAGTTGGTGGAAGCGGTGCGTAGGCCCGCGCGCAAGCTGCTTGGGCCGACGGCGGAGCGAGACGTGGAGGCGAGGATGCGGCCGAGCATGCTGGTGATCACCCCGGCGCTCTCCTTGAGATCTGGGCAGCTGCTTCTGGGTTGGTGATGGACGTCGTGGAGAACATCATCGACCAGGCCGAGCTGCTCGCCATCACAACCACGGTATCGGATCGACAGCTTACATTCCCACGCTCTGAGCCACCGCTCATAACAAACAAGGCTCTTCCTGTACAGTCAATGTAGTTACAAGTCAGCCCCCGTCCGGTGATCGCGTTCCGAGCCCAGGAATACGATCTTCGGACAGAACCATTCGGGCAGAGCCCAGCGGCCTTGCGTATCGTCCGGGTCAAGCAACACTTGTCGTTAGACCAGTGCGGAGGAGGCGTGATGGGATGCATGAGATTCGCACAGCTTGAAAGAGGCGAGAAAACGGCATGTAACAACCAACGTCGGCTTCGAAGCCGACGTCGTGTCGGCGAGCACAGCGCCCTCTGGCTGGCTGACTCGCAGGTAGGTGGAGATGCGTAGGATAACGCCAACTCCTCAAGCGTTGCGAACGATCTGGGTACCACGGATAAGACCCGTCCGGCGAGCGGCAATGAGACCAATCTTGGCACCGGCCGATGCGTCGCGGGGCACGGTGGAGGCCTTGCCGATGTGCTGGTGGTTACCACCACCGTGAGGCGAGTCGACGGGGTTCATAGCCACACCACGAGTACGTGGCCATGAGTTGCGCTTGACACGGAACTTGTGGTACGCGCGGCCGGCCTTCAGGAGCGGCTTGTCAACACGACCGCCACCGGCGACGATGCCGACGGTTGCTCGGGACTTGCTTGGCACGGTCTTCTTCGCGCCCGAGGGCAGGCGGATACGGGTCGTCAACCCGTCGGGGTCGTGGCCAATGATGGTGGCATAGTTGCCCGAGGTACGGGCGAGCGCGCCACGGTCACCAACGTGCTCCTCGACGTTGCACACAATGGTACCCTCCGGCAGGGCCGAGACAGGGAGGACATTGCCGACATTGAGAGTAGCGCGCTTGCCGCAGTAGACGAACTGGCCGGTCGAGATGCCCTCGGTGGCAATGAAGGTCTCAACACGCTGTTGGTAGCGGTAAGGGTCACGGAAAGCCACCCGGGCGAGGGGAGCGCCACTGTAAGAGCATCAAGTACGGTCAGTCACGGACTCTTCCTGTGGCTGATGTGACTACTGAAGGCTGGCCGTGGCTCAACTCGGCCTAAGTCCAGACCAGCCCGAAGCCAACAAGCGGCCCTCGACCTCGCCCACCGCCTGACCACGCAGGCGATCAGGTCTGCCCTAGAACGTCCGCCCGCTCCACAAGTCTTGTCGTTCCCGTCCCGTTCCCTCCTTCCATTTCCAGCTCGCACCCTCACCAGCCTGCCTTCGAAAAGCCACCGTTCCACCACCAGAATCAGCATCGGAACGGGGTACTCACCGACCAGCGTCGTGGATGATCTCCTTCACAACGCCACGGATGTAGCCATTGCGCTCCGCAAAGTCGAGGGCACGGAGCCTGGCGGGGGCCTTGTTGTGGTGGGTGTGGGACTTGAAGATGCCACCGGACTTACGCTGAGCGCGAATGACTGTGGTTTGGCAGCGGCAGTCAAGTCATGATTGGAGGTTGAGCGGGTCGAGATGGCAACCATGATCGTGACCGCGCCGTCAGGAATCCGACGCCGGAGAGCAAGGCGGAACGCATGCCGCGCGCGAGATGGAGGAGCGCAGGCCGTATCCGCAAGGAGGTTGGGTCGTCCCGAACGCGTCCAAGGTCACAATATCCAACCGACCAAGTCCATAGAACGATCCAAGCCCAGTCGTGGCCGCACCACATCGCGAGACAGCCGCAGCCGGGTGAGAAGGGGAAGATGAAGGAGGGAGAGCAAAGTCAGCCAGTTGTCCCATGGGAAGATATATGCTCGCGCAGAGGTGCTGCTGCTCGCCATCCTTCCACCCCAAGAGTAAGGGAGGCCAGTCTCCTCCACCAACCCCAGCAGCACCACGGCACGCCTCCGACCCGGTACTCACCGCGACCCATCTTGACGACTGGAAATGTAGGCGGGTGAGGGTGACGGTTGTGCTAAAGGACCTCGAAGGCGTCGATGGCGAGAAGGATGGAGTTGGGGAGGAGAGGGTGTGGGTGGAGGAGGCGGAGTTTTGAATGCTGGCCGGCTAGACCGGCGCGATGGTCCGAAATCATGAGGACTAGTTTCCCACGCACCCCTCCAACCCTTCAACAACACACCACGCGAGCATACTTCCTACAAGTACACCTCCTCTGGCCTGCCCCTGGACGTCGCCAAGGCTGAGGACGCTGCTGTCCGCGCTCTCAAGCGCGCGGACGGCGCCTAGGATCAAGGTGAGTCCATGGATCGAGCCGCGCGTCCTCGTCCTAGATGCCATGCTGTTCGTGCCCTACCCGCACGTTGCTACGATGTCAACAAATCACATTGATCAAGCTCAACAGTCATACGGGAGGACATGGTCCTCCCTATGCTGAGCCAAATTCTGCAATACTGAGCCCCAGAGCGGATGGCTGCGAGTGGACCGGGCAGCTCATGGAGGGGATGCGCAGCTCACGTCGCTTCGTGTGGCTCACGTCGACGTATCTCTGACTCTCGTTGTCCGTTCGTTTCCTTAGGAACCTGGGCAAATGCACACTGGCTTTCTCCCCGAGATCGTCTGCAGTAGTGTGCGAGCGTAGCTCTGCGCAGTGTGATTGCCGTTGAGGTGGGATAGAGCCTCTCACGGGAGGTTGCGTGGCAAAGAACGGTACAGCTACATCACTTCCCCTTCAAACTGCGTTCGCTCCTCATCCTCTTGATGGTCCGCTCGGCCGTACTCGTCGCCGTCGCCGTCGCGTGCCCGTTGTTCAGATCCGAGTCGATGCTCGTGGCCGTGGAGTCAGACGAGGCCGGCGCCGCCGAGATGTCCGACGCCGCATCGGATTCGGTCCCAGACTGCAGCGCAGAGCTGGCTTCTGTCGCGTCCTCAGCTTCCCGCTTCCTTGTTGTCGTCGTCGTTGAGGAATGTAACGCCGCTGTCGCATCAGCGCCTGCTGAAGATGGCGCTGCACTCCCATTGGATCCTTGGTCAACTGCGAATGTGATCGCCGTCGAGGCCGCCGTGACTGGCATTGATGGCGCCGAGCCGACCGTAGCTGAGGATGCCGAGGAATTGTTGCTCGCAACAGCGGCCAGCGTATCGGCAGCCTCGACCTCGTCGACCATGCCCGCTGGGACACCGAGAGGCACCGTAGCCCCTGGTCCCATGGACCCCGGCCGCAGAGGCACAAGGGAGGGACCCTCGCCTGTCGGGAGGATGCCGCCACCGTCAAGCTCGCTCGTAGGTTCCGTCCCGTTTGCCACCGCCGCGTCGCGCGCCTGCACCGAGTCCCACGTCGCCGTCACTCTGAGCACGCGCTCAAGCGCGTGTAGGAACTTGGTCGACGAAGAGTGATGCCGCCCTGGCTCATTCAACGCCAGCTCGGCGAGACGCTGAATCGTGAACGGTGGCGAATGGAGGAAGAGAGGAGTAGATGCGTCGTGAATGGGGAGTGTCGAGGTATTAGGTCCTACGCCGGCCATCGAGCTGGAGCTCGTGCTCGCCGGGAGTGTCGCCTTGCTGTCGATAGCGTTGGAAGCACTGTCGGTCCGACCGACCGCGTTGTCGCTTTCATCCGAGCTTGTGGCGGCTCTCCTGTCCCCGGCTTGAAGATCATCCTTGTCCATCTCACCGCGTCCAGGATGCGCGTCGCCACCTGTTGACTTTCTAATGGAGGTATTCGCTGCATCCGTCATGCCTTCCCAGTCCTGATCTCGTCTTGTCGGCTCGACGGAGAAGGAGGCTTGCAGAAGTTGGTAAAGCTTGATCTCTGCGTGTCGTAGGGGAATCTGTGCGGCGTAAAGCGGAGGACCTGAGGTGAGCGGCCGCCCATTGTTGTACAGTGCTGAGAGGTGTTGTGAAGCGCTTGCGCTGGGTCCGGCCGGGACGCCTGTCGCTGAGGCTGCAGCGAGACCTGCCTGATCCGCCGAATGTGCGGGAACTGAACTTGGATCTGCCCCTGCTGGGGCCGACGCCGGAGCGGAAGGGTTGGCCCCTGAGCTCGCTACGTTGACTCCTGGAAGCCCTTGCTGCTCCTGCGTGTCATGATGTTGTAGGCGCTGATGCTGTTGCTGTTGTTGTAGCTGCATGAACTGGTGCAGGTGCCTTTTGGACGGATAGAAAGAAGACAGATCTGCTGTGCTGATGTTCAAGGCCGATGCTGCGGCGTCGAGAGTCGAGGCGGATAAGAAGCGCGATGCTAGAGCCGCCTGTGCGTTCTGAGCTTCTAATGATAGCGCGTTGAACGACGTGTCCGCATCGCCATCTGTGATGCCGCCCTCTCCGCCCTCGGTGTGAAACGCACCAGTCGCAAAGCTCGCTTGCTGATGTTGTAAGGGCAGCGGCCCTCCCACGCCAAGACCGCCTACTTGCGCAAGGTGTTGTTGTTGAGCCTGCTGCACCTGCTGCTGGTGCCTCTGCAACAGCAAAGGGATCAAGGGTGCCGCTCGATGTAGCTCCGGCTGTACCAGATCTGGGTGTGGGTACGCTCGGAAGACGTTGAGGAGCCGATGCTGAAGCGCAAGTCGTAGCTCATCGTCCCAGGTTGGCCCTGGCTCGAGCCAGGCATCGTGATCGGCTATGTGCCTCAGCGCGGGCGTGTGTCTGGCATCGTCGTAAGGAAAGCGGGCTAGCTGGTCGAAGTACGTCGTTGCGAGGCCGTGTAGACGACTGAGTTCAGACTCGTCCTTGGGCAAAGCCCCGACACCAGGCGGCGACGCATAGCCCGCTGGCTCAAACGACTGGACATGGTGTCCCGCGTGTTGATGAAGGCCCAGGATGGGAGGGATTGCGACGCCTGATGCGTTGCCGACATCACCGCTGTATTCGTTCTTGCTGGCAGTCAGGCTGCTCGACGCCACTGCCGACGACGGACCTGCCTGTGAGGCGTCAGCACTGGCCGCGTCCGATGCGTAGTCGAATGCGGTGCTGCTGCTCGCCAGGCCCATCTCCGGCTGTGCCGGTGCTGGTTGCTGTGACTGCTGCCTCCTCGTGGACTTGGTCTTCCTCGTCTTCTTGTCAGATGAGGCGGCCGACTGGCTCTCCGTCATGTCGGCGGCGGCGACCGTGCGCAACGTGGGCAGCCGCGGAGGATGCGACTGCTGCGGCGGCGGCGTGCGCACCGTCTATCTTGGAGTACAGAGCTGCTGAGCTCGGCCACGGGCTTGTTTCTCGTAGGCCGCGATTCGGGACCTCCCGAGGGTACCGGCACGCCAGGGAGCTGCTCGAGGCCGACAACGCCTGGCCGAGAGAGCCGTGGATGCCAGCTGATGCCTGTGTGGGCTCCGGCTGGGTGGACCGTTGCGCTGAGACTGCGACTTGGTGAGAGACTTGCCCTGTGGAAGCGGTGGTGTTGGATGTCATCCTCGTCGTTGCACCGGCGGAGCCATCATCGCATCGCAAACGCGTCGTGGTTGGAGCGCGTTTCATCAGGAATCGCGACTGCGTCACGTGACGTCCGTGCTACGATAACGGGGGCCAGTGGACTGCCAAGCCCGTGTAGATGAGGGCGGGCGGTGATGATGGCGGCGGGCGGGTGTGGGTGCGTCCGTCCGCCCCCTCAGCTCGAGGTGAGGCGGGGGAGACGACGGCTTCGATGAGGACGACGACAACAACAACAACAACAGCGACGACGACGACGACGACGCGGTTGAGCTCGACAACGACGCAGTCAAGGCAGGACGTCCCCTGACCACGAGGACGACGCTGCCTCTGCGCTGTTGCTGCTGCTGAGCAGCCGGGTACGATTGCCATCCTCGGACGGACGAGTACGTCCTCGTCACCTCCCACAAGCTCCTCACGGCTCCACCCTTCCACCCTCCCAAGGTCAGCATCATGTCCGGGGTCGAGCCTTTGCCGTCTCACCCTACGGCACAGTCTCGGGCCGCTGTGCTCGCCGCTCTCTCCGACGTCGTGACGGTCACGGACCCCAACAACACAGACGCAGCTCCCAAGCCGCTCGCACCAGCACCCGTCGCCAAGTCGGGCACCGAGTCTGGCGGCGGCTTTGGATCACGCGTCGCTGGCGCATTCGGCAAGCTCCGCGTCGGCGGCGGCAAGAAGGGCGGACGTGGCCAAGACGGTGCCGGATCCAAGGGCAGCGGGAACGGGGCTTCGGACGCCAAGGGTCCCAGTCGCATAGATGTGATCGACAGGCTCGATGCCTCTGGCTTGCACGGCATGAGCCTCTTCCACCACGACTCGCCATACGATGCCTGCAGCCCACACTCGAACCGGCACGGCGCGCGTGCTCCCGTCAACGCATTCTCGCTCGAGGAAGGCATTCCCGGCGTCCCTGCCAATCCTCCTCGTAGTCGGAACCCAGGCGGGAGCGGTGGCGCTGGCCGACAGAATCTCAGCCCATTGGCACAGGCCACGCTGCAACGTATGAATGCTGCCGACGCCGAGCTCTACGCCGAGCCAGGGTCAAAGGCGGCCGGTCCGCCATCATCAGGCGCTCGATCCAAGCCGCCTGCCCAACGATCGCGTACCATGGACTCGTACAACTCGGTCTCAACACCGTCATCGGACGAGAAGCCTGCCATCGGTCGTACTCAGTCTTCCACCTCGGATTTCAGCACGACGGGACCACCTACACTTGCCTATGGTGACGACAAAGGTCGCGGTCCCGGTTCGCGACCTCTTGACCACCTTCGATCGGGTTCAACATCGTCAGCGGCTTCCAGTGGACCAGGACGCAATGGCTACATCACGGCGGCCTCTGCCTACCCAACCCACGAACGCTCCGACCAGTCCAACCCGTTGGCCGAGGTCTGGGGCATCGTTCCGGAGCCTTGGCAAGAGTTTGCCACCCCAGCCGCGCCTGCCCAGCGCTCGGGCAAGTCGGGTCGGCAGGGCAACTCGCGCACGGCTGGCGGTGCCGTCGGCGCGAACGGTGGTCTGAGCCCATACGGCGACGGACATGAGAGCGGCACGCCCAGCGCAGCGAGCAGTGTGCTCGACATGGAGGCCGTGCTGACGGGCAAGACGTCCTCGTCCAAAACGGCGGCTGCCGACACGAGCGGCGGAAGTGGTGGTGTTGGCCATGCCGGCATAGGATCCACGGCCGGTGGCACGATTCGACGCGCGGGCGGACGGAACCCAGGCGCGACGCTGGACCAGTCCGTGTCCGGCGGCGTTGGCGCTGATCTCGGCGTTGATGGCAATGGGATTCACGGTGGCGAGCTCGAAGCCGACAATTCGGACGACTTTGTCATCTCGGCGGGCGTGTCTCCATTCCCGGAGCCGGACTATGGAGGTCCTCCCCGCGATGCGGACGACGTGGCTGCGTACGGTGCCTACGGCGGTGCTGGCGGTGCTGGCCCAAAGCGGAGCAAGAGTCTGATCAAGCGAATGAAGAGCGCGCGGCGTGAGTATGGATGGTGACCCTCCATTGATATCACACTTTGGACTGACTGAGCATGGAGTCCTTGGCCACGCAGAGAATCCGAACATGCCCGCGCTCAAGCTGGACACGTCCAACGTCGAGCTCAACTCGATGGGCGGGAAGCGGTCTGGCCATTCGAACGGGTCGAGTCCGATCACTCAGCCGACGCCGACGGGTGCGCCTGTGGGCGAGTCTCGGCGGCTGCGCCACCTGTCTTCGCCCGTGCTTGCCAGCCCTGGGGGCGGCTCGCGAGCGGGCCCGCTGGCTCCGCAATGGGAGGAGCAGGACGGCGGCTCGGCTGGTGGCGGTGGCAATGCTGCTGCTGCTGCGACGACCGAGGGCGATGACTACATTCACGCCAATCGCGGGTACAAGGCGTCTGGCGGCGGCGGCGGCGGTGCCTACGGTGCGGGAGCCGGGGCGGCGTATTCACCTGGCACGCCTGGCGGTGGCGCGAGTCCGGGCTCGGGCCTGACGCGCAATGGGAGCCTGTTCAGCAAGTTTGGTCGCAAGGGTCGGGCCTGAGCACCGTTCGCAGGCTCTTTCACGTACTCGACGCTGAACGGGCTCGATATCGGTTTCAAGATACTCGAAGCCGAACGGGCTCGATATCGGTTTCAAGATTGTGCGCTCCGCCTTGTCCCTGATGGACTCTCGAGATTCAAGACGGACACTCATCCTCGCTAGCTTTCCAATACCGGCTCGGCTTCCAGCCTGCGGTACGGCTTCAAGCTGGCCCATCATTTACGGCCACAACGACGCGAGCCAGGTCTACAAGACGACGGACGAATGGGCTCCTTGCTCTTGGCTTTTCCCCTTGCTTGCTCGATGCGACTTCGCCACGCTTCCGTTTCTCAAGACGAACACGACTATCAGTACTCCCCATTTGGGCCCGGATCAAGACTACCGGCTACAACACGCTCGCTGGCCCTTTCCCCGAGCTCGACATTGATCAAGCTCTTCTTCGACCCACACACATCCCTCTCACCTTTCATTCGCGCTGGACCTCGACCTCGACCTCGACGGAGGCTGTCCGGACGATTATCGAGCGGGTTGAGTTGCTTCCTCTTCCTCTCTGCTGACGCTATGCTCCTGAATGAAGCAGATACCTTCGTTCTCGACGGCGGGGCGTGGCGCGGTGCGGTGCGGTGCCGGATGAGGCTTGCCCCAGCCGACGGCAATGATGAAGATGAGGCGATGAGATGGCATCGCCTCGCATCGCATCAGCAGCATGGATGGGTGGATGATGGATCCTCCGTTGCCACTTGCCACTTGCCGCCCCGTCTTGGCTGGCTGACGGACGCGACGCGCTTTAAAAAGCATCTGATCTGAGCCTTGGTTATGGAAGACGCGGCGGACGGCAAGGAGGAGGAGGAGGACGGGGTCAACGCGGGGGGGCCGCTGCCCCAAGAGGTGCGCCGGCGCAGGGGCTGAGGCACGCCGTGCGCAAGGAGGGAAGGGGAAGCTTCCTCTGCTCTGGACGCCGGCGGCCGCGGCAGGCGTCTGTCTGTCTGAGCGTCTGAGCGCGCGTGCGTTCGGTGTGCGTTGCGTGGGCGGACGGGCGGGCGGGCGGCAAACCGGCTGCCAGTGGAGGAGGAGAAGGGGAAACCGGCCCACTTCGCACCGTCGCGTGTTTCCTGCTGCCAGCCCTTGGGAGGCAAGGACGAGGTCGACGGCGGCGACGGCGAGGACGACGACGACCATCATCCTCACCATTACCCTCAGCAGCAGCAGCGTGCAAGACGGCTGCCCCCTCACTGCCCCTCCTCCTCGTCCTGCTTCTTCGCTGCCTCTCCCACAGTCGACACGCTCAACGTACGACCCATTGCCACTTCATCCTCCTCGACCTTCGGATTCGCATCGCATTCGTACTTCCACACACTCACGCGCCTACGCGCAAGAAGCGCAAAGCAGCAGCAGCAGACTAGCAAGAAGATCAGCGCCATGGACGTCGTCCTCGAGCTCGCAGACGAGTACGTGCTCGACCACGTATGGAACGCAACCGCACGGGCAGCCGCGCCATGGAGGAACACGCCCCTCGCCGACTTGCTCATGTCCAAGCCAGCAGCGGCGACAGGCAGCGGCGCCCTCTTCCCGCGCGACAACGTCTTCCGCCAAATCGTGTCCCTCTACTCGATTACCTACGCCGGCATCTTTGTCCTCTACTTCCTCTTCGCCGGCGCGTCCTACTACTTCATCTTCAACCACGACATGAAGAAGCACCCGCGCTTCCTCCCCAACCAGGTCCGCCGCGAGATCAAGGCAAGCCTCGACGCCTTCTGGGTCCTCGACTGGCTCACCCTCCCCTGGTTCCTCGGCGAGGTGCGCGGCCACTCGCGGCTCTACAAGGACATCAGCCAGTACGGCATCCTCTACGCCGTCCTCTCCGTGCCCTTCTTCCTCCTCTTCACCGACGTCTGCATCTACTGGGTCCATCGCCTCGAACACCACCCGCGCCTCTACAAGCACATCCACAAGCCCCACCATCGGTGGATCATCCCCACCCCGTTCGCATCCCACGCCTTCCACCCGCTCGACGGATACGCACAGAGCCTGCCCTACCACATCTTCGTCTACCTCTTCCCCCTCCACCGCTGGATCTACATGGGCCTCTTCGTCTTTGTCAACATGTGGTCCATCTTGGTGAGTTGCCTCCTCTGGCTTCCCCTCGTGCCCTCGCTCTGCCGCTTACATTGATTATTCCCTTTCAGATCCACGACTCGGACATGATCTGCAACACGCCGTTGGAGAACATCATCAACGGGCCGTCACATCACACCCTCCATCACATCGTAAGTCACGCTCAGTCCCCTTGCTCAAAGTCAGGACGCTGACCCGTCTGCCCTACCCTCCACAGCACTTCAACGTCAACTACGGCCAATACTTTGTCTGGTCCGACCGGCTCGGCGGCTCCTACCGCGCGCCAAGAACAGAGGACGACCCGTTGCACGACGTCGTGGCGGAGAAGCAGAAGCTCCAGCGCCAACAAGCGGAGCGGCTCGCGGCTGCCGCGGCACAGGCTGAGAAGATTATTCAACGGCCTTCTTGAGCCACGTCGAATCGCCTCGAGGCGCTTGCCTCCCTCTGCTCAATCTCGAAAGGCCATGAGTGGCCGCTTCTCACGACAACGACGACGGACGGTTCCTTGACCGACAAATGCGTGACGACACTTCTTCATCAACGGATACCCTACCCACGACAATCGAGCCTTCAACCCCGGCCCGGACCCCTAGTCAAGCCTTCCCTACCTCTTCGGCCTGCGCCTTCTTCTCTCAAGTCCTCACGCGCCGCGTATCAGGTCCCTGGCGGCCCTGGACGGGCGGCCCGAAAGTGAGCCTCAAGAGTCGAAGAGCGTCCTTACTCGGTCGGCAACGACGACCCCCTTCCATTCCACTTTCACCACCGGATCTGTGCAATCCCCTCGACCTCCTCCTCACTCCACCAGCGGTCTGTTCGCAAACCAACCCTTCGGAACCGTACCCGGACAGTACGACTACTTCAACCAACCATCACTCGACATTGGGGTGTCCAGCCTCCTCGCCACGACGAGATGTCCCTCGGACGATGTACATCGCGATATTCCAACCCTTTCCCCTCCCTCCGTCCCTCCCTCTTGAACCGTCGGCTTCAGGAGGGACCCCCGGCCTCAAGCATCAAGCCAGCGAGCCAGACAACGAGCCGGCAAGCGAGCGCCAGCATAGCGAGTGCCTCTCGACGCGTTCAGCGCGGCCTACCTTCCTTCTCCGAGGGTGCGGAAACACACTCCGTCCCCCTCGGCCGGGCCGGCCACACCGACTCACCGACTCTCTCAGAACCTACGTAGTCATATCATCGAATAGACGCGCCTCGTACCCTTTTTGTGGTGTCACCCCTACCCCTGCTCGCGGTGGCTGGCGGTGGCGTGGACTTCGGAGGGGGAGAGGCAAGAAGCAGAAGCGGCGAGGTATCGTTCGTGGCCGAGACACAGGGGATGGGGGTGGGAAGGTATCATTCGACTGGGGACCGACGCGCGACGCGCGCTGGGCTGGCTGGCTGGCTGGCTGGCTGGCTCTGGCTCACTTTTGCTCGTTGGCCTCTGTGTCAAGGGAGCGAGCAGACGGTCAGCACCATCGTGGCCGGACAAGAGCGGGGCGTTCCTCTCCGTTCCGTTCCGTTGTACTCACTCTCGTCTAGGACGATGCAGATGGCGAGGAGCAGGGCGGCGTCGACGCCGGGTGCGATGGTGAGGATGTAAGTTTGCGTGTCGAAGAAGAGTTGGCTGGGTGCGAACAGGCGCGTCAGGGATTTGGATCTTCGAAAGGCGCCACGGCTCATCCTCGAACGACTCACCCGGCATTGGCAAACGAGCGCGAGATACGCGCAACAGGGATCCCCTCCTCCGTCGCGATCTCCGCCTTGCGATCGAACAAGTCGCCCTTGAGCACCAGACTGACCGGCTCGCCCCCGCCCGCGCGGTTGTTGAACGTGGCCGTCAGCTTGGTGCCGAGGGAGAAGGACGACTTGACGGTGAAGAGCACTTCGTCGGTGCCTGGGGCGAGACCTTCGTAGGTGAAGTGGAGGGCGATGTGCTTCTTGCGCAGGGTGAAGAGGGGCTTGCCCGTGCTGTTTGGCGTGCGGCGCGGGAGACGTGACGCGTCCGAGAGCTCGTCGTGTCAGTCCTTGCCGGAAACGAACAAGGCGCGACGGCCAAGCGGGAGAGACTCACGCGTCGAGGACGTCCTTCTTGGACGAGAGCGAGAAGGCCTTGCCGTCGACCTCAAAGATGGGCTGTGCGGTTCACAAGGTGGGAAGTTCAGCTACCTGCGCACGCGCGCGTGAGTCTTACAAGGAGGGACGGAGCTCACCTGGTCCGTGACCGCGTCCTTCACACGAAAGTTGTCCCCCGAGAAGCCCGTCTTGCGCTCCCGGACCTTGAGCGCCATCTGCTGTTGGTGGATCGTGTAGTTGGGCAGGACGCCGATCGGGCGGGGCACGGCGCCGAGGGGGGCGGCGGGCTCGGGGGCCTTGGTGAGGTTGCTGAAGAGACCCATGCTTGGTTGGCTTGGTGCTGGTGGGTAGCTGTGCGGTGGGGACTTGGGGAGGGTACAGAATGAAGTGGGAAGGACCTCACAACGCCGTGGACGGAAAGATGGTCAGCTTATGTACCTGGAGAGGGGAGCACAGCCCTGGGGGGATGGGGGAGAGCATGGAGAATGCGTGCCCTGCACGGACTCCAACCTGGCACAAGGGACCACAGGAAGGTGTCAGCTCACAGCAGGCACGTCGCCGCGCCGCCGAGGAGAAGCCTGGAGCACAGCTCTGCGCTCCGCTTTGAGGCAGTGAGTGCAGTCGTGCTGAGTCCGACTTCGCCCTGCTTTGGACGTGTGCTCGTCTTGGTATGTAAACTGGACTGCCCACGAGGTCCAACGACTTGCCAAGTCTGCACTGGAAATGGTGAGGCAGTGCACACCTGGTGGACTGTCCCGCTCCCCCGGCCGCCCGCACCCCCCGCCGGCAGCCTGGCGTCCAGTGACGCACCGACTGCTTCTGGGATGGGCGTCAAATGAGGCAAGGTGTAGCAGTAGCCCGACTTGCGGTTGCGGCCTTGCGTGGCGGTTGCGGGCGGGTCTTGGACCTTGGCTCATCGTTGGAGAGGAAGGCGTGCCATCTGACAAGCATGGAGCGTGTCAGCGTCCTTCCTACGGTAGGGGTATAGGCAAGGCTCACCTTCTGTCCCGCCGCCGGGGCCTGCTGGTGGGGCTGTAACGCCCGGGGTCCGGGAGCAAGCCGTCGAGCGGTGTTGAGGTCCCCTCCTCCGTGCTTGCGACGTATCCTCCATCGTCGCAGCCTCGTTGCTTGACCTCTGATGGCAAGAGGGAGACCCAGAGAGAGCAGGGCTCGAGGGCCAGGCTCGTCCTCCCTCCCATGGCCGCTTGTCTACGTGGCCGAAGAGGGTGAGCTGTCTTGACGCGTCCTTGCCACGGGCGGTTCAGACGGTGTCCCTGTCCGTCGTATGGACGCGGCCGCCCGCTTGCCACGACTGGCTGCTGGCCGTGATACCGGGGACGATGGTGGTGAGCGTGATGGAGGCGGCGTGCCACCACGGGCGGCGCACCCCCAGGAGTGGTATGTCTGTCCAATGGGGACGTCGTTTCCCACGCCATCTCCTCGTAGTCGATGCCTGACCGACGTCGTGCAAGACGTCCTGCTGGGCTCGCCCTCGTTCGGACCGTCGTAGGGGCAGCTCGGCGGCCTCGTAGACGCTCTCTCTGCCCTGCGCGGTGAGGACGAGGTGTCCTTTGGCCGCGGCGTCGTGGAGGGGACACGCGTATCATGGCATGGTGGTGAGATCCGTCGTGGCCAGCGCTGCTCCCTCTCCTCGCCATCAACGGCGATGAGTACGACGACGTGGCAGCCCTGCCATCACCGATGCATTGGAGACGATGCACACTCAGTCGAGGTGCGGGTACGTGAGTGAGTGAGTTGTGACCCCAGGGACGAGGTGAGGTGGGTGCGAGTCCTGTTTGGGCCGCGTCCCTCGCCACGAGTGCCAACATCTCTTCTGCCGGGGCCGCCTCTGCCCTCCGCCCGGGTGTCCCTGCCTGCCTCTCCACTGGCAGTCACCGACAACGACGACGACGACGACGACGACGACGAGCTGCTCGATAGCATCCTCACCCTCGACGACGACGACGACGTACCCACCTGGACGACGTCGTCAGCAGCACTCGTACAAGGAACTCGCATCCCCAGCAGGCACCCAGCACAGCACAGCAACCCCCCCGCCGCCGCCCCTGGCAACGACCCACCCCCGACACCGTAGCAGCATCCACACCATCCTCCCTCCTCCCGACATCATACAGGAACACCACCCCCCAAGCACAGCCGCCCCCCAGGCCCGCCGCACAGCATGGGTCAGACGCTCTCCGAACCCGTCACCGAGAAGCACACCTCGGCAGACGAGGACTCGACGCTCCTCTACGGCGTCTCCGAAATGCAGGGATGGCGAATCAGTGCGTAGCCAATCACATCCTCACATGGAGCACTTGCCCCTCGCTGACCTTGTCCTCGCCCCTCACAGGCATGGAGGACGCCCACGCAACCATCCTCAGGCTCGACGGCGACGACGAGAAATCCAAGATTAGCTTCTTTGCCGTATACGACGGCCACGGAGGTGCGTCCTCACCCTGACGCGTCCTCTCACCCTCCCATCGCACCCCTTTACTCACGTTTTTACACCGAATCGCTCCCTCGCAGGCTCGGCCGTGGCCAAGTACGCGGGCAGGACAGTCCATACACGACTAGCGAACACGCCCCAGTTCAAGAATGCAGATTACGAGGCCGCCCTCAAACGCGCCTTCCTCGCCACCGATGAGGACCTCCGCGAAGGTACGTGGGCCTCAGCACACCTTGGCATAGCCTGCCTTGCGTGCTGTGCCGCGAATGAGGATGGTAAGCTCCCATGCTGACCAGTCTTCCCTCCTTCGCTCTCCAGATGCCGCCTTTGCCAACGACTCGTCAGGATGCACCGCCGTGGCTGCGCTCCTCGTCCCCGGCGAGTCCAGCGAAGCCGCACGGAGGATCATCGTCGCCAACGCCGGAGACTCGCGATCCGTTCTCTCCCTCAAAGGCGAGGCCAAGCCGATGAGCTACGACCACAAACCGACCAACCAGAGTACGTGCGCGACGCGTCTACATTCACACAGCTTGCCTTGGATTGACTGACCGCTCTCTTTTCTAATCTCACAGAGGAGACGACGCGCATCGTGGGCGCAGGCGGCTTTGTCGAGTTTGGCCGCGTGAACGGCAACCTCGCCCTCTCCCGCGCCCTGGGCGACTTTGAGTTCAAGGGCAACCACTCCCTCCCGCCCGAGGACCAAGCCGTGACCGCCGACCCGGACGTGATCGTGCACAACATTACGGGCGAGGAGGAGTTCCTCGTCCTCGCGTGCGACGGCATCTTTGACTGTCTCAGCAACCAGCAAGTCGTCGACTTTGTCCGGAGGGGGATCGCCAATGGCAAGGAGCTTAGCAGGATCTGCGAGGAGGCGATGGAGCGGTGTCTGGCGCCGGACACGGATCTGGGCGGGGTGGGCAGTGACAATGTGAGTGATGGGCTGATCATTTCCTCTGGCGAGCCGTGCTGATGACCTTCCCTTGCGCGTCCGCGTCGACCTCCCGTCCCTTCGCCCCGGCTTGACTCTACCCCAGATGACCATCTGCGTGGTGGGCCTGCTCAACGGCCGGACCAAGGCAGAGTGGTACGCATGGATCAAGGAGCGCGTCGAGAACAAGGTCGGCTGGGACACGCCCGAGGACATTGCCCCCGTCTTCAACTCGACGGGCAGCTCGGGCGGCCTGGGCGCGGGACTGCGCGGCGCGCTGGGCGGCGGGGCCGGGCTTGGGCGTGGTGCGGGCGGTGCGGGAGGCGGTGGCGATGGCGACGAGGGCGCGGGTGGCGGCGGTGGTGGTGGGTTGCTGAGTGGGATGCGCTTCGGACAGGGTGGTGGGGGTGGCGCGAGCATGTTCTCTGCCTTGGGTGGGTTTGGCGGCGGCGGCGACGATGGCGACGAGGGTGGTCCGCATGTGATCAACCTGCCGGCGAGCCTGGCGGGCGCGTGAGTCGCTGTGTCCAATCTCCTACGACTGTGGACAGCTGACGCGTCTTGAACTGACTTGCAGGCTGTCGAGCGCGGGCATTGTGCTGCGGCCAAGCCGACAACCCAACGAGGACGGCGAGACGGTGTACGAGGCGCGATATGCCGACGAGGACGACAGCGAAGGCGAGGGAGGCGACACGGACGAGGATGCCGATGCTGCGGCCGGCTCGGGCGCGGGCGCGGGCTCGGGCTCTGGGTCCAACGCTCGGTTCGAGGAGGTGACCGAGGGCGAGAGCGATTCCAAGGACGGGACGGAGGACGGCGACGCGTCTGGCAAGAACGCAACGACGACGGGGGCGGCGGCATCTGCGTCGACAGCATCAGCATCAGCAACGTCTGGTTCTGGTGATGATGGCAGCAAGAAGAGCGAGGCGGCGGCGGCGGCGTCGTCGTCGTCTTCTTCTTCGTCGTCTGCGGCCAAGAAGGACGGCGATGGGGACGATGCCATGACGGGTGTGGAGTCGCATGCCTGAGCGAGGCAACGCACGCGACGGCCACTCCCGCTCCTCCTCCTCAACGACGACGACGACACGACGACGATGATGATGATGATGATGAAGCCCTGGACGGGACGATGGAGACGATGACATGATTGACGACGCTGTCACGACGACGGTGCGGATTGCCTTGCCACGTCCCTACGTAGCTGGCACATCCTGACGCCTTCCTTCTCCCCCTTGCTCGCCCACATACGAGTACTCGCTGGCTGCCCCTCCCCACCCCAATGAATGCTTGGTTCCCCCTCCCCCTCCCTGTCCCCCTTCCTTCTCTCATCGTTCGTCGTCGCCGGTCCTCGCCTTCTTCCGTCTCCGATCTGTGTTCTCTCCGGTGTCCAGTTTGCTCTCCCTTCCTCTCGTCCGTCTTCCTCTCTTCTTGCTTGCCTTCCCTCCTCCGTCCTCCCCCCCTCCTGACCGCTGTTATTACACACAAAGAAGAGTGCGCTTGGCCTAGTACGACTCGAGGAGCTGGGACTTGGGGGGAAGAGCATGAGCATGAGCAAGGATGCTTATCGCCTCGTTGCGTTCGTTTCGTTGTTCCTTGTCCATGGTGAGGTGTGGAATGTACCTTGTCCGGGACAGAGCCGAAGCCGAGGGCGAGGGCGGGCAGCCAGCCCTGAGCCTAGAGCCCACGGCCAGAGGCCACGGCCCACGACTGGCGAGGGACAGGGAAGGCACGGGCGAAGGGCGAGTGGATCGGCCTCTCTGATCGGATGAGCGTACGAAGGCACGGCCATCCATGGTAGAGCGTGTGTGCATGGAATCTGGATGGCCTGCTGGGGCCGAGGCCATGGGGAGGGCAAGGAAGCATGGAGTGCATGGGTTGCCGGGGAGGCTGCGGTGAGGACTCGGAGGTGAGCCATGCATCGTCGATAGCACGCTCGACACTCTCACCACGGCCTGCGCTGCCCGTTGCTCTGCTGCTGCTGTCCCTTGTGCGCGTCCTTGCTGGATGGGCGTCGGTGGGTCGATGGTGCCGTGCGCGTCGTGAGCTCGCCATCCACACCGACGACGACGACGAGTACCAGCACCTTCACCCTCACCCGGAGCATCACCCACGGCGGCGATGAGCCCACCCACCAACGCCCTCGCACCGCCCCAGCCGCCGCCGCCGCCGTCCAGCCATACCCACCACCACCACCACCACCACCACCACGGCAGGGTGTCTAGTCGCGGTCCAGCACCACCACCACCACCCACCGCCCATCACAGGCAGGCAGGGCCATCACCATCCTCAGCAGCAAGAACAGGCGCAGGCGCAGGGACAGCCATGGCAGCGGGCACCACCCGCACCGACGCCGACCACGCCCGCGATCTCCAGCGCGAGCGAGAACGCGCCGCCGCCAAGGAGGCACAGCGCGAGCTCTGGGAGCGCACCCGCGGCGCAGGCTCCAGCGTCCTCGCCCTCTACGACGATGACTTCCGCACCCGCCCCGTCGACAGCTGGCACGCCGACGACGTCCTGCCCTCCCTCGACGAGGTGCAGTCCAAAAAGTACGACGTGAGTCCTCGCCCCCGCAGCCCGTCAGAGCGGGCGCCCGGGCCCAAGGTGGACTCATGCTTCTCTCTCTCCCTTCTCTCAACAGCCGGTCGAGGTGCCCAGCGCCGATCTGCTCCTCACGCGCGGCATCTCCGAGTACACCATGCTGCCCAAGGTCCTCGGCAGGGGCAAGTTCTCCACCGTCTTCCTCGCCGCCAAGAATGGGCACAAGTACGCCATCAAGCACACCGCCCTCTTCCCCCATCACCCCCTCATCTCCACGCGCCTGCTCCGCGAGCCCACCCTCCTCGCCGAGCTCCCGCCCCATCCCAACCTCGTCACCGTCAACGAGACGATCAGGACGCCCGGCCACTTCTACCTCGTCGAGGAGTATCTCGGCGGATACGTCACCCTCGAGGCCCTCATCCCGCTCCTCAACAGGCAGCCGCCAGACCAACCCGCTCGTCTGCCGGACGACGCGGCCGAAAAGGTGTTCCAGCAACTCATCAGCGTCGTCAACTCGATCCACACCCCGCTCCAGATCTGCCACCGCGACATCAAGCCCGAGAACATCCTCGTCCACCCCGTCACCCTCCAGCTCAAGCTCCTCGACTTTGGCCTCGCCACCCACTTCAGTCGGTCCGAGCCCAAGCTCAGCACGTGCTGCGGCTCGCCCGCCTTCCACTGTCCCGAAATCGTCAAGGCGCTCGCCAGTCCGCCCGGCTCCGTCATGTACTGGGGCCCCGAGGTCGACGCCTGGACATGCGGCATCACCATGCTCCGCTGCCTCACCGGCGTCCTCTACCCGCTCGGCGCCCAACACACCAGCCTGCGCTCCATGGCCATACGCGCCCAGCGCTCCGTCGGCATGGTCTCCAACCCGTCCCTGCGCGACAAGATTGCCAAGCTCGTCGACATGGACGGCGTCAAGCGCATGCGCTACTTTCAGGAAATGAACGCGGAGCAGGAGCGCCTGTTGGGCGAGCCGCAGCGCGTGCGCAAGGAGTTCAAGAGCACAACGTGAGTATTTGTGCCCAAGTAGCTTTGAAGACGCGTCTGGGTTGCGTGTCGTGCTCATCGAGGACATTCATGCCACAGATACATCCCTTCGGAGCCGAGCCATACCATGCGTCTTCCGTTGTTGGTCGGCGTAGCGGCGGAGCAAGCTGAACAGATGGCATCAAGAGAGCGCTCGCCGTTGCCCTCCTCGCGGACAACGCCAAACACCTCGCGCGCGCCTTCGCCGTCACCGCTCCGACACGCGCGCGGCACGTCGTCACCACAGCCGGCTCCGTCCGGGGCGCGGACGATGGTGCTGCTGAACCCGACCTCGCAGCCGCCGCAGCGCGTGCTGTCCTTTATCAAGTGTGAGTGTCAGACGTGATGATTCGAGCTTGTGACGATCGCTGACGCGCATCCCTCTTGTTGCAGACTGCCTGCGGTGCAGCGGCGTCCTGTATCACTGCTGGCCCGACACGACATCGGCGCTGAACGGGTCGTCGGCGCTGTCAGCGTCCATGCTGCCGCTCACCGCCACCAATGCGTCCGTACCGGAGCTCACATGTCCGCCTTCCCCCTCGTCGCACGCCAATGGCGCCCCGGCAGGACGGTTATCCTCCAGCTCCGAGCGGCTGGACATCCCCGGCTCGAGCAGTGGGAGTGCAAGCGCAAGCGCAAGCGCTACCTCGGCCGGCGCCTTCTCGTCGGTGCACATCTTCCAGTGCGTGCTCCACCTCCCCGAGCCCGTCGAGGAGCCGCCGGAGCAGCTCTCGCTCGTGCAGACCATCATGGCTGCCTTTGGACGGCGCGCCGCGCCGGGTAGTGGGGGCGGAGCGGGAGGCGGAGGCGGAGGCGGAGGCGGAGGCGGAGGCGGAGGCGGAGGCGGAGGCGGAGGCGGAGGCGGAGGCGGAGGCGGAGGCGGAGGCGGAGGCGGAGCAGGGGCGGGCAAGCGTAGTCTGTCCCAGCCGCCCAAGCCCAAGACGACGGACGCGGCCGCGGTCACGGAGGGGAGTGGCAAAGCTGCGGCCGACGCCGCGGCGGCGGCTGCGAGCGGCGCGGGCGCCAAGGCGACGGTGCGGTGCTTGCCGTTCTGGATGGTCATTCGCTTCTCGCGCTCCACGGCGCCGGCGTCGCCCTCGGCGGGGGTCAACGGCGGCGCCGGCGCCGGTGTCCCCAGTGTTGGTGTCGGGAGCGGCGGCGGCATGGGCAGCATCAAGGCGGGCGCGCCCGTCTTTCATCGGTCCTCCTCGGCTGTGGGCCGGCGGTCGCGCGCGAGCTCGACGGCTGCGATGGTGTCGAGCGCGAGCGCGTCGGGCGGGTTGGAGAGCGGTGGCGGCCCTGGCGGCGGCGGTGGCGCTGGCGGCGTAAGCCTACGACGGACCAAGACGCGCTCGTCGGAGCACAGCCCGGACTCGTCGACGCCCCGAGGAGGCGAGGCGGCGCCCTCCTCCTCCTCCTCCTCGTCATCCCAGCAGACTTCGCAGCGGGCGTCGGCCGACTTGCCGAGGGTGCGCGAGTCGCTTAGCAAGCTTGTTGAGGGCGAGGGCGGGCCGCGCGGTGCGGGTGCGGGTGCGGGTGCGGGTGCGGGTGCGGGTGCGGGTGCGGGTGCGGGTGCGGCGGCTTCGCTTTCGGGCGCGACGGGTGCCGCGGCGGCGGCGGCGACGGCAGCGGCGACGGCGGCTGCAACTACCGCTGCCACCGTCGTTTCGTCCGCAACGGCAACGTTCACAAGCAGCGGCCGGCCCTCAGGCGAGCGCCAACGATCGGGCTCGTACTCGCGCGCCCACTCGCGCCAGCGTCTGCGCAGTCGCGTCTCGCACGTGGCCAAGCCGCGCATCTTTATCCACGTCTCGGACGAGCGCGCGCTGGGCGCGCTCAAGAAGGCGCTCTCGGTGGGTGGGACGACGGAGGGGTCGGATCTGGAAGATGAGAGTGGCGTGGCGGGCACGCTTGTGGAGGGCAAGGAGAGGGGCGGTGGGCCCAGTCTTTTGCTTGACGAGGGCATCAAGCCGCCCAGCTCGCCCGGCTTCGAGCGCAAGGCGCGTCCGTCCATCCTCCGCTCGCAGACGTTTGCGTCGGCCGCGACGCAGAACGGCGTGGTGAGCGCGACGACGGCGAATGGGCTGCCGTTCCCCTCTGTCGACGAGGGTGGCGACATGCTCGAGATCCCCCGCGGACGCACATCGGCGCCGCACGGTCGTCGCGCGGACAGCCATCGTGCCATTCGGACGCAGAGCCAGGCCTCGGTCCGCCAGCTGTTCAACAGCCGCAGTACGCTCACCTCGGACGAGCTCGAGCGCAAGCTGGACGCGCTCCAGGTCGCCCTCCGGCCCGTGCTCACGCGCTCGGGACGCGGTCGGAGCGCCGAGGGCGGGCTGGCGACGGTTGAGCAGGCGCGGCTCAACCTGGCTGGGTTGCTCCAGATGCTCCAAGATGCGGAGCAGGCGCAGGGTCCCGTCCTGCAAGCGGCCCTCTCGCCCATCACGTTTCAGCTGTTCAGCGTGCTCACGCCCGTGCTTGGGCTCGAGCCGGTGCGGGGCGGGAACTTCACGCGCTCCCACTCCAGCAAGGCAGGTGCGTCGTTGACGACGTCGCCTTTGCACGGCAAGGAGACGGGAGGTGGCGCGGCTGCGAATGTGGGACTTGGGCTGTCGACGCCTGCGCCGGGTACGTCCTTCCCAGGAACGGGCCAGCCTTCGCCGAACGATTCCGGATCGAACAGCGCGCAGTCCTCGTCCAAGAGTGGAAGCGGGACAGAAGCGACGGAGGCGATCACTCCCTCGGCGCAGCCCAAGACCTCGTCGTCCTCGTCCTCCGTCGACAGCCTCGATCAGCCGACGCCGATGTGCAAGATGGCGCGCAGCGCCCTCGAGCTCGCGGCGCAGTACTCGAGCGCGCGCGAGATGTTCCTGGCGGTACAGGAGCGGCTCGACTTGCTCATTTCGCAGGCTGAGGCTCAGAACGGCGCGAGCGATCGGGGCGAGGACGGGAGTGGAGGAGGAGGTGGGGGTGGTGGTGGTGCGGGTACGGCGCCGGGTACGCCCACGCTCGATCGCAAGCCTGCACATCCAGCTCGACGGCCTGCCACCAAGGGCTGGGACGGCGGCCTCGAGCTCGACGGCCTCATCGGCCTGCTCGGCATCGTGATCCCGCGCATCAAGACGCGCAAGCCGCACAACTTTTCCGAGTCGCTTGCCAGCCTGTTGCCGCGCGCTGCCAAGGCGCTGTTGGGCCAGCGGCGGTCCAGGCGGATTGAGCATGCGCGGACCAAGAGTCAGAGTCAGAATGGCGGTAGCGGCGGTGCGGCTGCGGATGAGTCGGGAACTCATCAGTTGAGCCCACGAGGGCAAATTGCGCTGCGCGTGCTCCGGTCCATGGTCGAGCTCACCAAGGTGACGAGTGCGTGGGAGATCAAGTGTTTGGCGGACGAACACAAGACGGACTCGACGATGGCTTCGGTGAGTAGATCAGCGCACTTGACTGTTGAGAAGCGGTACATAAGCTGACGAGTCCACCTTCTACTTATGATGAAGTCTGTGGCGACACTCAAGGAGACGCCCAGACGCTCGTCCGACGTTGCCGTCATGTTCTTTGCCACCTTTGCCGCCCTCACACCGCACCTACCCAACCTGCGATTGACACCCAGCGGAAGCACAGCGGGCCTGGCCGAGTCGCACTTCTTCGACAAGCACCCCAAGTACGCGCTACAGCGACGAGAGGCCATCTCACCCTCGGCCACACCTCCGATCGGGTCGCCTGGCAAGGACGAAACCGCAGCACTGTGGAAGGAGATTGGCGCGGCTACGCGCCAGCTACACGACTCGGTGCATGCCATCGCCCTCGGAGGCGCGGCGGCTTCGGCGCACACGCACGGAGAGGATCCGATCGAAGGCGGCAACGCGCAAGCAGCCCTAGCCTCGGCCGGCGCGTTCCTCTGCCTCGTCCAGCTGCTCGTCCTCGGTAGCGGCGACAACGACGAAGCCACGTCGAGTAATCTCGGCGTGGAAGCACCTTCGACGTGGTCGCCCGGCCAGGCGCACGCGCAGTTGGCAGCCTCGCTACCCATCCTGCTCGCTGGCCTGCGGGCGCACGCGACGGTCAAGCTGGGTGCGGAGGAGATCAAGGCTTCGCACAGTCCCGTCGAGCCGTTGGAGGACGCGGTGCTGATGTGGATTCTGTGGTGTCTTGATGTGCTGGATACGGCGTCGCCTGTGCAGAGGCTGTTGATGCCTGACCTTGCGGTCCAGCTTGTTCAGGTGAGTCTACGCCCCGTCCTCCCAATGAAAATTGCCAGGCAGACCCTCTGAACCCTCCCTGCCTACGCACAGGCCCTGGCGATGCACGCCGCGCAGTCAGCCTCCGTAGCGCGACTGATCAGCTTCATCCTCGTCAAGCAAATCATCACGCACCACGTCGCCGAGCAAACGGCCGCCGACCTGCTTCTCGACATTGTCGGGCCCGAGTGTCCGTTCCCGAACCTGCGCTCGGCAGGCGTGGGCATGGTGCGCGACATTATCGATCTCAAGCTTGAGAAGCACAACGGCTTGGCGGCGGCGGCGGCGGCGGCGAGCGCTCCGTCCAGCACGAGCTCGACGGACCTGATCCCACATGCTCAGGGCGTGCTCTCGCCCGACTTCCTGCAGCGCGTACGCGTCGTGCTCTTCACGCTTCCGGCTGGGTACGAAGGTGTCAAGCGGGCCTCGGTGCAGGCTGAGCAGGTGCTCAGGATGCGAGCCTACCTCGATGACCACTCGGCGTGGCTCAGCGAGTGCTGCCATACGCTGTACTACCTGCTCAAGCGCGACCAGAACAACTTGGTGAGCTGGCCATGAGGAGACGTGCTAGATCAGACGACCATGACTGACGCACTCTGCTCTTCCCAGACTGGCATCCAAGAACCAGCGCTCAAAGCCGAGCTGCGCAAGACGTTCGTCAAGCCGCTCCGCGACCTCATCTCCGCATGGCAAAGCGCAGCCTCACCGCCCCAAGGGCCCAAGACAGACGCAGAGCACCAAGCGGAGAGCAAGGGCGAAGAGGAGAAGGAGAAGGAGAAGGAGGCAGTGTCGACGGAGCCGGACGCGGCCGAGCAGCGCCAGCTCCTCCACGGCCTCGTCGCCTCGCTCGGCGTCGTGAGTGTGGGCCTGGACCTCGTCGAGGGCGTGCTCGCCCAAGACGAGCAGCAAGTCTGAGGGCGGCCGCTTGCCTACGCTCGAGCAGAGCAAGGATGGCCGCCGTCTTCCTCGTCTCTGCCCATCCCCTTGCTTCGTCCCTCTCTCCTCTCCCCTTCCCCAACAAGCATACCACTTTGATTCCCCCCTTCCTAGCGCAAGCATCTCTTCATCTTTGCCCTTCGACACTACCCCCACATCCCCATCTCACCCCGTTAGACAAACGCCCTTGCTCTTCATGTTGACATACGTATTGCCCGTCTCGTTACGCCCTACATTCTATACTCTACACTCTACACGCTTCACGCGCGAGTCGCGCGGCGACGTCCCTGCAATCGGAACTGGCCCCCTCTTCAACTCTTCACCAGCTGCTGTGCTCCTACCACGCCTGCTTCCAAATGATACGTGCGAAGCACGGCGCAAAGGGCAGCGTCACTGCGTAAGCGCCAGAATACGAGCAGGGACGAGGGTCGTCCAAATGTCCATTTTGTTGACGCGACGCTGCACGCCGTCTGTGCGGCGTGTAGGAGAGGGGGAGGAGGGAGGAACGAGGACAAGGTGGGGATGCTGAAGCTGAACGATGAACGCGCGCGCGCGCGTGCGCGCTCGATGGGAATGCGTGACGTGGTCGAGGGGAGGCGAGGACGATGGAGCGGCGAGCGCCTTGGAAGGTCCGCGCGCTTGACGAGCTTGCTGAGACGAGGGCCGGCGCTGGGGAGCGGGAGGAGGGGCGGACGGGGCCGCCTAGATTGCCTCTTCCTGTCATGTTGACGCTCCTTGAGGTCGCGAGTGCTTGTGCGCAGGACGACGCGGCGCGGCGCGGACACGTCCAAGGGCTCATTGTCTCCTTGCTCGGCCGTCTCGCGTCTGTTGGAATGTTGGAATGATGATTGGGTGATGGTTTGTGAGCAGCCCGTTGCGAGTGTTTGTGCTTGAATGAATAAGTAGTGGTGAAGATGGGAGAAGCGAGTCGTCTCGTCTGGCTTGCCTGCCTCCTTGGTTTCGCGCGCGCTTGCGAGAGCGAGGGTGACCTTGGGCAGGACGTCGACGTCCTTCGTGCCGGTTGGCGAAGGGGAAAATGGTGCTTGTGCGTAAGAGACGTTGCGGACGGCCTTAGGCAGAACGTTTCCAAAGACGGGCTTGCCTCGACAATGAGGATGAAGGTGGAAGCAAGCTTGCTAGATCAAGCATGCACCGGGGTGAAGTGAAGCCTTGAGAGGGGCTGCGTCTATCTGTTGCTGCAGGGGAAGATGCCGACATATCGAGTGTCGATGTGGACGAAGAGAGTCGAAAACCGGTACTGATACAGGTCACCATCGTACAATGGAACGTGTCGGTAGCCTGCAAGCAAATCAGATGGGTCAGGACAGCCCAACGAAGGAGACGAGGGAAGGAACTCACCTTGCTGGATGCTGCCCAGCGGCACACAAGACGTGGCGAGGCAGCTCGAGTCAAGTTCCTTGTCGCACACCTCAAACTTGACAAAGCACAAGTCGAGCAAGCCGCGACTGAGCCCGCGAATGTCGTCCGGACGGCCCATCGCCTCGTCACCGACGTACTCGGCCGCGTTGGCCAGTGTCGAGTCGCCCGAAGGCACCTCGAGCACAATGCTGAGCTTTTGGTTCCAAATCGGGTTGAAGCCGTTGCCTTTGATCGTCTCCGTGGCCAGCCGAGTCGTCCGTCGGCCTCCTCCTGCACCGCCCGAGAGGGACGTGACGGACGAGACCGAGTCGGAGCGTCGCATGCGCCGGTTGGAGACGTGTGGCGAGCTTGTCGCGGTCGAGGCGGCGAATGAGAGGGCCGTGGTGGAGCGTCTAGGCGGCTCAAAGTCGAAGCCGGTAACCGTCGCGCCAGATGGCGTGCCGAGCGGTGGGGAGACGCCGCCGAGAAAGGTGCGATTGATGTCCGAGGCGGGTTGGGGTCCCCATGCCTCGGGAGTGAGGATGGAAAGCACGACGTGAGGATCGATCACGTCGCTGTCGCTGTCCTTGTCACGCGACACGTCCGTGAATCGAGGAAGCTGTTGAGCGGAGATGATCTGTGATGAAGGGACCGCAGTCAGTCAGAGGCACCCGAGGCAATACTGGGTCGTGAGACCCACAGTGATGTCGATGGAGAACCGCAGCCGATCGCTCGAGTCCCTGCACTCGTCCTCGAGCCGCAACGCCTCGGGCTTGAGCACGTAACCACACTTGCCGTTCCGACTGAACATGGCGTAGTTGATTTGCATACCAAGATCTTGGGTAGCATAACAGCACGTATGAGATCAGCTTTCATCAACACAGACACGGGACAGCGTGATGACCACTCACCAGGCTTCTGCCAGTTCATCGCCGCCAGCTGACATCCGCCCGCCCACATGTCATGCGGCAAGAAGTTGGCGCTCGCCGCCCGGGCCAAACTGTCAAACTTGGGCCAGATGCGCGTAAGGTGCGTCATGTTGTGCTTGACGAGCGCCTCCTTGGACTTCTTGATCACCTTGGTTGCCTTCTTGTCGTGCATTGAGATCATGTGCTCGACCTTGTACTCGTGGCCGTCGGACCACCATTCAAAGTCGACGCCCGTCGTGTAGACGAGGAGCGCGGCCAGGCTGGCTGAGAGGGGCTTGTTGGCGTGGCCATTGTTGTTCTTCTTCCGGCCGGTCATGCGGCGGATCGTGGACACTAAGAAGACACCCTCAAGGGTCAGCAAGCTGTCTGTGCACACGGGAGGGACTAGCGAACTCACTGATGATCGTCTCCGTCCCACCCTCGGACTCGTTCGTCTCCGTGCCCGTCGCCTCATCGTCCGAATTGTCAAGCTCGACAGCCATCACCTCGGATCGCTGCCCCGACTCGGCCTTGCGCCGGTTGCTCTCGGACACGTAGAGGTTCTTCGCCTGCAAAGTCCAAAGCCAAGTCAGCTCCATGTGCTCGTCATGTGTATCACAATGTAGCAAAGGCACTCACCTTGATGAGGATCTTGCCCTTGAGCTCCTCAGGGCTGGGCAGTTGCCCATCATTCGGCCGATCCGGCAACGGCGCCGAGAGCAACTTGTCCCCCAGCCGCTCCCTCAAAATGCGCACCACCTCGTCCTGGAGCGCCACCTCGATGTGCAGCTCGAGCGAGACGATGAGCGGGTACGGGTTCGTCACGAAGGCGTACCGGCCCAGGGTCTCGATCACGTCCACGAAGGGTATGGGCTTGACGAGCGAGCGGGCGTGGGTGACGACGGGCGTGTTGTCCTTGCCGCGATGGCAGTCAACTGAAAGGTACGTAGGTGTCAATTCATCATGGGCACAGACATGCAAGCAAGCAAACGCAGATCCAACTCTCAGACTTACTCTCGACACATCTCGCGCCGCCCTTGAGCGCCCGGATGTAGCCCTCGATCGTGCTATCGCCCTTGTACTGCGCGCCGATCAGGTACGTGTTGTGGCTGCTCGAGATGAGATACTCGCTCAGCGGCCGCGTCATGTCGTGGAAGATGAGCCCGTTGTGAGGCGCGTACAGGCCCGCAGACTGTGGCTGGATGGGCGCGACGGGGCCTTGGCGATCGCGCGCGTTGGCGCCGCTCGAGCTGGACGTACGCTCTTGGAGTTGACGCCGCTCCTCCTCGACTTCGTCGCTCTCCGCCTCTTCGACGGCGGTGATGGACGTGGCCGCAGAGCGTGACGAGAGCGAGGCAACGCTCGAGGTCAAGCCGTCCATGAAGTGCTGCTGTTGCCGCTCCGCATCGCCAGGTAGAGAGAACCCACTGTCCGATCCACTGGGTGGTTCCACGACTTGAGGAAGTGCGCGCGCAGCCGGATCGACAGCCAGCGTCGCCTGCGTCTCCGAGCGCGGCGCCTCGCTGTTCTGAACCAGCACCGGCTCTTTGGGCGGCGGCGGCAAGAAGGCCGTGATGGCGCGACACCCGAGCCCAGCCGCCCGCTTGCCATTCGCCCGCGCCGTCTGGATCAAGAACGGACATTGGTCCACGATGAGCGCATTGTCAGGCGACATCAGGAAGGCCGTGAACATCCTCAGATGGATCGCGCCCGAGTCCAAGCTGCGATACTTGTTGAACAGAGCCGAGATCTCGTCTTCGGGCAGGTCCGTGAGCTTTTGCTCCTCGCGCAGGAAGTCGCCAAATGCGCCGCGGCTGAGCCCGAGACGGCCCACGTCGGTGGCAGGCGAGGCGACGGTGTGCACGAGCTTGGAGTATGCCTGCACGGCGCTGTTGCCCGTCGTTGGCGCAAGGCTGATGTTGGGATGGCTGCTTGTCAAGCCGCCTTGGCTCATCGCACCGCCAAAGCTGGGCATGGTCGCCGCCGCCGCCGCCGTCGCGCCATCGGCAAGGCTCGCCGTTGGTGCGTTGGCCCCTCCGCTAGTGGTAGCAGGCGCGGCCGTGCCCGCATAGAGCAACCCGCCAATGCTCCACTTGCGCGGCCGCCGCCGCAGCGTCCCACCCGACGTCTGCCACGTCAACCCGTCCGCCAAAGGCCTCCTCGCCACCGCGTCTTGCGTCGCGGTCACATTCGCACTGGGCGCCTCCTCGGCGGACCCGACACGCTCTCGATCAGCCGCGTCCATCGGTTCCGGATCCTCCGCCAACGTCGGCGACTGGATCCGAGCTTGCATCTGGACGGGCCGAAGCACGCTCTCGGCCGTGGACATGGGCGACAAGGGCGACATTGTCGATGCCGCCATCGGAGACGCTGTCGAAGCCGCCGAAGCCGTCTCGTCCGTCCACGCGACCACATTGCCACTGGCCGGCCACCGACGCCGATGTTGGGGGTACGGCGCCGACGCGCTCCGCCTCCTCCGGATCCCCTGGCCCTGATACTGACTCGAGCGCACATCCTCCTCCACGCGCTCCACGTCCGCCCAGTGCTCAAAGATGTGCTCCACCTCGCGCCGGCCTTGCAGGAAGCGGAAGAATCGCACAAAGTCGTCAAAGGTGAGCGCGCCGCGCTGGGCAATGTCCGCCGCGTTGAAGTGCTCCCGAATGTCCTCCTTGGGCGCATTGATGCCGAGCCGGCGGCAGACCTTGATAATCTCCTCCAGGTTGAGAAACTCCTTCTTGTCCGGGTCCGAGATGCGCCAGTGCTGTCGGAGCCAGTACTCCTCACGCCGCGCAAAGAGCTCCCACGAGCCGAGGGGACGAGGGACGACAGGCGTCGGCGCACTCGAGCCAGGCGTCGAGCTTGCGTCGCTAGACGTCGGCTCGGAGCGACCGTGGCTGTACCAATTGCTATCGCCCGCAAAGCCGAGCAGGATCTCGTTCTGCATGCGCTGCAGCGCCTCGAGCGTGTTGCGCCACCGAAGGAGCTGCTTGCGACTGTTCGCGAGCAGATGGACGACCTTGTACGCCCCCGGACGCTTGTAATGGATCGACATCCACCGGGACCGAATGAGCTCGTCCGAGGGATCCATCCCGCACTCGCGGATCGCAAGCTCCGCATCCACGCCGCCCCGAATTTCGCTAATCAAGTCGACATCGATCCAGTTCTTCGTCTTGCTCTCCCACAGGATCCGGCCCGAGTCGACGTCCAGCTTGAAGACGCGGTCGCGCGACTTCTTCTGCGTCACCTTGACGAAGCACTCGCCCTCGAGCAGTTGGTGAGGGATGTGCATACCATCGACGGCAGGCGCCATGGCGCCGGCCATGGGCGAAGAAGGGGAGGCCAGCACACCGGCAGGCCCTCGGCCCGACGCGTCGGACGATGTCGAGTTCCGGCCCAAGCCCGTACGCGCCGGGATCGTGACGCCGCCTGGAACCCTCAGCATGCTCCGCTCGGTGCTTGGCATTGGGCCCGAAGGGGAGACCGACGCGAGCAAGCTCGTCGCTGACGCCGGAGAGGCCACGACCGCCTTTTGCCCGCCGGCCGCCGCATCCACACCACCGATTCCAAGTCCGAGCCCAAGCCCAAGTCCGACGCCAGTACTCGCGCCAGAGCTTCCGCCCACAGGACTGGCCATCGTCGACGCTGACCCCGCGACGTCGCTAGCACGAGCAAGGGGCCCAGACGCTCCAGCCGCCGTCATGGCACCGACCCGAGGCGACGCCGCGCCCGCACTACTATGCCCGCTCCCTCCCGCACCACTCTCCACAAAGAACGGCGCCGAGCCCGCAGGCTGGGCGCCGAGGATCGTCTTGGCCAGCAGTGGTGGCAGGGACGACGTGGACGAGGACGACGTCGAAGCCGAAGTCGAAGCCGACGCCGACGCGCCCGCCAGGCCCGTAAACGCCGACGGCTTGAGCGAGGAAAGCGGCATGCCCGCATCGATGGACCGCCTCCCGGCCGGCGTGACGGCCCCAGGCGAGGAGAGGCCCGAGCTGCTCCCCGGCGTAATCGTCCCTACCGGCCCGACCAGGTTCGGCCTCACGGGCGAGAGGGAGCGCAAGCTGGGTGGAGCGAGGACGCGGGTGGGAGGGGCGGGACTGTGCGTCGGTGGTCCGCCCGTCGCCAGTCCGGCGGTCTTGGGCACGCCTCCCGTCGGCGGGCCCGAGCTGATCCCGCTGACGCCCGTGTTGACGGCAGCGGGGAATTGGGGCGATGAGAAGGACCGCGGCGAGCGCGTCTTGACGCCGGCGCGGTTGCGGTAGGCCATACCGGACGCTGCCGAGCCTCCAGCCGCGCCAGAGACATTGCCAGTCTCGTGCTCCCTCATGAGCTCGGCCGAGGTACGCGCGGCCTCCAGCACGGCGCTTCGACTGCCGTCGACGCCAGCAGAGCGAGACTGGCTCATCGCCTGTCCGCCGCCCAGTCCACCTCCGCTCCCTTGTCCGCTTCCGCGTCGTGCCGCACTGCCCACGCTCCCAGCCGCGAGACTGCCCGAGCTGCTACACGAGCTCCCGTCGTGCTTGGACATGGTGAGGGAGAGCGACGACGCCGCTCCTCGCCCAAGTCCGAGTCCCAGCCCGAGCCCAAGCCCGCGCGTGGCGCGGCCGAGGGACGCTACGCTGCCCGATCGACTCCGGTTGGTAGTAGGGCCCGCTTCGTGAGGTTGGGAGATGGACGAAGTGGACGAGTTGGCCGCGGCTGCGACGTTTTCTTCGCTGCCATAGGGTCCCTGTCCTGCCCTACCCCAGCCGCCGGTGCTCGTCCTCGGACTCGCCGGACTGGAGGGTGAGGCGGCTCCCGCGCCGTGCCCACCATGGCTGCCACTGCTCGCGCTGCTCCGTCTAGGGTGGTGGAGATGGGCGACGACGCTGTGGGTGAAGGCCTTGGCTAGGTTGGACGCTGCGTGAGCCAGGGCGGCCGCCTTGGCGGGCTTGCTGTGCGAGCTCGGTCCCGATGTGGCCGAGGATAGGACTGTTCCTGTCGGTGGCAGAGGGACTGCTTGTGATGGGGACGGTGATCTTGCCTTTGAGCTTGAGCGCACCTGGATGATGGGTGAGCCTGCGCCTGCCCTGGGCGTGCGCATCGAGGCAGAGACGGACGGGGTTGGTGTGGGAGGTGGTATCGAAGGTGGCAAGGGTGCTCGGCCACTTCGTGAGCTCGATGAGTCTGAGCCTGTGCTGTTGCGCAAGATGCTGTTTGCCGTCTGTGGGTGTGTCTGATAGAATGAGCGCCCTGGAGACGAGGCTGGGAGAGAAGTCGGACTCACAGTGCCTGATGTGGAAGCTGGTGAGGAGAGAGATAACCTGGGAGGCCGCGCCGAGGGTGATACTGCTGAGGGATGGGCACCAGCCATGGTACCGGAGAGGCTCGAGCTGGAGAGCGAGCTGGCGTCGACGCCCGTGCTGCTGGTTGCCTGCCGAGAGGACGATGAGCTGGGTGGCTTGGGTGGCGGCGGCAGGGGCAGGGGCGGGTCTATGGTGATGAAGGAGCCGCTTGGGTCGGAAGACTTGGCCGAGACGCGTTCAAAGTCGTCGCTGGTGAGCGCGTCTTCGAAGGAGAGATGGGCTCCGTCCTCGTCGTCCTCATCATCGTCCTCCTCGTCGTCCTCATCCCCCTCGTCGTCGTCGTCGTCCTGGTCGTAGCCGTCCTGGTCGCGTCCGTTGATGCCGAGTAGATGGACGCTTCTTGACGAGGAGGAGGAGGAAGAGCGCGAGGATGAGGAGCCCGTGATGGGCGGTGGGAGCTGACTACGGGGCTGATCCCTGGGCTGTGTTGCTGCTGCTGACGCGGGCGCTGGCTGCGGCGGTGGGAGCTGTGAGGAGGCGGCTGCTGCTGGCTTGAGGGCGGCGGTGTGGGCGAGGTCGAGGCGATGCCTGGTCATGGCGATGGGATGAGGCGTGCCCATGCTGACTCCGTCATGGACCCGCGTCGTCGTCGTCGTCGTCGTCGGTGTTGTTGCTGGTGCTGGCTCCTGTTGAGAGGAGCGTGACTGCGTGCCACCGTCGTGCTTCGTAGACGTTGCCCGCTTTGTGACGCGGTGCTTCCTAGAGGCCGAGGTCGAGGTTGGCCCCGTCTTGCGCGCTGGGAGAACGCCGTACTCGTAGGGTGTGTGGTGGTGGTGTGGCTGGCTGCGCTGTATGGCCCGATGGGTGAATGGGAGCAGGCGGCCCGCACTGCTGCGTCTGACTGCGCGCCTCTCTCGTGAGCACGACGACGTCGGTGTCGACGCGGGCGAGGATGCGGATGAGGAGGGCGGCCGTCTTGGTCGTGAGCTCGGCGTGTCGCTCGGCCCCGTTGCGAAGGTGGTGTCAGGGAGTGAATGAGTGGGTGGTGATGGCCGTGGTCTCCCACTGGCCTGGGATGAATGAGAAGCCATGACGGCCTCCTGTATCGCTTCCCACATCACCAGCCAGCCAGCCCGCCTGCCCGCCGCCGGCATCCAAGGGGACTCTGGTGCGAGGATACACAAGGTTAAGAGGCCGAGACACGGTGCGAATCATCGCACAGTGTGATCTGTCACCCACAGCGAACATTCGATGTTCTCACCTTCTCCCATGGCTGCCCATTCACCACCACCTCCCCTCCCCTCCCATCCCTCCAGGACAACTACATCACCACGCACAGGAGCTGGTGGGCGCTACGTGCACCGGACAAGGCTGCGCAATCAATGCAACACAATGGAAAGCTATGCCCATTACCAGGAAAGAGAAAGGAAGAGCCCAAGTCCCTCCTCCTCGCCAGTGTGGCAGGCCAGGCGAGGGCAGCACATCAGCAGAGGCGAGGCGAGGCGAGGCGAGGCGGAGCGACGCTCCTTGTGAAGCAGAGGCAGGGAGAGAGCAAGGTAGGAAAGGTCGTAGATGTTCCCGTGTCAAATCGAACCCGGAGCGGCCCATCATCTTCTCGGCGCGCCGAGCAGGATGAAAGGAAGGATGGAAGGTCGCGCTCGCGCCCGCTTGTTGGCGGCGCCATCGAGCGCTCCGTCGGCGCGAGAGAGCATTGAAGTGCGAGGCCCGCCACGGCGAACGAGGGCAAGGTGGGCCAGTGGGTGCCTTGAGGACCGGGCCGGCGCGTCTTTTGGAGGTGTCGGATAGGATACGTGTACAAGCGCGAGGGACGCCGTCGAGACTGTTGATACGTCGATGCTTGAGAGGGCTGGCGAAGGCGAGGACGCGTTGGGAAGGAAGGGGTGGTAATGAGGTTGAGGTGAACCGACGAGGAGCACGCTGGTCCCCGTCGGTGGCGTCGAGGTCGACGAGGAGAGAAGATCGCCCGCAGCACGGCCATCCTCAGCATCGACGACTGGAGAGGACACGGCGGTGAGCAGGCGTCGACCCTTGCAAGGAGCGAGAAGGAGGCGACCCACCTCGAGGAAGGAACGACGACGGCCGCGTCGATGAGCATCACGACGACGACGACGACGACGACGACGAGGACGAGGCCATCCCTCACTTGCGACCGGCACCACAACCAGGACCGGACCACCAGCATCCGCCGCCACCCCACCCACCGCCCCACAACGGCTTCACCCGTCCCGCCTCCTTCTGGCGCTGAGCAGCGGCATCAGCGGCGGCGGCGGCGGCAGCAGCAGCCGCTGATGAATCGCTGTCGTCGAGGTCGAGCAAGGGACCCAACGCCGCGGCCGAGGAGAACAACCCAAGCACGGCCACCGCGCCGAGGACGCGTAGTGCGATGCGGACCATGGAGGAATCGCTAGCGATACGTCCTTCCTTCCGAAGTCCAAGTCGTCGTCGCTCAAGTCAGTCGGTCTTCCGGTGTCGACGTCGAGATGGACGTCGGTGCGTGCGCCCGTGCTGTCGTCCGTCGGATTCGGGACGAGGGACGGAGGGCGGCCTGGTCGGTCGTCGGTGAAAGAGAGAAGAGAGAAGCAAGCCGGGATGGGACGCGGTCCGTCTTGGCTGGTCTCTTGGATCAGGGCCAATTGGGCGATAGATAATGGGCGCACCACGGCGAACATAGCGCCAGATGGGACTTCATCTCGTCTTATACGGCCAGCCTAGCCTAACGAACGGGGCTAGGAAGGAAGGATCTGCTCATCGCGGTCAAGGGAAGCGTCAAGCGATCAAAGCAAGACGGCAAGTGCCATCGAGGTTCGAGCTACAAGCTTGCGGCCACGGAGCTGGGCTGGGGCCCGGCACGCCGCGCTGCGGGACGCGTCCATGGAGCGGCCGGGCCACCTTATTCATTCATTGCTACTCCTCGGACTCGCTACAAGGGCGAGTGCATACATCGATCCCTCGAAGGAAGCGGCATCGGCCCTCCTCCCGGGCTCCCGACCGCGGCCACGGCCACGGCCTCGACGTCGCGCGCGCGCTCGCCGCTCGCACAAAGCAAGACGGGGGAGGAATTGGGCACAAGCGTGAGGCAAAGCAAGGGGGCCGAAGCCCGTCCTGAGGCAACTTTGCAACTCTTCGAATTGCCCTGCTCGCGCTCCCTTTCGGTCGCGGGATGGCTCCTCGCGATTTAAGACTGTCGGTGGCCAAGGGACCAGTCTTCCCTTCGACAAGGAGGCTGGCCACGGACGCTCGACCTTGCTCGTATGCCTCTGCCGGGGTGGCCGTTCTATCGGACAGTCTACGAGCACTCCTGCGCTCCTGGCAGCTGGCTCCTGCCCCTCGTCCAAGATGTGCTGCCAATCCAAGCTAGTCACACGCTAGCGCCGGCCTCAAAGTTCACCACACATTCATTCACTCGATGAATCTGCCGGTTCTGCCGGTGGGTGGGCTCAGTGCGCCGAGCACCGGGCTTGAGCACAACTGCTCCAAGCCTCCAAGGCTCCCTTCCTCCCTGGCTTCCGGCGTGGCCAAGGGCGACCTGGGAATCGGCATCAGCGCCAGTCGTCAAGTCGTCAAGGACCGGGCTGGAAGACTAGAAGAACTAGCACGGAGAATCAGCTCACTGCTCACGCCTTACGGGCGACAACCAGCAAATGGATACACCCGCCCGGCGTCCTGCTGTACAGCCCAAGCTCCCAAGAACCAAGTCCTACTCGTCCAACTTCAAGCTCGTCGAACGCAAGTGTGATCGCACATTCAATACTCGCAAGTTCCAAGTTCTCAACAGCATTTCGACCTCCGACGCGCCCTGTTTCCGGAAGCGACGCGTCGCGCCTACCGTATCGCGCCTGGACTCCTTGCGTCGACGATGCGAATCTCATTGCTCCTCAAGAGTCAAGACGCCTCAGCAGGCGGGTCCACCGGGTCCACTGCCGTCCATGCTGCGCACCGAGAGGCCGAGGGCAGTCAGGAGTCAGGAGTCAGGAGTCAGGACGCCGCGATAAGATACGACGGTGCGTAGCTAGAGCAGGGGTGGTAGCGGTAGGTACGGTACAGCGGATACGTGTTGCCAATGTTGCTCGTTGCTCATCATGCTTGTTCGCCGTCCGCACGACGGCCAACACCGCATGCCGGTCCAGCGGCCGTGCAACCACCGCCGCCACTGTCGGGGTCCCATTTGACGAAGAGATGGGCAAAGGAAGATAACAATGTCAGTCAGAACGATGAACCTTTTGCGCCAGGCCCGGCTCATGCGTTGGTACGTACACGCCACCGCCCGTACCGCCCCAAAGAGGCGTGACCTCGCCGCGAGACTCGGGCTGAATGGGAGCCGCATTGCCGCTGCCGGCGAATAGCACCGCCGCCACCGCGAAGGTGATTATCGACAGTCGAACCATCTTGAGAGTGTACCGGCAAGGAGGGCCGGGTGAGCGTACCCTTTCGAGGTTGACAGAGGTTCGGGTGATAGAACTGTTGGAGGGAGAGAAAGTGAGTGAAAGGAGAGGGAGAAGGAAGCCTTTATAAGGATCAGCTCACCCAGCCATCTTCAGGCGTTAGATCTTGGCCCATTTTCGGCTAGCACCTGCGAGTTTACGTCCTCCTGGCCGTGCCCTGGGCGCTGCCGCTGCGGGTGCCAGCCCGGCAGTTTGGTTGGCCAGCATCATCAGCGGCGTACCTAATGTGGGTGATGGTCAGTCGAGGTTCCTGGGTGCGCCGCCCAGCCAGGGCGGTGGGCGGGTTGTGACTTGTGTGTGGCTCACCTATTGACTCGGTAGTCGGTACCATCGGGAGTTGTCTCGTGCAATGAATCTCGGCTACGGTCTGAGTAGCGTACGGCACACGCGAGCCGCCCGGAGCACGGAACAATGATGCTGGCCAAGACATGGGCGTCGTGAGGGCCGAGGCATCGACTTGAGCTTGGAGAGGCCCATGAGTCCATGACTTCCGAGAAGTTCGAGCTCGTGCGATTGAGAATGGTCAACGGCACGACAAGACGGGCGACTGTGAAGCCGACCAAGGTCTGTCGCACATCGGACGTGATCCGCACAACGCCGAAAGTGTGAGCATGACCGCACGGACCGGGCGTCGATCTTGACTCGTACTCGTACTTGTACTCGGGCGCAAGTTTGCACTTCGAACACCATCTTCGACTGTAAAGATCAAAGTCCGTTGGCGTCTAAGCCAGAAAGAGCGCCGCGTCGTCCTGCTGGAGGACATGACAGGCGTTGGTTCAGTCATAGCACCGTTGAAAGGTGATGGTGCAAACTCACCCATGAACGTGATTGAGCTTTGAGGAAGTGCTTGCTGGCCGGTACCATCAACGCATCAACGATCAAGCACTAACTACACGCCAAAGGCGCTCCGATTTGCGAGCCACCACCGTAATCCTTCTTCACGGGTGCTGGCGTCGAGGCCAGAAAGGGCGTTGAACGCCTTCTCCGCCAATCGCTGGCGAGCTGGACTTTGATCCGGCGGTGTTGGCTGTGACGTCCCATCGGCCGATTTGGAGCCGGTGTCGAGTCCAGGTGTCGATGTCGTCAACAGTGGATGTCCAAGAATATACCGGCGCACCTTGGCCAACACGGAGCGTAGAAGCACCAAATTCACGGTGGTGATCTGTGCCGCATACGTAAGTTGCAACGCGAGCTTGCGCGAGGTAGGCGATTGGTTTGAGGAGGGCCGAACTCGTTCCTTGTTGATCTCCTCGTCGAGGAGCTCCATAGCCCACCATGCCAACGCGTCGTCCCGGTCCGAGATTGCCGACATCACCGTGGTGAACGCGTGCTCGAACTGTGCTTCATTGAGTCTTTCGGGAAAGCTGCCGATGAGGAGCTTGATGTAAAAGGGCGCCAAGTCTTCCACTACGGCCTTGTCGTGGGCGAACACCGCCAATATCACCGAGTGTGTCGATTCAAACGCGTCCTTGCCGCTGGGCCCGGTCAGATAGCTGGGCGAACGGAGTCTGCTGTGTGAGTTGTCGGTAATAGGGGCGCAATGCTCGACGGACTCACGGCTTGCAGATAGGCAGAACGAGCCGCTCGATCATCTGTTCGGGCAGGACAGCGACAAGCTGCTCAGCGACGAGCAGGAAGTAGGTTGTGCTCGTTTCTTGTAATTGCTCCGGACCGTCTGGTGACATCAAGTGTGTAAGTAGCGTTTTGAGCTTGGTATCAGACAAAGACTCACATGATAGATGAGGCACCAGAGCCTCCAACAATGCGACGCAGGCTTCGCCGTCTCGCCCGAGGACGTCCAATGAGGAGTAGAACACGCTCCGATACACGTCGAAGCCGTCGTGCCCGAACGTAGCAGTGATCCAATACAGATGCGCGTATGTGCTCAGCACTGCGTGCATGCTCTGCAGATAGGGTGTTGGGATATTAGACGTAGACGTCGGGCCCCATCGATGATCTTCTTGCGACGAGCTTGATGAGGATGCCGGTGTTGCTACCGGAATCGTGACTGTCGGCGATGGACACATGTCCACGATTGCGTCGACGAGCGAGTCGAAGATCATGGTGTATGAGAACAAGAGCGTCTTGAAGACGTTCCAAAGCTCCTTCGTGACTGCTTTTGATGGCTCGGCTGCGAAGAGAAAAGCGTTCAGAGAGGCTACACAAGACGAGCTATACACGCGCGAGTTGTAGCCTTGGACTCACCAAGGTCGCTCTCAGAGCACACAGAGAGATCCGAGGACCACCACTCTCGCTCGAGCTGGCGCGCAAACACGTCCAATCGCCTCAGAAGGGTCGAGGCAGTGTTCTCGGCTGCTGTGCCAGGTGTGAGTCCTTGATGTGATGGTGATGATCCACTCGCTCCTTGGACGTCGGTCAGGATGCCAAAGAGCCGTGACCCGAGGTCGTCAGGTGATAGCCTTCTTGCCAGTCTAGCCAGGGTTCCGGACAGGATTCGAGACAAAGACGCAATGGCCTGGAAGGCCGCGTCGCCATTTAGGACCTTGACTCGTTGAGCTGTGGGAGAGGATGACTGATCAAGGACGCCACGATTGCTGTCAGTAGCGGACGATTGGGTAGCAGATGTGGGATCTACACACCTCCAGTAGTAGCTTGCCGGACGAATCTGTGTGAATGTCGGCTTGCAGGCTACTGAGCAGTGCACTACTCTCAATAGGACGAAGCAGGCGGTCGGCAGTGATGCGTAACAAGATCTGTACGGTAGAGAGATTAGTCTTCCGCTGTTACGACGAAACCCACTGATCCAGCACGTCCTTACCTCGCTTGGGAGCGGTTCCAGCCGTCGACTGTTGATGAAGGGCATCACCTGAACCGCGCAATGTAGAGGTACAATTGCAGCGCCTTGTTGATCTGCGAATCTTGCAGAGTAGGTCAGCGTAAGTCTCAGCGAGGATAGAATGGCGAAAGACGCACCAGAGAGCGGAAGCTTGTCAATGACTTCCAGACACGCGGCGAAGGCTGCGACCCAACCCTCTTCAGCGAGCTTGAGATGATATCGGACGTCCAAGCCGATTTGGCTCTGCGCCTCCCATTGAGCCTTGGCACCTTGCAGACCGGCGAGCAGGCCAGTACAGATTGCGAGTCGTGCAATAGGTGTACCTCTCAAGCTCTGCAGCTCGAAAGGCGCTGAGAGATCTTGTGATTCGGCGAGCTCGCTGACATCGTTGAGTGAGTTTGCAATGATGGACGAGACCCAGTTGGCAAAGATGCGCCGCGTCTGCCAGCCCGTCGAGTTGTAGCGTGCCCGAATGGACAGAGCAATGCGCTGAGCGACTGCCTGACCGACGGCCTGAATGACCTCGTCCGTGCGAGTCTGGAGCGAAGGCAGGGCAGGAGCGCCGGGAGTCGCTGGCGTCGCCGCTTGAGCTGACGGCTCGTCCGGGTGAGCGCTGGCCCACAGACATGGCGAGATGGCGATGAGCTTGACAAATTCGGCGATGTGCTCGTGGGTGAGCGTCGCCGTGTATTGGGCGATGGACGCTGTCAGCGCCTGCGACCCAATGAGGGCGATGTGGGCATGCGACACCGCGGGCGCCTCGAGCAGGGCACAGAACGACCGGAAGGTGTCGTCTGGCTGGAACCAGACAGCAGAGCCGGAAGGGCCTGCAGCGCTCGCGCTGGGAGCTGGCGCCGCGCTCTCGTTGCGCTTTGAGCTGGAGCCACCGAACAGCATCGTTGCTGGAGCCCGTCTTGAGTTGGCAGCGTATCGTGGTGGTGGTCGTGCGCCGGGGCGAAGCTCAAGGCGGGGCAAGGTGAGCCATACGGTAAGCATCCTCGTCACGTGAGTACTTCGAGGACGCGTCGGGGAACGCGTCGTCACTGGCGTGTAAACATGGAGACCAACACTCGCTGGTTCCCAGCGGACGACGTCCATCATCCCCGTTGCATAGCTCCTTATCCCGCCACCGTCACAGGCAACATGAGCCGCGACTCCAATGCGTCCACTGCGGGCGTGCTCAGAGATCTGCAACCGTGAGTCGTGGTACCTCTACACTCCCTGACCTGGACTGACCGCAGACATTGACGGATGCCTCATCAGGAGCAGCGGCATCAACAGGGCAAGTCTTTCCCCAACCAAGAGGAGCACGGTCGCACCCGGTTCATCGCCGTCCAAGGCCAATGCTTCTCCTGCAAAGCTGGCCCGTCGTCAATCGTTCACTGTGCAAAGGACAGAGGTCCTCAACGTCGTCGAGGACTCGGCCAAGCTATGGGAGGTGAGATGAAGGAGATCTGCTCAGAGCGCGGCGGAATGAGAGCTCATACACCCTCTGGCTAATCTCGCAGGACTACTTTGACCGCCTTGGCTTTGTGATCCGGGAGCATCAAGGCCGACGCACCTCCCTTGGACGCTCCTCCACTGGCTCAGAGAGCTCCTCATCAAGGCAAGCCAGAGGTAAGCCTGTTTGATCTGACGTGATTGAAGTGTAGTACGCTGACCAGCTGCTACGTTGCCTGGCGGCACGATGTACAGACCAACTTGCCCAAGAGCGACAAGTAGAAATGCGTGCAGCCGAAGCCCAGCTGGTGACCCTCCGCACCGAACTCGAGGCCGAGCTAGAGAACCTCGATCCAATGATCGCTGTCTCGCCCTCCCTCGCCTACCACGCCGAGGAGGCACGCACACTCATGCGTGAGATCGAGCAATTTGGGATGGACATCGCACGAGCCCGAATGGAGCGCAAGGAAGGGTTCGGCGGCGATGGCGCAAGCTTGGAGGGTAGCGGTCCTCGTCTCAGTGGCGGTGGCGAGGGCTCCGTTGATGAGGCCGCAGACGTTCCGCTGAAGGGCACCCTGACCGTGGAAGAGGCAGAGGCGTACTGTGATGCTCAAGTGAGTGCTTGTCCTTGTCTTGCTCTATTCAGTAGCACTGAAAGTTTCTTGACCATTGCAGATCATTGAGATGCAGAACGTTCAAGAGGATACCGAGCGTATCAATGCTGCCATTGAGCATGCCAAGACCCAGCTCAAGCTCGAGACCAAGGCGGTCAACAAGCTTGGCTATGAGCGCTCTCGGGAGGAGGCCATGGCCAAGGAGGCTCAATCTGGCCTTAGCAAGAGTGGTCGGCGCGATCTAGAAGTAGAGGAGGCGTGCCGATCGTACGTATTCCTCGCGCCACACCGTCTTCCTTGACTGTGCGACACTCTCCCGCTGACCTCCTGACTTGGCTCACAGAAACAAGGCGCAGCTACAGCTTCTTCGTGGTATGATCGGCCTCCGCTCGTTCGAGACGCTTTCGGATCGGTCCTTCAAGGTGGTGTACGAGCCCAAGGCATCGGCCGGCCCAGATGGCCAAGCCGTGATCCTCCACGTCCGCCTGAACGAGCCAGGTGGCCGGCTGGAGTGGTTCGATGTGAGTATCTTATGCTGGCTTGCTGATAGGAAGTGCTCTGACGCGCCTTGTAACCCCTCCAGATTGCCCTCGTCGCCGCTTCTGACCGCGACCTTACCCACGCGCGCAGGGTGCTCCACATTCCTAACGGCCTCGCCTTGCGACTCACACAGGCGCTCGATGCCAACGACTTGCCGCTGCTGGTCAGCGAGATCGGCGCGGCGATCCAGAACGATGTACTGTAGTCCCTTGCACCTCTTTGAACTCGTCTTGTCTCCCTCCGCTTACGCTCAGACTTGTCACGTCACCAATCTGGCTTCTGGGAACTAGGGTTTGCGACGTCGTCTGATCGTACATGAAGAAGGAAGACAGGAGATCCATGAGTATCACCGCCCGTAGATCTGACCGCCGCCCGGCGCGACGCCAGGAGGCAGGCCTGGGTCAATGACCCGACTGCTCCTCAATCCATCATCGAAGAGCTCGGCATCGATATTGCCTACACCAGCGGCACCCGCCTCTCCAGCTCCCGTTTGCGCATCACCACCACCAGCAGCCGTAGCACCGGCCGCACCAGCGCCGACTCCTCTCCCGCTCCCTGTCCCTACGCCCGTATACCGCGGCACGCCCGCCGCATGCATCACGGAGGAGAAGCGGCCCCACAGCTGAGCGATGGGCTCAAACTCGCGTCCGACGGCGATGGACTCTTCGAGCTTGCGGTTGATGGTGTTCATGTTGGGGATGATGACTTCGAAGCTCTGTGTGTTGGGGGTTTAGACCAGGGGGGATTCATCAGCGCGGGGCGTCCCAGAAAGCACGGGTCTGGCTGAGGGAGTACTCACGCTGGCGATCTCGTTCAGGAGGCGGTCCTTCTCGCGCTCAAAGAAGGCGGATCCTCCGCTTGTTGCTGTGCTCGCGCTTGCTGTTGTCGAGGCTGTCATGTCGTTCGCGGCGCCGGCGTGGGCATCCGTCTCGTTGGCAGCCATGGTGAGGATTGCAGGTCTGGTCCCGACTCTGCGGCCGTGTCAGGGCTATTCTTGAGCTCAGGCTTGCGCGCGCTGGTGCCACTATGCTCTTGTTTGGCGTGCGTGGGACTGAGAGGGCGAGACCGTGTAGGAGATGGTGGTCGTGCGCTTCGACGATTTGTAGATGCTCAGGTGTTGGTCTCCCTCGACGACAACAACACCGCCGAAAGCTCCGCACGACGCGCGACGCGTCTCGCATGCGTCCTCCTACCCTCTGCACGGCTGTCTCACACAACAGGTCAAGAAGGAACAAGATTATGGCACCACACTACGATGCACGAAGCTGAGCAGGACGAAGGAAGCGGGCGTATGGCCGGGACCAAAGGTCAAGAGGGACAGGAACTTGTGTAGAGAAGGTGCGAGGTAGGGGCGTTGGCAAGCAAGGTCAGGTTTGCACGAGCGGTCCTCTGCCGAAAGCGGACGGCGAGACTGGCAGATCGTGGGGATGGATGGCTGACTGACGCCCGCAGCTGAGATGACACGCTTGGAGGCTAGGACGGCCGAGGTGATCAGAGTGGTGATGGTAAGATACCTTGAATCTGGTAGGAAGAGCGACGCCTGTGCAAACCAAAGTCATTCGTCAGCGCTCGCGGCTCTGATGTTGGGAGACGAGAAGGAATGGACTCACGGTACCGGCTCATACGACGAGGACGCATCACCGGCCGCCGCCGCCGCCAGGCCCAGAGGAGGTGACCGGAACCGTCCACTCGGAGTGGGATATCGCGGACTCCCCCTGACGAGCCGCGAGGTTGGAGACCGGCGTGGCCATGGCACAGGCAATGATGGCCGCGAGGGTGACGAGGGCAAGAGTGGCGCGCATCTGGGACGTTGTGAAGGCAGGATGAAGAGGGGTACGATGTGCCGAGCAAAGAGAGGGAAAAGTATGAGCTTCTGACGGCGTCTTTATATACGTCAGGGGTCAGGGGCCCCTTTGCCTCACCTTGAGGGCAAGGAACGACGCATTTCTTGCTGGCGCGCTTGCCAGGCAGACACCGAGAGCAGCGAAGAACGAGCCACCGACGCGCCTCCCAACTCAGCGGCATCGACCAGCCGCGCTTCATTTGGGCGAAAAGACGGCCGAGTCGGCAACGGCTGGCCACCTTCGTTCCTTGCGAGGGATGCTTCAGCGCTTCAGCCGTCCCGGTTCAGACGCGCTGGCCTTTTCAGTCACAGCCTCGTGTGGCTGTGGAGTGGCCCTGCCGCCGGCGTCGTTCTCTTGTCGGATCATGCCGGTGTAGGCCGGTGCATGCGATTGACTTGACGTGCCGTGCGCTGTCTTCTTCGAAAGGTGCCAAACAGACCACGCCGCTTTCAATCGATCCACTCTGAAGGGAGAAGGATGCTCTGTCGAAGATGAGGGTGTCGTATACGGGGCGCCTCTGGAAATATTGCCAACTCCTGTACGCCTATATTCGGCGTCCGGGGGCGCAGGCACCCGTTGGCCCCGTCAAGTCTGGAGGCGACCTTGCGCCGAGCGCCATTCCAGCGAGGCTGCTGCGACAAGGGCGAGGCCATCGACCGAGACGCGCAAGGTACCGGCGACGGGCGACGAGCCTGCGAAAGGGCGGAAGGGCCTGCTGAGGGGGGCGGACGAAGATGAGATGCTGATATCACCGCATTACGACGGCGAGATGACAAGAGGAAGGAAGAAGGTCAGCAGGGACGGCGCCAGCGACAGAGTGTAAGCGTCAGCCAGGTGCTTCCCCAAGCACGCGTCGCACTCATCGCACCTCGACTTGCTGCTGATGGATGGTCGTCGTTGTCGACAAAGAGGAGGGCGGCGAGGATGAGGATGAGGGGGACGGTGGTCAAGGCGTGGGAAGCGTAGGCGTCGCGTGGCAACGTCCTCAACTTCCGGATCCACCTCACCAAGAGGCTCCTTCTGGACGACGTCCACCATCGAAGTACACGTCTCTCAGCTTACAACGATGCCGCTCTCGATTGAGGAGTACGACAAGCTCACGCCCGAGCAACAGGCCGAGTACGACGCCTCGGAGCGCGAGCGCGAGCGCGCCGAGCAGGCGGCCTTGCCGTACAAGTGGTCCCAGACGCTCAACCATCTCGACCTCACCGTCCCCGTCGAAGCCGGCACGCGCGGCCGCGACTTGGACATTCAGATTCGCAAGTCGAGCATCAAGGTTGGCTACAAGGGCAAGGAGCCCATCTTTCAGGTATGTCGCTGGCCTCAGGCACCCAGGGACATTGCTCATTCCAAGTCGATTTCTTCCAGGGCGAGCTGAGCAAGGAGATCAAGGAGGACGAGAGTACATGGTCACTCGGTACGTTGCCACCTACACCTCAGCTCCGTCCTGGTAGTTCCTGATAACTGAGACGAGGCCCTCTCTCTATACAGAGGACTCTTCTACAATCACCATCTACCTCGAGAAGCTCAAGCGCGGCGAGTGGTGGGCACACGTCATCACCTCCCACCCCAAGATTGACACGACCAAGATCGTCCCCGAGCAGTCCAAGCTCAGCGATCTCGACCCCGAGACGAGGTGCGTTGCATGTACTTGGACTGGGCATCACATCGAGCTGACGTGAGGCTTCGACTCCCTATATTCAGAGCCATGGTCGAGAAGATGATGTTCGACAACCGACAAAAGCAACTGGGCAAGCCTACGTCGGAGCAGATTCAGCAGCAAGAGGTATGTTCACCCTACCCCCAAGATCGCCCTTGAGTGAGGCTGGCTGTACTGAACGCCTTCCTTCCCTCTTCGATGGATAGCTGTTGGCATCACTGGCCAAGAAGAACCCAGCCTTCCGCTTGCCACCCGACTCACTTCCGGGCGCGCAATGAAGAAACAGCCCTGCATTCATGACCCCTCAAGCGCTGGACGAATCACTGCCGCGCCAATGCAGCCAAATCAGAGGCAAGGGCCAAAGAGGACAAAGTTGAATGGTGGGGGGTTTGCATTTGGCCTTTGCGAAGAAGGACGCTGTGGTCTTCTGACTTTGGACGCATCGACGCGCGCGAGACTGCTAGACATTCGTTTTGGAGGGGGAAAAAAGGACGGAGCGAGCACCATAGCTGGCAACGAGGGCATATTACGAGGAGATGTAGATAAGGTACGTGGCGAGCTGACGGGTCGAGAAGCCACTTTGCCGCGAGATCGAGCAACGGGGAGGGGGAGGAAGGTCGTGACGTTGACGGATTCCCTCGTTCCAACAGCGTCTTGAGCGACAAACTTGTATGACTCGCGCGATGTAGCGGTGACGAATAAGAATGCTCATCGCCTTCCGCCGCCCTTCTTGGCCGTCTGCACCGCCTTTGCGCCTTTTCCGCCTTTGCCGCCCTTGCCAGACGACCCCGAGTTGATAAATGATACGAGTTCGTCGATGCTCAGCGACGGGTCCACGGCCGGGCCTGGGGCCATCGTCGAAGAAGCAGCTGCCGTCTCCGACGTGCCCGCAGCCCGACCCTTGGCCTCGCTCGCCACCGCCGCCCGCTGAGCAGAGGACGCCGAGCCGCTCTGGCCATAGAGCCGCATCTGCGCCGCGCGATTCGACAGCCCAGGCGCGACCTGGATGCCCATCGAGGCCAACTTGGCCTCGCGCCGCTTCGCCTCTTGCTCCAGCTTGGCATGCCGCAGCGCGCTCGCTGTGAGACTGTTGAGGTAGATCTCGGCCTCGCGCGTCTGGCTGTCCTCCTTGCCGAGCCGCGCCTCGAAGATCCGACTCGATTCCTTGGCTAAGTTGAGCGCCGTCTTGAGGTCCGCAACGAGGGCGTGCGCTTGCGAGAGCTCGTGCGTGAGGTTGCCGACTTGGATGTTGTCCGGTCCGAAGAGCTTGAGCGCGAGCCCATGCGCCGCTTGATAGAGCTTCAGGCTCGACTCCATGCGGCGCGAGTGCTGGAGCGTCAACGCCACCGTGTTGAGCACCGACACCACCTCGACGTGGTCAGGGCCGTAGATGAGGTTCCACAGCTCGAGCACGCGGTTGAGACATTGCAGAGAAGCCTCGTGATTGCCCTCGGCGCGCTCGAGGATGGCGAGGTTGAGGTACTGCGTTACCGTCTCGGGACTGTCGAGGCCAAGAGTGCGCTCGGATATCGTGACGGCCATACGCTGGTATCGCACCGCGTTGGCCAGCGTCAAGTGCTCGTTCGTCGGCGGCAGCTCCACCTCGTTCGGATCTTGACCAGCCGCCTGCGCTCTCCGCACCCGGTCCGCATTCTCGATCGCGGCGAGGGTGGTAAAGTGGTGCACGTACATCGCAAAGAGCGAGTAACACCTCGACACCTCGGGATGCACGACGCCGAATATTTGCTCGTGGAAGTTGATGCCCTCCAATAGCAGCTCGACACCGAGATCCCGGTCGCCACGACCGAGGCTCAGCCGGCCCGCCTCGAACGCCTCCTCGGCAAGCACAGACTTGGGCGCCGAATCCTTGATGACAGGGACGAGGTTGAGCACGTCCTCAGGCTCGAATGTTGTTGTACGCTCACGACGCTGGGACGATGTTGTGGAAACCGCCTCGTTGCCATTGGGTGCGCCACCCGTCTTCTTCTTCTTGTTCTTCTTCTTGCCCGAGCTGGACTGGCCAGTAGCCGCGGCGTTTGACGTGCCTTCGTCCGAGGAATGGTGATGGTTACCAGCCACTCCGTTCTCTCCGTTGACATCAGCATGGCCATTGACCTCCGGCGCGCCCTGATGACCGCGCTCGAATCGGTACGATTGCAACTTGAGCTGAATACCGCATCGTTGAGAGATTTCGCGCAATGCCTGAGGCTTGCGCAGCCCAGACTCGAGGAACTCGGCGGGCAGCTCGAACCGGAATGTCCTCCTGATCTCCACGAGGACTTGCTGTCGCAGCGATTCGGGCGTGAGCTCCGTCCACCTAGGGACACCCTCGTCCCTCGACAAGGAAGCCGAGTTCGGCACCGCGTCGTCGTAGACGCCACCTTCAAAGCCCTCCGCCAACGGCGAGAGAAGTTCGACGGGGCTGGGCTTGGGCTCGAGACCGGTACCGAGGAGACAGTTGAGGAAGTGGCTGATCACATTGCCCGCCTCCGCGTAGCCGACCTGCCGAAGTAAAGCGCGCAGAATGCGCTTCGCGACGCGCACGACCATCTCCTGGAGCACGATGCTCTCAAAGCAGCGCAGATTGCCCTCATACCCCGGACCCGCATTCTTGAGCGCGTCGGCATCCAGCTTGGACTTGAGCGCCGCGGCTTCTTCCGAGGAAGAGGTGAACGCGTCTGGGTTGACGAGCTGGGCGAGGTAGCCGAGGTAGCGGACGTTGATGCCCCGCGTGTGCATCTGCAAGGTGAGGTGCGCTCCGTCCGCGGCGGCGTAGATGCCAGTGGCGACGTCGGTGACCAGGCGAGGCAGAGCCACCTCGCGCAAGTACTTGGCCGCCGAGCGCACAGCTGCGACGGACGGGTCGCTCTCATCCTTGACAAGGACGACGACCTTGTGCTTGGGCTCCGCATCGGCATCCTCGCCTTCGCCTGCCGCGGACATCGCCTCGGTGTCGGGCACGCGGAATTCCACAAAGGCATCCGGGTTGAATGCGAGCTGGAACTTGGAGGCGTCCAAACGTTCAGGCTGCTTGTTGGCCGTGCTATCCGCGCCGTTCGACTTGTCATCCTTGGCATCGCCACCTGCGTTCTCGTCCTTGGGCTGAGCGTCCTTCTTGAGCTGTTCGCGCGCCCACTTGCGGAACGAGTCGTCGTAGAAGATCTCCAGCAGCTCGGGCCGGAGCAAGGTCATCCGGTGAGGATATGTAGACGATGCCGAGGACTCCTCTTTCGACGACGTTGCAGTGGCACCAAGCACAGGCCCGTCAATATCTGTCTCGAGCCAGAGGACATCGACCGGGTTCAGTCGCGCCAGGTCGAGGGCATACTTGCGCCCATCGGCACCGCGCAAGCCCTTCGACTCGACGCTGAGCCAGAGCTCATGCTCCTTGCCCTCCCCGTCGGCAACCTTGTGCAGCGCCAGATGGAGGGAAGCCGCGACCTTGGCAAAGATCTTGTGGAAGCCGCTGTGGGTGCGAATCACTTCGGGTCCTTCGACGCCACCGTAGATGACTTGGGTATCTTCGTGCGCGTCGACCTTCTTGGCTGGCGCATTGGAGGCCTTGGACAACGCCGTCGCATCTGCGTCAGACTCGACCTTGGTCTGGTCCTCGCCGGCCTCCGTAATGGCCGCCGCAGCGGGCTTGTCCTCCGCCCGTCCTGGCTCGGCAGCACTTTGCTCTGCAGCCTCGTCTTCGTCATCATCGTCCTTGCGCCGGAACAAGCCAGGTACCACGCTCTGCGCAACCCATCGCTCGCCCATCCAGTCCACGACGACGGTACCAAGCAAGCACACGCCCTCGATATCGAGCCCATTGAGCGTGCGCACCCCGCCCACATCCTTGCTCACGACGACATGCGCCGCCTCGTGCCCACCGAGATGCGGGTACAGGTCGACGCCGTCGACGCCCTTGGAGATGAAGAGATTGTTCACGATGAACATTTGGGCAGGCGGTGCGTCCATCGGGTTCATGGCGGGTACCATGCCCGCCGCCACGCGCGGCACCGCGCGCACCGCGGCCGTCACAAAGTCCGAAAAGGCGCGATTGAGCACCCGCTCGCGGACCAGACGCTCCGGCAGCGTCGACCGCGGGATCTCCCTCGTGCTCTGGATCTCGTCGTTCCAGTCGCGCGTACCCTCGAGCTGGTCGGGGCCGGTGGCGCCCGTGACGAGGTAGGCCGACTGGACGCGGAGCGGGTCGTACACGTGTGACATGCCCGCAGCAGTGGGCGAGACGGAGATGGTCGCGCTTGACGACGAGGCGGCCGCTGCGCCGTTGGCTGAGGCACCGACCGCGGCGCTGCCTGGGATCTCGCGAGCGAGCCACGGGAAGGCCGGTAGACAATTGCTGCACGGGATGGCCGCGTAGTAGTCGCGCGCACTGAGCGGGTCGTTGAACAACCTCGCAAAGTTGGTCAAGAAGAGGGGCGAGAGCGCGCAGAGCACGTCGAACAGGCTGCACGACGCAAACTCGGGCTTGTTCGACTTGGGCGCCGTGCGTGGGCTGGGGTCAAACTTGGTCGCGGTGCAGCGGTTGACGTAGAAGCCGCGCGTGCAGGCTGTGATGAAGTGTGTCTCGCCCTCGAGCGTGACGATGTGCAGGTAGAGGAGATGCCCAGCTTGGATTCGAAGATGATGAGGTGGTGGCGACCATGCCGCGACGCTCAGGTGGCGAAGACTCGATGGGAAGTAGCGCGCCGGCCTTGCGTGCTCGGGCACGAGATTGCTAAGACTTGACCCGTCGTTTGCGCTTGGGCCCGAGTAGTCGGTGAAGAGGGCCGCGCCCGACGCCTTGTGTGGTGCTGAAGCCTCCTCGGCGGTACCGTTCGTCTTGACGACAGATCCGTTGCTGGTAGTGCCAGCGCTGACAATGGCAGCGTGGGACTCGCGCTCCCATTCGGCAGGATGCCGCACCGCGTCGAGGACGGTGATGCCGGCGTCGATGCCGAGCGCGAGCGGGTCTCGGTAGCCAGAGTGGAGGAGCTCGCGCAGGCGCTGGACGTGCGTGCGTGCGTCGCTCTCGTTGTACTCGACTGTAGGCATATGAGACGAGGAGAGTCAGCACTCAGGACAAGTCCAAGACAGTGAGCGGGCAATACTCACCATGGGTGATGGCCAGCCGGCGCTTCTCCGGCGGGATGCCCTCAAAGACGGTGCTGAGCTCGGTCCACTCGCCGAGACGCTCTCCGAGCGTGACGACCTCTTCCTCCTTGCCCCCTTTGGCCGCCGCCGCCGTTGATGATGAGGATGAGCCCTCGCCCCCCTCGGCACCTTGCCCACCGCCCCGTACCGTCCTCAACCGGAAACAGAACGCGCCGAGCCAGTACCCCTCGGGACTGTCCTGGATAGTGGCGCGCAAGTCGTTGAGGTTCTCGCTCGGCGTGACGGCGCAGCGCAGGGGCGAGGGGGTGTCGGGCAGGCCGGCTGCGAGGGCGTGGGCGGGGAGGAGAGGCCGGGGTGGGAACCAGATGAGGATCTCGAAGGGCTGGAGCTGGGCATCGGCCGCTGCTGCTGCCTCCGCTGCCGCATCGTCGTCAGCCTGACCAGCTTGACCCTGGGCCCTGAGCTCCTCCGCTGCGATGCGGACGGCGTCCTCGTCAGGGTTGGGCCCTTCGCCCGGCAACCCATCGCCCCCACTTTGACCACCGCCAGCTTGGCCCGCCGGCGCCGCGAGGTCGGCCTCGACCGCCTTGGTGACGGCCGCGGGCGTGTCCGCCGTGACGCCGGCCTCGGCGCCAGCCTGGGCGCGTCCGCCTGCGACGGTGCCGGCCTCCTTGGAAGGCTCGGCGTGCTTCTCAGTCGTCATGGCCGCCCGTCGATGAGATGGCTACGTACGCTGTACGCTGTGCCCCTTCTGACCCGCGCGATGTCCCTGAGCGAGCGCTGTGGGCGTCTGCCTATGCTGTAGTGCTGGTATCGACGTCGACGAGGTCGAGACGGTGTTGCTGGAGACGCTGCTGACAGCGCGGCCCAGGGACGAGAAATCTTCGCCTTCATCGGCGACGCTGGCTGCGAGCAGATCATCGCCATCATCCTCCATCGTCAGCCGATGCAGACGAAGAGGAACACCTCGGGCCGACATGGTCCGACTCATTCACCCAAAGTATTTCACGTGAGCATACGCTTCTTCTCATTCCTCCTCCCTCTCTCCTAGGAATGGAAGGCACGCTCCAGAATGGACAGGAAAGGATTCAGTTGGAGAGGGCACAGAGTCAGCGCTAGCGTAATAACAAGGCCGAGTTGGTCGATGGGAAAGGGGTCAGAAGAAAACGGTCCATGGAAGATATGGTCCTTGCGTTCCAGTGTCGAGAAGTAGAGCAGGTGATGATGCCAGCCATCGTGGTGGTCCGAGTATCGTAGTAGCCGTAGAAGGATAAGGTAACGACGGACGCGACGAGCTTGAGAGTCGTATGGCGCAGACCCGCACCGCAATGCCGCTACGAGGCCCGGGCGAGAGGGAGGCTCGACGTCCGTCTTGTAGGGTTTCTTGGCTCAGAGGGCAACGACGGCAATCGCGCCCACGACGGCCGCAGCAGCCATGGCAGCCGCACCGACCAGGGGGACCGACTGCGCCGCAGCAGCACCCGTGTTGTTGCCCGAGTTGCCACTGCCCGACGTCGAGCTCGTCGGCGAAGACGCAGCCGAGCCACTGGCCGTCGAGGCCGGGCTCAGGCCCGAAATGTTGCGGTTCGTCTGCGAGTAGGCATCGCCCGGTCGCTGGTTCAGGCACTGCACGATCGGCATCAGGTTCTGCTTGGGCTGAATGGTCAGCGCCTGCGGCAGCACCGCCTTCGTCGCCAGGTCAACCGACTGCTGGTACAGGTCGTGCGCCAGCACAATGTAGCCCGTGCTCAGCGAGGGAGCCGTCTTGAGAATGTTGGCAAAGTTGGTGTACGCCTGCAGGGCCGTCACCTGGCCAGAGCCAATCTGCCAGTCCTCCGTGTCGTACGTCTCGCCGTTGGCCGAGGTCCAGATGATCGGCGTCAGGTTGAGAAGCTTGCACACCGCACGCACACGGTCGTCAATGTCGCCGTACGGCGGCCGCATCGTCAAGGGCGTGACACCGGTGACGTCCTCGATGACCTTTTGCGTCCACTTGAGCTCGAGGTAGATGTCCTCGTTCGAGAGCGTGGTCAGCGACGGGTGCGACCAGGTGTGGACAGCAAGCTGGTTGCCGAGCATGTACTCGGTCTGGACCATCTCCGGACGCGAGATGACGCGCGAGCCGACGAGGAAGAAGGTGGCCTTGAGCGAGTGCTGCTGCATGTAGTTGAGCAGCTGGGGCGTGTACGGCGAGGGGCCGTCATCGTAGCTGAGACCCCACTGGTTCGTCTGCGGGCACGTCGTCACGTCCGTCGAACGCGTGTACCCGCCACACGTCCACCAGCCGTTCTGCGACGCGGCCGCGGCGAGCTGGGGGTCCGAGGCACAGCTGCCGTCCTTGGTCTGGGCAATCTTGGGCACCGAGCTGAAGTCGACGCTGGAGAGCCACTGCTGGTTCTGCGCCAGCACCGCGGCGCGCGTCGACTTGGACGGAAGCACATCGAGGTCCGGGTATTGCTGTGGGTCGATCCGGGAGATGTCCGGCAGTGGGGGCGCGTTGGAGATGTACGTGTTCGTCGAGCCGGCACGGAAGGTGGTGGGCAGGGGCTGTGTGGGCTCTGCGTTGGCGGTGCCCGAGGTGATCGTGGAAAGGGCCTGGAGCACCGAGGCCGTGATGCTCCCCGAGGCTGAGGGCGCCGAGGTCGGTGCGGCTGCCGTCGTGCTGGCTGCGGCGGACGCCGTCGCCGTCGCGGAGGAGTGGCGACCCGAGTGCGAGGAGGACGAAGCCTGGCGCTTCTCAAAGACGAAGCGTGGCGATGGCTCTGCGTTGGCGTGTGCCCCTGGCGCGTACACGGCGAGGGCTACGGCGCAGACCGACGCGAGGGCGGTGAAGCGGACCATGCTGAAGGAGGTACTTGACTTGCTGCTTGAACGAGCGTGGGCGACGAGGTTGGGTGTCGTCGTTGTCGTTGTCAATGGGGATGGTGGTGGTTGTCAAGGTGAAGGTGATGGTGAAGACGTCCGACGGGAAAGGAGGTCAACATCAAGTGGTGGTCTCCCTCTCCCAGTGCCAAGGCGAGCGGTGCCTTCCTTCCAACGCCGCCCGCGACAGTCCGGCCTTCCCTCCTTCACACCAACACTGCCAGTGCCAGCAGAGATTTCGCTAGTCTTGCCACAGCACAGCACTGACGATTCGCCACTGACGACGCTATGACAGCCAGTACAGCACCGGCTCAGACGGTCGCCCGACACTAATAGCAGGTCCATACTCGGTGGCCGCCAGCGAGTAGACGACATCATCACCTTCAAGGTCATGGAGGGTGGCAAAGGGACACGCTCGCCACTGGGCTCGGTCCCTCCGTCGCGCTGCGCGCCGCGGGCCTCCAGAGACGGTTGTGATTGCCGACCCAGTATGCTGGCAATTGGCATGGACGATCTCCCGCCCGTCGTTGCACGGATCGACAACGCTTAGGCCCCCGTTCGTCGTCGGTCCAGCTGAGCGGCCTGCCGTCGCTCGCGCCAGTCCAGAATCGAGTTTTGCCCAAGCGTAAACGTCGCCGACGAGAGCCAGTACACCAGCAGGCCCTGTGTGGAAGAGCAACCACGGTGGTGAGCCAGCTTCGCACGGGAGCAATGAACTTGAGGACAAGGGACAGACACTCACACCTGGCACTTGACTTGCAATCGGCACAAAAGCGATTGCTGCCACTCGCAACGTGTTCGTAAAGATGGCCGTCCGCAGCGAAACGCGCTGTTCTTGGGCGGTAGGCTCTGGCGTCGAAGCATCAGGCCCGTCCTTGCTGGAAGGGGCAGGATCTGTCGGCGTCGTTGGCCTTGCCCTGTAGTCTCGACTCGCTGGGCTGACGGTAGAAGGGGACGGTGTCGGCGTCGTCGTCGCCGCCACCGCCTGCTTGGGAGCGTCCTGTTCTTGACCTCGACGGAATGCTTCCCGTTCCTTCGTCGTCCGATACGCGTTCAACTCGGCGTTGAGCAACGTAATCATCCCCAGCGCAATGGGACCTTGCATGCTCGAGTCCTTGCCCGCCAACGTCGTACCAATGCCGCCGCCGCTGTAGCCGTCCCCACGCGGACCCATCAGCTGAGCGAGCGTCTCCTCATTCATGCCTCGATCGCGCAGGATGGAAGCCGATTGCGCGAACGCCTCGAGTTGCTGCTGTTGCTCCGGCGAAGGTCCCGTAAATGACCAGGTCGACCACGGTAGCAGTTCGTTGTAGAACTCGGGCGAGAGACAAGCTTGACGGATCAGGTACGACATCGTGAGGAACAGAGGGATTTGGATCGCCAGTGGCACCAGCATGCTGGGTAGCGGGGTGCACCGGTGCTTGCGAAGCAACCCTTGCAATTCCTTCTTCATCTGCAAGCATAGAAACAAACCCTTCAGCTTGCAACCTCAGATAGGATCGTCTAGGACGACTCACCTCGGCATCAAGCTCGACCTTGAACTGCTCGTACGACTTGCCTGCGCGCCGACATCGCGCTCGTACCCGGAGAGGCAGCTCCTTCTTCATCTGCTCCCAGACAGGGACGACCTCCGTCGCCATCCTGCGCGAGCGCGCCCGTTGCCATAGGGATACCGGTAGGGTGATCGTCGAGCGCAGAGCGACTGTCAAGAGCACGAGCGATGTCGAGATGGGATAGGCCGATAGAGGCGCGGGAAGGTACGGCGCCACCGCGGGTGGGAGCGCCTGGAGCGCCGGTACGAGCACGTCGAGGCTGTCCGTCAGCACATTGTGCGCCGGCCGCGAGCTGCTGAACCTGGTAGTCCTTGACGAGTGAAACGCCCGGCGGCCATCTCGACGTGGCGTCGTAGGCGGATAGACTAGCCTTGAGGGACCAGCGACGGCTTCGAAGGAAGCCGCTTGGACGACCGCTCTCTTAGCCGTCTGTCTGAGCAGGCCGGACTCCATGAGTGATTGCATTCCCGAGCTCGTAGCTCTGTTGTGCACATACAGGATACGGGAGGGTAAGGGAGACGTGGTGCGCCGGCCGTGTAGAGCAGCAATGCGAGGGCGAGAGAGAGCGTGTGTCAGCCAACGTACTCTTCGCACAACTTGAGCATCGTCTCGAACAGCGACAGCAGCAACAACATCCCAGGGCGAGATGGAAGCCGTCAGGGTAAATCTAGGCAATATTGGAGTCCTCCTAGGACCAGGCGCTTGCTTAGAGCGCCTGGCCTATGTCGGATCAGGTCTGTGTAAGGTTTGTCGTCTTCCGGGCCGTCGTCGCCAGCGAGAAGGGGGGAAGGGAGTGCGGGAGGCGACGGGGATCGCCATGGAGCGTGCTGGTCGAAGCGCTGGCCTGGGTAGAGAGGACAGTACTCACCTTGTGTGTACGTCGTGCTTGACGGTGATGGTGGTCGGGAAGGAAGACGCCTTGGTCCTCGCGCTGGAGGAAACACCTTCACCTTCACGAAGTCCATCACGTGTGCCCTTCCGAAGCAGACGCGTCGCCATCGCAAGACGCGACAACAACACGACAGCCATCAAGAGTCGTATTGCGAACAGGCAAGGAGGAGAGAAAGTCTCTAACAGTGAAAGGCGAAGCACGAGAAGCGTACGTGCGCAAGGTATTGTACATCACGTCCAAGCCAGAACCCATTCAGTGTCGCACGGCCGAGGGGCCTTCCGAGTCAGCGACGCGTCCGCTTGGACGGGCTAGCCTTCGCATACTGAGATCCACTGGGCCCAGACACGCTCTGGCTGCCAATCATCCCGGCGGCTGGCCCAAGAGCTTGCTGGGGGTCGAGATTAGGATCGCGGGCTTGAGCAAAGAAGAGACGAGATTCGCGCTTCGCCAGGTTCTCGATCGAGTAGGTGTTGCCTGAGGTAGAGACCGATATGTCAGTGAGATGATTCCACAATGCAGAGCAAGACAACGAGGGAACGTACCCTTCGGGACCAAGAACATGCCGCCGGGCCCCATCACAAAGTTGGAGCGGTGCACACGGACCCGCACGGCACCCTCGCTGACGATGAACACCTGAAGAGAGCGAGCAATGGCTGGTGAGCTGGCGTGGACTGGCCCTCCTCTGCTGGAATCACTCACGTAAGAATTCGTCTTGCTCGGCTTGACCGGCTTGCTGCCGCCGACAGGGATCTCGATGATTCCAGCAGCCATGAAGCTGTCGATGCCGAACACCTTCTCAAACTTGAAGTCCGAGTTGAATACCTTGCGCGTCTGGACCTCACTGCGCTTGCACGCGATGCCTGTAAGACGAATGCTGCGTTAGATCCACGTCCTCTACAGATGTGAGCATGAGCTACTCACGCCGCGTAGTCTCCTCGCCCGTGTCGACATCCCACACCAAGCCCATCTGCTCCGTCTCAGCGTCCCACCCATCCTCAATCTGCCGGGTGAAGCCACGTTCGTCGAGCAAGATCTTCGCCTCCCCTTCATCATCATCTTCGTCCTCCGAGTCAGAACGGACGAGCTTGCGCTTCTTGTCCTTGGACTTGACCGCACCCTGTCCACGCTTCTTGGTCTTCTTCTTCAGCTTGAGGCCCGAGAACGTGCCCTCGTCGGGCGCGCGAGGGATGCGGACCAGGCCCTTGAGGACAGGGACGGGCAGGACCATCTGGGGCCTGGGCTTGTCCTCAAAGTCACTCTCGCCCGCGTGGCTTGCCTCTTCATCGTCCTCATCGCCTTCCGGGACAGCAGGTAGCCTGGCTCGTCCAAAAATGGCACGCTCGCCGCGCCAGAACTCGAGCGGGGGATAGCGCAACCGCTTGCCGCGACGTGGTCCGTCTTGTTCGATTGTCTCATTGGGATCTCCCATGCCAATGAGATGGTACTCGTCCGGGATGCGCTCGACCACCTCGTACTGATTTTGCTGGCTGAGGGGCGCATTCTTGCGATGAATGATCCGCCGGTCGACTTGAATGCCAGGGATGGGCTCATTTTCGCTTTCCTCCGAGCGAGCGCGGGCCTTGCCCTTCTTCTGTGGAGCCTTCTTAAGTCCGCCACGTTGCGGACTGTTGGACTGAAGGCCGTGGCCCTCGCCCGATGTTCCCCGTAGCGCTTCCTCGCCGACATCCTCCTCAATGGTGACTTCGACTTGAGGCGCATCACTGCGATCTTCCCCATCGTCCTCGTAAAGAGGCGCATCATTGTCGTCATAGTCGTTGAAGTCGAGGGCACGTGCATCGGCCGCCGACGATGCAGGCGATGCTACCGACTTAGCAGGCGATCTCTGGGAGATACTTGACCGACTTGGCGACTGTTGAGACAAGTCGATGGATCGATTGGGGGTCATGGACCCCGTGTGTCGCACGCGATTGAATGCGCGGCGACCCGTGCTCGCGGTTGTGCTTGCATTACCGATGCTCGAGCGCGTAGCAGAAGCGTCAGAGCTGCGCGTGCCTGATGTCCGACGCCCAGAGCGTTTCAATGGTTCAGCATCTTCATCGTCCCCGTCCTCACGCCGAGCTCCCCGCGAGCGCCGTGAGATAGCACTGTCGCTGAATGTAAGATTGCGATCGTTGGAAGCGTGACCGTCTTGCATGCCACTACCCGGTGAGTCGGGCCCGTCGTCATCGAAGATGGGTGGCATGTCGTCGTCCCGGCTGTAATCGCCCTTGCTCCCACCGTAGTCGAGCTGTTGATCGTCCATTCCATCGGACATGTCAAAATTGAGATCGCGGGCGGACATGCTGCCCAGGCGACTTGGAGCCGCTCGTCTCGCCGTGCCGGGCGTCGAGGGTCCAGCCGAGGATCTATCGTTGCGTCGGGGTGTGGTACGGTTGATGTCGGCATACTCGTTGCCGTCTTCTCTCGTGGTTGTGTCGCGCACCTTTCGCGCAGATCCGGCTGACCGCCGGCTGAGACTGCCTGGAGAGAGACCGCTGTCTGTTGAAGCGAAATGAATATCAGGCCCTGTCCATTGCGCAGCTCAGGTGGGAGCATCATGACGAGATACTTACTTGCATTCAAGTCTCGGCTCACGCTGCCATCTCGTCGTGAGGACCGCGACTTGTTGGCGGCTGTGTTGAGCTGTAGGCCTGATGATATCTGGTCCTCCACAGCCGAGTCCTCCGCCGAGTCAGCTCCGAGTTCACTGCCATCAAGATGATGCTCGATGAGGCTGTTGGAGTACTCGTCATTGGTGTCTCTTTCCGAGCCGTGGTGGTTGTCGTCGGAGCCGGCCGAGCGCGAGCCGTTACCGTCGTCGTCGTACTGTTCTTCATCATCTTCGTCCTCTTCTTGGGCATCAATACCGCGTCGCTCCGTCATCTTGCGCTTGGAGGCCTCGAAGAACTGCTGTGGATCCTCAAAGCCGCGCGAGTTGCGGGTCACGGATGGGATGCGAAGGCCGGTACGCGAGCCGGCATCCTCTTCGTAGTAGCGTCGGGAGGACATGGTGCCGATGTCCAGCCAGCAGCTTGTCTTGACTCGAGTGCTTGTCGATGCGTGTCCACTCCGTCTTCTGTGAGGAGGTTGGCCAGGTGATGGTGGTCGTCGTCTCCAAGTGTTGACGTCGAGGACGCGTCGGTGTTGTGATACGCGTCCACCCAGACTGGACGCGAGGGCCTCACGTGCGCCCGGCAGCATCGGGGTCCATTGTCCCGAACCTCATCTTGCCGGGCCGTCATGGGCAAGGTCCACCTTGTCGACGTCCACCCACGACGATGAGGAGGTCAAGGTGCGGTGCGTGGCCGAGTCAATGAAGCAAAGGGTACTCAAGGTGCGGAGCGTGGCTTCGCTGTACCGCCAGCACCTCCAGCAGGCTCGACTCTTTGCGCACATCTGGCAAGATCCCGTGCTCTATGCCTCCCACCGGACCATTGCCAGGGCCCGCTTCGAGGACTTCGCCGACGCGGCGAGGAGGTTCGCCGCGTCGCAGGCTCAACAGAAGGCCTTCAAGAACAGTAACGAGCCCGCCCCGCGCGGGGACAGCGTGATCCGCGTCCAGGCGCTCAAGGCGACACGCCTGAAAAATGCAGTCGAGCGGCACTCCAAGAAGCTCGTCGACGGGTTGGACTCGGCCCGGGCGAAGCTCAAGCAGCTTGCTGCCGCCAACGTCGGCTGGCCGCACGCCGTCGTGCGCGCGCTGAACGCTGGCTACGCACGCTCAGGCTACCTGCGCCACAAGCTCCTCCAGGTGAGCCGTCGCTGTGGCCTCTGCCTGACTGGATTGGAAATGCTGAGCTCTGTGCACGACTTGGCAGCCATTCTTGCCCAAGCACGACCCCAAGACGAACAAGGGCAAAGCATCGCCTCGTACAGGCAAGGCTCCAGAGCAACCTCGCCCGACGCTCGCTCGCCGGCAACAGTCACCCTTGGTGTCCAGATCACTACGCTCCCTCATCATATCAGAGGCAACCCACGCAAAGACGACGCCAGCGACGATAGCTCAGCTTGAGCTCCCGCCAAAGCTGGTGCTCGCCATGCAGAAAAAGGCCGGGCTCTTCCCGTCGGAGAACGAGGCCGTCGCGGCGCTGGAGGGGATGGCGCGCAACTTGCAAGCCATCGGTATCACTCGTGCGCGCGAAGCCAATGCACGCTGGCGTTGGCTGACCGACCACCTCGCCAAGATCCAACCGCCCTTTGAGATGGCAGACGACCAGGAACCAAGCCCAGAGATGGCTGACATGGTCCCTCGTCGTCAATTGAGTGCCATCGAGAGCAAGATTGCAAGCCGGAAGCCGACCGTCCCGAAGCGGATGCACAGGTTGCAGGCGAACCCACCTCCCAAAGGAGTGCGAGACTTTGAAGAGTTTGCACCATTCGCCCTCATGTCACCAACGTCCTCGTCACAGGGTCCGCGGTCCTCCCCGCGTTACCTCGAAGCAGCACGACGCGCTGCGGTCGATCTTGGTCGCGGCTCGACCACACAGCAAGAAGAGTTCCAAGATGCGCCTCTGTATCCGCCGATTGACCCAAGGCCAAGCAAGAAGCAGAGGGCCGCAGCGGCTGTGGAATCGACCAAGTACAACCTCGTTGCCCATGGCGGGTGGGCACGCTCAGGTCCCGTCGACTTTGAGCGTCAGCACCGGGCGCGAAGGAGGATGTGGGCGGATCTGCTCTCGAGGTTACCCGAGCCAGTCTACAAGGAAGACGAAGGCCCGATGCAACCTGTGGAAGGGGCAGCGATCAGCGTCATCGCCTCGGAACCCGACATCGCTCTTCCCGACGTAGGAGCAGATGATGATGACGATGCGACCAAGGTCGGGGCGGAAACGGGCTCCAGCCGACGGCCAGCCTTGCCCACCCTGCAAGCACGTTCGCCCGCCTACCGGCTCGCGCCAGCGCGCGAGTGGAAGTTTTGGGCGGACTATGAGCTCGACACGGGTGGCGAAAGCGAGCAGGATTCCGCGCCTCCGGCCGAAAAGACAGAGTCAGACCCTCAATCCGATCGGGAGGCGACTTCCAAGACGAGCAAAGGCCAGTCGGGCCCGTCTGCCACGCCCAAGTCCGCAGACAAGGACACCCAACCTCGGCCTCAGAGCGAGAACAAGCCCGTCTCGCGCCGAGCCGCGACTTCGGTGGCGCCGCTACGACGGAGCGAGTATGCACACGGCTCGACGAGCTTGGCCAAGCCGGACTCGCATCGGTGGGTGCGTCCTGATGAGCTGCTTTGGCTCGAGAGTGATCAGCCTCCTGGTGAGGGGCGGCGGGGAGGAAAGGGTCGGGGTTGATTGGTTGGGCGAAGCGTCTCCGGCTAGGCATGTCGCTCTGCCTGCTCGTGACTCACATTGTACTAATCACCGCATTGCCAACTGCTCTCGCGCGTGCCGGCCACAAATGACCGAGGTGACCGAGAGACTCGGTAGCATTCATTCGCGGCTAAGGATACAGCTGTGGCAGCCTTGTCAATCTGCCAAGATGGGAACGCATCAGTACGCCAGCGCGCTCGTGAGATGGTCAGGATCAAAGAGGCTCAAGCAAGGCGGCAGCCCGCTCGCTTCGCGCCCGTTGATCCGACGTAACGACGGTGTGCCCTGCAGGAACTGCTCAAAGCTGGGAGCAGTGTTCTGTTGTGGATGTGGGTCCACGGTCAGGTCTTCGAGGACGTGCATTTGACCTGTCAGGTTGCGCCAGAGGTCGTCGTACTTGATAGCAAAGAGTCGAGGTGCGTCAGACGTGGACCAGGCTCTCAGGACGCATTCTTCTAAGAATGAGAAGTACTCACGTTTCGAAAACCGCCATTGATGTCGGCAAAGAGGTTGAGTGTCCTCAGCGACCCGCCCGCACTCGCGAGCGCCTTGTCGAGCGGCGGCTCAGGCGTGACGGCAAAGAGGGTCAGGTACTCCAACCTGGAGAAACAGCCCGCCTCGATGAGCCTGTCCTCGTGCAGGACCGAAGTCTTGGAGGTGGACATGTCGAGCTCGGTCAAGGGTGTGGGTAGGTTGAGGAGCAGGGTCGGGACGTGATTGGGAAGCAGGTTGGCGTCGTAGGTTGTCAACGTGAGCGACTCGAGCTCGGCGAGCTTGGATAGGCCAGGATTGCCTTGCCAGAACACCTGTGCAGGACGCAAAGGGTGACTCGTCAGCTCGTCTCCTCCTCAGCGAGCAATGACTCCAAGCTCACCTTGCAGTCGACATGGAGTCCTCGTATGGACGGCGTAACGATGTCCCAAAGCGATGCCGGTGGCGTGATCTCAGCATCCCAGCTAAGATACTCGAGAGCGGGAAGCTTGCCGATCAAGTCCAACACGCCCGCGACGTTGAAGGTGGTCACCCGGCGGGGGAAGGCGAGGAAGAAGTTGCGTACGAGCGGGAGCGGAGGTGGCAACCGCGGCCTATTCTCGTCGTCGGGCTCAAAGGTGAGCAGGTCGAACTCGAACGAGGGCGCCTCATCGTCGTCTTCAAGAGCTTGTACGGCGTCCTCCTCCTCCTCGTCTTCGTCGTGCCTTAAGATCGAAGGCGATGGCGGCCGTTCCTTCACAGCGTCCTGAGCGCGTGCCGGGCTGCTTGATGAGCTGATACTCCTCCTCTTGGTACACCTCCGTGACCGAGCATCGTCCCGTCCGTCTTGCTGATAGTACTCCAGCAGGCGATGGAGCTCCTCCAACCGCTCCGGCTCGTGGAACACGAGCGACGACCACACGAGCGGCGCGAGGATGCAGCGCAAGCTGAGACACGTCGATGCGAAGGCGAGCACATCACCCATTCGATAGGGCGACGGCGCCCGACGCTGGCAGAGCGGGTAGACTGTGCTTGACTCGGGTTGGAGCCATGAGGCGATACGGAGGGCGATTTCGGGCGGGAAGACGAGCGCTGGACGTCGTTGTCGCTGGCGCTGCCACCGCCGCCGGCGCTGTCGGTGCTGGGCCTCGCCGAGGGTCTCCTCTTCCATCTTCCTTCGTTGCTGGATGAGGAGGAAGCAGGACGAGGTGTTGCTAGAACCTGGCCGTGGTCCATCGGGCGTATGACCAAGGAAGCTCGCGCTTAAAGCCGAGCGGGGAGCGGTGCTCCTGGTCGCCGTTCCCTCATGGCGTCATGTCCCAGGCGAGCAGGGTGCACGGTTGCTGTTCGCCCCGTTGTGCTGATGGTGAAGGGGCCAGGGTCGATGTCGTGGATGGGGTCGAGAGGGGTATATAACGGAAGGGGGCGACGACGTCGCCTACGCGCTGGAGACGTCCACCACCACCACCTCTACCTAGCATCCTACTTTCAACGCGCAAGCAGCATGTCGTCGCCCAAGGAGATCGCAGAGGTGAGAGCGCCCCAGCCGCGAGAGGAAGGGTACCTGCTTGCTCATCCCCAGCCCCCGTGTCCTTGTCCAACAGAACCTCATCGCAGGCAAGAAGATCGCCGTCTTCTCCAAGTCCTAGTACGTCGTCCACCTCGTCTTGCTTGCCTCGCTCTTCCTCTTCATCTAACGCGCAGCGCTCGCCTTCTTCCCCCAGCTGCCCATACTGCAAGAAGGCCAAGGAAGCCATCGCCAGGCTCAACGTGGACGAGTCGGACGTCGGCATCATTGAGCTCGACCAGGACGCCCAGGGCGCCGATATCCAGGCCTACCTCGCCGACAAGTCGTCCCAAAGGACGGTGCCCAACATCTGGATCAAGGGCCAGCGTGCGTATGCGTAAGCGAAGGCGGGGACTCTGGTCGCCACTAAAGTATGATGGCTAACGCGTCTTCGTTGCTCCCCTACAGACATTGGCGGCAGCAGCGACCTCCTCGAGCTCGAGTCCAAGGGCGAGCTCAAGAAGCTCGTCGGCGCCTGAGCCTCGACGCCCAGCTTGTCTCTTGCACTCTCGCTGATCAAGAGCCCGCAATCAAACTGTACTTCCATGTCAGCCCGGAGCAACATAGCGCGCCGGCCCAGCCGCGTCTAAATCGATACACTAAGGAAAGGTGGTAGATAGCAGGGAAGGGAGCGCACCGATCACATCCGACTCGCCGCATTGCCGCCCTCGTCCTGATTGATCCGACTCCACTCAATCACGGGCGGATAGCTCTGCCGGATGAGGGTCATGATTCGCGCCCCAATCACCTGGTCACGTCGCTCCTTGCCCTCACGCCGGAACGAGCCCAGGTGGACGAGGAAGGACCAGAGCCGGCCCTCGACAATGCTGTCGTCGTCGCTGCTCAGCGAGGGCCGCCAGGAAGGGTTGAGCGAGACGAGGGGGATAGGCTTGGCCGCGTTGGATTTGCGCTTGATGATGATGCCGCGCTCCTCGTACCGCGTGAACGCCTGAGCCAGCGTAGCTTGGTTCACAGCCTGTGAATGATGAGGAAGTCAGTCTTGCCACCATCGACTTCCAGACACTTGACCGGAGAGGACTGACCTCGAGGTAGCTCAGCTCGCCCTGCGCGTATAGCGTCTTGCCAAACAGCTGCGCAAGCTTCTCAAAGTCCTTGGCCGCAAACCACGGAATGTCCGTGTCGGCCGTCTTGCCCTCCGGCATGAGCGGAGCGAGGTAGAGAAGCGAGCATGCGGCCAGCCAGTAGCCCTCGACGAAGGGCCAGACGAGGAACCTGTCACACCGTTGCAAATCAGCGCGCGCCAACGGATCAAGCACAGGAAGCGGAGACTCACAAGAAGGCATCAAAGTTCTCCCGTCCGCCCGCCCGCTCCTGCTCCGACACACCAATCAAGCTGTGCTCCTGGCCCTTGCCCTCGACAGCCCGCACATCGAGCACGCCCTCCTTCTGCATGCTCTCGACCGTCTTGATCAAGTTGACCTCCAGGCTGTCCGTCCCGAACACAAACTCGTTCCGCAGTAGCTGTGAGACGAAGCCACACTCGCGGATGAGCTCAATGAGCGTCATCGTGTTGTCCGACGACTTCTTGATCGCCGTGTAGAGCGTGACGGAGATGAGCGACTCCGAGACGAAGATGTGAAGCACTTGGTTGCGGTAGAAGGAAAGCTGCAGAGACAAGGTCATGATCAGTACCTGTCAGAGAAGACTATGCGCACATGGGGACTCACCTCGAAGCGCTTCTCGGGTTCGTACGTCGGCTCCATGACCTCGCGGGTTTGCTCCGTGATGAGGCCCTTCATCAGCCCAAGCGCTCGATCGACAACCTCGGCGGTGGACATCTGACCAAAGTCGGCGACCGTGTAGCCACGAGCGATGATGATGTCCCTCAACCACTCGACTCTTCTGATGAGCTCGCTTCGGCCAATACCCTATAAGACAGAGCAGATGTCAGCGACGAGTCCATGTCGTGTCGGGCTCAGTGCTCAAGACACTTACACGGCCACGGAGGGTGAGGATGATCGTGCCCACAAGAGCGGCGGGCATGACCACACTGATGCTGTTGATATCGCTAAGCACGCGATAGCCGAGGGCCTTGAGGAAGGTGACCTTATCCCTCTCGTTGTTTTTGACATCGAGCTGCACGCTCTCCTTGCCTTTGTGCGCCGATTGAGACAGTCGGGGAACATTGCCACCGACTGACTCCAGACTGACCGACGGCGGTGCGGCGCGACGCTCGACTTGCTCGGAGAGGAAGCCCTTGAGCGACCAGGGCGTCTTGAAGCGAATGTCAATGCGACCCATCTTGAGCTGAAGGACCGAGCTCGAGCCGGAGAGGAGCCCGAGAAGGGACTCTTGCTCCTTGGGCTTGCCCAACAGCTCGGACACGTATGTCTCCGACTCGATGACGCCGTCATACTGTAGTGAGACGGGGCAGATCCAGACGTCCGTTGTCCTGCCGGCCAGGTAGCCCTCGAGAATATACTTGAGAATGCCGATCTTGGGCGGCAGGAGCTTGCCTGTGCGTGATCGTGTGCCTTCGATGAAGCACTCCAAGTTCTTGCCTGCTCCCAAGAGCTGTTCGATGTACTCGCGGATGACGACCGGATAGAGCTGATCGCCGGCAAAGGTTCGACGGATGAAGAAAGCGCCGCCGCCTCTGAGAATGTCGCCTACGACGGGAATGTCGAGGTTCTCGCCGGCAATGATGTGCGGTAGGGCAATGCCCAGCCGATACATCAGCCAGGACACGGTGAGGTAGTCGATGTGGCTCTTGTGGCAGGGAAGGAAGATGATCGATTCCTTGCGCTCAGCTGCGTAGGAGGCCACTCGTCGCAGTTCGAGTACTTGAGGCACAGACACGTGTATGCCCTGGGTAGTAGGGAAGCCTCATGTATCAGCGCAGGACCTCGGACCAAGATTGGACGTTCTAAGCTCACCTGATGGTACATGCGCAGAAGGACGTTGTTCATCACGGCCGCAAAGGCTCGAATGAACGGCATTCTGGACATGATAGAGGAGTGTCAGCGCGTGATGAGCACATTTGCTAGCGACACACTCACGAGTCAAGTCTGGCGACACTCTTCTCAATCATTGCGCGTGCTACGTCGGTGAGCTGGAGCTCGAGCTCGGCCCGCTTTTGTGCCTTGTATGCTTCGAGGTGGCGACGTGCCCGTTGTGCCCTCGTCTCTCCTGCGTGAAAAGAGCTTGAGGACGTCGATGCACTGGCTGGAAGGAGTGCCTCATAGGCGAGCCACGCCGATGTGCGCTTGCCGCCGTTGGAACCATTCTTGCGGGATGTTGTAGCAGGCGATGGGATCGAGGCGGCCGCGGCAGCGTTTCTGAGCTGGGACTCGGTCTCCTTGGCAGGATCGTCCTCTGCGCCGATGCTTGTGGCTATGGTTCCCTTGGTCTCCTCGGCGGCCAGTGCGAGCTCCTCCTTGGCCAGGAGCTGGTCCACGCGCTTGGCGGCCAGGGCACGGATACGCTGCCTGACGGCGTCTGAGCCGAGTACGGATCTGATCGAGTCTTGTGAGGAGCCTGGATAGAGAATGGGAGCTCCCAGGTAGGAGTCGTACCCGCGCCATCCCGTGCCTTGCGAGTATGCCCACGCCTGGGAGATCCATCCCATGGGATTCTCTCGGAAGTGGGCCGTGTGTCCTTCGACGACGTTGAGCGACGTCTGGCCGTCGGTGGCCCCGATGCCGCCGTCGTCGAGCTGCCCCTTGGCGAGCGCGGCCGCTGCCGCCGCTGGGTTGATGGTGGCCGTCCCTCGAAGCGGGTCGTAGAGCTGGGCGACGAGCGGTGGGAAGGCGGCGGCGGGAGGCGGCATGGAGTCTGGTTGTCCATCGCCAGCCTTGCCTGAGGACTTGGGCGGCGTCATGATGCTGAGCGCTTGGGGGGGAAACGTGCTGGCCGCCGCCGTCGTCGTCGTCGTCGAGGAGGATGCGCGTGAGCTCGCACCCCAGGTCAGAGCGCAACCCATGGGCGATGGGGGCGTGCCTGTGCGGGGCTCGGCTGGGGGAGGGCGTGGGAATCATAACCTCCACCTCACCATGACCCCCGCTCACTCGCTCGGGGCGCGGCGGCAACCTCACCGTGCCGGAAGCCTGTGGTCGTCGACCATGACGTCCACCACCACCACCACCTCGACCTCGACCCGGAGCGTCCTCGACTCGGCCTCGACGCGCTAGAAGCAAGGCTCGCAAGGGCGCACGCGCTCAAGCAGCTGGAACACAGTGCACGAAGATGGTCCGTCAGCGTCTCAATCTCGTCTCCGACGCACCCGTGCCCGGGCCAGGCTCTGGGCAGGCGCCACGGCGATGGATGCTCTCGCGCGCCAGCGCAATCGTGGCCGCCGCCGAGCAGGCCTCGACGCCGCTGCCGCCTCCGCCGCGCTCGTATCTGTCCTTCCTCTCCCGGTCCATCACCGTCGTCGTCGTGGGCGTGGCTGCCACCTATGCGGCCACCAAGTACGCTCTGGCAAGAATCGCCGACATTCAACGCGGCATCACCTCACAGCGACGAGACTCGGAGAACCTGCGAAGGCGCTTCGCTCAGAACCAGGAGGACTGCTCCTTCACCGTACTCGCCCTCTTGCCGACCCTCGACTCGCTCCTGGCAAAGTCGTACAATGTCGATAGCATCACTCGCGAGCTCAGCGCCAAGCCAGCCCAGGAGCGTGCCACCGCCGCACCAGCTGCTCAGCCGGAGCCCAATGGCGCACTGTCAACAGCGAGTGCTCAAGCGCCCAGTACGGAGACAGCCGTCCAGAACGCAGTCCCACCAGCTGAGGGTGAGCCCAGAGCGCCTGCGCTCAGTGAAAGCGTGCTTTCGTCAGCCACTGCAGAGCTCTCAACTTCCGCGATACACCAAGAGATGGTCGCAGCAACAACAGCGCAGGCCATTAATGGCTCCACGACCGATGTAGTTCAACAAAAGCAGGCCGAAGCCTCAGATGCTCAAGCGTCCAAGCATGGCGAGCAACCAGGTTCTCTTGACCAGGCACAAAGCTCGACCGCGCCTGCGGCATCTGCGCTTCCAATCGCGACGGCATCAAGTACAGAAGAAGGTGGGGATCAGGTCAAAGCTGGAGCCGGAACATCAGCAAGTTCCGAGTCAGTCCAGGTCGAGGCGCAGACTCCTGCTCTCGGAGAGTCCAGAGCAACGCTCGGAGAGTCGGCGGTCATTGTTGAGCCACCACAACCAGAGCCGCCAGCACTTACGGCTGAAGAAATTCAGGCTCAGAAGCGCAGGAAGGTGGAGCTTTGGAACGAGCTCAAGATTGTAGGTGAGTGCAAACACGATTGGAACTCTGGACGGAGTAGATAGCTTGCTCACCATGCTTTCACCGCTCTGCTAGCGTTCACACGGACCATCACGTCTCTCTACGCGATCGTCCTGCTCTCACTCCAGACCCATATCCAGCTCAACGTAGTCGGCCGATTCAACTATCTGGCCAGCGTGGCGGCCATCGCAAGGGCAAATGCCCCAGAAGAGGACGCGTATCCAAACATTTGGGATGCCTCAAGCAGCGCCGATCCGGCCACCTTCTCAGAGAAGGCTGAGCGTACCGTTGAAGCACCTGCCGACCCCAACGCGCTCCTCCGCTCAGTCGAGCAACGGTATCTCACCTACTCATGGTGGCTCCTACATCGCGGCGCACTGAGCATTGGCCAAGAGGTCGAGAGAGCCGTCAAGCACGTCCTGGGCACGGTTCCACTCAAGGCCGAGCTCAGCCTTGCCGAGCTACACCGGCTCGTTCGTGAGGTGCGACGAATTGTGGAATGGGAGCGAGTCCCTGCGATCGAATCCACGCTCGGCGGTGGCGACAAGTCGACAGAGGTCGAGAACAGCCTGGTTCTTTCCGGTCAGCTCGACCCATCGGGCAGCCCACCACGGAGAAAGCGTCGGCGCCACTTCCTCTCGGCCATGTTCCCCGACAGTCCTGAAGGCGAGCGCGAGATTCTCGCTCAGGCTGGCGTCCCGACCTCGGCGGAGTCGGAGCTCCTTCACACCTTTGACGAACTCGAGTACACGTCGGCTGCCGAGGCGGCTCAGAGCCGTGCACAAGCTCGGGCTCAGCGCGCCCGCGAGGACGCCCAACTTGCCGCGCTGGTCGACGAGTCCAAGGACTGGATCGATTCTGACGACTTTGAGCGCGTGCTTGCGCTGTGCCTGGAGCGCGTCTTTGGCATCTGGGAGACGAACCTTGCCGAGAGTGCGTTTGGCGGGTCGGCAATCCTACGGCAAGGCAGCGATGAGGCGGAACGGGAACGGCTGCTGGAGGAGCTGAGTCGGCCACGCAAGGTGAGGCTCGCGGCGCTGCTGCCAGCTGTCAACGTGCAAAGTCGATTGGCGATGCAGAGTCTACCGAATGAGTATGCCGAGGTGAGCCGGATTCGCGTTGCACCTCTCCCGGACAGCAGCTGATCCTCTCGGATCCTTCAGGCAATTGCGGACGTCAAAGAGCTCAAGGCATTGTCGGCGTTGATCTATTCGTCCTGGTCAACATGACCGCGCGAACAGACAAGACACTTTTGACTTCAACGGGCCCGCATCACCTGCCTTGCTCTCTGTATTGCACTGCCATCGGCTTCCTTAGTCGTGATTGCCACTCGACGTGCTCAGCATCGACATCTAATCCAGCACTCGCTGTTACGCCCACGTGGGTCTCTTTTCCCATCAAGAAGCCGGAGCTGATCGCCTTTCCCTCCACAAGCAGAACGCAGAAGCCTGACGGATCCCAAAGAGATTCTAGACTCGAATGGTGAGCCGCATCTTGCACAGACGAGAGTCGTGCCAGTTGCGAAATCGTGCAGGACGCGCACGTTACTTCCACCCGCTCAGCCACCACGACGAGCCAGCGCTTCAACCAAGGCCTTCCGACGATGCGCTAACATCCCACATCGGCGCTGGCTTCTCCAAGTTTTGGCCCTTAAGAACTCGCTCTTTGCAAGCGCCGCACCCAGGACGGCTTCGCCGACGACGACATTCGCGCGAAGAACGAGCGCGTCAAGTCGAGCGTTGGTCGGTACGGCGTCTTGGCCATGGCGATCAAGAGCGAGTACATCCCACTGGGTCCCGAGGGTCAGCGCATCGTGGGCAAGAGGAGACGCGTCGCAAGGGTAGGTCCTGATGCTCGCGGGACTCGTGCGAGCAAGTGCGCAGGCTGATGTGCTCGCCTTGCCGTTGTTCGGACAGCTGCGCAACCTCGTCTGCCTGGGCGCGCTGCTCTCCAGTCTCCTCGTCGGATCCTTCCTGTTCCTCAACCATGGGCGCGAGGCGATGTCGTGGACTCGCTTTGATGGCGCGCGCAAGGCTGCGCAAGGCATCTATCGAGGCGCTGGCGCCATTCGGCCGGTGAACCAGCGGACGGTGCTGGCGTACAAGAGCGGACATCCCATTATCTACGAGCGCATGCCAGTGTGAGTATCTCCTTATATGGCGCTCGCGCTCATCACCTTCGCTGAATGCTAGTGCCGCGGCCTGCTGCCCTCACAGTCAGCTGGTGGAAGAACGGCCGGACATGCCGTATCGACTCGTGTACTCGGATGTCGCGCTGCGGTTCGGCAACATCGAAGTAATCAACGTCTTGGAGAACTCGACGCAGCTGTTCCAAGGCGACAAGGAGGCGGATCACTATCGCATGCTGCAAGACAACAAGTCGATGGGCATCACGGGCAATCTCGAACCGATGGGCTGGATGCTGGACCGCTACAAGTTTGTGCCGATGACCACGCACGCCTGGCGCACCCACCCCGGCATGAGCTGGTACGTCTTTGCCGACGACGATACCTACTTCTTCTGGTCAACGCTCCTACGGTGGCTAGACGCGACGTACCCTGCGCCCGACAAGACGGCGCTCTACCTCGGCTACGATGAGCAGTTTGACAAGGACTCGGGCCTGTACTTTGCCCACGGCGGGGCCGGCTACGTGTTGAGCGGGCGGCTCATGGAGATCCTCCATGAGGACGGCGGCAAGGCTTTGAATGACGACTCCAACTTTGTTACTTCGTTCTGTGGTGACTGCGCCATGGGCGTGCACATCTCCCAGCTTCCTGGGAGGAAGTCGGGCCATCTGGATGGGGGCGGCGAGCTGTGAGTTTGATGACTGCCTCCTAGCTTGAGGAGAGGCAAGCTTATCCCCTTTCCCTGCAGCTTTCACCACGACGGGCTTGATATGGTCATCTTCCGACCACGGCTCTGGCACACCTACATTGTCAGCCTACACCACAACTCGCCAGGGCAGCTCAACAACCTCCGCCAGTGGGAGCGCGACTACCTACCGACACTGCCCGAGTGGGACGGTATACGCCTGTGCGACGTCCTATTCGGTCTCGCGCCGGCCTTCCTGCGCGAGCCGCTCCAGGCATATGTCAACGCGAGTCGCGGCCCTGACCCTGCGACGGAGACGGCCAAGCTCAACCGGACCGTTGTACAACCCGACTGGGCGCTGTGGCCGGTTGACCCGCTGCAGTGCAGGTGGGACTGTATCAAACCGTACGGGGACACGGTCAATGCGGAGAGCTGTGACCGCGCGTGCGATGCGCACGAGAATTGCTTCAGGTGAGTATATCTCTCTACGCTCAGGAGAGATCAGCTACCCACATCTGACGATTACCATCCTCCGTCCTTCAGCTGGCACGTCGTAGGCGATACGTGCTACCTCGCACGTGACGGCTTCCGCCTGGGCGCGCCCTCCAACGATCACGACACGCTGAGGGTCGTAGGCTGGCGCGTCGATCGGATCGCGGCGCTCGAGATGCGCATGCCGTGCCTGCACTCGGGGTATCGTCGCCTAGCGGACGAGAAGGGGCAGGGCAAGCGGCCGGGTCGGGCGGACATGGTAGATACGGGGCGTGATCGGAAGTGGAAGTTCCCTACGCTGCCGGACGCGTAGACGTCGTCCTCGTAGCGTCTCCCCTCGCTGATGGGGAGCATGTTGATGAGGCGACGAGATGCGCATCTCTCCGCGAGATCCCATCAACATTTGTATCATATCCAACACAGCGACGCTGCTCCGTACATATTTATCGACCTGTCCGTGTTCCCCTCCTGCGCTGCGCTCGTTGTAGCCCTGGCTTCTGTTGGCATGGTACGTCGTGAAGGCGGTGTTGGGGTCGATAGGGACGACGAGGAAGGCGAGGTGGGGCGACAACAACACGCCCTGGCTAGAAGCGCATGGGCCACTCGCACACGACCACCACCACCTTACCATTCCTCACACTCTGAGGCCCAGGGAGCACAACCTGGCTTCGCCCTCAGGCCATCGCGGCCGTGAGAGCGTCTGGTAGGTCTTCACGTCCCTTCGCCACGCCCCCAACCAGAAGCGCGTTGAAGCAGAGGCAAGGTGGACGCTCCCCTGAAGGACGACCCCCTCGCGCACGACTCGTACTCCAGACGCACCGCACGCATGGCCAGCTCGGTCGAGTACATCCCTCTGGGCCCGCACGGCCATGACGACGACATCGAGCCGACGGGCAAGAGGCGGAGCCATGGCAGGACGGTGGCGGGTAGACGAGTGAGTACGACGGGGCGCGATGCGTGGCCGTGGCCTTGAGCGAGCACCCGCCACCGTCATGTTGACGATCCCTGTACCTTGGCCAGTATCGCCAGCTTGCCAGCGTAGCCTGCGTTGTCCTCGTCGTGCTCAGCCTCGTCGCCTTCCTGTCTGGACGGGCGAGTGAGGTTACGGATCTCTTTCCATGGAGCTCTGGCGCCGGCGCCGACGGAGGACGTATGGCTGCATTTACGGGCGCGGCGAGTCCTCGGCCTCTCATCAAGCACATCCTCCTGAGCTACAAGACGGGCTACTCGGTCGTGTTCAAGCGGATGCCAATGTGAGCATGTCTCCTTGCTTGCCTGGGTCTCAGAGCTGACTGCCTTTATTCCTCGTTGCGGACTTACAGGCAACTTGTGGAAGACAGGCCAGACATCCCCAATCGCGTCGTCTACGCCGACGCCGCACTGCGGATAGCAGACTACGAAGTCATCGATATCCTCGCCAACTCGACCCAGCTCGCCGAGTCCAAGGCCGAGCTAGCCTATTACCGCAGCCTCCAACTCAACATCTCCCACGGACTCGCCACGCCCTCGAGCTTTGACGGCGGCTGGAGTCTGGACCGGTTCAAGTTTGCACCCATGACGACGCACGCGTGGAAGACGTGGCCGCAGATGAGCTGGTACGTCTTCATGGACGACGACACCTTTGTCTTCTGGTCGACACTGGTGCGGTGGCTGGAGGCGTCCTACAAGCGGCCGCGGAGCACGGCGCTGTACCTGGGCTACGACCAGGCGTACAGCATCGAGAGGGATCTCTGCCAATGGGGGAGCGGCCTACATCATCAGTCGGCGGCTGATGGAGCTTCTTCATCAAGACGATCCGGACGGCAAGCGGCTTGGTGGCGATGAGCGATTCAAGACTGACCTTTGTGGCGACTGTGCGCTGGGCATTCACATTGGCAAGCTGCCCGATCGCACCTCGTCCCATTTGGACGGCGGCGCCGACTTGTGAGTCCTCTGGAGCAAAGGCTTAAGCTCGTGACATATTGTACTGACCCTTGCGGATCCACAGATTCCACCGAGAAGGCTTGGACGAGGTCATCTTCCGGCCCCGTCTCTGGCACACCTACGTTGTCAGCCTGCACCACAACTCGGCCCAGCAAGTGAGCTTGCTGCGGGAGTGGGAGCGCGAGTACCTGCCTACGCTGCCCGAGTGGGACGGCATTCGCCAGTGCGATATGCTCTTTGGACTTGCGCCCAACTTTCTACGGAGCCCACTCCTAGCCTACATCGAGGCGAGCAAGAGCAATGACGCTGCGAAGACGACGGCCACGCTCAACCGGACCGTCATGCGGGAGTACTGGTCGTTGGTCAAGGTCGATTCGATCGACTGTGACTTTCGATGTATGGCCAAGTACGGCGGCGCGGTGACGATTGAGACCTGCGAACGGGCATGCGATGAGCATTCAAACTGCTACAGGTGAGCTCTCCGCCTCCTTTCTTTGACCTGATTGGACCTGACTGAGCCTCGCTCTCTGTTGCAGCTGGTACCTGACGAGGGACCTGTGCCAATTGGCGCTGAATGGCTTCCGCCTCGGCGCTCCGAGTGCGTCCGCTCGAGGTACCAAGGTGTCAGGCTGGCGCATCGACCGCATCGCCAAGCTCGAGCTGGGCATGCCCTGTGCCGACGAGCGGTTACGCCGCCTCGTTGATGAGCGTGGCCATGGTCTACGAGCGGGTGGGTCCGATCAGGTGAACACGGGCTTGGACAAGGCGTGGACGATGCCGTCGCGGTACTCATCATAGACATCATTCCCCTGGACGCTGTGCTCGTCTTGACGATGAGCACGAGGATCGCCGCCACCATGACCTTCGTAAAGGGACGGCGGTGAAACAACTGCCACACTGCCACGAGGCAGATTCCGTCCCGCCCGCACGGTGCAGGCGCTTCTTCGGAATCAGGGCACGAGTCGGCTCTGCCAGCAACAAATCGAACCGGCGGCGGAGGCGGGAACGCGGGAGAGCTCAAATCAGGCGCCGGCGAGCCAGGTTCTCGTACCAGTAACCTGAGGCAGTTGCCCCACCTTCGAGCCCGTCGCCCTGTCCACGACCCCAACCACCATCTTCCACGTACGGAGACGGCCACGGCTGGATTGCGACACGGTTCAAGAGTAAAGGTGCGGCTCCTGCTGCTCATCTCGGCGCTGCTGCGACAGTCACGATGGCGATCAAGGACGAGTACATCCCGCTCGGCGTCGTCGGCCAGCTGAACAGGGTCCAGGCAAGGAGGAGCGGCCGGGTGAGCATCACACGTATCGGCGCGGACAGTTTGTGAGGTGTGACACGTTGCTGAGCATGGCGTGCACGCCTTTCTATCCATTTGCAGAGGCGAGCCGTCGTAGGCGCACTCATCGTGCTCGGCTTGATCCTGGCCATCCCGCTACTGCTCACCTTTGGCGGGTGGGCGTTGCCCATCAATGCCTTTGGCTCCAAAGCGGCGGTCAGCGTGTACACTGGCGGCGCAACCATCTCGGACATCAACTCCAAGGTGGTGCTCATGTACAAGACGGGCCATTCTGTCATCTACGAACGTATACCAGTGTGAGTGCTTCCATCTTCCAGCACATGGAGGGCACCCTGCTCAGTCAACCTCTTGCACCGCAGACAACTCCTCGAGCCAAGACCAGACATTCCCAACCGCATCGTCTACTCCGACGTCGCCTTACGCATGGGCTCATACGACGTTGTCGATACCCTCTTCAACATGAGCGAAACACATCGGCGACTGGACGAGTTCAACGAGTACAGTCGGCTCAACCGCGCGAAGCAGAACCACATTTCCATAGAGCCCACGACAATGGACTGGGATCTCGACCGATTCAAATTTGCGCCGATGGTTACGGACGCATGGAAACGGTACCCAAACGCGACGTGGTACATTGGCGTCGACGGCGACTCGTTCCTCTTCTGGTCCACGCTCCTGCGCTGGCTGGATCGCTACTTTGACCAGCCCGAGGTCACGCCGTGGTACCTCGGCTACGACGAAGTCGGCGACAAGAAGAGCTCCAAGTACTTTGCGCACGGTGGGGCCGGCTTCATCATGTCGCAGGGCCTGCTGCGCCAGATCTACCGCAACGATCCCAACGGCACGAACTTCATCAACGACCCGCGGTTCGACTTCATCCGATGTGGTGATTGTGCGCTGGGCGATTACATCTCCGACTTGCCGGGACGGACTGGTCATACTGACGCCGGTCGTGACTTGTGAGTCTTCCTTTCTCGTCGTCTTTAGGAGAGGCACTGTTGAGCTCACTTGCCAATGTGGCCACCGCCCAGATTCCACCATGACGGCCTCGAGAAGCTCATCTTCCGACCGCGACTCTGGCACGCCTATCTCATCAGCCTGCATCACAACTCGCCAGCGCAGTTGACCACCCTTCGGCAATGGGAGCGTCACTTCTTGCCCACCATCCCCGCTTGGGACGGCGTACGGCAGTGCGACGTCCTCTACGGCCTCGCGCCCGCCTTCCTGCGCGAGCCTCTCCACCGCTACATTCGCGCAAGCAAGAGCGCCAATGCGACGCTCGAGACGTCCAAGCTGAACCGCACCGTCGTGAGGGCGGCCTGGAGGGCTGAGGAGGTGGACAGCTTCGAGTGCGGCCGGTCGTGCTTGGCCAAGTACGGCAAGGGCGGTCTGACGGAGGCGAATTGCGATCGGGCGTGCGATGCGCATCCGAACTGCTTTGGGTACGTCCTTTCCATTCTGCCAGGTCCTTGAGAAAGAGGCAACTGATGGGTGCGTCTCTATGGTATGAACAGCTGGCAACTCAGCAACGAAGCCTGCACGCTCACCAACCGCGGCTTCCGCATCGGCGCGCCCGTCGATCCCAACATGAACATCCGCACCGCCTGGCGGCTCGACCGCATCGCAGCGCTGGAAGCAGCCATGCCCTGCTCCGACCCCGCCTTCCGCAAGCTGGCTGACCGGACCGGGTTCGGGCTCGTGCCCGGCCGGGCAGACTTCACGAATACGGGCTTGGATGCGGGCTGGAGGCCGCCCCGGCGGCCTGAGGCTGGGGAGCTGGAGAGGAATGGGACCAAGGGGTTGTATGAGTATATTGCGCCGCAGGGGTGGAAGAGCGGCGTGTGGAACGCGTCCTCCTCGGCGGAGGCGGCGGTCGCGGAGGTGGTCAAGACGAACCCTGCGCCGACGGCGGAAGGGATCGAGGTTCCTTCTTATTAAAGGTTACGACTTATGAGTACTCGCTTGGGCGACGACGCCGGCAAAGGGAGGGACGGAAGCGCGGACGGACGTTGACCTCTCCCCCTTCGCTTGCTCCCAACTGGAGAGAGAGGGAGAGAATTGACACGGAACCAGGCTTGGAAATGTCATCCTAGATGCTTTTTGTACAATACACACAGTACACTTCTTCTTCTTCCCCCTTTCTGTTGTTTCGCCCTCGTGTGCTCGCGTGTTTGCTGGGCTTGCTGGACTTGCTAGGCTGGACTTGAGATGGGCAACCGAGACGATTGATGGGGGGAAGCTCCGAGGGAGATTGGGTGGTGGTAAGACGAGACGAAGACGAATACGAAGTAGGAAAAGACGAATTGACGAGATGGGTGGGTTCCCACCTCCCCGTACCTTGATGTGCGCACGCCTTGGGCCTAGGGACCGAGGGGCGCGGCTCCCGAGGCCGAGGCCCACGTACTCGTAGGCAGCGCCGACGTCGTATCCGCTCCCTGCGGTGCCATACCGACCTGTGCCTGCGCCTGCGCCTGCGCCTGCGCAGCAGCGTACAGGGGCATATCGTGCTGGCTTGGCTGGTGTCTCAGCTGGTAATCGGACATTGTTGCCAGGTTATCGGTCGCTGTCGGTCCTGCTCCTACCCCTGCTGCTGATGGCGGCAGTGTTGATGATGATGGTGATGGTGCCGCGACGCCGCTCGTCGTGAGCGGCATGGCGATCGACGCGGGGGTGAGGGACGAAGGAGGGGCCAAGACGTGCGCCTTGGGCCGCGAGTTGGACCCGATTGTCGGCGTGCTCTGCCCTTGTGAGTATGCCTGCGTTTGTGCGAGGTGCCCAAGCTGTCGTTGCTGCTCTTGCGCGTCCGCTACGCCGCCCAGCGGTCGAGTCCGAGCTGAGGAAGGCAGCGTGGGCGTCTTCATTTGCGTGTCCGACCCCGCCGGCGTGCCGCCTCCCTGCCTTCGCCTTTCATCTCGGGCGCTCGGTGAGGCTGGTGGGGGTGATGACCTGACTCGGCTGTTCGAGGCGGGAACACCCTTATCCAGCGGTGGCGAGACAGTCGGGTCGCTCATGGGCGGCGTCGGTTGAATGATAGGCGACGGACCATTCGCTTGAGCGTTTGTCGAAGCCGGACCCGCCTTGGTCGAAGAAGTGAGTCCGTCCGCGGATCCGGCCACTCGATGTGCCGACCCAGCCTGGTTCCCACCGCCCTCCTTGGGGAAGAGGGCCGTGGTGAGGAAGGAAGGCGGCGTGACGAGCCCGTGCGCGGTGAAGAGGTCCTGCTTGTGTCCGCCCAGACTGGCCGTGCTCAGTTTCAGGGGCGACGCCGCCGTCTGCTTGGGCAGGACGAGGCCCGAGCTTGCTGGACCGTTTGTACTTGCACTTCCTGCGCCAGCCGCATCACCGTTGATGGCAGCAGGATGAGAGGTGAGCAAATCGTGACCGCCTTGAGCCTGACCAGATTTGGCCCGCTTCGAGGGCGGACTCCCGCTGGCCGACAAGTGTGCGCCTGTCTGGCTGTTGAGCAATGCTGACGAGGGCGCTCTTCTCCTTTGCTGTGACGGTGAGATGGATAATGTTGGCGAGCCGTCGTTGGCTGGTTCCCTCTCCTTGCGCTTCGTCCCTGCCGTGCTCAAGCTGCCGCTGTCCGCTATCCTCCTGTTCGCCTCGCTGGCCTGAGCCGAGGGTGGCGATCCGTCCGCTGTCCCTGTCCCTGTTCCTGCACCGGTCCCTGACCCTGATGTCCCCCGCGTCTGTGGCTGTCGCTCCTTGCTGCGATTGGCGACGACGCTGCGATAGTAGAGGTTCTCTACCTCGCTGACGCTCTGGGTTGCCCAGCCATTGTCGACCTTGAAGCAAGCGTACTGCAATCTTGTGGTGAGGTTGCGAGAGAGGGCGGAGAGACGCGCGCGTTGTGCTGCGACGAGCTTGCGCTGTGCCGTAGCTGCGCTGGTACGAAACTGCGGTTGAGACGGCGTTGGCTCTGGCGCGTGTGCTGCCGTGCTGGGAACTGACGAAGCTGATGCGCCGCCTTGTGCGTGCGAGGGTGCAGCAGACGACGCCGACGAGGATCCCGGCAGTGGCCACCCCGACGACACCGAGGCTGATACTGATGCTGATGCTGAGGGTGCTGCGCTGTGAGCTGGCGCGCTGAATGGCGGTCGTGCCCAGGTGGAAGACGAGATGCCTGAGCCGTACTCTGCGCTGAGGACATTGACGGGTCGCTTGGGCGCGCGTGCTGCTCGTGAGGCCGCTGCTGTCACGGCTGCTGCCGACGGCGCGTACGACGGCGATGTCGAGGTCGACGTTGAAGGCCCTGCTGCCATGGCGGCTGTCCCATCAGCTGGCGGCAGCATCCTCCTCCTCCTCCTCCTCCTCGTCGTCGAGTGTGTTGTTGTTCTGGCGACCCCCGCTGTGTGCACCGTGAAGCGCCTGCTCCTTGTCGTCCTCCTTGCCGCTTCCCTTGCGAATGAGCGCGGCGCCCGCTTTGCTGTCCGCGTGCGAGGTCGAGGTCGAGGTCGAGGCTCGCAGGGCGTGTGTCGTCGTCGTCGTGGACGTCGTCCGCCAGGCTTCCCGAGTCCAGACTGGGCCATGTTTTTCCTCCGGCGCGCGCCATCGATACGCGTCATCTACGCGTGGTCACGTGAAGCAGACCCCCATCGATCGGGTTGTCTGTCTTAGTCAGCAACAACAACACCAGCATCGACGACGATGAGGTCGACGACGTCCTTCTCGACATCGACACGCTTCCCAAGGATGAGACGCTCGACGGCGGCAGTCGCACAGGCAGCGCGTCGGGCGCAGGGCATCGCAAGCAGCTCAGCGCATCGCATTGGAGGCAACGCCATCGCAGCAGCAGCAGCAGGAAGCGCCGCGCCAACCTCGTCCTCCTCCTCGTCCTCGTCCTGGCCAAGGAAGGCAGAGGTATATTCATCTCGACGGACGCTGGCCACGGCGGCATCAGCACCAAGTACAGCGCAAGTCGAGCAGGCAGACATCACCATCGTAGGCGGCGGCGTCGCAGGCCTCGCACTCGCCTGTGCCCTCACTGCACCCACCTCGGCCCTCGCAACCTCCCACAACCCACCCGCCATCGTCCTCATCGACGCAGGCAACCTCGACCGGCTCACCAACTGGCCACCAGCACCTGCTCAAGCAAAGCAGGATGAACAGGCCGCCAACAGCAGCCCAACGGCGTGGGAGAACCGCACCGTGTCCCTCTCCGCCGACAACCTCGACTGGCTCTTCTCCACCGAGATGCGCGACGTCGGAAACGCCCTCCAGCGCGACCGCACCTGGGACGTCCACGCCATGGCCGTGTCCGACGGCCTCACGGGCGCCACCATCGAGTTTGGCACCGACGACGGCGACGTGCCTGGCGCGACTCGGCTCAGCACCATGGTCGAGCTCTCCAACTTGCAGCAGGCCATGCTTAAGGTCTTACGCCACCGCGCTCGCACGGGTCAGGCACGCATCTCGATTCGGCAGAAGACCAAGGTGCTCGACATTGTCCCCAACCCGCCGTCGTCTTCATCGAGCTCGCCGCAGGCTAATAATCCAGACCCATGGCCGCTTCTCACCCTAGCCACAGCTGGGTCCCCGTCCCAGTCCCACCAGCTCAAGACGCGGCTGCTCATTGGCGCCGATGGGCACGGCTCGCCTGTGCGCAGGTACGCCGGCATTCGCACGTACGGGCATGACTACGACCAGCGAGGACTCGTCGGGACGCTCCGATGTCGGGAAGGCACCGTCGGCCGGACGGCGTACCAGCGCTTCCTCCCCAGTGGGCCCATTGCCTTTCTGCCTGTGAGTCATATCCCACTTGCTCTTGATTGTAACAGCTACTGAGAAAGCTTACGCTCTTGTGCTACAGATGTCAGCGAGCGCAGCATCCATGGTGTGGACACTGCCGCCGGAGCGGGCTCGCGCACTGGAGACGATCCACCGCGAGGCCCCACCCGAGCTCCTCGCCCAGCTCATCAATGCAGCCTACAGACTACCGTGGCACAGCATCGATTACCTCTTCGTCCGCATCCTCGACGTCCTCCGCGAGGAGCCAGCGGCGGGAGGCTCGGATCCAGCCCGGCCACGGCGCGACTGGAGTTGGCTCGGGCGTGCCATTGAGGAGCGGGTTCGGGCCACGCTCTTCCGGCCCGCTGCCGACGTCGAGGCGAGCGGGGGCGTGCCTGACGAAGAGTACGCGGCCTCTCTCTGCGGCGCCGACTTCTCCTTGGGCGCAGGCGCAGGCGTAGGCTCAGGCTCGAGCCGTGCCCCGCCCATGGTGGTGAGCGTCGACGGTGGGAGCGTGGCGAGTTTCCCGCTGATGCTAAGGCAGGCGGAGGCGTATACGGGCGCAAGCTTGCGCTCTCCGTCTGCATCCCCGGACGCGGACGCGAGCGGCAGCGTTGGCGGCGGTCTGCTGGCGATGCTCAAGCCGAGTCGGGTGTTGGAGGGCTTGATGGGCGCTGCTGGGTTGTTGCGCGGTGTGCAGCGTGTCCGAGGTGGGCCGGGGTCCCAATCAGCGACGACGGGGGCGGCGAGATGGACGGACGGCCTGACGGACCCGCTCGCGGACGGACACTCGGCCCCGCCTGCGCGCTCTCGGACCGTGCTGGTCGGCGACGCGGCCCACACGGTGCACCCTCTCGCAGGCCAAGGCCTGAACCAAGGCCTGCTCGACGTCCGCGCCCTCTCGCGCGCCCTGTCCCGCGCGGTGCGGGAGGAAGGTGCGGATCTGGGCCTGGCGGCGAGCTTGGGGGCCGTGTGGGGCGGGTATGAGCGCGAGCGGTGGGGCGCGAATGCGGTGTGGGCGAGTGGGATTGACAAGTTGGGGTGGGTGTTTGGTGTTGGGTTTGGACGGGCGGCCGGGCGGGGGTTCCTACCCTCGGGGCGCTCGGACGAGGCCGAGCCGAGCGTGGTGCGGGTGGGGCGTGGGCTGGTCCATCGTGCGTTGATCTGGGGGCGGAGTACGGGCTTGGAGGTGCTGAATGAGCTGGGCCCGGTCAAGGCGCGCATGGTGCGTGGTGCGGGCTCTCCTTCGTCCTCGTCGTCTTCGACGGGTGTCCCTCCCTCGATGCGATAGAATACCAAGTCGCATTCCAATGCTCATTCGAAAGACAGCGTACAGAGAGAGGGCGGGAAGGGAATGTGGGCCAATTGGGTAATGCAGCCATCAGCGGTGCTGTGTAAATCGCTCGAGCTGGGCTGCGACCATTTGGAGTTGGCGCCTGGTTTGCTCTTGGCTTGGAGTGTTCAGAGAACACCATTTTTGACCTCGAGGGCTGGCGTCCACGGGCGGTTCAATCGTTCGAGACGAGATTCGCCGGACGGAGAGGCTTCGATATGAGCCGGGTGGGGGCAGTGGTGGGAGGAGTGGGAGGGGGAGGGTGTCTAGGCCAAAGGGGAGGCAGTGCGGTCAGCGTGTCCTCCTGCTTCACACATACCTTTCTTGCAAAGATGTTGGCCGTCAGCCATACGCTGTCCAAGATGCTTGCGTGTCGAGGTCGTCGTCGTCGTCGTCGTCGTCGTCGTCGTCGAGAAGAAGAAGGACGAGGACGAGGAAGGGGAGGAAGAAACGTCACCTTCACAACGTTGCGCAACGTTGCACACGGGCCCCAAAACACCCACGTCCCCCTCGCTCGCTCGGGCCTGCGACGATCTTCCTGACCATCACCATCTGCTACTCTGCCAACTGGCATTGACAAGATGCCCAACTGGCCAGGCATACGCGCCGCGTTGGCACTCTGCCACCGACCCGCGCTCGCCCTCCCGCACCTCGTCGTGCCCTCGATTGCCCACATCAACTGGGCCGCGCTCAAGGCAGCCGGCGTACGCGCCCTCGTCTTTGACAAGGACAACTGCATCGTGCGTATCCTTCCTCATTCCTTACCTGCTTCATCCTTGCCAATGGCTGATGGTCCTATCTCTGCAGGCACGCCCACACGCCTTTGGCGTCGAGCCCAGCCTCCGTCCCGCCTTTGCCAATGCAGTAGCCACCTTTGGGCCCGCACACATCCTCATCGTCTCCAACTCGGCAGGCGCAGCCACAGACTACGCAGGGCTCCGCGCCGAACGCTTGTCGAGGTCGCTCGGTGGCGTGCCCGTGCTCTGCCATCCTCAGAAGAAGCCCGGTGCCAAGTGCGCAAGGATGGTCATCGACCACTTTGAGCAGGTCCAGAATGGGACGGCCAGGCTCAGCTTGGGTGGAGCGGAGGAGGAGGACAACCAGCCAGCCGACTCCAGTCAAGCTGGCACTACCTCGGCATCGACAATGATCCAGCGGTGGTGGCTCAAGAAGGCAAAAGGCAGACCTTTGGACGGTGCCATTGCCGTCATCGGCGACCGCACCCTCACCGACGTCGTCCTAGCCCATCGCATCGGCGATCAGCTTCTACACCGCCGCGGTCGAGGCTCAGGCTGTCGCGGTCCCTCGGCGCTGCTCTGGAACCCCCTCTCAAGCTCTTGCTCCCGCTCGGCGCCAGAGGAGGCTGCGTCGACGTTGACCACGGTCGGAGTGGCCAACCTGCTCATGGCCCAAGCGCCTGCGCACGCACAAGCAACCGCACTCGAACGCAGCGCCAGCTCCGATGCTACAGATGGACAGGCCATCAGGCCCATTCCAGCTCCGGGCATCGCCATCCTGACCTCAGCCGTCATTGAGCGCGAAGGCGTGGTTAACGACCTGATGCGTGCATTCGAGCGCTGGCTTGTCCGTACGCTCCAAAAGCGCGGCTACGAGCCTGGACAACGAGGCTGGAGACCCACGGGACCCCGAGATGGCGCGCTCGCCGAAGCAGCTTCCAAAGCTGTGACGATTCAAGATTTGCCCTCGACGCAACCTTCTGAGCGACGATCCTTCTGGTCAAAGAACTGGAGCATTACGGGTTTCATTGAAGAGTACAAGCACATCGGCACGCGTCCGCCGCTGAGGTCGTATCAAGTCCGTCATCTCTCCTCATCTGCCAAGCCCGCACCTCGTCTACGCACCCGTCCAGTCCAAGCATCTCCCTCCAGCGCTGGTCAGAACGCCTCCGGCCCAGCAGGGCCAGATGCCAAGCCCAAGCCGCAGTGGAACAAGACACGCCTCATTGGCGCCGCGCTCGGCTTCTTCGTCGTCGTTCCCTCTGGCGTCTACTTCGGAGCCTGGCTCAAGGAGCGCAACGAGCGCGCCGAGCTTGCCAAGCTGGTTGAGGAGAAGGAAAATGGTGGCGTTGGTAGCGAGAGTCGAGGGGCGGAGGCGGAGGTGGCGAGAGTGAGCGAGGCGGACGCGTTGGAGGCGGAGCTGCGCCAGGCCAAGCTCAAGCGACTACATGAGTGAGTACCTGAGCTTCTCTCGCTGCCTCCTTTCCTTTCCTTACTGACGATGGACGTACGCTCAGGATCAAGACGGAGACCTACCTGTTGAACAAGCAGCGTCAGGACGTCGAGGACAAGATTGCACGATTGCGCGAACGTACACAGTCGCCTTGAGCGCGTCATGATCCCAAGCAAGCATGACACGCGTGGACGAAGCGACGGGCAATCAGAGAAGACAGCACGGGACGGGACAAGCAAGATGTCATTGTAATTAAAACCGTACACCCACACAAGCGGGGTGCTACGAGATATCAAGATGGGACGTGGAGCCGAGGCACTACTAGGTATGTTGTGCAAGGTACAGGGTGGTTGAGGTTATCGAACACGAGGCGGGTACAGGCGCGGTCCGCGTTGGGAGGCGGCTGGCCGGCCAGATTACACGATGGGGGTGGTGGTACAACAGTGGTGGTGGTACAACGAGGATCGCAGGGCGTCCGCGTGTGCTAGCTGGTGCTGGTATAACGTGTCGTCTTCGTCGAGGTAGGTCGTGATCAAGTCGTGAAGAGGGCGAAGCGGGGGAGGTCGTTACTGGACTGGGTCGCGGCGGTGCTGCGTTCCGAGGGCCTGGGTTCGGGGGGTCAAGGTGCCCCGCTTGTGGGACAAGGGGTCGACGAATGCTGGGCGCGACGAGCCGAGCGATTGAGGCGGAGGGGCAACAGCGGCTGGACGTCGAGTGTTGAAGGAGCCCTTTGTGCTGACCGTCCTTTGTCTCGTCCTCAGCATCGCAAGGTTGGGGTTCCGGGGCCGACGGCCGTCACCGGATCCGTCGCGATGGAACGTTTGTCGATCCTCCATCATCGAACGGGCTGTCGGCGTTCCCGACTCGGTCGTCAAGAAGGAAGAGCGAGCTTCACCGACGCTCGCGCGTCGAGGAGCCGGACCACGTCGAGGCTGGCGATCAAGCAGAGGTGCCCCGACGATGGTCACGCTCGCGCTCGCGCTCGCGTCGGGCCCGAGCCTCGCGCGCCCGGCGCGTTTCCCGCGCCTGCTTTTCCTTGCAGGCGTCGGCGACCTTGTCGATCACGGCCACGGTCACAGCTACGGCTAGGACGGTGGAGAGCTTCATCGTGGGCTTGTGGAGCTGGGGTGGTGGCGAGGGCGTTGGGGACGCAACGGGTCGAGTACAAGGGGATGGGAAGGAAGGAAGGACCCTTGGTCTCGTCGTCTGGTAGGAGTTGAAGGAGGAGGAGGAAAGGGGTGTTGGGGTGATAGAATGAGAGGAAGGGACAAGGGTCGTGGGGCAAGTAAAGAAAGGGTACGTTCATATCCCTTTCCCCAACGAACCGACGTCGAGATTAGGCGCCATGGCTGACGTCCACGCTCTGTGCGCTCCTCAACCGGTATAGACTCAGCTCCTGCCAATGCCGGGCATGTCGGAACAGGCCCAGGCATGAGCATTCATCGCCTGTTATGGCGACGAGCAAAGACAAAGAAGGCAAGGCAATACCAGCGGTCGCGGCACCTTTCGCTCGGCTTGGCAAGCTGGCTGCGGCTCGCGCCTTGGACCTTGTCCTCGTTCACGTACCCACCGTGGCCCAAGGTCCGGCGCCTGGGATTACCGGTCAGCGATTGGTATGCTCATCCGCGGATTGGGCCACTTGCTCCCTCGCCGGAGCAGCGCACATGGCACACAAAGAGCTCGGGAGACGTGCAGCAGAGATGGGTGCGGAGTGCAGCGCCGGCGATGACATCGACATCACAGATTGAACGTGGTCCAACCGTCCAAGGCCGAGCAAGTCCAAAGAGTCCCACTCCAACAAGGCTCGCAAAGTCCGAAGCCCAAGGATTCAATCGACGTCGGTCCAGCAGTCGTCCGGCTCAGCGAACGGGCAAGCGACGAATGCAAGCTTTCTCCGGTTGGACAGGCGTCACCGAACAGGACTGTCCAGACAATACGGCACGCGCCGCGCGTACAGAACACGCCATGAGGGTTGCCCTGCCCTGCGCCCAGCGGGACGAGATCCAAGCGGCGCTTACGCCGGACGGCGTCTCCGGGCCGTGTTTGAGCATGTGCTCACAGGCTTCCAAGTTCTATCAACGATTCCGCGGCGGCGCGGCCGGTTATCGGGCGGCTCGAGCAAGCGCGGCGGTCGGTCGGCGGCGGCGAAACGGTCGGGCAGGGATGGCGAGTCATTCAGCATCCTTGCCTCAAGACCGCTGATACGAGGCCCCACCTTCAGGCAAGCAGGCTTCACCCAAGGCTCAAGCGCTCAAGCTATTCAAGTTCCAAGGCCTGCCTCATGCCTGGCCCGTGTCGCCCAGCGCTGAAGCGCCATGTTACTCGGTCCTCAACGGATAACCGGCCGGCCCAACCTGACGACATCTCCTGCAAGGCGTCTCTAACCAAGCGCAACGGGCGCCTCGTTGACTCGACATCTCGTGCGGGGCGGGGGCCTCGGCACGATCGTTCTTTATGTATCGGTCAAGCGGTCAAGCGTCAACCGTTCCGCGTCCCGCCGCCGTTCCCTCTGTGTCTTCCCGTTCAAGCGCGTTTCGCACGGTGCCAACCCAAAGCCGAAGCCCCCGGCTTCAAATCTCGTCGAGGAAGCGGGGAACAGGCTTGCAAGATCTCCCCGGCGCCAGTGCCAGTGCCAGCGCCAGTGCCAGCTCGCTGCTCCAACGCGACGGCTTTGCGTTCCTTATACGCACTTCCAAGCGTTTCACGGGCAAGGAACGGGGTCGTCGACGATGGCCCAGTTGGCACGCCGCACGCGGGCTTGTCAGGCTTGTTGTGCACTCCCCGCCTTGCGCGACTTTCCGTACGAGTTGCGACTTGCGACCTGCGCACGACGTCGGCTTCAACGCACGACGGCTCGAGACGACGACAAGACGGCAAGACGGCACGACGACAGACGTACAGATACGAGTACATGGACCCGGCAAGTCGCTCGCCCGTCGCCGCGTGCGGGGCTGA